>CM069135.1:102195432-103395432 GCA_035221665.1 Okamejei kenojei
GGGTGTTTTGTTTTTTTTTTTTTTTGGTTTTTTTTTTTTTTGTAGAGTGTGAAAATGAGATGCTGGTTGTGAATTGGGTGGGGAAGAGGGATAGAGAGGGAGGGAATGCGGTGCTACCTCAAGTGGGAGCGAGATCAATATTCATGCCACTGGCTGCAGCTGCCCATCAAAGATCCCTATCAGCAAGCAAGATAGATCACTCAATGAAAAAGACGTCGTATGACCATGGCAGATTCACGGGTAATCTTCAGCCCCATTTCCGTAAACGGCTTCCGTCTCCGCAGCAAAGATCCTATAGGATCCTAGTGCAGAGACGGAAGCCGGTTACGGAAACATCCCCGTAAAAATAAAAATTATTTGGGAAAAAACTTCTCCTTATTTTCAGAATTATAATTTATTAACACAAACTGTTTACCCGCAACGCTGATTACACTTGGGTCGGGTCAGGTTACTGAATGGATGAGAAAAAGGCCACGTCGCTCCGTTGGTACTACACGTAGCCCATTGCATTTGAAGGACCACGTGGTCTCTGAGATAGAAGCCACCACGCTTGCATAGGATCTTTGCTGCTAATGTCAAATATGAGATGCTGCTCCTCCAATTTACATTTAACCTCACTCTGACGATGCGAAGACCAAGGACAGAAAGGTCTGTGTGGGAATGGGAAGGAGAATTAAAGTGTCCAGCAACTGGGAGATCAGGTTGGTTCACGTGGGCTGAGCGAAGGTGTTCAGCGAAACGATCGCCTAGTCTGTGTTTGGTCTTGTCGATGTATAAGATTCCACATCTTGAACAACGGATACAGTAGATGAGGTTGGAGGAGGTGCAAATGAACCTCTTCCTAACCTGAAAGGACTGTCGGGGTCCCTTGAACAAGTCGGGGAAGACCGCTCACCCAACCACACCGCGCTATATGATGTTTGGCAATCATGATGCTACCTACATGCAGTGTGATGCAGGTGGGCTGTGATTGGAAACTAAATATTCCAGTATTTTCGTTTGCTTCAGGTGTGATAGAATTGGAAGGGACCAGAGGTGGAGGTGTTGGCCTTTAATTGTCTGAGAGGTTATTACAGCAGTGCTTTGGCAGGATAGATTAGAGGGTGATCTAGGGAGGCTATTGGTGTGAAATGAGAAGTTGGGAACGGTGTTATAGTGTAGCAACACTTTTAGGGGTGTATTATAGACCGCTAAATGTGGGAGCGAGAATTGGAAGAGCAATTATGTAAGGAGATAGCAGCTATTAGTGGAGGCAACAAGGTTTGTGATTTGGGAGATTTTCTATTTTTCTATAAATAGACTGGGAACACATTCTGTAAATGGGCTGGATGGTTTGGAGTTTGTAAAATGTGTGCAGGATTAGTTTTTTTGCAGCAATACATAGAGGTATCGGAACAAGAGAAGGGGCTGTGCTGTGTACTCGTTTGGAAATGAGGCATGTGTCAGGTGACGGAAGGTATGCGGTTGGTGAGCACATTCGGGACCAGTGATCACAATTACCAATAGTTTCAATATAATTATGGAGAGAGAACAGGACTAGTGTGATTTTGATTGTTGAAAGGCTAACTTTGAAGGATGGTGTAAAGGATTTAAAAGTGAATTGGGTCTCTTTGTTTATGGGAAGTATGTAGAAGAGAAATGGAGGACATTTTAAAGGGGAAAATTGTAAGAGTACAGAATCTTTATGTTCCTGTTAGGTTGTAAAGGAAATAAATATAAATTGGAGGGAAAGCCATGGTTTTCATGGGAAATTGGACACTTGTTTGAAAAAAGAGAGTATCTACAATAAATTATAGGAGGCATGGGAGTAAATGAGGTGCTAGAGGAGTATAAAGAATGTTAAAAAGAATCTTTAGATAAGAATTTGGATGGCTTATATAGAAGATATGAGGTTGCTTTGGCAAGAATGGTGAAAGTAAATCCAATGGGTTTTCTAACACTATATTAATAGCAAAAAGGATATCGAGGGTATAAAAATTGGACCATTAGAGAGCCAGAATGGACAGCTATCTGCAGAGCCAAAAGAGATGGGGAAGATATTGAACAATTTCTTTTCTTCGGTATTCACCAAGGAGAAGAATATACAACTCTGTGAGGTAAGGGAAAAACGTAGAAACTATGAGATTCAAAGAGGAGGAAGTACTGACACTTTTGAAAAATATAAAAGTGGATAAGTCTCCAGGTCCTGATAGGATATTCCCTAGGACATTGAGGGAAGTTAGTGTAGAAATAGCAGGAGCAATGACAGAAATATTTCTTTTTTGTAAAATATTTTTATTAGAAGTAAATACATATTAAGAAGAAATAATATAAAATCGAAGAAAAAGAAAACATATTATTCGTCACATACATTCTTAATATTTTTAAAATTTACGGTCAATCTTATTTATACTTCTATATTTTTTTATTATTTTTTATCAGTAGGAAAATAAAGAGAAATAATAAAAAGAAAATGAAATAATGAATGAAATAATTAAATTCAATAAAATGAGGGAGTATTAAGCAAGATATTTTCATTGGAGATATATTCGTGATCTATTGTCTATAATTCTTCATCTATTCCTTCATTCAGGCTTCAGTCAGGGCTTCGAACCGGACCACCTTAACCCCTTAAGTATTCAATAAATGAAGACCATAGTCCTCTGAATTGATCTAACCTGTCCATTAGGACAAGTCTTAATCTTTCCAGGTGAAGTGTCTCCGACATTTCTGTAATCTGCATTTTGATTGTGGGGGATATGGGACCTTTCCAAAATATTAGTGTTAATTTTTTACCAATTATTAAACTATAACCAATAAAAAATATTTGTTGTGTTGTTAGTAACTGATCCGTTTCTAATATTCCTAATATAATTAATTTTGAGTCTGGAATTAAATTTGCAATTAACTACATTTGAGATTCTTAAAAACCTCTGTCCAAAAATTAGTAATTTTTGTACATTTGTGAATGAATGCGTTAGATTAGCTTCTAACTGTGAGATTTATCACATATAGCGGAAAACATTTGAGAAAATTCTGTTTAATTTGGGATTTTGAGAAGTGTATAAGTCTATGTATAACTTTAATTGTATCAAGGAGTGTCCTGGCTTTAATGAGCAATTGTGTATATGTGGTGTAAACTTTAATTCCATACTTCTATACTAATTGTTTGACCTAATTCGTTTTCCCATGCTTGTCTATATTTTTCCGTATTTGGTAAATCATTTTCCAGTAAGATATTATAAATATATAATATTAATTTTTCTGTATTCGGATGTTTATTTAGGCATTCATCTAAAATTTCTGTCTTTCTATTCCTAAAATCTGGTGTATTTGATTTAGCATAATCTCTAATTTGTCGATATCTAAAATATTCTTTGGAGTGTAATCCATAATTTTGTTGTAATTCCTGAAATGAAATAAATAAACTTTCCCTGTAGAGATCACCCATCTTATTTATTCCATAGTTCTTCCATTTAAAAAAACCTTTATCCATCAATGAAGGTTTAAAAGTAATGTTGTTTACAATTGGAAGAGCCAGTGGTATACTCTGTAATTTTAATGTTTTTTAATTGTTTCCAAATACGTATACCACTTTCTATTATTGGGTTTCCTCTATACATTTTGTTATGTATTTTATTGTTAGCAAATAAAATCAAGCAAATTTTGAAAGGTGAACAGTCTTCCTTTTCCATTTTTAACTAGTTTGGTTGTTTATCTACTTCTTCCAACCAGAAATTCATATTTTTTATATTAACTGCCCAATAATAAAACATAAAATTAGGCAATGCAAAACCTCCATTCATTTTTGATTTACATAGATGTTTTTTAATTATTCTATGGTTCTTATAATCCCAAATAAAATTGGTAACTATAGAGTCCACTCTTAAAAAATGTTAGGAAGATATATCGGGATCATTTGAAACAAGTATAATAATTGTGGATGAAAAATCATTTTTATAGCATTAATTTTACCTAGCATTGAAATAGGTAATGTTTTCCAATATAGGATATTCTTAAGTAGTTTATTCAATAAGGGTGGGAAATTAGATTTAAATAAAGAATCATATATTTTTTGTTACATAAATTCCAAGATATTTGATTTTTTCATTTGCTATCTTAAAAGGATATTGTTGTAATATATGTAAGTTATTTGCCATTATTGGCTTTAAGTTCACTTTTATTCCAATTAATTCTATATCCTGAAACGATCCAAATTGAGTATTATAATCTAATAAGTTAGGAATACATAATTTCCGGCTTTGTGATCTAAAGTAATACATCATCTGCATATAAAGAGATTTTTATTTTCAGTTTCTTAGTTTCATACCCGTATATTTCACGATGCAATCTCACGGATTTTGCTAGTGGTTCTATTTTGCAAGTGCAAACAGTAGTGGAGATAAAGGACAACCTTGTCCTGCAGCTCGGTATAAGTTAAATTTAGTTGTTAACATTTGGTTTATTAATATTCTAGCTGTTGGCTTGGTATATAGTAGCTTAATCCATGTTATAAACTTCTTCCCCAACTGAAAAGATTCCATAACCGAAAATAAATAAGACCATTCAATCTGATCAAAAGCTTTCTCTGCGTCCAACAAAATAATTGATAAATCCTTATTAATGTTTCTTTCTGAGTATATAATATTGAATAATCTTCTCAGATTGCTTGAGGAGTATTGTTTTGTTATAAATCCTGTTTGATCTGAATTAATTAGTTTATTAATCACTGTATTTCGTCTTTGTGCTAGTATTTTGGTTAATATTTTTTGATCAGTATTTAAAAGAGATATAGCTCTATATGACCCTGGATCATCCAGATTTTTATCTGATTTAGGTATGAGCGATATAATAGATTCATTTAATGTTTCTGGTAATTTCTGTTGTGCATTAATGTGTTCATATAGTGTCTTCAAACGTGGAGCTATCATATCATAAAATGTTTTATACAATTCTGATCCAATACCATCTGGTCCTGGAGTTTCACCATTTTTTAATGATCTAATAGCTTCTTCAATTTCTTTAGTAGTTATTTCAACGTTTAATAATTATCTATCTTCCAAATCCAGTCCTTTTAGATTACAATTTTTTAAGAACTCCTATCCGATATTCTTTCGTTTTGGCTGAATATAAATTTTTATAATATTGCAAAAATCTCTCGTTTATATCTTTAGTTTGTACTAGTAATTCCCATTTATCTGATTTAATCCTATAGATTAATTTTTCTCCTTCCAATTTTCGTAATTGATGAGCCAATAATTTATGTGGTTTGTCTCCAAATTCAAATTGTATTTGTTTAGTATATTGGTATAGTTTTACAACTTGGTCTGACTGTATTTTATTTAATTTATATTTCAATGCAAAGATTTTATTATGTTTTATCATGGTTGGATTAACAGCATTCTCTGTGTCTAACTGTTTGATCTCCCTTTCCAATGCCTGTTGTGCAATATTTCAAATGTCATTAGAAACGGGAATAGTGCCGGAGGATTGGCGTACTGCACATGTTGATCCATTGTTTAAAAAGGGTTCAAAGAATAAACCTAGCAATTATAGACCTGTTAGTTTGACGTCAGTGGTGGGCAAATTAATGGAAAGGATACTTAGAGATAATATATATAAGCATCTGGATAAACAGGGTCTGATCAGGAACAGTCAACATGGATTTGTGCCTGGAAGGTCATGTTTGACAAACCTTCTTGATGTTTTTGAAGCGGTTACTAGGGAAATTGATGAGGGTAAAGCAGTGGATGTTGTCTATATGGATTACAGTAAGGCCTTTGACAAGGTTCCCCATGGAAGGTTGGTTAAGAAGGTTAAATCTTTGGGTGTTAATGGCGGAGTAGCAAGATGGATTCAACTAATGGGCTGAATGGGAGATGTCAGGACAGTAATGGTGGATGGCTGTTTGTCAGGTTGGAAGCCGGTGACCAGTGGGGTGCCTTCAGGGATCTGTGTTGGGATCCACTGTTGTTTGTCAAGTGTACATCAATGATCTGGATGATGGAGGTGGGAAAATTGGATAAGTAAGTATGCAGATGATACTAAGATAGGTGGTGTTGTGGATAATGAAGTAGATTTTCAAGTCTACAGAGAGATTTGGGCCAATTTGGAAAAGTGGGCTGATAGATGGCAGGGAGTTTAATGCTGATAAGTGTGAAGTGCTACATCTTGGTAGGAACAAATCAAAATAGGACATACATGGTAAATGGTAGGGAATTGAGGAATGCTGTGGAACAGAGAGATTCTAGGAATAACTGTGCATAGTTTCCCTGAATGTGGCAATCGCATGTAGATAGGGTGGTAAAGAAAGCCTTTGGTGTGCTGGCGGCCTTTATAAATCAGCAGAGCAATGAATATAGGATTAGGGAAGTAATGTTAAAATTGTACAAGGCATTGGTAATAAGACCAATTCTGGAGTATGGCGTACAATTTTTGGTCGCCTATTATAGGAAGGATGTCAACAAAATAGAGAGTAGTACAGATGGAGATTTACTAGAATGTTGCCTGGGTTCCAGCAACTATGTTACAGAGAAAGGTTTGAACAAGTTAGGTCTTTATTCTTTGGAGCGCAGAAGGTTAAGGGGGACTTGATTGAGGTCTTTAAAATGATAAAAGGGATAGACAGAGTTGACGTGGATAAGCTTTTCCCATTGAGGGTAGGGAAGATTCAAACAAGAGGGCATGACATGAGAATTAAGGGACAGAGGTTTCGGGGGGGTAACGTGAGGGGGAACTTCTTTACTCAGAGGGTGGTGTCTGTGTGGAATGAGCTTCCAGCAGAAGTGGTGGAGGCAGGATCGATTTTAACATTTAAAAGTAAAGTGAATAGGTATATGGACGGGAAGGGAATGGAGGGGTATGGTCTGAGTGCAGGTAGATGGGACTAGGGGAAAACAAATGGTCGGCACGGACAGGAAGGGCCGAGAGGGCCTGTTTCCGTGCTGTAATTGTTATATGGTTATATGGTATAGGGACAGGTGTTGCATCTTCTGCGGTTGCAGGTAAGGTACCTGGGGAGGGGTGGTTTGGGTGGGAAGGGATGAGCTAACCAGGGAGTTGCGGAGGGAACAGTCTCTGCGGAAGGCGGAAAGTGGTGGAGATGGCAAAATGCGGCTAGTGGTGGGATCCCATTGGAGGTGGCGGAGATTTCGGAGGATTATGTGTGTATGCGATGGCTGATAGGGTGGAAGGTGAGGACAATTCAAGAGAGCGCTAGATAGGGCTCTTCAAGATAGCGGAGTCGGGGGATATGGGGAGAAGGCAGGAACGAGGTACTGATTGGGGATGATCAGCCATGATCACATTGAATGGCGGTGCTGGCTCGAAGGGCGAATGGCCTACTCCTGCACCTATTGTCTATTGACTAGGGGGACTCTGTCATTATTGTGACTAGGGGGAGGGGGAGCAAGAACGGAGCTGCGGGGTGCCGAGGAGATACGAGTGAGGGCCTCATCTATGGTAGGAGAGGGGATCCCCTGTTCCCTAAAGAATGAGGACATCTCGGATGGTCTAGCATGGACCACCTCATCTTGGGCGCATTTACGGAGTAGACGGAGGAGTTGGGAGTAGCGAATAGAGCCTTTGCAGGAAGCATGGTGGGAAGAAGTGTAGTCGAGATAGTTGTGGGAGTCAGTGGGTTGTAATAAACGTCAGTGAATAGTCTATTTACTATGATGGAGACTGAGAGATCATGAAAGGGGAGGGAGGTGTCGCAGATGGTCCAAGTAAATTTGAGTGCAGGATGAAAATTGGTGGTGAAATTGATGAAGTCCATGAGCTCTGCATGGGTGCAGGAGGTAGCTCCGATGCAGTCATCAATGTAACGGAGATAGAGTTCAGGGCTAGGGCCAGTGTACGCCTGGAACAGGGATTGTTCAACGTACCCTACAAAGAGGCGAGTTCGGGTGGGGGGGATGGTGGGTGGTCAGAGAAGAGGGGGGTGTGAGGATTATTGTATGCGTGGGGTGTGGTCGGGGTAACCTGGTTAAAAGAGAGGGAAGGGGAAGACCCATCACTACTGAGGTTCCCTTGTAGGAGGGGGTAAAGTCAGCAGAGTCAGACCGTGTGCTGTCGGAGTCCGCATCGTGGCGGCTGTGGGCCCGGTGTTGAGCCTGGATCTCAGGTGAGGCGATGGTTGTGGCCCGCCGGTGGGTGGTGGAGAGGCGTGGGTCGGCGGAGTCGCTGGTGGAGGCCCGTGGTGGGGGGGGGGGAGGTGTGCTGGAGTAGAGATAGGGGTTGGCGGCAACAGCATCGTTGGCGTCGGGAAGACAGTGAAGGCCAGTGACAGCAACGGCATTGGCCCAGGGGCGGTGCTGAGGTTCGGCGACACCAGCGGTGGCTCCAGGGAGGCGGTGAGAGTCGGCAGCCGCTGCAGTTTCGGTGTTCCGGGCCTGGGTTTGGTCGGTGAAGTTCGGAGAGGCGGCGGATGTTGGTGCTGCTCCTCGTGGTGGCCATCTCAACCTCGTGGTGTTCGAGCAGGCGGTGCCGTCCAGCAGTGGGGCCACGAGCCGGCGAGCGGTCGAGTCGAAGAATGTCGGTGGAGGGACCGGAATCCAAAATCAACCTGACCAAAATCGGAAATTGGTTAACTTGCGAGGTCAAATTTCTATAAAACTATCAAAGTTGAAATGCTCCACCAAATCTGTAACACTATCTTTTATTTACAAATAGTATATCGATGTCAAAGTGTCAAGTGAGGTCAGAAACAGGTAGGTGTCAGTTTCTGGAGAAACTCAGCGGGTGCAGCAGCATCTGCTTCTTCAGAAGAAGGGTCTTGACCTGAAACGTCGCCTATCTCCTTCGCTCCTTAGATGCTGCTGCACCCGCTGAGTTTCTCCAGCCTTTTGTGTACCCCCGATTCTCCAGCATCTGCAGTTCCTTCTTTAACACAGGTATCAGTTTCATATTGTTACCTGTACCGAGGTTCAGTGAATAGCTTAATTTCGCATAAGTTTTGCATCCTATCCAAACAGATCAAATATACTACAGATTTTCATAAGATACTCAGCATTTTACTTCGGAGTCACGTGAGTGACTACGTGAAGAAGTCCCGCCTGGCGCATGATCGGCATTACGTCGACGCTGTCGGTAGGCAAAGAGCTGCAGAGCGGAGCTCCACCAGCGGTAAGGAACAGGCCCGCAGGTAAGTAGATTGAATTACTTACAGGGCGTGTTTCAAACTCCGTGGTGCTGGCGTGCAGAGCCAGCAGGGGTTGAAAGTAAAAGAGAAAAACTCCGGAGGGAAAACGGAGGTTAAAATGTCTCACTCTTCCCGTTCCGGGTAGAGGTTTCAGCGATTGGGACGGCAGATTAGTGCGGAGCCGGTTCCGATACCGGTGGCCGTTGAAATTGACCGTAGGGAGCATTTAGTCGCTCCACAAACAAAAGCCACGGGAAGAATCTCCAATGGGGAGGAAAATAAAGAAGTCTGAGAGGCCGTGGTTTTAGATGATTCTAATAAGGAAAGGCCTCCAGACAAGAAAGCCTTATGGCTCAGAATGAATTAAATGGAGAAATACTCCAGATTATTTTTCAACCAAGGGTCTAAAAACCCAGAATATTCCCAGGCAGGCCCTGAGGGGTTTCCATATACAAGTATATGGTGCTTTTACCACTGTGGGAATATGAACCTCGGATTGGGCTGGAGGTAGTCTCCTTGAGCAAGTCTCAGGAGTACCAGGGCAGTAAAAAAACTGACCCTGAAAGTGGTGTTTTTGGTCATATAGTACCCACCACAGCACAACTATTATAAATCCAGGTGTACTTAAAGGGTACAAAGTACGATACCTGAAGGAAGCGGTGAGGCTGGAAGGTAACCATGATGGCCAACATTATTGGTTTCTCACCAGCTTCAGGAGGCTGTTATGGTTGAAACAGCAGATTTATATGAAAAAACACTTGTGCTTTACTAGGGTGCCAACGGTGAATCTGATTTAGGTCACCCATGTCTTCAATAGTGCGGAGGCTACAGGAATACGATTCCAAAGAATTTCAAGTTTGCGGGTGGCATCACTGCTTATGGGAAGCAAGTGAAAGATTGTGCAATGACCAAAATTAAAAAAAGACAAGTGGCATTGTTTTATAGCTCATATATTGAGCTCAATTGGTTATGAGAGAAAATTTGCCATTCGACCATTTTGCACTTTAGATTTGCAGGTCAATACAGATCAAGCTATGTTCAAACTCCTGGTTATTTACGGAGTAAACCTGCCTAAAACAAATCAAAGACATTGATAAAGAGGCAAAGACTATCAGCCTCATATAACATTTGCAAAATTGGCTGGTCCAATGTGAAGGGGATTTGATATATGGTTCAAACAGAGGCAGGAGTATGGTGAGGAAGTATTTTCATCCAGCACAGCCTTATGTTAACCCATATTGTGGGGGAAGAAGGCCATCACGTGCATTTGGAGTGGTACAAAAAAAATATTCTATCACAGAGGAAGCTTTTGTTGAAACCCCGATTGGTGGTAGATTACAGGTGTGTTATGATAAATGATATTGCATAACAGCTGATCGGTTTATATTAGATACTGTGTAAGGATCTACAATAAAATTTGTAGAAGGAGTTGATCCACCTGTACAGAATAAACCTAATCCTATTTTATGTTTCTGCATCTGAAAAATCTCAAATAAAGAAGAGGTAAGAAATTTATTTAGGGAAAGTGTAATGGGGGAAAAAACGGAGTAAGCATCCACAACATTTGTATCAAATAATTTCCCCAGGCAGAAGAAGATGGTGGTTGAAGAGTCATTCTAGACATCACACACTTTAATACATTTGTCCAGTATAAAACATTTCAAAATGGACACCTTCAACACTGCAAGGCAGTTGTCATCAACAAGTTGTTAATTGGTTACTATAGATTTGAAGGATGCGTATGATTTAGTACCAATTTATCATCATGTTCACAGGTACTTGAAAATTAATTAGATGGGTCAGCTATGGCAATTTGGCATTATCTAATGGATTAAGCTCAGCTTCTAGGTTGTTCACACAATGGTTGAAACCAGCACTTGCACTGATAAGGACACATGGTCATGGTTTATCTTAATGACATTTTTAATTGGCAATGCTGATCAGGAGCCAGCTGAAAAATTAGTGCAGCAATTACAAGCCTGTTGAAAGACTAGGGTCCTGATCCATCCAACAAAATCTAAGCTTCAGCCATCCCCAACAATTTACTATTTGGGGTTTGTGTGTGATTAAGTACCATGTTCGGTAAATTTACCAAGAGACAAAGTGTCAATATTACAAATGTGTATCGTTGCCTTGTTGTCAAGCCTTATCCCTCCATCCGAGAAGGAGCTTAGGTAAATTAGTAACACTATTTCTGCAGTAGAGTTGGTCCACTGCATTACCAAAAAAGCTCCAAAGGGCAAAAACACAAGCACTAAAGAGTGTGCAGGCCATTTTGACAGGCCTATGCAATTGCAAAGGAAGCTTTATCAGAGTTACAGTGGTGGATTGAGAATGTTCCACAAGCTGCTTAAAAACATATTAGCTCAGCAGCCAGCAGTCATTGCAAACTGAAGCAAGTATTCTCGGATGGTGGATAGCTTCTCGTTTTTTTGGGCTAAGATAAGTGTAATATCTGTTCTTATCAGGTTAATATCTGATACGTCCCTTATCTAGGGGGCTATGGACAATAACACCAGGTGGTGGCAGATGGATTGTCCAAGAAACCTATTTCTCCAAACATTTGGTATTAATTAATTACTTGGAGTTGTTAGGAGCTTTTATAGATTAGACTGTATGTATGTGGCTACAGATAAAATTGTCTTATATGTTTATGACTTAACCAAATAAAGCAGACCAGGAGGAGCTGGAACCAAGGTAAAGTTTAAAGCATATCCTGTCGACCAAAAATTGTGTGTGGTTAAGCATTGACTCAATATGTTGAAGTAGGCAAGAGTCTCCGTGGTGGTGAGACAGCGCTATTTATTACACACAAAAAAACACATAAAAGTATCAGTACAAACTGATAGTTTTAGATAGTTACATTCTAGATGGTTAAAACAAGTTTTGGGACTCAGCAGGAGTAGACATTGAGATGTTAAAAATCACTCCACCAGGGAAGGTAGAGTTACAATCCACGGCAAAGGCACAGGATGGGCCACTCGATCAAAAAATTAGAGGCCGTAGGATGATGTACAAGAAACTTTTCAAAGTTTACGAGAAACCAGTTCTTACGGTGTCAGGGTTGGACACGCAGTGTTGGGTTCTCTTTGATTGTGCTTTGTTTTATATTATCGATTTATATCTTTGGTTATAAATCTTCCCCTACGATAGAAGGGTTACTACTTTCATTCTTTTATAATGAAAAGAAATATTACATAAACTGAAGCAATGTTTAAAAGATGTTTTATTTACTCACTACTGTGTTGACTGAGCCAGAGTGTTGTATGGAATGAATCTATGACATAAAAATCACAGCTACAAAATCTTCACGTAGTCACTCATGTGACTCCGAAGTAAAATAGTAAGATTAAACGAGAACTTACCAAGTTTGAAGTTTCATCGTTATTTTATGAGGAGTTACGATGAGGGAATACGTGCCCTCCACTCCCAACCCTCATAAAATAAATGATCATGGTAGTTCTAGTCTCTGTTGAGCCTTACTATCTTACTCCGGCTATTGGTTCTGTGTTTTGCATGCCGCTGCTTTGAAGTATCCTGATCATGCGCCAGGCGGGGCTTCTTCACGTAATCCCTCATCGTAACTCTTCATAAAATAACGATCAAACTTCAAACTTGGTAAGTTCTCGTTTAATCTTACTATTTTGTTTCTATCTGTAGATGAATTCAATCAGTTCAAACTCAAGTACAATAGATAGAGGAAAGGGGAAGATATAAAGTGCAGAAATAAATTAGACAACTTTGTAGATGGCAACTTTAAGAGGTTTAACATGAACAGGTATTGGTCGATATCAGAAAGCTAGTACGTGCAGGAACTCCACAGCCTGCTGTTAGTGAGACAGTTGAGGTATATAATTTCCCCAGATATTATTAATCATGTTTGTTTTGCATGGGTTAGGTGTATGTGCATAACAGGTCATACAGCATGGAATTAGGCCCTTCGGCCCAACTTGCCCATTCCTACCAAGATGCCCCATCCACACAGCCCATCTGCTTGTGTTTAGCCCGTATCTGTCCAACCCTTTCCTATCCAAATGTCTTTCAAATGTTATTATTGTACCCGCTCTCAACGACCTCTTCTGCCAGCTCGTTCTATTTTGTTTAATTTGTTCCTCCAAGAGACAGAAAACATTTGCAATTTAAATCCCTGCACGTGAAATTGATTGCAAGTGAAGACTTTGGCATGGAACACAAGCTTTAGTCACTTCAAGTGGAGAAATGGAATACTAATGGAATATTAATGACAACATTGGTGTTACAAGAGTGTATTCAACAATTGGTCTCAACAGCAAGGTATAGCACACTATCTCTACACCCATAGTGTTTTATCATTAATGTTTTATTATTATTAATGTTTAGTGTTTTCTGAGTAATTCGTACCTGTCACTGTATGTCATGTTGTTACTTGTGAGCGGAGCACCAAGGCAAATTCATTGTATGTGAATACTTGGCCAATGAACTTACTTACTTATATCACTCCTTATCTCAACTATATCACTCCCTCTTCTCCCCTCTTCCATCAGGCAAGTGGTACAGACCTATGAAAACGCACACCTCCAGATTCAGGGACAGTTTCTCTCCAGCCGTCAACAGGCAACTCAACCATCCTATCAACAACTAGAGAGCAGAAGATAGACACAAAAAGTTGGAGTAACTCAGTGGGTCAGGCAGCATCTCTGGAAGAAAGGAACAGTTGACATTTTGGGTCGAGACCCTTCTTAAGTCTGAGAGTCAGGGGAAAGGGAAACGAGAGATGTAGACAGCACATAGAACAAATGGATAAAAGATATGCAAAAAGCAACGATGATCAAGGAAATGTGGAGCCCACAATGGTCCATTGTTGGCTGCAGGGTAGGTGATAACGAGTTATACAGACAGTGAAACTCGACAGGATGACAGTGAAACTAGTACAATGACTAGGGGCATCATACTATCTGTAATTGGACTTTATTGAACTTGCACTATATGTTATTCCCTTATCCTGTATCTGTACTCTGTGACAGCTTGATTGTAATCCTGGAATAATAAAAGAACAGGAATAGAATCGTCACGTATAGTCTTTCCACTGACTGGCGAGCACGCAACAAAAAGCTATTCACTGTTATTCGGCACAAGTGACTACAGTAAACTAAACTAAACTAAACAGGAATTTTTGAGTGGTCTATGAATGTGGTTTGAAATCTTGGAATTCATCACTCATTTGGCTACTCCGATATACTTGTTATTTTGTCAAAAGGTACGGCTCAGATTAAAGGAGACCAGAGAAAAAGGGGAACTTTATTATCCCAAATTACTTTCATCATCAATTTGCCATCAGAGTATGAGTGAGTCATATGTGGCTTTCGTTTGCCCTGCATGAGCGAAAATGCAGTATTTCCTGAGACTGATTAGGAGCTGATGGAAACGTGAGAGCCTTGTTTAAAATTTAGGATCTTTTCAAAAAGAAGTTATTTTCAGTGTTTCAGAAGTTATTATAAGGGAGCACAACCTTGCTGGGAATGAGGAAATCTGGCACAATGCTTCGCTACTCATTCCCCCAATCAGAATTAGAATCTGATCATCTTGATCAAGCTGGAAAGGGTGCAGAGGAGATTTACCACCATGTTGCCACCACCGAGGGTCTGAGCTATAGGGAGAGGTTGAGTAGGCTGGGACTATATTCCTTTGAGTGCAGGAGGATGAGGGGTGATCTTATAGAGGTGTACAAAATCATGCCAGGTATAGATCGGGTAAATGCACAGTCTCTTGCCCAGTGCAGGGGAATCGAGAACCAGAAGTTCAAAGTGAGGGGGGAAAGATTTAATAGGAATCTGAGGGGTAACCTTTTTACACAAAGGGTGGTGGGTGCATGGAACGAGCTGCCACATTGTTAACAGTAATCAGGAGGAGGTAGTTGAAGCAGAGACTATCGCAATGTTTAAGAAACATTTAGGCAGGTACACGGATAGGACAGGTTTAGAGTGATATGGGCCAAATGCAGGCGGATGGGACTAGTGAAGATGGGACATGTTGGTCGACATGGGCAAGTTGGGCCCAAGGGTTTGTTTCCACGCTGTATGACACTATGACTCTATGATTCTATCTTGGTCGGCATGCATGAGTTGGGCCAAGAGGCCTGATTCTATGCTATGACTCTTGTGGAAAATGTTCCATGCTGAAAGAGATTATGTCTGAAGAAGGGTCTCGACCCGAAACGTCGCCTATCTCCTTCGTTCCTTAGATGCTGCTGCACCCGCTGAGTTTCTCCAGCTTTTTGTGTACCCATCATTATGTTGAAGGTGGCTAAAAGAGATGGTAACACAACTGATTGTGGTGGGTCTGTAGGTACAATTGTTTTACATGATAAAACTCTCTACAAGACACTTTAAAATGTGGGCTTTAAGGTCAGCATCAGCTTTGGTTCATTGCAGGAAAGTTCAAATTAATTGCAAAAACAGCATCGGAGCTCTGTCATCTCATAACTTGCAGTGCGCTATGCTAAATAAAGGAACGGCTTTCTTTGAGGAATTTTCAATTTCATTAGTTAGCCAAGGATATGTTATCAACTGAGCTAATTGGAGAGAAACCTTCTCACTATCTTAGATGGGGTCAAGGAAAGAGCGTTCACGTCGCGGCCCAGTATCCACCAGTCTTTCCACCACCACGCACAAGAAGCAACAAGACAGACACCATTGTATGCAGATGCCAAGAAGTGTGTTCAGCTCTGGCTGAACAACTTCTAATCTTGTGTGTGGACTCGATAAGAAGAATACTATCTTAGATGGTTGCTCATTGTTAATAGTGTGGCAACTTTAAGTAAGTAAGTAAGTTTATTGGCCAAGTATTCACATACAAGGAATTTGCCTTGGTGCTCCGCCCACAAGTAACAACATGACATATAGTGACAGTTACGAATGACTCAGAAAACACTAAACATTAATAATAATAAAACATTAATGATAAAACACCATTGATCAAGCATATGAACCAACAAAATACCAGATCAAAGGGATTTTTGGTTGTTGAGTAGAGCAACTACACGTGGATAAAAACTGTTTTTATGTCTGGCTATGGCAGCTTTGACAGTCCGGAGTCGCCTTCTAGAGGGAAGTGATTCAAAGAGTTTGTGGCCAGGGCGGGAGGAGTCAGAGATGATCTTGCCCGCTCGCTTCTTGGCCCTTGCAGTGTATAGTTCATCAATGGAGGGAAGATTCGCTGCAGCCTCCAGGTGTCATGCTTGGTGGCTGAGCCAAACCAGAACATGATGGAGAAGGTGAGAACAGACTCTACGATGGCCGTGTAGAATTGGACCATCATTGCCTGTGGCAAATTGTGCTTCCTCAGCTGCCGTAGGAAGTTCATCCTCTGTTGTGCCTTTTTGACTGTGGAGTCGAAGGTAGCCCCCCACTTAAGGTCCTTGGAGGTGATGGTTCCCAGGAACTTAAAGACTCCACAGATGTGACTGTGGTGTTGTTGATGGTGAGTGGGGTGATGGGAGGGGGAGCTCTCCTAAAGTCTACAATCAATTCCACTGTTTTAAGAGCATTGAGCTTTAGGTTGTTGTTACGGCACCAGGACACCAGCTGTGACACTTCCTGTCTGTAGGCAGATTCCTCCCCATCCTGGATCAGTCCAATCAGGGTTGTGTCGTCCACAAGCTTGAGAAGCTTGACAGAGGTGTTTGTGGAGGTGCAGTCGTTGGTGTAGAGAGAGTAGAGGAGAGGAGAGAGTACGCAGCCTTGCGGTGCTCCTATGCTGAGTGTTTGCGGGTCCGAGATGTGCTTTCCCAGCCTCACATGCTGCTTCCTGTCTGTCAGGAAGTTGGTGATCCACTGACAGACGGGTTCAGGCACAGTCAACTCGGAAAGTTTGAGTGTAGTAGCTCTGGCACAATGGTGTTGAATGCAGAGCTAAAATCAACAAAGGATCCTCGCATAGGTCCCCTGGCGGTTTAGGTGCTGTAGGATGAAGTGCAGGCCCAGGTTGACTGCATCATCCACAGATCTATTGGCCCAATTTGCAAACTGCAGAGGGTCCAGCAGGGAATTTGTGATATTTATTAGCTTGGCCAGCACAAGCCTTTCGAGGGTCTTCATGATTACAGAGGTCCGTGCGACAGGCCTGTAGTCATTAAGACAAATAATCCTTGCCTTTTTGGGTACAGGGGCAATACCTATTTTCAATACCTCTCCTCTCACCATAAATCTATACCCTTATGTATTAATCTCCAATTCCCTATCTAGAGAAACAGACTGTGACCATGCATCTTGCCTTTTTGGGTTCAGGGTTCTTTGGTAGAAAGAACTGATTCACACCCTAGTGTGTGTAGTGTTAGTGTATGGGGGTCACTGGTCATTGAGGACCCAGTGGGCTGAAGGGCCTGTTTCCGTGCTGTATCTCTGAACTAAACTAAACAATCTCACCTATTTGATGGTTGAGGTTAGTGGTGTGGAATGGAATGGGCTGGAATGGTTAGCAAAAAAAAATAATGTACACTTCCGCTCAATTCGTACTAACCAACCTGATCTCCCAGTTGCTCAGCACTTCAACTTCCCAATCTGTCCTCTCTGTCCTGGGCCTCCTCCATTGCCAGAGTGAGGCCCAGCACAAATTGGAGGAACAGCACCTCATATTTCGCTTGGGTAGTTTATATCCCAGCGGTATGAACATTGACTTTTCTAATTTTAGATAGGCCTTGCTTTCTCCCTCCTTCCCCCTTTTCCTCGCCCTTCCCTGCTGTCCACAAAGCCCTTTTCCTGCCCCTTCCCCCCCGGGCATCTGAAGAAGGGTCTTGACCCAAATTGTAGCCTCTTCATAGCTGCTGTCTCACCCGCTGAATTTCTCCAGCATTTTTTGTCTACCTTCGATTTTTCCAGCATCTGCAGTCGTTTCTTAAACATGTACAATTGTTCTGTTATTTTACAAAAAATACACATTAGGAAACTGCTGAGATATAATCGTGGATCAACTTAAGAAAACATAATGGCATAAAGCCACCTGAGACTGAGCACCACGATAAAGGCAACAAAAGAATCTAAATGCACTTACATAAACAGCACAGATACAAATAGAAAATGCTGAAAGCAAGTCAGACGGTATCTAAGGAAAGAGAAGCAGAATTAATGTTTCGGGTCAGAGGCTATTTGTCAGAACTGAAAAAGAGAGAAAAGCTTGTTTAAAGTTGCAGAGAGGGTGGGAAAATGGATTAGGGATTATCTATGATAGTTTATTTAAATCAATACCACAGAAGCTTTTCACTGTACCTCGGTACACGTGACAATACACTAAACTGAAACTGAAACTGAAAACATTGCAATTGTACCCATCATTACCATTTGCTCTGGCAGCTCATTCCACATACCAAGAGGGGACCGGGGGGACAGAGGGGACACAATTTTTTGGCGGCCGCGCATGCATGTGCACACTCACACACGCATGTTCGAGGCTTCGGAGGCTCAATCCAGCGCTAAATGCAGCTCAACACTACCTGTCTCACCGGGTTAACTACAGCCCTGACTGGACTGACGGGACACCAGCACTGCTTCTCCGCGCTGGCCATATTTCCCGCAAGCCCAGTCAGGTTAACCAGGCAGAGTTGAGCTGGGTTTAGCACTGCTTCTCTGTGCTGGCTGTGGGCCTGGAGGCACCTCTCTGGCCACCCATGGGGGGGCACTCGGGTGGGGACGGGACAGCGCCGGACACCCGGCCGGGATCAATCCTGGCTGCGGATGAGGCGCAGGTTTGTGCCACGTCTCCCTCCTCCAATCACCACACTCTATCCTCAGTCCCACCCCCCCCCCCCCCACTCCTCCCTGCTCCAATCACCGCGCTCAATCATCATGTCCTGCTCCCATTGCCTGCTGACCAACGTCTCTCTCGTCCAGTCAGCGCCCTCGATCAGCAGTCCCACCTCCACTGTCTCGTGGAAAGCGGAGATTTTAAAATCCGGATTGCAAAAACTTGGGGGGGGATGTCCCCCACCTCTCAAAACATGGGGGGGAGTGTCCCCTCTGCCCCCTCCCCCCCATGTTTTCCGCCCCTGCCACATACCCACAGGGTGAAAATCCTGCTTTCCTGTCCCTTTTCAATACCTCTCCTCTCACCATAAATCTATACCCTTATGTATTAGCCTCCCATTCCCTACCTAGAGAAAAAGACTGTGACCATCCATCTGCCCATTCCTCTCACAATTTTATAAACTTTCGATTAAACCACCCCTGCGTAAGGGGAACAAAGCCACGGCCTATCCAAAGCCAAAGCCACAGTCTTTCCTTCTAATTCAAATCTTCCGGTCGTAGTAGCAGCCTTGTGAATCATTTCCGCATCTTTTCCAACGTAATGACTTCCTTCCCATATCAGAGCCTCGCCTTCAATGCCATGATCAAACACGCTGAATGCCGCCTTCACCACCTATTCTACCTGCGCCAGTTTTAGGGAACTTTTCAGTTTCGTTTAGAGATACAGCACGGAAACAGGCCTTGTAGCCCACTGTGTCCGTGCCGACCAGTGATCCCCGCCCACTAACACCACCCTACAGACACTAGGGACAATTCACAATTTAACCAAGCCAATTAACCTACACACCTGTGAGTCTTTGGAGTGTGTGGGAGCAATTTGGAGCACCCGGAAAACCCATTCCAAAGGCGTACAGGTTTGTAGGTTAATTGGCTTCGGTAAAATTGTAAATTCTCCCTAGTGTGTAGGATATTGCTAGTGTAGGGGGATCACTGGTCGGCGTGGGCTGATGGGTCTGTTTCCATGCTCTATCTCTTAAATCTAAAGAAAATGTTTACTTAAACCCCTGGGTCTCTGTGCCCTACAGTACAATCCAGGGGCCTCCCATTGACCTCGCAAATCCTGCCCTTGTTTAACTTACCTAAATACAAAACTTCAACTTGTCCGAGTTAAATCTTCCTAGTTGTCTAGGTCCTGTTGTAATCTTAGATAATCTTCATCACTATCCACTAAACCGCCAATCTTTGTGTCCTTCACTAAGATTACTTGCCATGACAACTGCATTGTTAATATAGATGACAAACATTAGTGGTTTCAGCATCGCTCCCTGTGGTGCACTGCAGGTCACGTGCATCCACTCTGAATAACTTATCTCCACGACCACCTTCAGACTCCTACCTCCAAGTCAAGTTTGTATCCAATGGATCATTCACCTGGATTCCCTGTGAACTAATGTTCTGGACCAACCTGCCATGTGCTGCCTTGTCAAAAACCTTGTTAAACCCCACTTAAAATAAATGTGTAGGATGGAACTGCAGATGATGATTTAAACTGAAGATGGAGTAACTCAGCAAGTCAGGCAGCATCTCTGGAGAGTAGGAATGGGTGACGTTTCGGGCCGCAACCCTTCTTCAGGATTCTGTACTATCACCCATTCTATACGTCACCCATTCCTTCTCTCCAGGGATGCTGCCTGACCTGCTGAGTTACTCCAGCTTTTTATGCCTGTCTCCTGTAGTACAAAGTCTCCTGAGTCAATGGTTCAATTGTTCAATGGGGCTTTATTTGTTAAATGTGCAACATGCCCAGTGAAATTATTTTTGCATTTTTACACACGCGGGCGCTGCCATGTTTTGACGCCATTTCCACAGTCCAAAGTCAAGTCCGCCCTCGCACTCGATCTGCAGGAGCAGTTCCCGATCCAGGTAGTCCCCAGGCTACTGCAGCCCCTCCCTCCATCACCTTCAACCAGATCGGCCCGTGAACTGACGTCCCGACATCATAGAGTCATACAGCACAAGAACAGGCCAACTCGTCCATGCAAGCCAGTCTCATTTGCCCACATTTGGTCCATACCATTCTAAACCTCTCCTGGCCAGGTATCTGTTCATCAGTCGTTGAACTGTTGTTATTGGACCTACCTGAACTACATCCTATGGCAGCTCATTCCATGTACCCACCACCTTCTGAGTGAAAAAGCTGCTCCTCAGGTTCCTATTAAATCTTTCCCTTCTCACCTTAAACCTTTCTTAGAGATACAGCGCAGAAACAGGCCCTCCAGCCCAGCTGGTACATGCTGACCAGCGATCTCTACATATTAATACTACCCCACACACACTATGGACAATTTACATTTACCAAGCCAGTTTACCTACATACAGTGGCTTGCAAAAGTATTCATACCCCTTGAACTTTTCCACATTTTGTCACGTTACAACCACAAACGTAAATGTATTTTATTGGGATTTTATGTGATAGACCAACACAAAGTGGCGCATAATTGTGAAGTGGAAGGAAAATGATAAATGGTTTTCAAATTTTTTTACAAATAAAAAACTGAAAAGACCCTGTCAGACTCTTTCCATGCTGACCAGCCAATACCTTCACAGTTGCTCTGCATAGTTAGAAACCAACTCTTTTGTTCAGAATCCACTGAGGCAGGTAATCATGTTTTAACAACATATTTGAAGCTCTGGGCAGGTACATGGATAGGAAAAGATTAGAGGGATACGGGCCAAAGACAGGCAGGTGGGACTAGTGTAGATGGGGCATCATTGTCGGCATGGGCAGGTTGGGCTGAAGGGCCTGTTTTGTACTGCATGACTCTATAACTATGGTGTCAGGGGTTATGGGGAGAAGGCAGGAGAATGGGGTTAAGAGGGAGAGATAGACCAGTCATGATTAAATGGCAGAGGAGACTTGATGGGCCGAATGGCCTAATTCTGCTCCAACCACTTACGAACTTATGAACTTAAGACTTCTTTCTATCTGAAATCAGAAATGTAATAGTGAATAGAGGTGGTGAATACCAGGTATTAAACAGATGTGCAATGTATTGAACTTGCCAAAATACCAGCTACCTTATAAATGGAGCCTTTGCAAATGGATGTCAGGGCACAAGAACAATTTCCTGATAGAGCTGATTAGCCCTCATACACACAGAAGGTGTCAAGCATTCCCTTTCTGTCCTTGGCTCACTGCCCTTCAATGCCTCTGTAGTCCAGCCGCTCTCAACTCCATAGACTTAGGGGCATTAGTTTTGTCTTTTTGTGCTATTATTGTTTGTTTGTTTTTATGTGTGTGGATGTGTGTATGTGTATATATACATCTACACACATACCGTATATGTTTATGTACGTGTACATATACACACACCAGCACACATAAAAACAATCAAACAATAATAGTGCAAAAAACCCCAAAACAATGCCTCCAAGTCTATGTAGTATAAAATATTCCCCCCAATCTTTGCACATCCCCAATCCTTTCCACTCGGCACTTTAATTTCATGTTTCATGTTTTTTGTGTGTTTTATGAATGTTGGCAGAAATTTCCCTCCTGGCATAAATAAAATCGTATCGTATCCTATCGTATCTCCATGTTATATATGTATGTATATGTGTGTGTATATATATGTGTGATATATTTATTACCCATATCAGCCATCTGAGGTATGGTTTTACCAAATTATATTCCTTCCTTTTTACTTAACAGGGGAATATTTTCTTAATTCCCCTTTCTAGCCAACCCCTATGTTTACCTGTTTAAACAGCGGGGAATATAACCTTATATTCCCCTGGTCTCACATCCGGGAAACGTGACGCTTGCGTGACGGCAACGTGACGCTGCGTGCGAAATTTAAAATTTATTCTCAAAAAAAAAAAAAAATGGCTGCCGGTTGCGAGAAAAGGTTCCGTTTTAAAACTTCCCTTCACATTGTCATAAATGAATGTAATTTACATTGTTTTAGTTTACAATGTTGGCAATGGTTTTGAATGTTGCAATGCATATGCAAAATGTATAGATACATTCATATCATATGAGATGTTCAGATTTTCCTCTAGATGTCTGATAATGGGTAATAATAACTTCGGGAGATACGACATATATTGCCCTCACTAGATCCATATTGCCCTCGTCTTCGACTCGGGCAATATGAATCTACTTCAGGCAATATATGTCGTATCCCCCCTCAAGGCCAGTCAATATTCTATTAATAATAATATATATATATATATATATATATATATATATATATATATATATATATATATATATATATATATATATATATATATATATATATATATATATATATATATATATTTTAAAAAATGCTGCCACTTACGACTGTGATTTTTGGCCACCTTCCTCAGTCCCCCTCCGCTCATCAGGTGCAGAGGATTCTTCCCATCAATGAAAAATAAAAATGTTATTCGTTTAAAAGATGTTGAGAATCTCTCTCCTGTCAATCATGCCATGAAGGCCACGCCCCTTCTGGTGGGAGGGGGGAGGGATTATAAAACCCGGAAGTATGGGTGTGGCTCAGTCTCTGCAAGATAGGGGAGGGAGAGGTCACGACTCTGTCTGAGCTGTGCATCAATTGAACACACTGAATGTCTACTGAACTGTGATGTAGTGTTTTGTATGGTTTTCTGGTGGTTTATGATGGTTTCACCCTGTTTGAAATGGTATGAAACTGCATTTACATTTGTGGCATTGAACCCTGCGTGAAATGGTATGAAACTGCACTTGAATTTGGAGGCCTTGCACCCTGCTTGAAGTGGTACAAAACTGCACTTGAATTTGGTGGCCTTGCACCCTGCTTGAAGTGGTATGAAACTGCACTTGAATTTGGTGGCCTTGCACCCTGCTTGAAGTGGTATGAAACTGCACTTGAATTTGGTGGCCTTGCACCCTGATGAAGTAGTCGGAAGCTGCACTTGAACATGATGGCCTTGCACCCTGCTTGAAATGGAATTTCAAGGAATAGCCGTGAGTCAACTGCCAGCCCACCAGCCGAGAGTGAGCTGCCAGCACATCATACTTGAGTGACTGAGCTGCCACTCCACTAATCCATTTGGCCTACAATGTCCATACAAGGCCCTCTGGAAACCAGTCCCTTCAGCCCACAACATCCATACTAGCGCTCCAGGAAGTGCCCCACCCTGGTCAATGCAGATGCTGGTTTAAACTGAAGATAGACACAAAATGCTGGATTAACTCAGCGGGACTGGTAGCATCTCTGGAGAAAAGGAATAGGTGATGTTTCTGGTTGAGATCTTCAGAGTGTGTGTGTATATATATATATATATGTATATGTGTATATATATATATATGTGTGTGTGTGTATATATATATATATATATTTACTCACACTAAACGTTTTTTCTCGTTTATGATATTGTTTGCATGTACTATGTTTACATATTCTGTTGTGCTGCTGTGAGTAAGAATGTCACTGTTCTATCTGGGACAGACAACAAAGAAACACTCTTGACTTACATTTCATAGATTCCTCTGTGACATGGCAGTTCTTATGTGATGTCAAAGGTTATTTCACGTCTCTCATGGAAAATAAGGCAACGTTCTTCCCTATGTGATGTTGGCACTGCATAACGATGGCATTGAGCAGCTGTGGGAATGTTCTGGGACTGCTGTAAACAAGCTTTAAATAGACCATGTGATGGAGAGGAGCGTGATACCCTAAATGTCTTCTTGAAAGGGAACACTGATGACTTGGCTTTTTCAAAGTCGCCCAGTATCTCTTACCGACGTGAGTGTGGCCCAGCCATGTGCTCCTTGACTCAGAAAAGGCAAGTTTCGCAATGGCTGTCCTTGAAAATCATAATAAGCCTTGTTGTTAGCTGATGTCATGCATTCTGGCCTCGGGTTAAACTATCACTTACAACTATCACTTAAAACTATCACTCAGCCTGAAGAAGGGTCATTCGCTCCGTAGATGCTGCCTCACCCGCTGAGTTTCTCCAGCATTTTTTATCTAACTTAAAACATTGATGTAAGTTGCAATCAGAAATTCGGCACTATCAACCACGTTTCTTTAATAAATAAAACCACCGCAGGAACAGATGGCAGGCAGCGAGTGTAACGTGTGTGACGACTCCACATAACGATAGTCTGAAGAGATCCATTCAGTTTAGTTTACTGTCACGTGTGCCAAGAGGCAGTGAAAAGCTTGTGTTGCGTGCTGTCCAGGCAGCAGAAAGACAATACATGATTACAGTCGAGCTATTTACAGTGTACAGATACATGATAAGGGACTAACGTTCAGTGCAAGATAAAGCCAATAAAGTCCGATCAAGGATAGTCTGAGGGTCTCCAAAGAGGTAGATAGTAGTTCAGGACTGCTCTCTGGTTGTGGTTGGATGATTCAGTTGCCTGATTACAACTGGGTAGAAACTGTCCCTGAATCTTGAGGTGTGTTTTTTCACACTTCTATACCCTTTGGCTGAAAGGACAGGGGAGAAGAGGGAGTGGCCAGAGTGCAACTCGTCCTTGATAGCGCTGCTGGTAATTAGAAGGATCCCGATCCGAAACACCACCTGTCCATGTTGTCCAGGATTGGTGCCTGACCCTCTGAGTTTCTCCAACACTTTGTATCTTTTTGCATCAGCCTGACCACAACCACAGAATAGAAGGCCGTACCTTTAGAAATGTGTTGAGGAGGAATTTCTTTAGTCAGAGGGTAGTGAATTTGTGGAATTCATTGCTACAGAATGCTGTGGAGGTTACGTCAATGGATATTTCTACGGTGGAGATTGCTAGATTTTGCTTCGGAGTCACGTGAGTGACTTCGTGAAGACCCCGCCAGCACGCATGCGTGACATCGCTTCTCGGCCTTTTAGCTAAGATCAAGTATAGTATCTGTTCTTATCAGTTTAATATTATCTAGGGACCATATATTAAATTGATTTTTGGAACAGGGAGATGGAATAGGGGCTTGCTCCGTCCACTCCACGCATCGACCCAGTATTGCAGTGCCTCTGGGAACGGTGCAAAACAGGTTGGGGGATGGTTACACTTGTTCAGGGAATAACTTCTGATCTTTTCAGACTACACAGTATTCAGCGATACAAAATTGAATTTGTTGACAAACTCCTCCTTTCCGGTTCAACATGCACCTAGCCAAAAGTTTGTGCTTTCACAAAAAAGAGAAAGTGGAAGGTCATGCGGAACTGTTAAGACTACATACAAAAGGAGCAATAGAGGTAACCAAACATGAGTCTCTTGAGTTTGTATCAAACATCTACACCTAAAAACAAAAAAGATGACGGATGCCGCATCATTTGATTTGACACAACTGAATACTTTGTGCAGTACACCCACTTCAAAATGGAATTTTTTTTTGTTGCCGCTAAAACAACTAGTTTCCAAGGGGTGCTTCATGGCTTGCATCGACCTAAAAGATGCATACTACTCAGAACCAATAGACAAAGATCACCGCAGATGTTTGAAATTTATCTGGATGGGGGCTCTGGCAATATAAAGCACTGCCTAATGGATTAACATCAGCCACAGACTGCTTACAAAAATATTGAAACCAGCTTTGGCGTTTCTTTGGAAACAAAAAACATATTGTCATGGCATATCTAGATGACATCTTATTGTGGGGATAACCTTGGAATTGGCTAAATTGGCTGTCTCAGCCACCAAACTCCTATTTCAAAAATCGGGGTTTATTATCCATCCAGACAAATCCAAGTTAAATGCCTTCCGGTGACTATGGATTATTTTGGATTCATGATTGACTCTGTTCATATGTCTGTCACCTTGCCAAAGGACAAAGCAACAGACTTGATAAAGGCATATAACAGCCTTGTTTGCGTCAGTAAACCAACAATTCAGCAAATAGCCAGGATAATTGGGAAGCTCGTGGCTGCCTTTTCCCAGCCACAATTTGGTCCCTTACATTACCAAAATCTACAAAGGGCCAAAACTCCAGCACTCAAAACACCATGCTGGCCATTTTGACAGACTAGCCAAAGCAAATTGGAATTACGATGGTGGATTAGCAATGTTTGACATTGCTCTAAATCCCATCACAGTCACAAACCCTTTGGTTGTGTTACAAACTGACGCCCGCGCTCACGGCTGGGGAGCAACCAATACCACCTCCAGTTGCGGTGGTAGATGGAATACCCATGAGTTAACCTTACTTCAGGGTATCAATCATCTAAAGATAATGGGAGCATTCAAGGACTTCGGGCTTGCTGGTTCAGACATGCATCATCTGCATGTTCACCTACAAATTGATAATACAACCGTGGTGACATACATTAATCATATGGGTGGAATTAAGTCGATATCTTGTGATGAACTGATCAATACAATCTAGCACTGGTGCATAGAAAGAAACATTTGGATATCAACTACTTACCTTCCGGGTAAGCTCATTACAGTGGCGGACACCAGGTCACGCAAATTCAATGACAACACCGAATGGATGTTGGACCACCAGTTATTTACTGACATTATAGCTCGGTATGGAACGCCAGATATCGATTGTTTTGCATCAAGGTTTAATCACCAGATACCAACGTATGTTGCATGGGAACCAGACCCTGGGGCAGTAGCGATGGACGCTGTGGAGGTTACGTCAATGGATATTTTTACGGTGGAGATTGCTAGATTCTAGTTTAGTATGGGTGTCCGGTTATGGGGAGAAGGCAAGAGAATGGGGTTAGGAGGGAGAGATAGATCAGCCATGATTCAATGGCAGAGTAGACTTGATGGGCGAATGGCCGATTCTGCTCCTATCATTTATGAACTTAAGAACATGCATTCCTTTGTTCCTACACTTGTTCGCTCATAATAAAAGCAAGCTGCAGAATAATAAAACATAATGTAATAAAGATGTTTTCAGTTTATTTGTGGAAAATGGGTGTCAGAAACAAGGGTATCACTTACTATGCATCATTAATTGTCCACCATTAATTCCCTCCTCATGTGCTGTTCAATGACTCCTCTTGAAATGCCTCTGTTTCTGTTTTGAACGGCACGGTGGCGCAGCGGTAGGGTTGCTGCCTTACAGCGCCAGAGTTCGATCCGACCACGGGTGCTGTCTACGTGGAGTTTGTAAGTTCTCCCCATGACCTGCGTGTGTTTGCTCCGGGTGCTCCGGTTTCCTCCCACACTCCAAAGATGTACAGGTTTGTAGGTTAATTGGCTTCCGTAAAAATGTGAATTATCCCTTGTGTGTGTGTGTAGGGTAGCCTTAATGTGCGGGGATCGCTGGTCGGCGCGGACCCGGTGGGCCGAAGGGCCTGTTTCCATGCTGTATCTCTAAACTTAACTTAACTAAACTTTGGAAAGGTGTAGGCAGTGTAATAATCAGCTGTAGAAACAGCGCAAAGGTATTAAATGACTAACGAGAAATCTCATTCTGTGTGTGATGGTTTACAAGTGATTTGAGCTTTCACAGATGCTTAATAGCCGCAGGGCTTTTTATTTATAGTTATAAATACTCCTACGAAGCAACTTTGCCCATAGTTAGCACCTCAGGCACGGAGTCTGTAAATGGCATTTTAACAAAAAAAAGAGTCCTGTGTAAATGAAGAATGTAGGAAGTAGGTTAGAGGAATGTTACAACTTACCAACAGTAGGATGTTTTTGTTTCACGAATGAGAAGTTTTAAATGGATATTTCAGAACACTATAGCAGTATTGTGTGAAGAAAACATATGATCCAAGTTTTTTTACAAGTTTTATAGGGGAATAGGAATTAGTTGATAATTTGTAGCTCTAGCAGCAAAACACCTGGGACATGTAAATGGTGGGACTCTTTACATTCAATCCAACCCATAACCAAGATTTGGATCCAAGTATTCTCAGGAGATTTATATCACCAATTGTTGGTAATTTGACAAAAGTTATTAAAGCACTTTTTTTACTGGTGATTTATTGCTAAATTAAGAGGGCAATGACAGTATTGGAGAATAAACCTTTTGTTCACTTCTCAAACCTTCTCTCTCCCACTTCCATTTTTGTTTAAAAGTAAAACCAAAGACTGGTGAAAATGGCGGCAAAATTGACGACTGTACGCTGTCTCAGTGTTCTACTGCTACGCACTTTTACTGCACCTGAGATGCTTATTTAAGAGGTATTTAAATGCTTTTGCATAGTGATACTAATATTGAACTGTAAATACAAATTAATTTCACTGTACCTCAGTACATGTGACAGATAAAGTGCCATTGGATTGTACCATTGACTGTGGGTTGATGTGAGTTGGCTGATTCAAGCTTGTTCTGTTGAAGCCTAACATAGTGCCTTCTGCCAGAATCTGGACTAGTTGGGTCACATTCATGCAGTCGCAAACCAATTTTCTCATCATCATTAATATGGAAAGATTACGTTTTGTTTGTAGTTGAATCCTGATGTGCACTATCTCTTTGGTTAACACACTTGCATGAAGAGTTAAGGTTGCGGAGGGAAGCAATCACAGCAGTGGAGATCATGAATTGAAAGAGTTATAGTCATAGAGCCAATGTGGAAATAGGCCCTTTGAGCCTTTCTCTCCCATCTCACCCACAGCGCAGGCCCTCTAGTCCTGGCTACATCCTCATACATCTTCTGTGCACAATTTTCATCTTAATGACAGTTACCCTGCACTCATCAATTGTCTTAGTCGCCTCTTTAAAAAACTCAATCAAATTGGAGTCATAGAGTCTTACTGCATGGAAACAGGCCCTTTGGCCCAACTTGTCCACTCTGGCCAACATGCCCCTTCGACACTAGTCCCACCTGCCTGTGTTTGGGCCATATCCCTCTAAACCTATCCTATCCATGTGCTTGTCCAAATGTTTCTTAAATATTGTGATAGTACCTGCCTCAACTACCTCCTCCAGCAGCTTGTTCCATACACTCACCACCCTTTGTGTGAACAAGTTACCCCTCAGGTTCCTATTAAATCTCCCTCCCCCCCCCCCCCCTCACCTTAAATCTATGTTGATTCCCCTACTCTGGGCAAGAGACTCTGTGCATCTACCCAATCTATTCCTCTCATGTGTTTTACATCTCTATAAGATCACCCCCTCATTAGGGCACAAGGTCATAAGGAATATGAATAGAATTAGGCCATTTGGCCCATTAATTCATCAATCATGACTGATCTATCTCTCCCTAATCTCCCTATCTCATCCTCCTGCGCTCCAAAGGAATAGAGTCCCAGTCTACTCAACGTCTGCCCATAGCTCAAGAGAGCTTAACATTACTATCTAGTTAATCAATATATGCGAGGTCAGAAAACAAACATTATTAAACTGTCAGGTGAGTGTTTAGTACCTTATTCAGTGAACTGTTAGGCTGAAAAATCTATGTCATTTCCACAACTGCTACGCGATCCCATGTTAAATTATCATATTGGACATTGGCAACCCAAATACAATGTACATTAATGCTTTTTTTGCATTAGTGGTATAACATAGAAGTAGTTAAGATTGTAGGATGGTAAGAAAACAATAAGTGGAACCAAGTGTAAATTGTGCCTAGTGTGTGTAGGGTAGTGTTAATATGTGCGCATTGCTGCACAGTGTGGAGTCGATGGGCCAAATGGCCTGTTTCTGCGCTGTATCTCTAAACTAAACCAAGGGTAGCATGGTTGCGCAGCAGTAGAGTTGCTGCCTTACAGAGCCAGAGACCCAGGATTGATCCAGACTACGGGTGCTGTCAGTATGGAGTTTGTACGTTCTCCCCGTGACCGCGTGGGTTTCCTCCGAGATCTTCGGTTTCCTCCCACACTCCAAAGACTACTGGTTTGTCGGTTAATTGGCTTGGTATAAGTGTAAATTGTTGCTAGTGTGTGTAGGATTGTATTAATGTGCAGTGGTCGCTGGTCGGTGCGGACTCGATGGGCCAAAGGGCCTGTTTCCATCTCTAAACTAAACTAATAGAAGATGAAGGTGTTTAACACCGTGTTACTGTGACAGCAGATTACATTTAGCCTTGATGTGAGTCTGCTGTGTGATACTTTACTATTGTCCTTGCCTGCTTGACACGTCTATGCAAGGCTTTCTCTCAGTGGATGCACAATAAATTGACTATAGGCAATAGGTGCAGGAGTAGGCCATTTGGCCCTTCGATCCAGCACCAACATTCACTGTGATCATGGCTGATCATCCCCAATCAGTACCCGTTCCTGCCTGCTTGCCATATTCCCTGACTCCGTTATCTTTAAGAGCTCTATCTAACTCTCTCTTGAAAGCATCCAGAGAATTGGCCTCCACTGCCTTTTGAGGAAGAGAATTCCACATTCACAACTCTCTGGGTGAAAAAGATTTTCCTCATCTCCGTTCTAAATGGTCTACCACTTATTCTTAAACTGTGGTCCCCAGTTCTGGATTCCCCCAAAATCGGGAACATGTTTCCTGCCTCTAGCGTGTCCAAACCCTTAATAATCTTATATGTTTTAATAAGATCCCCTCTCATTCTTCTAAATTCCAGAGCATACAAGCCCAGCCGCTCCATTCTATCAACATATGACAGTCCCGCCATCCCGGGAATTAACCTCGTGAACCTACGCTGCACTCCCTCAATAGCAAGAATATCCTTCCTCAAGTTTGGAGACCAAAACTGCAGATAATACTCCAGGTGTGGTCTCACTAGGACCCTGTACAACTGCAGAAGGATCTCTTTGCTCCTATTTTCAACTCATCTTGTTATGGCTAACATGTCATCAGTTAGTAGCCCTGATCATCTGAAAATGACCTGCGTAGGAACATTGATTTCTCTAACTTCAAGTAACCCTGGTATCCCCCCTCTCTCTATCCCTCCCCCTCCCACGTCATATTAGTTTCAAATTCATCCTGTGGAGTCTCATTGCCTGTAACTCGTTTTCACCTAGCCCACAGCTAACAATTTATTTTTTCCTTTATCATCGTTACTTTTTTGCATATGTTTCATTTATTTATTTTATATCTCTCTCTATATCACCGCCTATATCTCCTGTTTCCCTTTCCCCTGACTCTCAGTCTGAAGAAGGGTCTTGACCCAAAACGTCACCTGTTTTCTCCAGAGATGCTGTCCGACCCGCTGAGTAGTTCCAGCTTTCTGTGTTAGTTTTCGGAAAATGACCTGCGTTCTTTTAATCATCCCAAGGATTGACTGCAGAATTTTGGTTGAGGGAATCTTCTTTTGGAAGTCCTGTCTATCCAATGTTTACCTATGTGGCTCACACTTGTTCCCATCTCTTATACAGTACAGGATACTGAGTTGGATGATCAGCCATGATCATATTAAATGGCGGTGCAGGCTCGAAGGGCTGAATGGCCTACTCCTGCACCTATTTTCTATGTTTCTATGTTTTCTATGTTTCTTATGTGTAGGAAAGAACTGCAGATGCTGCCTTAAATCGAAGGTAGACACAAAAGGCTGGAGTAACTCAGCGGGTCAGGGTCTCATTCCTTTTCTCCAGAGATGCTGCCCATCTCTTATGTTCTTGCTGGTCTTCTTCTTGTGTATGGCATGCAGAGCCTAAAGTTGTAGATCAAGGGTAGGCATCCAGGCTAGGACAGCATCAGTTGCTGGGTGAATGGCTTTGATGCCACCAGGGAAAAGCCTTAGTGAGCAGTCATTCACGATGTGTGAGATGGTCTGATCTGGATGTCCCGAGTCGCAAGCAGGGCTGTCTGTCATCCCCCCACTTATGCAGACAAAGGGCTGTTCTTGCAGGGAGGGTGCAGGTTCTGTTCAGGGTTAGCCATTGCTTACGATGGAGGTCAAATCCCGGAGGTTTCACTGTAGGGTCTGTGATGTTGGTGTTGGCATCTTTCCAGGCTGGTACAAACTGGCCCCGTCGGTCGGCAGCCCGGCCAGCTGTCCGACCTTCGGACCTTCACTTACCGCTGACACCACCACCCCTCCTCCTCATGACCGACCGACGTCGCACACCCCCGGTGCCCAGGCCAAAGCTTCTCAGCTACCCCGCCGGCTGGGCTTTGTGTGCAATCCAGCACATTGCCGTCGGGAATTTGTCCCTTATTTTGACCCTTTTGTCCCTTATTTGGGATTGAGAAAGTTGGCAACCCGACTCCCAGGGTAATACTGTAATTGTCCCTGCACATGTATAAGTTGCCATTGGAATATGAATCCTGAACCTGAATCATCTCTGATGCATTCTTGGTCAAACATGATCGTTGAATGGGTGTAAAGTGTTATTTTATCCCTCTCACGAAGAGGCCTAACTCATTGTGGGGGTATCAATGGTTCAGTTCATTGCAGATTGTGGATTGAACTTGGCTCGATGAAGTTCAGGTTTCTGAGGGAGGATGTGACTGAGGATTCTATGTCAATGCAAGGAACTGCAGATGCTGGAAACCTGAGTCGAATACAAAGTGCTGGAGTAACTCAGCGGATCAGGCAGCATCTCCAGAGGACTTGGCTTGGCGACGTTTCAGTTTGGCAACCTTCTTTAGATTCCATGTCATCCCGAGATGCTGCTTGAGTTTTACTGTGCTTTACTCAGGATTTTATGCTGCTTTTTCACTGGGTATGAAGCTTAAGAGAGTTAGATTTAGCTCTTAGGGCTAACGGAATCAAGGGATATGGGGAGAAAGCAGGAACAGGGTACTGATTTTGGATGATCAGCCATGATCATATTGAATGACGGTGCTCACTCGAAGGGTCAAATGGCTTACTCCTTCACCTATTTTCTATGTTTCTATAATGGGCGATTTGCTTTAGTTTAGTTTAGTTCATTGTCACTGATGCACAGTGAGAAGCTTTTGTTGCGTGCTAACCAGTCAGTGGAAAGACACCACATGATGACAATTGAGCCATTCACAGTGTACAGATATATGATAAAGGGAATAACATGAATAACATTTAGTACAGGACTACTCTCTAGTTGTTGGTGGGATGGTTCAGTTGCCTAATAACAGCTGGGAAGAAACTGTACCTGAATCTGGAGGTGTGCGTTTTCACGCTTCTATACTGATTTTGCTAATTGATGCTGCCTTTAGCATGACAGGATATTGTTCGCCATAGGTGACCAATGGCATTTTCATAAGTTGAAAAGTTCAAAAGAGATAGGAGCAGAATTAGGCCATTCGGTCCTTCAGGTCTACTCCGCCATACAATCATAACTGATCTATCTCTCCCTCCTAACCCCCATTCTCCTGCCTTCTCCGGACACTCGTACTAATCAAGAATCTATCTATCTCTGCCTTAAAAATATCCATTGAAATGTCAATTTTCAGCCCCGACTCGGTTATAATGGATGACTCGCTCAGGTGAGAACCTTTGGCATTGTTGAATTGGTACACCTGTAGTTCAGGGCCATGATGTTCCTGGTTACTGGGGCAGGAACAGCTTCAGTCCCACTATATACCAGTCTGCTGGCTCCTCTCCCAACACCACTGATGATAATCTCAGAGTATATTTTAGAGTTTGTGAGCCAACCTGTGTGTGGGTACTGTGCGGGCAGCCAGGTGGCGCAGCGGTAGAGTTGCTGCCTCGCAGCGCCAGAGACCCAGGTTCGATCCTGACCCCAGGTGCCGTCTGTACGGAGTTTGTGCGCTCTCCCTGTGACCATGTTGGTTTCTCCGGGTGCTCCGGTTTCCTCCCACACTCCAAAGACGTGCAGGTTTGTAGGCTGATTGGCTTGGTAAAATTGGGAATTGTCCCTGATGTGTGCAGGAGAGTGTTAGTGTGTAGAGATTGCTGGTCAGCGCGAACACGTTGGGCCAAAGGGCCACTTTCCATGCTGTATCTCTAAACTAAACTAAAGTGGGTGAATAGTTGCGTGTCCATGCTTGTGTTAGATACGTGTAGCAAGTATTCTTGGACCTTTTTACTATTGAATCAAGTTGCCATTGCCATTGACTGTTATCAGGAAACTGAACCATCCTACCAACAACTAGAGAGCAGTCCTGAGCTGCTAACTACCTCATTGGAGACTCTCGAACCATCTTTAACTGGACATTATCTCAGAATTATTCATGTTATTCCCTTTATCATGTATCTGTACACTGAATGGCTCGATTGTAATCATGTATTGTCTTTCTGCTGACTGGTTAGCACGCAACAAAAGCTTTTCACTGTACCTCGGTACATGTGACAATGACCTAAATTAAACTAAACTAATCCTATTTTTAAAAAAATTCTGCACAAAAGCAAAAAATAGCAGCTCTACCAGCTGCACCACTATGCTGCCCATTTTGAACGGCATTTGCTTTAAACATTTTCAGTAAGTCTTTCAACTTTATACTTTAGGGATACAGCGTGGAAACAGGCCCGTCCGCCCACCGTGACTGCTCTGTCCAGCGATCACCCTGTACACCAGCACCATCCTATACACTGGGGGCAATTTACAATTTGCCAAAGCCAATTAACCTGTAAACCTGCACATCTCTGGAACGTGGGAGGAAACCGGAGCACCCGGTGAAAACCCACGTGGTCACAGAGAGAGCATACAAACTCCGTACAGACAGCACCCATAGTCAGGATCAAACCTGAGTATCTGCAAGGGAAGTGCACTCGTTTGCACGGGAGTATGATTTTGTAATTATCATTATCTCGTGGTCATTAAGCCCATTTCATCAGATTTACTGGTCATATGGCACTCCATTATCACCTCCAGAAGTTTTGACAGTTATACATTCCTCACATGATTAACACTAACAACTAATGGCTGGTGACAGATTCAATGCTGTTTTTGTTTTAAACAGGTGTGTAATGTCAGTGTAACTTTGGACCTCGGTGTTGGTTTCTATACTTTAACCCTCAGTTTGATATGAATCACACTTTGTTACAAAGTTAATGGTTTACAAATGGTTGTTTGTGGGGATAGTTTTGCGTAGCTTGCCACCAAGGGATGCCTTCAATTATCAGCAGCAATAAAGTGGGTGATAACCTCTGACTCAGATATAAATAGGTCGCGGAAAAGACAGTGTCAGTGTGGCAGCTCTTCCCACAGAAATCAATTTGCAGAGTTGGTTGGGGAATGCATTGTTCATAAGTGATAAGAGCAAAATTAGGCCATTCAGCCCCAAGTCTATTCTGCCATTCAATTATGACCGATCTAACCCCATTCTCCTGCCTTCTCCCCATAACCCCCGTCACCCATACTAATCAAGAATCTATCTATCTCTGCCTTAAAAATATCCATTGACTTGGCCTCCACAGTCGTCTGTGGCAATGAATTCCACAGATTCACCACCAACTGACTAAAGAAATTCCTCCTCATCTCCTTCCTAAAGGAACGTCCTTTTTTTCTGAGCCTATGGCCTCTTGTCCAAGACTCTCCCACTAGTGGAAACATTCTTTCCACATTCACTCTATCCGGTAAGTTTCAATGAGGACTCCCCTCATCCTTCTAAACTTCAGTGAGTACAGGCCCAGTGACGTCAAACGCTCATCATATGTTAAATTGAGGAAGGACATTCTTGATATTGAGCGTAGGTTTACAAGGTTAATTCCCGGGATGGCGGGACTGTCATATGATGACAGAATGGAGCGACTGGGCTTGTATACTCTGAAGTTTAGAAGGATGAGAGGGGATCTTATTGAAATCTTATTGAAATAAGATTATAAAGGGTTTGGACGCGCTAGAGGCAGGAAACATGTTCCCAATGTTGGGGGAGTTCGGAACCAGGGGCCACACTTTAAGAATAAAGGGCAAGTCATTTGGAATGGAGATGAGGAAACTCTTTTTCATATAGAGAGTTGTGAGTGTGGAATTCTCTGCCACAGACGGCAGTGGAGGCCGGTTCTCTGGATACTTTCAAGGGAGAGCTAGATAGGGCTCTTAATGATAGCGGAGTCAGGGGATACGGGGAGAAGGCAGGAATGGGTTACTGATTGGAGATGATTAGCCATGAATTGAATGGTGGTGCTGGCTCGAAGGGCCGGATGGTCTACTCCTGCAGCTTTTGTCTTTTGTCTATTGTTAACCCACTCGTTCCTGGGATCATTCTCATAAACCTCCTCTAAACTCTCTCTGGACGTACAAGTACCTACATTGTGAGACCCTTCCTTGTATGAAATGCAAAGGTTAAAATTACAACAATGGGGGAGGATGCCCCATTGATAGAATTCAGGGTACGACAAGGAATGGTTGCAAATGCCTTCTTTGCTATTGATATATAGAATGAGCTCACTGGGCTGTTCTGCACTGGTCAGCAAGGGCCATTTGGCAGCAAGTGATGTGGCAGATTGATTGTGGACCTGTTTGTCGGCCGTCAGCTGATAAGGTTGTTATCTTGGGAAATATGTGGCTGCTTTAAGAACATTTTCCCCATTTAAAAATTATTGTGCAAGGCGCTCGTTCCAACCGGCTGAGCATAGAAGGCAAAGTTCATCAGAAAGAAACTGTGTTTAGAAACAGAGCGCGGAAATAGGCCCTTCGGCCCACTGATTCTGCGCCGACCAGCGATCCCTGCACATTAGCACTATCCTACACACACCAGGGGCAATTTATATTTATATCAAACCAATTAACCCTCAAACCTGTACGTCTTTGGAGTGTGGGAGGAAACCGAAGATCTCGGAGACGATCCACACAGGTCACGGGAAGAACGTACAGTCGGGATCGAAGCTGGGTCTCTGGCGCTGCATGCGCTGTAAGGCAGCAACTCTACCACTCTGCCACCATGACTGCCCCTCATACGTTGAAGGGGTGAGGGACAGAAAGGTTAGGGTGACCGCTCTCCTTGTGCAGTCAGCACAGTCCTGAGCTGCAAAGGTGCAGTGAAGGTCAGGTGGCGAATGAGCCAGTCATCATGTAAAATCCTTTTGGCTCCCAATTTCTGTTTTGGGCTGAGTTTTGCTAGCCACAGGCTCTCAAAGACAGTTCATACTTGAGCAGGATGTGTGACCTCTCCCATCCTCAAGCTGCAGCATGGAGCTGGCTCTGTGGGTAACACCAGGTCACTGACAAAACCGTCTCAATGTAATGAGTTACGCTTCAACCCCACTCGTCCATGCCCGCCAAGAGGCCTCATCTAATTTCATCTGGATTTCACCAAGGCATTCGACAAGGTTTCCGCATGGTAGTCTGATCTGGAAGGTTGGGCCGCGTGGGTTCCACGGAGACCTAGCTGAATGGATAGAAAATTGGCTTGCCGGAAGGAAGCAGAGGGTGATGGTGGAAGGTTGCTTTTCTGACTGGAGTCTGGTGACTAATGGTGTGCCTCAGTGTTTGGTGCTGGGCCCATTGCTGTTGCTGTTGCTGGGTGACTAAACCAGAACACAATACTCTCAATCTGATCTCACCAAGATCTTGAACAAGTGTAACAGAACATCCCAACTTCTATACCCAATACTCTGAATGATGCAGGCCTATGTCAGGTGATCAGGCACTGAATGACCCATTTATCATGTAAAATCTCATGAGCTCATGTTTCTGCATTGGACAAAGGCTGTGGTTTAAGGTGAGGGGGGAAAGATTTAATAGGAACCTGAGGGGTAACTTTTTTACACATAGGGCAGCGGGTTTATGGAATGAGCTGCCAGAGGAGGTGGTTGAGGCAAGTACTGTCGCTACGGTTAAGAAACATTTGGACAGGTACAGGAACAGGACAGGTTTAGAGGGATATGGGCCAAACTTGGGCAAGTGGAACTAGTGTAGACGGGACATGTTGGTCAGTGTGGGCAAGTTGGGCCGATGGGCCGGTTTCCACACTGTAAGCCTCTACAACTGTATGACTCTATGGCTAAATCGACTGTGCTAGCCACTGACTCTCAAAGACGGTTCTCACTTGACCATGTGCGGCTCTCCCACCCTGAAGATACAGCCTGGAGCTAGCTCCGTGAGTAATTCCAGTTCATTGGCTGAGTCATCCGCAATGAAATTGATTGATGTGCAGGGAGCCGGAGCAAGTCCTACCCACAACCGGTGAATTAGCTGGGAATCCGGTTTAACCACAGCCCACAGCTTAATTAGGAATTATTCTGAGTCATAGAATCATAGAGTCTTACAGCGTGGAAACAGGCCATTCAGCTCAACTTTCTCACACCGGCCAACATGTCCCATCTACTTTTCTTTCATTCATTATTCTTTATCTCTCCACGTCACTGTCTATATCTCTCATTTCCCTTATCCCTAACCAGTCTGAAGAAGGGTGCCAACCCGAAAGGTAACCCATACCTTCTCTCCAGAAATGTTGCCTGTCCCGCTGAGTTACTCCAGCTTTTTGGGTCCCATCTACAGTAATCCCATCTGCCTGCATTTGGCCCATATGCCTCTAAATCTGTCCTATCCATGTACCTGTCTAAATGTTTCTTAAACACTGTGATAGTCCTTTCTTCAACTACCTCATCTGGCAGCTTGTTCCATACACCCACCACCCTCTGTGTGAAAAAGTTACCCCTCAGATTCCTATTGAATCTTTTCCCCTTCACCTTAAACCTATGTCCTCTGGTCCTCGATTCCCCTGGGCTGGGCAAGAGACTCTGTGCGTCTCCCCGATCTATTCCTCTCATGATTTTATACACCTCTACAAGATCACCCCTCACCCCCCTGCGCCTCAAGGGGTAGAGTCCCAGCCTGCTCAACCTCTCCCTATAGATCAGACCCTCGAGTCCTGGCAACACCCTCGTAAAGAGATTCTCTGCACCCTTTCCAGCTTGAGCAATGGCAACTCATTGGCAGAGTCATCTGCAATGTAATGGAGTGATGTGCGGAGAGACGGTATAAGTCCAACCCACACCCGGTGAATCAGCTGGGAATCTGGTTTAGACTCAGCCCACAGCTTGATTAGGAATTGTCCTGAGGCTCGGAAACATTTGGAGACTTAAATATTAACATTGCAGTTGTTATAAAATAATACAGTGACAATGCTTAAACATTTAAAATTCAGGAAATTGAAAATTAATCCATTAAAAATTATAAATTGATGATTAAAATATACACAGAAAATGAACATAGTGCAGGGCGTGTAGTTGGCGAATCGGTAGAGTTGCTGCCTCACAGCGCCAGACACCTGGATTCAATCATGACTACGGGTGCTGTCTGTACGGAGTTTGTACGTTCTCCCCGTGACCTGTGTGGGTTTTCTCTGGGAGCTCCGGTTTCCTCCCACACGCCAAAGGCATAGTGGTTTGTAGGTTAATTGGCTCGGTTTAATTGTAGATTGTCCCTCGTGTGTGGGAAAGCGTTAGTGAGCGGGGATTGCTGGTCTCGGCGGGCTGAAGGGTTATTGTATTTTGTACTGCAATGCTGGTAGTTTCATTGGGATTTCACAGTGCAACACCCTGGCACAGCGGGTGGAGCTGCTGCCTCTCAGCTCCAGCAGCCCGGGTTCGATCTCGACCTCGGGCGCTGTCTGTGCGGAGTTTCCACGTTCTCCCAGTGACCACGTGGATTTCGTCCAGGTGCTCTGGTTTCCTCCCACACTCCAAAGATGTGCGGGTTGGTGAGTGAGTTGGCCTCTGTAAATTGCCCCCAGTGTGGAGGTGAGTGGTGGAATCTTGGGGAGAGTTGATGGGAATGTGGAGAGAATAACAGGAGATTAGTGTAGAAACAGATGCTGGTTTATACTAAAGATATGCACAAAGTGCTGGAGTAACTCAGCAGGTCAGGTGGCATTTCCGGGGAAAAAGGATAGGTGACGTTTTAGGTTGGGACCCTACTTTAGTCTGAAGAAGGGTCATGACCTGAAACGTCACCTGTCCTTTTTCTCCAGAGATGCTGCCTGACCCCCTGAGGTACTCCGGCACTGTGCCCATTGAGTGATTAGAGTAAATAGACAATAGACAATGGGTGCAGGAGTAGGCCATTTGGCCCTTCAAGCCAGCATGGCCATTCACTGTGATCATGGCTGATCATCCACATTCAGTAACCCAGTAAATGATTGTTTGGCAGGCATGGGCTTGGTGGGCTAAAGGGCCTGTGTCTGTACTATATCTCTCTATGACAGCTTTATGGCGCAGCGGTAGATTTGCTGCCTCACTGCGCTAGAGACCCGGGTTCGATCCTGACCACGGGTGCTGTCTGTACGGAGTTTGTACGTTCGCCTCAGGACCTACGTGGGTTTTTTTACTGGTTGCTCCTGTTTCCTTCCACATTACGAAAGATGTGCAGGTTTGTAGGTTAATTGGCTTCTGTATCTTTTCCACAGCGTGTATGATAGAACTAGTGTGTTGGGTGATCGATGGTTGACCCGGTGGACTGACGGGCCTGTTCCCACGCTCTATCTCTAAACTACACGAAGCCAGGCTCTGTGACTATACCTCTATTTCTCTGCAAATGGCTGGCTATCTCAATGACAGCGTGGCTAGCCCAGTCATGGTGGTACAGAGGTAGAGCTGCTGCCTTTCAGCGAATGTAGCGCCGGATAATCGAGTTTGATCCCAATTACGGGTGCTGTCTGTATGGAGTTTGTACGTTCTCCCCGTGACCTGTGTGGGTTTTCTCCGAGATTTTCGGTTTCCTCCCACATTCCACAGACGTGCCGGTTAACTGGCTTGGTAAATGTAAAAATTGTCCCTAGTGGGTGTAGGATAGTGTTAATGTGCGGGGATCGCTGGTCGGCGCGGACTCGGTGGGCTGAAGGGCCTGTTTCCGTGCTGCATCTCTAAACTAACCTAAACTAAATTTAAATCGGTATCTAAAAGTAGTGAAAGCCCGGCTGGATTGTCACCACTTCACTTGTCACTTTAATTTCATGTTTCATGTATTTTGTGATTTTCATGACTGTTGACAGATCAATTTCCCTCCTGGGATAAATAAAGTTCTATTGTATCTATACGATATGACATTGTATCGTATTGTAGAACCAGTATCGCAAGACCACATCAGCTCACACCCTGGGAGTGTAAGCAATATTGACAGCAGGCCTACATTAGTCTGAAGAAGGGTCTCCACCCGAAACGTCACCCTTCCTTCCCTCCAGAGACGCGGCCTGTCCCGCTGAGTTACTCCAGCACTTTGTGTCTATTTTCATTTTTGGAACTCAGAGAGCTTAAATTTGCACAAATAAATGGACAGGAATTTCTGGTTCTGAAGCCCATTTCATGCCAGTGTGTTGAGGGGACTTTCTCTGCCATGGTAGCATCATAAGCCATAAGCCATAAGAGTGGTGCAGCTGGTAGAGCTGCTGCTTCACACCACCAGAGAATCGGGTAAAAACCAGACCTCGGGTGCTGTCTGTGTGGAGTTTGTATGTCCTCCCTGTGACTGGAGATGGGGGGATGGTGGGGGGGGGTTCCTTTGTGGTCTCCAGTTTCCTCCCACATCCCAAAGACATGTGGGTTTGTAGATTAATTGGCTTGTGTGAGAGCCTGTTCCCACGCTGTATCTCTATGGGCTGAGCGACCGCTCCACAATGCAACCTGCTGCCTTTCAGGATAAACATTAAACCAAAACTCCAGCTGGCCTTGCAGATGAATGTAAATGATCTTCTACGATGGTTTTACAGAAAGAGAAACTGCGAGCTTGCCAGAATTCTGGCCAATGTTTAACCTTCAACCAACACCTCGGGCAGATCTGTTCACAAGAAATTGGTCTGCAAAAATGGACAGATTTTATACTTCTATTACACAGTAAAAACGGGTGTTGTTTGCACAGTTTGTACGTTTCTCCCCGTGACCTGAATTGGATCTTTGGATTTCTCCCACACTTCAATTGACGTACAGCTTTGTAGGCTAATCAGCTTGGTATAAATGTAAATTGTCCCTAGTGTGTGTGGGATGGTGTTATTGTGCGTAGATCGCTGGTTGGTGCGGACTGGGTGGGCCGCAGGGCCTGTTTCTGAGCTGTACCCGTTTCAAAACTAAACTAAACTAAGCTAAACCAGCGTGGGTTTTCTCTGAGATCTTCGGTTTCCTCCCACATACCAAAGATGTACAGGTTTGTAGGTTAATTGGGAGGGTAAATGTAAATTGGCCCGCGTGTGTGCAGGATAGTGTTAATGTGTGGGGATTATAGGTCGGCGCGGACTCGATGGGCCAAAGGGCATGTATCCACGTTGTGTCTTGAATGCCTTGAAGTTGCAAGAGTCATTTTTATAATGATTTGACGAAGGATCACCCATTCCTTCGCTCCAGAGATGCTGCCTGTCCCGCTGAGTTACTCCAGCTTTTTGTGCCTATCTTACTTTCATTCAGGCCGGCCTTCACTGGAATGGCAAGGAAGTCGTGCTTGCAATGGTTTCAATCATCTCAACGCTTTGCTATTTTGGTTTCTGAACAGTGATCCCTGCATTACATTCGTGCAGAGAATGGGGGTGCCTTTGGATCAAGCGTTGTCACTGCAACCACATCTGTGGCTAATAAGCAATTTCCATTTGAAGACAATGTTCTGTTGTCGTGCTCACAAAAGGTCAGATATTTTCAAATGATCTGTAGCCTTCTTTGCAGCTGCCAAAGCACAGCAGGTGGAGTTGCTCCAATGACACTGTTTCATCCTTCAGCGTCCAGTCATCACAAAGGTGAATCCACAGATGCAACCTACCCCCAAACGCTGATGATACAACGCGTGTAGGAAGGAACTACAGATGCTGGTCGACACCAACAATAGACACAAATTGTTGGAGTAACTCAGCGGGATGGGCAGCACCTCTGGAGGGACGTTTTGGTTCGAGATCCTTCTTCAGACTGAGAGTCAGGGGAGAGGGAGAGCAGAGATGTGGAAGGGCAAGGTGTGAAAACAACAGATCAAAGCAGAGGATGCTCTGCAGTAACGCCACCCGGAGAAATCCCATGCAGGTCACGGGGAGAACGTACAAACTCCGTACAGACAGCACCCATAGGCGGGATCGAACCCGGTCTCTGGCGCTGTAAGGCAACAACTCAACCACTGCGCCACTGCGCCACCCCTAGTCCAGAAGGATGGCAGTTCTATCCCTGATTAGCATCAAGGGCCTGTCCCACCAGAATGCGACTCCATGCGGTGAGCGCGACCTAACGTGGTCGCTTGAGCCGTCCGGCCTCGCGGGGCCGGTCCCACTTCGATCCCGGAGCCGTATGGAGTTGTGCGGAGCTGGTCCCGACATCGCGCGGGGCTCCGAAATACTGACCGTGTTCAAAAATTCCGCACGGCAACGGCCTGTCGGCCCGCAGCCGCCTCGACGCATTACGCACCGCCTCACGTCGTGCCTCCGTGACCCTCTCTATATGTGCCTCCGTGTCCCTCTCTATATGTGCCTCCGTGACCCTCTCTATATGTGCCTCCGTGTCCCTCTCTATATGTGCCTCCGTGTCCCTCTCTATATGTGCCTCCGTGACCCTCTCTATATGTGCCTCCGTGACCCTCTCTATATGTGCCTCGTGACCCTCTCTATATGTGCCTCCGTGACCCTCTCTATATGTGCCTCCGTGACCCTCTCTCTGTGTGCCTCCGTGACCCTCTCTCTATGTGCCTCCGTGACCCTCTCTCTGTGTGCCTCCGTGACCCTCTCTCTGTGTGCCTCCGTGACCCTCTCTCTGTGTGCCGTGACCATTTCTGTGTGTGCCTCCATGACCCTCTCTCTATGTGCCTCCGTGACCCTCTCTCTATGTGCCTCCGTGACCCTCTCTCTGTGTGCCTCCGTGACCCTTTCTGTGTGTGCCTCCGTGACCCTTTCTGTGTGTGCCTCCGTGACCCTCTCTCTGTGTGCCTCCGTGACCCTCTCTGTGTGTGCCTCCGTGACCCTCTCTCTATGTGCCTCCGTGACCCTCTCTCTATGTGCCTCCGTGACCCTCTCTGTGTGCCTCCGTGACCCTTTCTGTGTGTGCCTCCGTGACCCTCTCTCTATGTGCCTCCGTGACCCTCTCTCTGTGTGCCTCCGTGACCCTCTCTATATGTGCCTCCGTGTCCCTCTCTATATGTGCCTCCGTGTCCCTCTCTATATGTGCCTCCGTGACCCTCTCTATATGTGCCTCCGTGACCCTCTCTCTGTGTGCCTCCGTGACCCTCTCTCTATGTGCCTACGTGACCCTCTCTCTGTGTGCCTCCGTGACCCTCTCTCTGTGTGCCTCCATGACCATTTCTGTGTGTGCCTCCGTGACCCTCTCTCTGTGTGCCTCCGTGACCCTCTCTCTATGTGCCTCCGTGACCCTTTCTGTGTGTGCCTCCGTGACCCTCTCTCTATGTGCCTCCGTGACCCTCTCTCTATGTGCCTCCGTGACCCTCTCTCTGTGTGCCTCCGTGACCCTTTCTGTGTGTGCCTCCATGACCCTCTCTCTGTGTGCCTCCGTGACCCTCTCTGTGTGCCTCCGTGACCCTCTCTGTGTGTGCCTCCGTGACCCTCTCTATATGTGCCTCCGTGTCCCTCTCTATATGTGCCTCCGTGACCCTCTCTCTGTGTGCCTCCGTGACACTTTCTGTGTGTGCCTCCATGACCCTCTCTCTGTGTGCCTCCGTGACCCTCTCTGTGTGCCTCCGTGCCTCTCTCTCTGTGTCCCTCTCTGTCCTTGCGAACTTACCGTGGACTTCGCTCCAACTTCGCGCCACGTCGTGCTACTCACCCGACCTCCGCGCGGCCCCCGTTGCCAGTTTGGTCGCGCTCACCGCATGCAGGCGCATGCTGGTGGGATCGGCCCTGTACGGGGATCACTCGACCTCCGCGCGGCCCCCGCTTCCAATTTGGTCGCGCTTGCCGTATGGAGTCGCGTGCTGGTGGGGCAGGCCCTTAACTGAACCAGATGGATGTACACTGAAATCCACTACGTAGCATTTTACCGCTATGTTACGTTTGGGACCCTATTCTGATGATTGACTGAAGGCAGTGTGTAGTTTAGCAAGTGACAATTTGTGTGCCTGTATTAGCTTTCATCAGTTGACGAAACAAGACCAGTCCATTTGTGATTTTACTTCGGAGTCACGTGAGTGACTACGTGAAGATCCCGCCAGCACGCATGCGCGACATATCGTCTACCGCATTGCGCAACAACAGGCTGTAGAAGCGCTGCTCCACCAGCGGTAAGTTTCAAACCTGAAGGTAAGTTTTCAATTTAATTCCAGGTCTGTTTTCTCTATGCAGGAAGCTCTGATAGAGTTCCTGCTGGAGACATCGCGGAATCGCCCACACTGCGGGGAAATCCCGGCTGCGAGAATCGCGGGGATGCCCGGCTCGGGGCGGGGGGGGGGGGGGGAGACGAACCCCACCACAGACTTCGCGGGGAATCCCGTCTTCAGGGACCACAAGGGAATCCCGGCTGTGATAAACCGCGGAGATTGAAATCCGCGTGGAACCCGGGACAGCAAGAAGAGGCAAACCGCGGGGTGAACCCGGCTCGGGGAAGCCTGGCCGCGGGGACCGCGTGGAAGACACAAGCTGTGGGATGAACCCGGCTCGGGGAAACCGGCCACGGGGACCGTGTGGAAGACAGGGCTGCGGACCGCAGAAGTGCGGATAGCCGGCGGCATTTTTCAGACTCCAGCAGCCCAGAGAGGTTCAACGGAGTCTGAAAGGCCTGGGCAAGCGAGGAGGATTCCCCTCCGACATGGGTACGTCCTCGGAAGTTTACCCATGTGGAGCATGGATGGCATCAGTAGAGCGCTCATCCCACTAATTCTCCATCCTGATATGGTCCATGGAATGGCATATCAGCAGAAGTACACCGCCGGCGGATAAGCCCGGAGACTTGGCAGGGACGGGCTGGGAATATACCGCCGTCGGAAAAGCCCGGAGACTTGGCAGGGACGGGCTGGAATATTCACCGCCTGTGGATAACGACAGCGGCCGTTTATCCCGCATGGAGCGGAAGACTTGGAGGTATGTCCAGGGAACATACTGGAGTACAAGCGTGAGGTTCCAGAAAATTCTGGCATGGCATCAAGACCTTCGCTAACGAAGATACCTGGGCCAGAGTTCCCTTGTGAAGCAGCAGCCACCTCACGCCACATCATTACTAGAACAGGTGCCGGCGGTGGGATACCATGCACCTGCAAAACTGTTGCTGAAAGGACCAGCAGTGAACAGCGCGATGTGGGGGTACAATGCACACTTCAAAATGAACTGCTTCCAGAAGAACGCCATCGGACCTGCCTTAAATTCCAAATCTGCAGGCTCAAGTAGGCCAGCAATGCACAGCCGCCGAATCCTCTCTTCAGGAAACCTGCCCAAAGAGGTAGGTTTACGGACTGTTCCCAGGGACACATTCAGAGGCTGACATCGAGTGCTGCTGGAGGGTCATCAACTCGGTAAAAGACGCCCTTTGGTCTGCCCGAGCGTTGTTCACCACCCAGCAGAGCGAGATGTCCGTCAGGAAATGTTGCCGACTGGCCCGCTGCAGACTGCAGGAGTACGTGCTGAGGGACGCACTGAAGCTCGGTGCAGCCAACGCCAAGGCTCGGTGGGGGAGGGCCACAGTCTAACGCCCTTCCGCCGCTGGACATGGGGGGCACGGTGTGGTGGAGACGCCCCTCAAAATAAGAGAAGGTATCCCACGCCAGTGTGCCACATGAGTGGCACGAGTGGGGGACTGATTTGTGGAAATTTGGGGAAAAGAAATGTCTAAACTGTATTCATCAATTTGTACAGCCCCCGAAAATGTCGGATGGATTTTCCGCAAGGTTAATGTATTGTATATATTTATCATTTGAATAAAGTATATTTTGAAATTAAAAAAAACGCACCCATGGTCAGGTTCGTACCTGGGTCTCTGGTGCTGTAAGACAGCAACTCTCCCACTGTCCCACGGTGCCACCCAGTTGACTGCCCGCCACCTCATGTCTGGCACTGGATTAAGGGATGGCAATGGTCAAGGAGCTTGTACCTTCCCTCAACCTTCTCTAGTAAGAGGTTGATGTTGTTGATCTATGAGGTTATTGTGCCCTCCTCGCTTCTCCATATACATTCATTGATAGGGCAGATAGTGTTGAGATTGCTATGTGAATTTCCAGATAAAAAGAGTGGCAAGGTTTAGGCTTAGGTACATTATTGTCCATTTTCCATAATGTAATGAATTTCCATAACCGGAAGCACCCACAGACGGTGACGGGAACGCAAGCACCGCCGAGGATGCCGAGGTGGGTTAAAGGCTAGGTTCGAACGAGCCCCACACAGCCCATCGATTCCTAGCCTTTTCCTCGCCAACATACGCTCACTGGCAAACAAAATGGACGAACACTGGCTACTGATTACCTCCCACAACTGGATCAAAGACTGCAGCATCCTGATCTTCACTGAAACCTGGCTCAACACCGATGTTTCTGACAGCGCCATCGAGCTAACGGGTTGTCATATACTCCAAGCGGACAGAACAACAGACTCCGGTAAGACCAGAGGTGGGGGTCTGTGCATTTATGTAAATAAACCATGGTGCACGGACACCTCCATCATCGAGAGTCACTGCTCAGCTAACCTAGAGTTCCTCTTGGAGCTTGCAATGAAATAACTGCATACTGCCATTAGCAAACAACAGACTCACAACCCCGAGGCAGCCTTCATTGTTGCGGGTGACTTCAATCACTCCAACATGAAGACTGTACTCCCCAAATCCCACCAACATGTCTCCTTCGCCACTAGAGAAGACAAGATACTGGACAAAGTTTACACAAATATGGCTGAAGCTTACAAAGCCATCCCCATCCCCCACCTTGGACAGTCTGATCACCTCTCATTGTTCCTGCTCCCAAAGTATTCCCCACTCATCAGACATGTAAAACCACAGTGAGGACAGTTAAAGTTTGTTCAGAGGAGGCGGACTCCACACTTCAGCAGCGTTTTGGAAACACTGACTGGCATGCGTTTGCAGCTCAGGCCACCCTTGACTCCCACACGGACATTGACTCCTATACATCCTCTGTTCTGGACTTTATCAACTCCTCCATCAACAGTGTCACCACCCTCAAACGGATTACCACATTCCCAAATCAGAAGCCATGGATGAACAGCGAGGTCAGGCTACTGCTGAAAGCACGGGACACCGCTTTCAGGTCAGGCGATGTTCGAGCTTACAGTTCATCCAGGGCTAACCTGAAGAGGGGCATCAAGAAGGCCAAGCATGGCTACAAGCTTAGGATTGAGGAGCACTTCAATAACAACTCTGACCCCCGACGCAGGTGGCAAGGCATCCAGACCATCACGGACTATAGATCCACCAACACCACCCCCACATCCAGCGACGCATCCTTCCTTGAGGAGCTTAACCACTTTTATGGCCGCTTTGACAGGGACAATCAAGAGATGGCCATCAAGGCTATGCTCCCTGCTGATCACCAGCCCCTCACACTCACCCCCTACGACGTGTATCTAGCACTGAGTAGGATTAATGTACGTAAGGCTGCTGGCCCTGACGGCATCCCCGGGCGCGTCCTCAGGACCTGTGCTGCGCAGCTGACAGGTGTCTGGACTGACATCTTCAACCTGTCACATGCCCAGGCAGTTGCCCCCACGTGCCTTAAAACCACCTCTATCATGCCGGTGCCAAAACACTCACTGCGGCGAGCCTCAACGACCTCCGCCCAGTTGCACTTACTCCCATCATCACCAAGTGCTTCGAGAGGCTGGTCCTGGCACACCTCAAAGGCTGCCTGCCTCCCACACTGGGCCCCTATCAGTTTGCCTACCGCAAGAACAGGAGTACAGAGGATGCCATCTCAACGGCACTCCACTCCGCCCTCTCCCACCTCGACAACAGAGACACCTACGTGAGAATGCTGTTCATCGACTATAGCTCAGCATTTAACACCATTATCCCCTCAAAACTGATTACCAAACTCAGCGACCTGGGCATCAACCCCTCCCTCTACAACTGGTTAATGGACTTCGTAACTAACAGACCCCAGTCTGTTAGATTGGACAACCACACCTCTTTAACCCTCACACTGAACACCTTCCACAGTTTCACAGGGCTGTGTACTGAGCCCCCTCCTCTACTCCCTCTTCACCTACGACTGCACACTTGTACATGGTTCTAACACCATCATCAAGTATGCAGATGATACAATGGTGATTGGCCTCATCAGCGACAACGATGAGTCGGCCTATAGGGAGGAGGTTCAGCTCCTAGCATCAACAACCTGTGCGCTGACAACAACCTGGCCCTTAACTCCAAGAAAATAAGGAGCTCATTGTGGACTACAGAAGGTCTAGGAGCTGCACGCACACCCCCATCCATATGGGACGGAGGTGGAACGGGTTTCCAACTTCAGGTTTCTGTGGGTCAACATCTCTGATGACCTCTCTTGGACCCTCGATACCTCAACACTGGTCAAGAAGGCTCACCAGCGTCTCCTCTTCCTGAGGAGACTAAAGATGGTCCATCTGTCTCCGCAGATTCTGGTGAACTTCTACCGCTGCACCATCGAGAGCATCCTTACCAACTGTATCACAGTATGGTAATGACAACTGCTCTGCCTCCGACCGGAAAGCACTGCAGAGGGTGGTGAAAAAAGCAAGATTTGTAAAACAGGCACATTATGAGCTTGGCCCTAAATCCACTAAAATACTTGCCCGAAGGCTACGCAAACAACAGGCTGACAACACCATACACAAAATTAAGGACCCCTGTACACAGAATTTGAAGAGTGATCCAAAAGAAATAGAATATATCTTCCAGGAATATTATAAAGAATTATATACACAAATCTCTACAGTAGATGGGGAATCCATGAGGACTTTTTAAAACACAATAGATCTGCCCTGTATTGGAGAGACACAAAATAAAATAATCACAGCAGAAATATCACTGGAGGAGATAGAGAAGACAATTGGTAGGATGAAATCAAACAAGGCCCCAGGCAGCGACGGTTTCCCTATAGAATGGTATAAAATATTTCGGATTGAGCTGAACCCACTTCTTCTGAGAACCTTGAACTGGATCATCAAAGAAGGCAAGACACCCCCGTCATGGAAAGAGGCAATTATAACATTAATCCCCAAAAAGAACAAAGACAAGGAAAATTGTACCAACTACAGACCGATATCAATTGTAAATGTGGACTATAAATTATATTCTTCAATTATCTCCAAATGATTTGAAAAGTTCATGCCAGATTTAATTGATGAAGACCAGACTGGTTTTATAATAGGCAGACAAACACAGGACAGTATTAGAAGAACCCTACATATAATACACAAGATTCAAAAGGAAAGTACGCGTGCTGTCCTGATAATCCTAGACGCGGAAAAGGCTTTTGATAGGGTTAATTGGGAATTCTTATATCAAACATGAAATTTGGCTTTACCGAAGAGTCAATTCAAGTTATTAAAGCAATTTACCAGCAACCTACTGCAAGAGTAAAGGTGAATGGGTCCTTAACTGAGAGATTTGTGTTAGGAAGAGGAACGAGACAGGGATGTTGCCTTAGCCCTACCCTGTTTGCTATATATATTGAACCATTGGCTCAAGCGATTCGTCAAGATAGGGAACTGAGGGGAGTAACTATAAGAGACAGAGAACATAAAATTGGCCTTTTCGCAGATGATGTAATGATGTATCTCACGGAAGTAAACACCTCATTTCCAAGGATGATGGGGATCATAGATAATTTTTATGCAGGATATAAAGTGAATATTTCAAAAAGTCAAATCCTCCTATTTAATTGTCCTCCTCCAGAAGAAATCAAACAAAATTATAATATTAAATGGGATTCAAAATCAATCAAATACCTAGGGGTACATATAACAAAAAATATATCAATGTTGTATGGGGCCAATTATAATCACATCAACCAAAACATAAGAAATTATATAGAAAGATGGTCCACCTACCCAATGGATTTTAGTAGTAAGATAAATGTGGTGAAAATGAATATTTTGTCAAAGCAATTGTACTTGTTTCAATCTCTGCCAATGGAGATACCATTAAAACAATTCACGGGATGAGATAAATTAATATTTAGATTTATTTGGGAAGAAAGAAGGCAAGAATTCGATACACTACACTCCAGTTGCCAAAGGACAAAGGTGGAATGGCACTTCCAAATTTTAGGATATATTTCTATGCAGCCTAACTACGACCACTAATTAATTGGTTTGAGGACAGCTATATAGCAAGGTGGAAAGAAATTGAGACATATCCCTGACTTCCACATCCAAACACTTTTGGGAGAAAAAGCGCTTCCTGGACATATCAGGAGTATAATCGATCCAATAACGATATTTACTTTAGAAACCTGGTTCACTCTTACCGGACAACTTAAACTGAATAAACGACAACAAGTTTTAAGATGGATAGCTTTGGATAATGAATTTAAACCAGGGATGTATGACTCAACATTTAAAGAGTGGATGAAAAAAGGAATGACTGCATTTTGTACTGTTATTGAAAATGGAGACCTAAGAAGTTTTCAAGATTTGAAGGATAGATTTGCACTTCGGAACCAAGACTTGTTTAGATACCTCCAACTGAGAGATTATTACAATAAAAAGGTAAAAAGGGAGGCACTAGAAGAAAATAATCCAGTGATAGAAGTGATTGTTAATGCGTATCATCAAAAAACATTAAGGATTATTTCTAAACTTTATCATAGTTTAATGGAATGTCAAGCTAAAACTACATTTTATGTAAAATTTAAGTGGGAAAAAGAATTGAACATTACAATCTCAGAAGAAGAATGGCATCATATATGTGTAACACTACAGACATCCACTAATTCACAAAATTAAATTGAGAATTTAATTGGAAAAATTTGATTTGTTTCTTTATTACGCCTAACATAAAACGCAAGCAAATTCTAAGGCAGCAAACATGCTGGAGGCAATATAGCCAAACAGACACAAATCATGCACATATCTTCTGGAGTTGCCCAAATATAGAACCATTTTGGGACAGAGTGAATTCAGAATTAACGGAGGTATTAGGATATATAGTCTGCAAGAAGTGTTCCATTTTATACCTGGGTAATATAAATACAGTGGTGCTGAAGGAAGATCATTACTTGGTTAAAATCCTACTCACAGCTGGCAGAAAGGCCATTACAAGAAACTGGCTTGCAGCGGACACACCCAGACTTAGACAATGGTTAGACATAGTACAGGAAATATTTGTCATGGAGAAAATGACATATTCTCTAAGAGTGAAAGAAGACGAGTTTAACAGAAAATGGGAAAAATGGATTAGGTATAGAAATAAAGACATCAACACTGTATAATTTTATTGACAATAATGTAAGTTATTGGAAAATGTTTTAATAAGAAAATACTGCATCATTAATTGTAAACTGAACCCCCCGCTACACTGTTGTATGATTCATTTTAATGTTGTATGTTTTGTTGTTATATTTGTGTTATATTTGTGTTTTATTTGTGTATACAAAAAAGCAATAAAAACTAAAGTAAAAAAAAAGGCCCAACGCATCACCGGTTCCTCACTCCCCTCCATTGAGTCTGTCCAAAGCAAGCGATGTCTGCAAAGGGCGCGCAGCATCGTCAAGGACTGGTCTCACCCCAGCCACAGACTGTTTACCATCCTCCCATCCGGGAGGCGCTACAGGTCCCTCCGTTGCCGGACCAGCAGGTTCAGGAACAACTACTTCCCTGCGGCTGTTACACTTCTTAACTCTGCACCTCGGTGATTGCCAGTCACCCCCCCCCCCCCCCCCGGACACTCCTTCCCCCAGTAAAATTGCACTACTGATACTGTTTGTACATATATATATTTTACTGTTCATTATTCTATGTTCGCTCTTCTGGGTGAGATGCTAACTGCCTTTTGTCATCTCTGTACTGTACACTGCAGAATGACAATTAAAGATTGAATTGAGTTGAATTGAATTGAATCGTCATGCATTCTGAAGTAGAGTGAAAAGCTTTGCTTGGCAGGCTGTTCAATCGGATGTATAAATAAAATCAAGCCAAACTCAAATACAATAGGTAGGGCAAACTAGTAGATACTTGAAGAACAATATATGTTCTTAAAGAGAAGATACAATGTACATTCTCAAAGTTGGGGAAGCATATTGGCGCAACAGGGTGGCACGGTGGTGCAGTGGTAGAGTTGCTTATATTTTTAATTTTATTTTTAAGTTTAGTTTAGAGATACAATGCAGAATCAGGCCCTTTGGCCACCGATTCCCCACCCACCATTAACACACACTAGAGACAATTTATATTTAAACCGCCAATCAACCTACAAACCTGTACATCTTTGGAGTGTAGGAGGCAAACCAAAGATCTCAAAGAAAACCCACTCCGATCACGGGGAGAATGTACAAACTGCATACAGACAGCACCCATGGTCGGGATCCAACCCGGGTCTCTGGCGCTGTAGGGCAGCAACTCTACGACTGTGCCACTGTGCCGTCATATAGCCATAATAGTCATAACTAATCATTTTTGATCATTTTGTTTGCTTACCTGCCCTACTTTGGCAAAAAGTAGTTTAATTGTTTAAGAAACAGTTAGACAGGTGCATGGATAGGACAGGTTTGGAGGGATGTGGACCCAGTGCAGGCAGGTGGGACTAATGTTGCTGGGACTTGTTGGACGGTGTGGGCAAGTTGGGTCGAAGTGCCTGTTTCCACACTGTACCACTCTATGACTCTATAACTCTATAACTCTAAGTAAGAGTCTACATGGTTCAATAGTAAAATGCTGTTAATACCAGCATGATATGGCAAAATAAAATGGAGAAAATTCCAGGCCATTCTTTGTTATTCTCAGGCTAAAAACATAACCACATGTCACCACGGCTCCTGATTTTAATTTCTGTGAAGTAAATACTGGGTGGATGCAGACAGATGAGACGAGCAGTGCATCATCCAGAAATAGACAGTAGGATTGTGTTACAGTGGAATCTCCACGACAATGCTTGTGTAGGTCAAAGGAGATCCGGTTACACCAGGGGGAACAATAGACCCAGAATCACTGGGAAACTTTACAATGCAATAACTGATGTTTTTTTATTCCCAGAGAAGCTGAAATGTTAAGTCTGAAGAAGGGTCAGGCGGCATCTCTGGAGAAATGAATAGGTGACGTTTCAGGTCGAGACCCTTCTGAATCTGAAGTCTGAGTCTGAAGAAGGGTCACGACCCGAAACGTCACCCTATAAACAATAGACAATAGGCGCAGGAGTAGGCCATTCGGCCCTTCGAGCCAGCACTGCCATTCAATGTGATCATGGCTGAACGTCACCCATTCCTTTTCTCCAGACATGCTGACTGTCCCGCTGAGTTACTCCAGCTATTTGTGTCTATCTTCATGTTAAAATTCCGTTTTCTTACTCCAACCTATCGTCCCCCTGAATTTTACATTAGTTTAATTTATTTTAGTTTAGTTTAGAGATACGGCACGGAAACAGGCCCTTTGGCCCACTGAGTCCATGCCGACCAGCGACCATTCTGTGCTCTAGCACTATCGTACACACACACCACGGATAATTTACAATATTTACCAAAGCCAAATTAACATACAAACCTGTACGTTTTTGCAATGTGGGAGGAACCGGAGCACCCTGAGAAAACCCATGTGAACACGAGGACAATGAACACACTCTGTGCCAACAGCATCATAGTTAGGTTCGATCTCAGTCGTGCTTCCGTGGGAGCCACCGCAAGCAATCACCAGCATTTGTTTGCAAACTTTCTTAAATCGAGGCACAACATTAGCCATGCTTCAGCCAAGTTTGAGAAATCAAAACTGAAGAAGGGTCTCGAACTGAAATGTCATCTATTCCTCTTCTCCAGAGACCCGCTGAGTTACGCCTGTGTCCTTCTTCAATATCCACGCAAAATATGAGGTGCCGACTTGAATTTAGAGAAATGTCTTACCTGTTGACCAAAAACCATTCATCAGAATGCCCCCACGGACAGGGTCAATACATGTGACTTCAAGTTGTGTGTCTTTCCGACCTGCAGAGTATTTCTAGCATTTTCTGACATTTCACAACTTTGCAATTTTAAATATTTCTACAAAACCTATAACAGTGGCACAGCTGGTAGAGCTGCTGCTTCACAGCAGCGGAGATCCGGGTTCAACCCTGACCTCGGGTGTCCTTTGTGTGGAATTCAGGTAAACATGCCCTGTTACCGAGTATGTTTCCTCCAGGTGCTCTAGTTTCCTCCCACATCCCAAAGACATGCAGGTTTGTAAAGTTAAACCATCTGTGAATTGCCCCCTGGTGTGAATGGACTGGATGAGAAAGTGGGATGACATAGAACTAGCGTGACCAGGTTTTCAATGGTCAACGTGGACTCGGTGGGCCGAAGGACCTGTTTCCATGCTGTAGCTCTAAACCAAACTAAAGTGAATTGTTACATTAAAATAAACTTCTGTAGATTGTCATTTTGATATTTTCCAGAACACTCCATTCATTTTATTTTAAATACATTTCCCTGCTCCTGTACATTCTGCAATTCTCTCACTGCTGGGCAGGTACTCAAGAGCGTTTCATTGTCATATGTCCCAAAACCGCGCAATAAAATTCTCACTTTTTGCAACAGTATAACCGGTTTATGAACACAGTACTCAATAGCACAGTGTGGGTTGGCTAGGTGGCACAGCAGTACAGTGGCTGCCTTAAGGTGCTAGAGACCCGGGTTCTATCCGGACTACGGGTGCTGTGTGTACGGTGTTTGTACATTCTCCCTATGCCCATGTTGGTTTTCTCCAGGATCTCCGGTTTCGTCCCACACTCCAAAGTGCTTTTACTTGTTTCACTGTCGTCCTGTTGAGTTTCACCGTCTGTATAACTCATTATCATCTGCCCCATAGCCAACAATGTACCATTGTAGGCTCCACCTTTCCTCATCATTTTGCATTTGCATTTTGCTTTTTGAATATCATTCATTCATTTGTCCTATGTACCGTCTATATCTCTCGTTTCCCTCTCCCCTGACTCTCAGTCTGAAGAAGGGTCTCGACCCGAAACGTCACCTATTCCTTTTCTCCAGAGATGCTGCCTGACCCACTGAGTTACTCCAGCTTTTTGTGCCTATCTTCGGTTTGTAGGTTAATTGGCTTTGGCAATATTATAAATTGTCCCTGGTGTGTAGGAGAGTGCTAGTGTATGGAGTAACAGATCGCTGGTCGGCACAGACTCGGTGGGCCGAATGGCCTGTGTCTGTTCAACGGATATTTATTATCAATGTGCAATTTCACTGTGGAGTCACGTGAGTGACTACGTGAAGACCCCGCCTGCACCCATGCGCGACATATCGTCTACCGCATTGCGCATCGACAGGCTGTGGAAGCGCTGCTTCACCAGCGGCAAGTTTCAAACCTGAAGGTAAGTTTTTCAACTTAACTCCAGGTCTGTTTTTTCTCCATGCAGGAAGCTCTGATAGAGTTCCTGCTGGAGATAGCGTGGATTCCCCTACACCGCGGGTAAATCCCGGCTGCGAGAATCGCGGGGATGCCCGGCTGGGGGGGGGATCCCCACCACAGACTTCGCGGGGAATCCCGTCTCCAGGGACTGCGAGGGAATCCCGGCTGTGGTAAACCGCGGACTGAAATCCGCGGGGAACCCGGGACAACAAGTGGAATCAGGCCGCGGGGTGAACCCGGCTCAAGGGGGGGGGGAACCGACCGCGGGGACCGCGTGAAAAACACAAGCCGCGGGGTGAACCCGGCTCGGGGGGGGGGGGAACTGACCGCGGGAACCGCGTGAAAAACACAAGGCGGGGTGAACCCGGCCGGGGGGGAACTGACCGCGGGAACCGCGTGAAAAACACAAGCCGCGGGGTGAACCCGGCTCGGGGAACCCGGCCGCAGGGACCGTGTGGAAGACAGGGCTGTGGACCGCAGAAGTGCAGATAGCCGGCGGCATGTTTCAGACTCCAGTGGCCCAGAGAGGTTCAACGGTGTCTGAAAGGCCTGGGCATTTACCCATGTGGAGCATGGATAGCGTCAGAGAGCGCTCATCCCACTAATGCTCCATCCTGATATGGTCCATGTATGGCATATCAGGAGAAAAATATACCGCCGATGGATAAGCCCAGAGACTCGGCAGGGTCCGGGCTCGAAGATTCACCGCCTGCAGATAAGGCTGGAGACTCGGCAGGGTCCGGACTGGGAATATACCACCGACGGATAACCCCGGAGACTCAGCAGGGTCCGGGCTGGAAGGACCACTGCCTATGTATCCCGCATGGAGCGGAAGACTTGGAGGTATGTCCAGGGAACATACTGGAGTACAAGCGTGAGGTTCCAGAAAATTCTGGCATGGCATCAAGACCTTCGCTAATGAAGATACCTGGAGGCCAGAGTTCCCTCGTGAAGCAGCAGCCACCTCACGTCACATCATTACTAGACAGGTGCCGGCTGTGGGATACCATGCACCTGCAAAATTGTTGCTGAAAGGACCAGCAGTGAACAGCGCGATGTGGGGGCACAATGCACACTTCAAAATGAACTGCTTCCAGAAGAACGCCATCGGACCTGCCTTAAATACCAAATCTGCAGGCTCAAGTGAGGCCAGCAATGTCCAGCTGCTGAATCCTCTCTTCAGGAAACCTGCCCAAAGAGGTAAGACCCGGATGAAGAATTAAAGCTGTCCAGCTTATCAAGGTACCACGGCAACAACACACCCCACGCCTCTATCGACAGCAAGCGTTTCACTGAAGCTGGTGGCAACTTCAACTCTGGGCGCAGACCTTGCCAGACTCCAAACCGGGGCCTTCAACTCAACACCCCCCCAGGCCAGGTACGCAGAGATATGGGATGTTAACATGGGAACATCCCTGTCCTTGGCTCACTAACCAAGTGGTTATGCTCATGACTCAGAGTCAGCACAACGGGTCCAGTTTTTTCATAGCTGTGACTGGACAAGATGATTATTCTGAAGGGAAATTACATTTATGTTATGACTTAATCAGCAGAATACACCAGGGACATTAGGTATCAAACCAGAATTGTTGGCATATCTCATGGACCTTCGGTTGTGTGTGGCCACACATCTACACCAGTATGTTAAGGTCATTAGAGCCTTAGGGACTCTGAACTAGCTATGATTGTTAGTCACATGAAGCCTCATAAGAAAATATCACTACAGACAATCGCCCAGTGGTTAATATGGGTTCTGGGATACAGGAGTGAACACTGACATACAGGTCTCACTCCGCCCAGGCTGCAACTGTATCAGCAGCAGGGGATGGACGCTTCGCGTGACCACATCCTGGCGGCTGCAGGATAACGAATGATTTTCCAAACATTTTAGAAATGCCCTTTGCCAGACCGGAGGTATTTGCCAACTCTATTTTAGGTCTGTGTTATAGTTCCTCCCAGTTGAGGGAGGTTAATGTGTCCATTAATAGCATCAACATGTCCATACCTATGTCAGGTCTGAATGCATTATTAAAATTCACTCTTCACTGATGCAGTGTGTGATGCATGGACTCGTCTCCACAGCATGAAATTACAGAGCTTTGAAATCTTCATGTAATCACTCACGTGACTCCAAAGTAAAATAGTAAGATTAAATGAGAACCTACCAGTTTGAAGTTTCATCTTTATTTTATGAGGAGTTACGTTGAGGGATTACGTGACCTCCGCTCCCAACCCTCTATATAAAAGTCAACTGGTATTTTAGTTCTCTTATCTTACTATATATTTAGTCAACTTCTGTTATCTGTGATTTCACACCGCTGCTTTGAAGAATGTCGCGCATATGTGCTGGCGGGGTCTTCGCGTAATCCCTCAACGTAACTTCTCATAAAATAAATATCAAACTTCACACTGGTAAGTTCTCATTTAATCTTACTAATAAACGTCCCACAGTGAAATTCATTTTGCAAATAATGCCTGCGCCGCCATGTTTGGCGCCATTTTATTGAGTCCGTATTTCCATGGGTTTGTTCTATCGGAGCAGCTCCAGATTCCCTTGGGCTGTGAATCGCTGTCTCTCTCTTCTCCTCGCCTGCGCTCTGTCTCCGAAATCTAAACCCCAAAATAAAGCCCACTTTTAGCATCCTGACTTCCAATGGGAAAACGAATGGCGCATGCTGCCGCTATTCCCTGCACCCTGTCAGACTTTCATGGTTTATTTAAAGTTTGTCGTGCTTGCTGAAAGGGAAAAAAAAATGTTGTGCCAGTATTTCTCTCAGTTCCTGTTCTTGCAAGACACTCCCAGAGTCTGGCAGCACAACCAGGAACAACTGCAACTTCACTTCATGGGAGTGGCTGGTTCGTTTGAAGACAGAGCCAAGATTCCATCCATTCATGTGTTTGTACGTCCACCTTATTGCATGGATATCAACAGAAGCAATTATTTACTAACCACTAAAAGTGCAGCCAATGTAAATAGGTGCTGCTCAAAATTGGTCTGTGCAAATATAAAACTGTACACTTGCATGTAAACCAGTCGGTGCACCTGGTGCCCCAATGGTTATGTACTCTTGTCATTTGTCACATCAATGTGGGTGGCACAGTGGTGCCAGAGACCCGGATACGATCCTGACTACAGGTGCTTGTTTGTATGCAGTTTGTACCTTCTCCCTGTGACCTGCGTGGGTTTACACCGGCTGCTCCGGTTTCCTCCCACACTCCAAAGACGGACAGGTCTGTAGGTTAATTGACTTCAGTAACATTGTAAATTGTCCCTAGTGTGTAGGATAGCGTTGGGTTTTCTCTGGGTGCTCCAGTTTCTTCCCACACTCCAATGACATCCAGGTTTGGAGGATCATGGGCTTCTGTAAAAAACTATAAATTGTACCTCGATAGTGCTGGTGATCGCTGGTATAGCACGGACTTGGTGGGCCGAAGGGCCTGTTTCCACGCTGTATTTCTAAACTAAACTTAACATAAATATTAAAATACAAATCGAGAAAGTCTTGAGAGCTTGCTCATTCTTTCATTATGAGACTAGATTGGGCTTCTTATTCCAAGTATTAATTCTTCTAATCTCTGATATACTGACTCTACAGTTTCAAAGGAAAGAAATTATGGATGTGGCGGCATTTGTAAAACATTCACAGAAATGTGTGAACAATATTGATTTTTGCAGTATTTTCATTCTGGGCTGTGCACTTTTGTACACCAGCTGTCCGACCTTCGGACCCTCGCTTACCACCGACACCACCACCCCTCCTTCTCACGGCCTGAGTTGGATGGGGTGCCGGACTTTGCGCGCAACGTTGCGCAACCCCGGCGCCCGGGACAAAACGCCTCAGCTGCCCCGCCGCCTGGGCTTTGTGTGCAGTCCAGCACCTGGGCCAACTCATCATTCACCCAGCCACGGCCGAGTCAGTCAACGAATTGCCGTTGGGAATTTGTCCCTTATTTTGACCCTTTTGTCCCTTATTTGGGAGTGAGAAAGTTGGCAACCCTAGTAGGAGCCCTTACTGCTGCTGCAGCTAAAGACTTCGAAGATGAAGTCCTTCATTCGAGTGAGAATCGCAGTGTCTTGCCCTGCTCCGTTTTGTTTATCGCTTTCCTGCTTTGGAAGCAAGAAAATAATTGGGAACCCCAACAAGACCAGCGGCTGTGAAGTGAACCTTGTGGAACGACTGCCTGTGGGGTGAGAGCTACTCCTGCAGGGTTGGTGGGACTGACCTTCCGGCAAAGGTCACCTTTCCCTCCTCACTCTGTTTGATCATTCTGGTGGGTGCTGGAGGGTGACATAATGAAGAAGTACTTTTCTTGTCCCTGTGGGGCCAAGAGAAATGAGGATTGTTCCTCCAGGATCCAAAACCGAAAATCCAAAGCTGGTACAGCACGGTGGCGCAGCGGTAGAGTTGCTGCCTTTCAGCGCCAGAGACCCGTATTCGATCTTGCCTACAGGTGCTGTCTGTACGAAGTTCGTACGTTCTCCCCGTGACCTGCGTGGGTTTTCTTCGCGTGCTCCGGTTTCCTCCCACACTCCAAAGACGTACAGGTTAATTGGCTTTGGTAAAATTGTAAATTGTCCCCAGTATGTGTACGGTAGTGTTAATGTGCGGGGGTCACTGGTTGGCGTGGACTCAGTGGGCTGAAGGTCCTGTTTCCACTCTGTATCTCTAAACTCAACTAAACAATCCACTGATTGGGGATGATCAGCCATGATCACAGTGAATGGCGGTGCTGGCTCGAAGGGCCGAATGGCCTACTCCTGCACCTATTGTCTATTGTCTATAAACTAAACTAAAAACCCAAACCTGGACTGCTGCCTGTAGGGGTTCTGCTGCCTAATGTCCTCAGCGGATTGAGAACATTCCTCCCCCACCCGTGGCCACCACCTTATGGAGCTGCCTGCACTCCACTTGACATTGTTCTGTTGCAGCTCTGGGCCAAGATCATCTTCTGAGGATTTGATTGTCATAGCACTTTAAAATATCTGCATCAACACAGCCTCAGAGCTCAACCCATATTGCTAGAGGTAAGAAAAGGCCAGAACATATCAGGGCCGGCAACAAATGACCAAGGAAGGGTAGAAACCTCAATGGCCCATTGTTGGCTGGGTAAGAGGTGATAACGAAGGGATACAAGGATGCAAACAGTAGAACAAGTAGAATGACTAGGATGTGGGGATGATGGGGGGGGGGGGGGGGGGGGGGGGGGGGGGGGGGGGGGGGGGGGGGGGGGGGAGAAGGAGGAGGAGAGATGAGTCCAGGGGTTACTTGAAATTAGAGTAATCAATGTTCATACCGCTGGGTTGTAAGCTGCCCAAGCGAAATATGAGGTGATGTTCCTCTAATTTACGTGCGGGTTCACTCTGACAGTGGAGGAGATCCAGGACAGAAAGTTCAGTGTGGGAATGGGAGTGGGAGTTAAAATGTTTGGCAGACGGGTGATCAGGTAAACCAAGGTGAACCAAGCATAAGCGTTCAGCAGTACGAGTGCGCAGTCTGCTTTTGGTTTCGCCTAATTGATTGCCAAAGCACTTTAAAATATTGGCATCAACATAACTCCAAAGCCCAACCCATATTGCATTTTCTACAGTTCCTAATCAGATTTCATGTGAACTCCAAAGGTATGTGCACGATTTGGGTGAGGTGGCACCAGATTCGTTGTCGATAGTTGGATTTGCAACTACCTGATGTCTGATGCTGTTCTGCATTCTTTCCGTGGCAAGGTTCTTCAATCATTTCCTTAACATTGGCTATTCAGATTCATAGGGTCATGCAGACTGTTATGACTCATCTGACAATCAATTGTGAATCTTTCTGGATTAGTTGCTTGACACAGCCTTGCATCAAGAGCAGCTTAAACATCTCTTCTATGTGAGTTTTCAATCCTGCGTGGCTAAGGTCAGTAGATTATCTGTGGGGAAGGTCCATTTGGCTAAAAGGGGTTTAGTTTAGAGATACAAGATAGAGAAACAGGCCCTTTGGCCCACTGATCAGCAATCCCCGCACATTAACACTATATTACGCACGCTAGGGACAATTTACAATTTATACCAAGCCAATTAGCCTATAAACCTGTACATGTTTGGAATGTGGGAGGAAACCGGAGCACCCGCAGGTCACGGGGAGAACGTACAAACTCTGTACAGACAATACCCATAGTCAGGATCTAACTTGTGTCTCTGGCACTGTTTAGTTTGGAGATACAACATGGAAGCATGCCCACCGACGCGCAGAAAGGACAGTCTATGGGCGGTCCAGATGGCCGATGGGAACATAGACCCGGCGGGCCACTGTCTACAGGGGGAAGCTCGGAAGCCCCGAAGACTAGCGAGTTGAGGAGGGAGCTGCCGATGACGATGGACACGAGGAGTGGGCCGGTCGGAGAGGGACCGGGGCAATGCCTCCAGCATATTTTAAGGGCGGCTGCAGGAGGCGCCCATGGGACACAGAGGCAGCCAGGCGAGGAGAGTGACATTGGGGGCCTGGGGCTTGCCTGGGCTTACCTGGATCAGGGGCACTCCAGTACTTCCAGCATGTGGACCCGACTGTACTTGGACTTTGGACTTTTTCATTCTATATGGCGCCAAAATATGGAGACTGTGCATTCGTGGGTTGTGCGAAAGGATTTTACTGTGCTGTGCACACATGATAATAAAGAGCCATTGAACCAATGAACAGAGACCACACCGACCATCGATCACCCATGGATAGTGTGGTATGGACGTGACATTATTGCAGTTGCAGTCATACAATATCATGGTGGCTGCTTGCTGTTCTATTCTGGATTTTGCAGTGTTTGTGGCTAATATACAGTAGACTGGATAGATTCTGCAAGATCTTCATTGGTGCAGCATTTCATGACCAACAAATAAGTTATTGTGCCAGATCATGTCTTATCTGCAATCTACGTTGTTGCTATTGGTATTGGTTTATTATTGTCAAATACAGTACTGAGAAACTTAGTTTCTCTGCTCTCCAGCCAAATCATGCCGTACTTGCGCACAGCCGAGCTATTAACAAATATGATAAATGACACCAAGGGAAGAAAACCCAGAGCGCATAATATAGTGTTGCAGTTACGCAGAAATTGCGGATAAAAAAAAAGTGCCGGGAGCACAACAAGGTAGGCGGGAACATTGGGACTACACACTAAGCTTATGAGGCTCATGTGAACTAATTTCATCAGACATCAGATGACACTACAATTGACACTAAATGTAAAATTGTTCCCAGTGTGTGTAAGTTTGTGTTAATGTACAGGGATCGCTGGTCGGTGCGGACTCAGTGGGCCGAAGAGGGCCTATTTCCATGGTGTACCTCTAAACTAAACCCAGGTGGCGCAGCGGTAGAGTTGTTGCCTTACAGAGCTTGCAGCACAGGAGACCCGGGTTCAATCCCGACTACGGGTGCTGTCTGTACGGAGTTTGTACGTTCTCCCCATGATCACATGGGCTTTCTTGGAGATCTTCGGTTTCCTCCCACATACAGGTTTGTAGGTTAATTGGCTGGTATAATTGTAAATTGTCCCTAGTGTGTGTAGGATAGTGTTAATGTGCGGGGATCGCTGGTCCGTGCGAACTTCGTGGGCCGAAGGGCCTGTTTCCGTGTTGTATCTCTAAACTAAACTAAACTAAAACTAGAAGGATCTTGTTAACTGGATGACATGTTTAAACTATAATGTTTTATTCTTAATGTTTTAATGTTTTATGTTTTATTCTTAGTGGTTTACTGTATGTTGTGTTGTTACTTGCGAGTGGAGCACTAAGGCAAATTCCTTGTATGTGTACATACTTGGCCAATAAACGTATTCATTCATCATTCATCATTCATTCATTGGTGGAGTCTGTGGTGTGATACAAGGTAGACCAGATATGCCAAAAAGCTGGGTACACAAAAAGCTGGAGAAACTCAGCGGGTGCAGCAGCATCTAAGGAGCGAAGGAGATAGGCGACGTTTCGGGTCGAGACCCTTCTTCAGACTGGTCAGGGATCAGGGAAAAGGCCAAAAAGCAGACTTTTTCTCCTTTAATGGCATGAGTCAATGGGTCAATGGAAGTGGGTGTATGGAACAAGCTGCCAGAGGAAGTAGTTGAAGCAGGGACTATCCCACTGTTTAATAAACAGTCGTGTGGGACTAGTGTAGCTGGGACGTTGTTGGTCAGCGTTGGCAGGTTGGGCCGAAGGGCCTGGTTCCTCACTGTTTCACTCTATGACTCTATAAGAAAGGTCTTGGCCTGAAACGGCACCCATTCCTTCCCTCCAGAAATACTGCCTGTCCCGCTGAGTTCCTCCAGCTCTTTGTGTCCATCTTTAGTCAACTCAATGTGGATTATTAATGATGATCTTGTTGTTTACATGGCCACTGTCACTGACGCCGGCTCTTTACTCCAGCTTTATTTATGTTTGGCAGATGCTGTGCAGGGATTCAATCCCTTGAGAGCATTATCCATAAGCCCATGGTTCGTAGACCAGTAACGTAACCACTTTACTACTCAACCCTTGTAACCAGCCAAGCTCACATTAGATTAGATTAGATTAGATTCCTTTATTGTCATTCAGACCTTTCGGTCTGAACGAAATTTTGTTACCTTGCAGTCATAACATATAATAAATTAAAACAAACCACACAATAAACACATATTTAACATCCACCACAGTGAGTTCACCAGGCACCTCCTCACTGTAGTGGAAGGCAAAAGTCTTAAAGTCTTTGTCTTCTTCCCTACTTGTTCTCTCTCTGCGCTGAGGCGATCCAGGCCTCGGATGTTATCGTCCACCAGGCCCGCGGCCGAGCCTCCGAAGCCGGGCTGCCACCACCGCCATCGCCGGAATGCTGGAACACCGCCACAGCTCTAAATCAGGGTCCACCGCTGGAAAGCTGGAGTGCCGGAGCTCTGAAGCCGTGCCGCCGCTGGAGCACCGCTGGAACGCCGCTGGTGCGCCGGAGCTCTGAAGCCGGGCCGCCACTGGAGCACCGCTGGAGCAACTGCTGGAGCACCGGAGCTCTGAAGCCAGGCCGCCGCTGGAGCACTGCAGGAACGCCGCTGGAGCACCGGAGCTCTGAAGCTGGGCCGCCGCTGGAGCACCGCTGGAACGCCGCTGGAGCACCGGAGCTCTGAAGCTGGGCCGCCGTTGTAGCACCGCTGGAACGCCGCTGGAGCACCAGAGCTCTGAAGCCGGGCCGCTGCTGCCGCTGGAACGCTGGAGCTCTGAACGCTCACCACAGCTCCGAGGCCGCAAGCTCCGCCATTAGGCCTTAGCACAGACGGAGACGGTGATGGGGGACACGACAAGAAAAGGTCGCATCCCCCCGAAGGGAGAGACTAAAACCTTGTTTCTCCCACCCTCCCCCCCCCCACCCACACACAAACACAACCTAATAAACCAAAGTTAGACAGACACAAAAAGCCAAAAAAAGAAAAAAGAAACAGACGGACTGCAGGTGAGCCGCAGCTGCCACGCAGCGCCGCCACTTCCGGAAAACAATATCTGTCATTTGCATTCCAACAGTCAAAGTAAGATCTTAGAAAACTGGTGGCTCTCTTGGCAAAAAAAAATTGCTGAACATAATTCATAGAAAGCAGTTCTGAATTAAGAGCTGGTCGTGCGTCATTTTTTTTTTCCAACTATTTGTTTTCGTCTGAATTCATATCGGACAAATGACAGGCAGAGTGTGAGTTCTGATGAGTAGCTAATCAAATCAGAAAGGATTTATGCTTTTAATCCGACATTGCCCTTTTGCCTCGGTTTCCATATTATCTGATCACAGGGCTCAATATCTAATGGAATCTAACTTGACTGATTTATCCTGATATTGTGAAGCATTTGTGATACTGATATCCCTGCGACAGAGTGCTCGCACCCAGTGCAGTTTGCACACAGCCTGGGGGAAAAAGCCAATGAAGAGCCAAGCTGTTACAGTCCGTCAACAGAGTGTTACTGAATTTGTTCACCTTGCTACTGGCGACGGGCAGTGGCATTAAACCCAGTTACCACTCTGCTTCAGGCTTTAACAATCGCATTATCCTCGTCCTGCAATCTCAGCAATCAGTGATTCTTATGGGCCTGTCCCACTAAGGCGATTTTTCAGGCGACTGTCAAGTCGTAGCAGGTCGCTGAAAAACTGGCGACTGGAAAGGCGACTGTCAGAGTGGAACACACACACACACATCGCTTCATTCACCAGCCAGTTATGCAAGCGGGGGGACAGGGCAAGCGGGGGGAGCGCTGTCTGAGTGAAATTCACACAGTGCAAAGCCAACAGACACACACCACGATGAACAGGAAGGTTGGCGCTGTAATTACGACGGTGAAAGCACAGTATACGGGAAGAGTCACTTAAGTCCTTTAAAAGAGGGGGGAGAAGGGGGGAAAAAGGGGGAGATGGGATGGGGAGAAGGAGTGGAGACAACTTTTAAGAAGCCAGAGATACACTGCTGTGAAGCTCCGCGGACATTAACATTACTGGTCGGTTATCCTTGGTTCTGAAAACTACAGTTTACGTTTTTTTTTTCCCAATGAGCCAATGAAATTCACTGGTTAGCACCGGCGACAACCTACGACCTCCTGGCGACCCACTACCACCGCACCTACGGCACGAGAATTCTCGCTGCTCTCCATGGCGTCAACATTCTGGTCGCCGCTAATTGTTCAACATGTTGAAAAAGTGGCGGCGACAGAATGAAGCCACGACTTGTTCCAAAAAATGCGGGAACTACTCACGACCATGAAGTTGACTCCCCGGCAACCACCCGCGAACATGTGGCAACCATATGGCGATTGCATAGTCTCCTGTAGTCGCCTAAAAAGTCGCCTAAGTGGCACAGGCCTATTATTTTGTGCCATTTCAAATAATTCCTTACCAGTTCTACCTTTTGTCTTGCCCTTGAAATAAGGTTGACCATTAGCCACACTGTGTCCAATTTTACTTATACAGGCATCTCTCATTTTATGTGTGTTGGATTTATGTGCCAAAAGGCCTGTTGCCGTGCTGTAGCTCTAAACTGAAGTTCAGTTTAGAGCCACAGCGTGGCAACGGGCCCTTTGGCCCACCAGGTCCGCACCGACCAGCGATCCAAACCCCGCACACTAACACTATCCTACACACACTAGGTACAATTTACAATTATACCAAGCCAATTAGCCTACAAACCTCAACGTCTTTGGAGTGTGGGAGGAAACCGGAGCTCCCAGAGAAAACCCCCGCAGGTCACGGGGAGAACGTATAAACTCCGTACAGACAGCACCCGTAGTCAGCATCAAACCTGGGTCTCCGGCGCTGTGAGGCAGCAATTCTACCGTTGCGTCTTTGGAATAATTGCACTTGTTTGATTAACACCAAAGCCTAATTTACGCGCTGGTATTTTTGAAATAACACCTGCAAATTTCTGCTTGGCAGCGTAGTCGCGTACATGTTTAATTTACACGTTTTTGAGATACGCGCTGCTTTGCAAGAATGTAACACCCCCCCACGTGGGACACGGGGTGCCTGCAAACTTTGATTAATTCTGAAAGTGGCTGCACTAAATCAAAAACCAAGGTTCAAATTATTTCAGTTTCCGTCTGTGGTCTAAAATTACCAAAGAGATTTGCTTTCATATTAAGTTATTGTGAGCGTATGAAAATAATGACCTAAACCTTTCCTCCCGTTCTCTCCATTTCTGGCAAATTTGCAGTGTTGATTATTTTGAAACTTTTCCCACTTCCCAATTTCTTAGTCGGATTTGGAGGAATGATGTCTCCTCGCGTTTCTTATGATCTGTGAACACTGGATACAAAGAGTGCCTGTTAGATCCTGGCATCCACTGTTCCAAGGTCAGGACAGGAAGGTCTCAAATATTTGCTTGGTAACCAAGGAGTATTCAAGCTCTCATGGACTATAGTCCTGAGCGGGACAATGAGGAGTCCGGGAGATAGCTTGCAAATCAAACGACTTGCGTATGCGCAGCTAAGGTTACCAGTGGGAGGGTATGGCAGCTCAGTGGCTGACTTCCTGGACTAGCAGAGGAGGAGAATTGATCCAGAGATGAGTTTGAATACCACCATTGCAGTTGGTTTGAGGGCCCAAATAATCCTTGGAAAAAAAAAAAAAAAATCTTGGTCCTGACTCATCCTCTTCATTAAAGTTATATGCCTAGGAAAATTTGACATCCTCACCTAGTCTGGACTGTGTGTGACTATATACAGACTGATGTGATGGTTGTCTACACAGGTTTGATTACAAAATGGGTGATCCCAGCAGAGGTTGAGAAGATTTACGAGGATGTTGCCAGGACTTGAAGGCCTGAGCTATGAGCAGAGGTTGAGCATGCTGGGAATCCATTCCTGGGAGGATGAAGGATGATCTCAACGAGGTGTATAAAATCATGAGGGGAATAGATTGGGGAATCGAACAGAGCCTCTTGCCCAGAGTAGGGGAATTGAGAAGCAGAAGACATAAATCTAAGGTGAGAGGGGAAAGATGTAATAAGAATCTGAAGGGTACCCGTTTGCATGCAAAGGGTGGTGGGTGTATGGAACGAGCTGATGGAGGAGGTAGTTGAGGCAGGTACTAGCGCAACGTTTAAGAAACATTTAGACAGGTACATGGATAGCAGGCACGTGACGTGAGTAATTACTCAGGGTAGGCAGTCTGTCGGCATTTAAAAAACTTAAATCGCACATGCACAGATTGTTCTCCTCTCCGTAAGCTGTCAGTCGACTTTTATAAAGTCTTCAAAAGCCATATCTCTTAATAAAGTACCGTATTTCCCGGCAATGAAGACCCGCCTGCGTTGAAGACGCACCCCCATCTTGTGTTGCTAAATTTTGAAAGATGGCTGGCGGGACATAGAATTTCTCACCCTCAAAATAAATAAATAAATCAATAAATAAAGTAACAATTCAATTTGCCCAAGGCTTCAAAATCTCCTTCAGTCTGAATTACTGAATGGGTGGGGGGTGGATGGTGACGGCAGGTGGAGAGATGGTGGGAAAAATGGGAGCACACCGGGACAAGTTGAATCAGTTGTGATCTTACTGAATGACAATACTAGTTCAAGAGACCAATTGGGGGGAGAGTTCCTTTCACAGCGTGTGGCGAGTCTGGCCAGGGGTAAAGTTGTGGGGAGGGCAGGAGCATTGAGCCTCGGGGATCATGCCAAAAACTCACTCACCGCTGCAGCGCCGCTCTAGACATGGAACCACCGCATTGTGGCAGGGGAGGGAAGTAGCTCAGGTGGCTGCGAGCGGCCGCCGGGACCGGACAGAGAAACTGGCCGCCACCTCAGCACCTTCTGTCGGCCCGCTCACCTCTGGCAGTGCTCTCCGTCTGAACATCTTTTCACCTGCCGCTCGCCGGCCTCACTCATGTCAGCCACTTCCCGCAAATCCTTAAATTCCGACTGCCGCCGGGAGCAGGACATGGCCTCACTTGCTGCGCTGGATGACACTGCATGGCATTCACTGCCCGGTCCATGTCTTTCAATGTAGACCGGACAGTGAGGGGACCAGCTCAAGAGCGGGTCAGTGGGCGATGGATAACAGGACAGCGGGCGGTGGAGCTTCCACCTGTGTCAGCGCCAGTAACCCCAATTGGTCCCTAGATCGACGTCCCTCTCCTCTCCTCGCCTGGCCATCTTTGTGTCCCGGCGGGGCACCTCCTGCAACTGACTTTGGGTTGGGTCCCTTCCTCAGACCCCCAACAATTCCTTGCTTCTACTCTCTATCTTCAGTTCTACTGAACTCAATAATGAAAGGGAGCATCAAGCACATTTCCTGCAACAGAAAAGTGATTGTGTAAGAGGTGCACCAACATCCATGTCCTTCCTCATCCTCAGATGCTCCAGGAGGGTGACTTGGCATAGAGTAGCATTCACCCTAAACATCCCAGCCACAGGCAAGGAGGGGTGCTGCAGAGACTGGTTCTCCCCGCACTGCTAGTGCAGCAGGGGCAAAATAAGTGTTCAGGAAGCTTTTGGTTGTTGAACTCATCAGGACGACCTTTATAAGTTCATATGCTATTCCAGGGGTTCTCAACCTGGGGGGAATTCCCCCCAGGGGGGGATTTCAGGTTTTCAGGGGGGGAATTGGGACCACAGATTAGCAAACTCAAACTGTTAGAAATAAAGTATTTTCAGTATTATATGCATATTATTTGGAATGCACTTTTTGAGGCAGCCAATTTTAGAAAGGAGGGGGGAATGACATTCTGACATATGGTGAAAGTGGTGCATGGGGCAAACAAGGTTGAGAACCACTGCGCTATTCGGTCAGAATTAAGCCACTCGGTTCATCAAATCTACTCTGCCATTCAATCACGCCTAATCTATCTTTCCCTCTCAACACCATTCTCCTGCTTTCTCCCCATAACCCATGACACCCTTACTACTTGGCTAATGGAATCAAGGGATATGGGGAGAAAGCAGGAATGGGGTATTGATTCTGGATGATCAGCCATGATAGTAATGAATGGCTGTGCTGGCTCAAATGGCCGAATGGCTTACTCCTGCACCTATTTCAATGTTTCTATGTTTCTACTCAAGAATTTGTCAATCTCTGCCTCAAAATTATCCAGTGACTTGGCCTCCACAGCCCTCTGTGGCAAAGAATTCCACAGATTCACCACCCTCTGGCGAAATAATGTCCTCCTCGTCTTCTTTCTAAAGGCACGTCCATTCATTCAGAGGCTGTGGCCTCTGGTCCAAGACTCTCCCACTAGTGGAATCATCCTCCCCACATCCACTCTATACAAACCTTTCTTGCTATAACTGAGGCTAGAACCCGCAAGAGGGTAATGTTTAAATATACTAGTCGCCGAAAACGTTCTTCTAAGGTTCTATTTTCCATTTTGTTTTGGTAGATAGGCATCTACCGGATGGGGCAATAGACACCTTTGACAGAAGTGACAAGCAACCATTCTGCATCTCGGCTTTCTCCAATAGAGTGAGTGATAGGGGTCAATGGTGCAGGAACTCCTGGCATAATTGGCGGAATCGAGGTCCAAGGAATTTTTGGGGCCCCTTTCCTGTCCTGTGGAGCTCGCGGAAAGAGTTGCTGTGGAGAAACAACTTTGCAAGATTTGTAACATGGATTCAGCTGTTTCTCTCATTATGTTGACATTTATTCCATGGTCTGATCCATGAAGTGCAGCAAAAAAAATCAAAAAAAACGGCACATTGCAAAATTGAGGGAAATGGACTTTTACACGCCTTTTCAAAAAAAAAAAATCCCAAGTAGTTTTCAAGCAAAACCTTTGCATTGTGATTTATGCAGGTGCTAACTGTGACTCTGTTGGTAGCTCTTGACTCTGCGGAGCAAGGTTGAAGCTTTAAATCCCAGTGTCAGGATCTATGTCCTGGGGAAACTTGGATAGAATTTCATTTTTTATTCTAGCTGAATCCGCACTGTTAAAGTCATGGAACTTTTCAATTGTTGCGGCACAGAAATTTGGTCCGTCAAGACTGACACTACTTGAGCTAGAGCAATCTCATAAATACCATCACCCCTCATCTCTTGTATGGACCTGAAAATTATTCTCTCTGAAAAGTATCTATGCAACGTCTAACAGAGAGCACCAATTCTGTTTCGACCAACCACCTTCACAGGCATTGAGACGACAGGAATCAGTATTAAATTGAGAATAGATACAGTGATGCAGCGGTAGAGTTGCTGCCTTGCAGCCCCAGAGACCTGGGGTCTATCCTGACTTTGGGTGCTTGTCGGTATGGAGTTTGTACTTTCTCCCCATGACCTGCGTGGGTTTTCTCCGACTTCCTCCCACACTCCAAAGACGTACAGGTTTGTAGGTTTTTTGGCTTGGTTTAACTGTAAAATTGTCCCCGGTGTGTTTAGGATAGTTTTAATGTGCAGGGATTGCTGGTCAGGGCAGACTCGGTGGGCCGAAGGACCTGTTTCCGCGCTGTACCTCTAAACTAAACTAAATTAAACTGCTGGAGTAACTCAGCGGATCAGGCAGCATTTCTGGTGAAAAGGTATAGTTGATGTTTCTCCTTCATCAGACATTAAAGAGTCACGACTTGTTCCTCTCAGTGATGCAACTGATAGAGCTGCTGCCTCAGAATGCCAGAGACCCGGGTTCGATCCTGACCTCGGGTGCTGTCTGTGTGGAGTATGTACGTAGGGTTAGCAACTTTCTCACTCCCAAATAAGGGTCAAAACGTCAAAATACAGAACAAATTCCGGACTGCAATTCGTTGACCGACTCGGCCTTGGCTGGGTGAATGATGAGTTGGCCCGGGTGCTGCACTGCACACAAAGCCCAGCCGTTGGGCCAGCTGAGGAGTTTTGGCCCGGCTGCCGGGGGCGCGCGCAAAGTCCAGCACCCCATCCAACTCATGAACCGATGATCGGCCATGAGAAGGAGGGGTGGTGGTGTTGGCGGTAAGCGAGGTTCCGAAGGTTGGACAGCTGGCCGGCTGCCGACCGACTGGGCCACGGGCGAGGCAATACTGCTGCACTCCATGGGTTGCACTACATTGGGACAGGTGAGGCAGGGCCGGGTGCGGCGCTCCAACCCGACAGGTCCCTCAACGCGAGTACTAGCAGTCAATTAAGGGTCAAGGGCAGTCCCATACAGGACAAACCAATTTAGCCCAAAAAACGGGATGTCCCGGACAGTACGAGATAGTTGGCAGCCCTATATGTACGTTCCCCTGTCACCATGTGAGCATCCACAGAGTGCTCCGGTTTCCTCTCTCATCCCAAAGACATGCAGGCTTTAATTGGCCACTGTAGATTGCTCCTAGTGTGCACACTAGGGATAGTGGCATAAAGTGGAACTAATGTGAACGGGTGATGAATGGTTGGCATGGACTTGGTTGGCAGAAGGGGCTGTTTCCATGCTAATTCTTTCAATCAATCAAGGACAGCATGGTGGGGTAGCTGTAGATTTGCTGACTTAAACGTCAGAGTCTCGGATTCCATCCTGACTACGGGTGCTTGTCTGTACAGAGTTTGTGTGTTCTCCCCGTGACCTGCGTGGGTTTTCTCAGAGATCTTTGGTTACCACCCACACTCCAAAGATGTACAGGTTTGCGGGTTAAACGGCTTGGTATAAATATAAATTTATACCTAGTGTGCGTGGGATAGTGTTAGTGTGTGGGGATTGCAGGTTGGTGCGGACTCGGTGGGCTGAAGGGCCGGTTTCCACATGGTATCGCCAAACGTAATGAAGCAATCAATCACTTAAATTATATGTGGATGTCAAAGATTCCGGTTCAGTACATAAAACCAAAAGTTGAATCACCATGGAAATCATGGCCAATATTTATCCTTCAGACAGATTCACTAATCCAGGCAATTATTACATAGCTGTGTGTGGATGGCTTGAGTACAATCACAGCCACTAATCCTACGTCACAATGAGTGTGCGTCACGAGTGCTTTGGGATCTTGTTAAGCCCTGAAAGACGGTGTATTAAAAAAAATACGCAAGCATTTCTTTCCATAGATTTGACTGCATGGAAAAGACAGCATCAAAATAGTAACCAGTTTGAATGATTAATAAACAGGAGTAATCGATGTACTTGCTAACCAAAAATATTTTTTGGAAAATAAATATATCCTACAGGCCAAGGTATTTAAAGTTTATGTGAATTGCCAAAAGCCAATTTCTGTGGCAATAAACCTTGCAGAGGCAGGGACAAAGTCTGCCTTATTTATCAGTAGAAAAAGCCACGTACTTAAAATGGAGGGTGAGAAAGTTCACTGGGGTATATTTGCCGATATTTATGGGAGTCAAGAAAAGCAACAACAATCTCCATTAATGAAACACCTTTTAATGTAGAAACGTAATGCAAGATGCTTTTTTGTGTGGGAAGGAACTGCAGGAGCTGCTTTACATTGAAGATACTGTAGATACAAAATACTAGAGTAACTCAATAGGTCAGGCAGTATCTCTGGAGAAAAGGAATAAGGGATGTTATGGGTCAAGACCTCCGGAGCATTCAGGCCTGATGAACGGTCTGAGATACTGCCTGATCTGCTGAGTTACTCCAGCATTTTTTGTCTATCCAAGGTGCTTTGTGTTATGTAAAAATAAAACACAAATATCTGATGTTGAATAGCACAAGATTTTGAATAGATGAACTAAACTTTAAAGGCGACACGGTGGCGTAGCGACAGAGTTGCTACCTTGCAGCACTAGAGACCCGGGTTCGATCCTAACTATCGGTGCTGTCTGTACGGAGTTTGTACGTTCTCCCTGTGACCGCGTGGTCAATTTTTTTTTAAATTTCTTACCTCGACGGAGATGCAAATTTGTTCCATATCGTATCTCCATCCGCAGTGCAGCCTAACATCGTGGAGCTGGCGACCTCTGCTGGAGACGGACTTCGGGAGGACCGACCGCGGGAGCCTGCGGATTTAACATCGTGGAGATGGCGGTCCCTGTCGGGGATCAACATTGGGGCTCCAACTGCAGGAGCCTGCAGATTTTAACATCATGGAGCTCGCGGTCCCTGGTTAGAGACCGACTTCGGGAGCTCCAGGCTGCAGGAGCTTCATCCGCCTCGACGTGGGGACTTCGACCGCCCCGACTGCGGATGGTTCAACTGCCCCGACCGCGGGAGAATAAAGAGGAAGAAGATTAGACTTTATTTCCTTCTATCGCCGTGAGGAATGTTGGGAATCAGCTGTGGTGGATGTTCATGTCAACTTTTATGTAGTTGTGTGTCTTTTGTTGCTTTTCTTAGTATGTCTGTATGATAATTCGAGTTTCACTGTACCTTAATTGGTACACGTGACAATAAACTGACCTTTGATCCTTTGAAAGTGATGACACAGGTACGTTGGGTGATGAAGAAGCATTTTGGTACATTGACATTCATCGGTCAATGAGTATAGAAACTGGTATGTGAAGTTACAGTTGTACAAGACATTAGTGAGGCCACATTTGGAGATTTGAGTTCAATGTTTGTCACTCTGTTATTGGAAAGAAGTCATTATGCTGCAAGGAAGGGCAGAGAAGATTTACGAGGATGTTACCAGGACGCACGGGCGTGAGCCACAGGGGGAGGTTAGGCAGGCTAGGACTGCATTCCTTGGTGCGGAGGAGTATGAGGGGTGATTTATAGAGGTGCATCAGATCATGAGAGGAATAGATACTCGAAGGGTCTCGACCCGAAACATCGCCTATTCCTTCCCTCCATAGATGCTGCCTCACCCGCTGACTTCCTCCAGCATTTTTGTCTATCTTCGATAATTCATGCATCTGCAGTTCTTTCTTAAGCTATACGGTAGTGTAAATAGAGTATTTTACCCAGAATAGGGGAATCAAGAACAAGAGGACGTAGGTTTAAGGTGACGGGGAAAGATTTAATAGGAACCTGAGGGGCAACTTTTTTACACAATGGGTGGTATGTGTATGGAACGAGCTACAAGAGTAGGTAATTGAGGGCACAACGTTCAAAAAGCATTTGGGCAGATCCGTGGATAGGAAAGTTTAGAGGGATATGGGCCAAATGCCGGAAAGATGAAACATTCGCTACTATGTCTAATAATTATTTTTTTAAATACTCACTGTCCCACAAAAAGGAAAAAAAAAACTATTCCAAGCCAACGTGTTGTATGGTTAAAAATTGAGAAATGCAAAAGCATTTGAATCTGACCATATGATCACTAGACTCAGGTGTAAAATTAGGCCATTCAAATGTTGTGCCATTTGATCATGGCTGAACTATTTTCCTTCTCAACACCATTCTTCCACCTTCACCCCATAACCTTTGATGCCCTTAATAATCAAACATCTATATAAATACTCATTGATTTGGCATCCACAGCCTTCTGCGGCAATAAATTCCTCAGATTCTCCACCCTCTGACGAAAGAAATTCCTCCATTCTAAAGGCATATCCTTTTATTCTGAGCCTGTGCCATCTGGTCCTAGACTCTCCCACGATTGGAAATATCCTCTCCACATCCACTTTATCTAGGCCTTTCATTATTCTTTCTCCAAGGATAAGAGCAGTAGATGCATGAAAACACCACCACATGCCGGTCCCCCCCCCCCCCCCCCCCCCCCCCCCCCCCGTCCTCCCCGAGTCAGACCCTGACATGGAATTGTCCTTCATTGTGGCTAGGCCTAAATAAGGTAATAAGTGATAGGAGCAGAATTGGCCCATTCAGCCCATCAAATCTCCTCTGCCATTCAATCATGGTTGATCTATCTCTCCCTCTCTCCTGCCTTCTCCCCATAACATGTGGCAAAGAATTCCACAGATTCACCCCCCTCTGACGAAATAATGCTTTGCATATGATTGGGCATATTTGAACGAAGCACTATAAAATTGCAGGATCGGCCTGTTTCCATGCTGCATCAATCAATCAATCAATCAATCAATCTATATTTCCTCAGTTTTAACCTTGCAACACTTTGATTCTTGTTCCTTTGTACAGGCGGCCAGTATTTTAAAAGAACCAACTATTGGAGCCATTTGGAATATTGACTCCTGAAGGCTTAACGGACAATTCTTTTCTGATCAGTTTACTTCAATTGGATGGAAATAAAATAATTAAATGGTTTACATTTACTGTTTGACGAAGAACAATGAAATGCTGTCTGGGAAGGAACTGTAGATGCTGGTTTACACACCAAAGATAGATACAAAATGGTGGAGTAAATCATCGGGACAGGCAGCATCTCTGAAAAAAAAAAGTTTCCGAAGAAGGGTTTCAACCCAAAACATTAACTATTCCTTTCTCCAGATATTGCTACCTGACCCGTTGAGTTACTCCTGCATTTTCTGCCTATCCTCGATTAAATACTGTCATTGTGGTGCAGCTGTTGGAGCTGCTGTCTCACAATGCCGAACCCCAGGGTTTGATCCTGACCATGGGATGCTGTTTTTTGTGGAGTTTGCATGATTGGCTGGTGTGGGCCTTTCTCGAGGGGTTTTGGTTTCCTCCCACATCGCAAAGATGTGCAAAAGATCATCCCAAAGGCAGACAAAGACATGCAAAGAAAGCCCGCGGTCCCTCTTCCAGCTTTATTTTCCACCCCCAGAAGTGAAGAGCTTTGATTTGCAGCCTATTCAATGATAGTAATTGTCATAGAGTATTACAGCATGGAAACAGGTCCTTTGGCCCAACTTGCCCACACCAGCCAATATGTACCATCTACACAACACTACATCTACTCAGATATATAAATACTATCAGGCCAAACTCAAATACAACAGTTAGAGCAAAGAGCAGGAACAATATCTATATAATTAAAAGTGTCATCTTGACCACTTCCTGTTTGCACTGTGCTTTGATTTTTTAAATTAGCTACCACATATGGCTATGATTTTTTGGCCATCTTACTCAGTCCTCCTCCGCTGCGTAGGCCCCGAGGATTTTTCCCAGCGATGAAAAATACAAGACTTATTACTGTTTAAAAAATCTTGTGATTCTCTCTCCTGTCAATCGCCACCATGAAGGTCACGCCCCTTCCGGTGGGAGGGGGGAGGGATATAAAACCCGAAAGTGTGGGCGTGGCTCAGTCTGTCTGCAAGATGGCAAGGGAGAGGTCATGACTCTCTGTCTGAGCTGGGAAATTACAGAACACTGTGAGTATGCAATGTACGTGAATAAATGATTTGTTAGCCCTTAATGAAAATGAAATGAGTTGTTTGGCCTGCCCTATGCTTGAAACTGCAATGGCAATGGCAAATTAATGAAGTGAAAATGCAATCAACTGTTTGGATTGAAGCTGCCCTATGCGTGAAAGTGCAATGGCAATGGAAGTGAAATGAAAATGCAATGAGCTATTCGGCCTGCCCTGTGCTTGAAACTGCAATACAATTGGAAATGAAATTAGTTGTTTGGCCTGCCTGAAACCACAAATTTCAGCCCACAAGGCTCCTATTAGCCGAGAAACCAGTCCCTTTTGCCCAAAATCCACTTATTAGCCCAGGAGGAGCATTTTGGCCCAAAAGGCCCGTGCCAGGCCAGGAAAAGTCCCGACAAAGTGCCTTTCACTGAGTTTGGAGCGTCGATCCCAGGCAAGGGATCGCAGGCTCCGATGGTAAATCCACGTCCGTGGTGGGGATCAAAGTCAATCCCGAACAAGGCCTCCAAACTAGCCGAAAGGACAGACAGACAGACAGCCATCGCGGCGCCACCCGGTGGTCTAATCAAGGGATATGGGGAAAAACAGGAACGGGGTACTGATTTTAGATGATCAACCATGATCATATTGAATGGCGGTGTTGGCTTGAAGGCCGAATGGCCTACTCCTGCACCTATTTTCTATGTTTCTATGTTTTACTGCTCCACTGGTCAGGGCATGTTAACTTTGAAAAGGTTCTCCTCCTCTCTCCAATGAGAGTTCTGCGTGACCCTGTCTCACTGCTCCCCCTCTGTGATTCCTGCTACTCCCCTGCTCTATGGCCATGTGCTGACACAAGCTCTCTTTATGCTGACATTCCCCTCCCCACAATCAATCTGAAGAAAGGTCCCAACACGAAACGTCACCTGTTCATGTTCTCCAGAGATGCTGCCTGATCTGCTGCGTTACTCCAGCACTTTGTGTCTTTTTTTTGTAAACCAGCATCTGCTGTTCTTTTTTTCCTCCAAAGACGTGCATGGTTTGTTGGTTAATTGGCCTCTGTAAATTCAACCTAATGTGGAGGCAGTGGATGAGAAAGTGGGATGACATAGAACAAGTGTGAACAGGTGATTGATGGTCAGCAGGGACTCGGTGGGCCGAAGGTCCTGTTCCTGTGCTGTATCCCTACATTACATTGTAGGGTGACACAGTGGTAGGGAAGCTGCCTTGCAGCATCAGAGGTCCAATCCTCCAATCCTGACTATGGGTTCTATCTGTAATGCGTTTGCATGTTCGCCTTGTGGGTTTTCTCTGGGTGCTCTGGTTTTCCCTCACATCCCAAATACATGCAGGTTTGTAGTTTGATTGGCTTCTGTAAATTGTCCCTCGAGTGTAGGATAGTGCTAGGGTACAGGGTAATTGTTGGTCGACGTGCACTCGGTGTGCCAAAGGGCCTGTTTCTCTAAACTGTCATTCAATGGGAGGGGGGTGAGGAGGGAGAACAATTGACAATGGGGACCTGACATGGGGGAACCGCTATGAGGGGGGGGGGGGGATCAAAAGAGGAGCCGGCGTACTTTCTAACTTTGTCAGTGCCGTAGGTGGCCGCTATTTCTATACACTGGGTATGCAAGCAAAGAATTTCACTGTGTCTGGTCACATGTCAACAATGTATTCCATTTCCATTCCATGCAATGGTTAAATCAATCACCATTTTCAATCACCCGGGGTAGGATGCAAAACCTTGAACTCGAAGGATGATTGGGTATTGAGCAAGGTGCTTGCGAAATGGCATCGGCTTTGAAACCAGTACGGCTAAAATTCAAAGGTTGAGAAATTTTATCTCAGCAGGTGCTCTTCCCGGCCCTCAAGCTGGAGTTAACTTGATTGTTTTTATCACAATGTCTAGCATGCCACATGATGTCCATGTGTAATGTAATGAGTAAAGGTTAAGTGGGCAACAACTATTATTTACATTCCTCCTTTGTGTGTCTGGCGATCCCAGCGATGGCAGACGATATTAAACTGGCTTTCTTCACCTGCTTAAGGTTGCTTGTTCACATGCAGAGTGTTTTTGTCTGCTTTGAATGTTTAACTTTGCAAACCCTTTTAAGTGTTTAAACCCTAAAAACATCGAGCCTGACATTTGGTACTGTTACAGGTGTATTATTGTCACGTGGACCGAGATAAAGTGAACAGTTTCGTTTACGTGCTATCCAGGCAGATCATACCTTAGATGAGCGAAACAGGTAGTTGTAAAGAGAAATCGAAACAGAATGCAGAATATAGTAAATTAGCATCACTGACCTCGCTGCACCGGGGTGATTCACCGAGCCCCGGACCCCGACACGGGGTGATTCACCCCCCCGACCCCCGGACCCCGATCCACATACGGGGTGATTCCCCCCTCAGGTGCCTGGCTGTCTGTAGCCCGTTCGCCACGTTTCAGCCGCCAAGCACCTGCCGCGCGTATAGACGGCCCGGGGTCCGCGAGTGTGGAACTAGTCAGCGTGGAATCCAGGTGTTGGGACAAAAGATGGGCTCGCTGAACTGGCAGCCATAGTAAGTGCTTACCTGATGTCCACTGCTTGTACGACAGAAGGCGTTGCATGGCAACCGTACGGGTCACGGATCGTGACCTCGACTGCCGTGCAACCTCCTTATAAGATGTTGGTGAGGCTGACCAGCGATTCCCACACACTTGTACTATCCTGCATATATTAGACTTACTTAGACTTAGTTCCTCCCACACTGTTGAGTGCATTGGGCAGCAAGCTTCACCATTCTGTTCGGTCATGTGCGATGCCTTCCACCCTCGATAGGTGCGTCCCGGGCTTCCAAACCCTTCTGGAATGTTCGCCTCCATGTGAGTTTTGGTCGGCCTCTTTTCCTTCTTCCGTCAGGTTGCCATGACATTGCTATCTTAGGTGCACGCTCTGGTGACATTCTGAGTACACGTACTGCAAATTTCATCCTGCGCCTGGCTGAGAGGCTTTGTTGTAGTTTCCTCATCTGTGATGTGGTCTCTGCAGCTAGCCTTCAGGATCTTCCTCAAGCAGAGTTGTTGGATTGCATCCAATTTCTTTTTCAACTTCACATTGATTTTCCATGTCTCACTGGCACAGAGGGCTGTAGGGAGGACTACAGACTGGAAGAGCTTGACTTTTAGCATCTTGGACTTGGATATCCCGCCACTAGACCATATTGGCTGCATTATTCTGAAGACTGATGCAGCTTTACCCATTCGGGAGTTGATTTCGACCTTTGTCCATTGGCTGTGGACATGCTGCCAAGATCGGTAAATCTTGTGGCGTTTTCCACAGGTTCCCGATTGATTATCAGTTGGTCTATTGGCTGCTGGTCTCTGCTAGGGACCATACACTCAGGACAGTTTACAATTATACCGAGCCAATTAACCTGCAAACCTTGGAGTGTGGGAGTAAACCGGAGATCCCCGAGAAAACCCACACAGGTCACAGGGAGAACGTTCAAACTCCATTGTCAGGTCTGAACCGAGGTTTCTGGTGCTGTAAGGCAGCAACATTACCGCTGCGCCATCGTGCGGCCCTGGTGACTGCTTTCCCAAGGCAACGTGAAGAGTGGATGGTCGAGAGGCGTTGGGGTGTGGGGAAGAAAGGCTGGTTTGTGTGAAGGACTGGGAAGTGTTCACAATGCTCTGCGATTTCCTGAGGCCTTGGGCAGAGCCGTTGCCATGCAAAGGGGTGATGCATCTGGATATTTGCAACCTGTACATTCATTGTTATCTGGTGAATCATTTCAGCCTTAAAAATAATGCACATCATTTGTCAATAACTTTTGTTCAATTCTTCAGTGACTATGATCACAATTCTTTCTGCGTCACACAGAGACAATGGACTGCAGTTCTATTCTAGCCCTCTAGCAATGCTAAACACTGTGTCATATCTACATTACCTAGCCTCATACATCAGTAAGTGTATTGACTTTCACTGAGAGTTCATTTTTATCAATATTCCTGGATAGAGCGGATATAGTGGGAGAGTTGAGGACCAGCGGCTGTAGCCTCACAATAAAGGGACGCTCCTTTAGAAAGGAGATGAGGAGGAATTTCTTCAGTCAGAGGGTGGTGAATCTGTGGAATTCTTTGCACAGAAGGCTGTGGAGGCCAAGTCAATGGATATTATTTTAAGGCGGAGATTGACAGATTCTTGATTAGTACAGGTGTCAGGGGTTACGGGGAGAAGACAGGAGAATTGAATTGAGAGGGAATGATGAATCAACCATGATTGAATGGTGGAGTAGACTTGACGGGCAAAATGGCCACCGACCAGCGATCCCCCGCTACCCTACACACACTAGGGACAATTTACACTTATACCAAGTATACAAACCCAAGCCAATTAACCTTCTTCTTCTTCTTCTTCTTCTTCTTCTTCTTCTTCTTCTTCTTCTTCTTCTTCTTTTGTGTGGCGTGCACAGCCTAAAGTTGTAGGACAACTTGTTCTATTTGATCTTCTGTTTGTGCACGTCGAGTTGATTGCATTAGTCGAAACAGGGCGGACCACGTGAAGGTTGCAATCTTCCACCCCGCCAATTAACCTACAAACCTGTACGTCTTTGGAGTGTGGAAGGTAACCGAAGATCTCGGAGAAAACCCACGCGGTCACGGGATAAAAGTACAAACTATGTACCGACAGCACCAGCACCCGGGTCTCTGGCGCTGTAAGGCAGCAACTCTACACTGCATCACCATGCTGCCCATCTTGAATACTTTTTTAATAAACTCCACAGTCCTCTAGAGTTGAGAAATGGAAGGCACAATAGTGCAGTGGTACAGAGCCAGAGACCTGTGTTCGATTCTGAATACGGGTGCTGTCTGTACGGAGTTTGTACATTGTCCTTGCGACCACTTCAGTTTTCTCCGGGTGCTCCGGTTTCCTCCCAAATTCCCAAATCGTTCAGATTCTATAAATTGTCCCTAGAGTGTAAGATAGAAGTAGCGTATGGAGTAATCGGCACTGACTCGGTGGGCTAAAGGGCCTGTTTATACTCTGTGTCTCTACACTGAACTAAACTAAATTCCAGAGATTCTTCACCCTTTGCCCAACAGATTTTCCATTGATATCCATCGTAAACGAGTGATTCCTTATCTTGTGTCTGCCTCAATGTCAGTAAGACCAAGGAACTGATTGTGGACTTTAGAAGAGGAAGAGTGAAGACCCATAAACCTGTTTATGTTGATGGGTTGATGATGGAGAGAGTCAAAAGCTTCAAATTCCTGAGCGTGTATGTCTTTGAAGACCTTTCATGGACCCAGGACACTGATGCAATTATAAAGAAACCACATCAATGCCTCAATTTCCTGAAAAGATTAAAGAGATTCGGTACGTCAGAGAGGATTCTCTTTAACGTCTACAAGTGTACAGTAGAGAGCATATTGACTGGTTGCATCATGGCCTGGTTTGGCAACTTGAATGCAAAAGGAGCGAAAAAGACTGCCTAGACCATCATGGGTTCTGACCTCCCCACCATCGAAGGGATTTACCGGAATCGTTGCCTCAAAAAGGCAGGCAGCATCATCAGAGACCCACACCATCCTAGCCTCACAATCATTTCACCCCTGCCATTGGGAAGGAGCCTGGAAACTGTAATGTCCAGGTTCAGGAACAGCTTTGTCCCTACAGCAATTAAGCTATTAAACACTTCAACCTCAAATAAGCTCTGAACTACATGGACGATGGGCATTGGTTTTGTCTTTTTGCACTAATATTGTTGTTTGTTTTTATGTGTATGTATGTGTGTGTGTGTATATATATGTGTATGTGTGTGTGTGTATATATGTTTGTGTGTGTGCGTGTGTGTGTGTGTGTGTGTGTATATGTGTATGTGTGTGTGTGTGTGTGTGTATGTGTGTGTGTGTGTGTGTGTGTGTGTGTGTGTGTGTGTGTGTGTGTGTGTGTGTGTGTATATATGTTTGTGTGTATGTGTGTGTGTGTGTGTGTGTGTGTGTGTGTGTGTGTGTGTGTGTGTGTGTGTGTGTGTGTGTGTGTGTATATATGTGTATGTGTGTGTGTATATATGTTTGTGTGTATGCGTGTGTGTGTGTGTGTGTGTGTGTGTGTGTGTGTGTGTGTGTGTATATATGTGTATGTGTGTGTGTGTGTATATATATGTTTGTGTGTATGCATGTGTGTGTGTGTGTGTACACACACAGCTTTATTTTCTCGTTTATCATATTGTTTACAGTGTACTATGTTTACATATTGTGTTGTGCTGCTGCAAGTAAGAATGTCATTGCTTTATCTGGGACACATGACAATAAAACATGTCTCGACTCTTGAACAAACATATGTTATACCAGATGTCACCAATAGAATAGATTGCTTATACCTTCTGGTCGCCCCGTTACAGGAAGAATGTGGAGGCTTTGGAAAGGCTGCAGAAGTGGTTTACCAGAATGTTGCCTGGACTAGAAGGAATTAGCTATGACAGGTTGGGCAAACTTGGATTATTTGCTCTGGAACATCAGAGGTTGCGGGAAGACCTGATAGAAGTATAATAAAGTAATGAGTGTCATAGATATACGATAGACACAAAACGCTGGAGTAACTCAGCGGGACAGGCAGCATTTCTGGAGAGAAGGAATGGGTGACGTTTTGGGTCGAGACCCTTCTTCAGACTCCTTCGGTTTAAAGCAGCATCGGAAGTTCTTTCCTACACAGAGGCATAGATGAGGTAGCTAGTCACAGCCTTTTTTCCAGAGTGAAAATATCCAAGACTAGAGGGCATAACTTTAAGGTGAGAGGGTCACAGTTTAAAGTAGATGTGCGGGGCAAGATTTTTACAGATAGGTGGTGGGCCTGGAACGCGATTTCAGGAGCAGTGGAAGCAGATACTTTTTTGCTTATCTTTCATTCATTGTTCTTTATCTCTCTGCATCACCGTCTATATCTCTCGTTTCCCCTGACTAGTCTGAAGAAGGGTCTCGACCGGAAGCGTCACCCATTCCTTCCCTCCAGAGATGCTGCCTGTCCCACTGAGTTACTCCAGCATTTTGTGTCTATCTTCGAAGCAGATATGATAGTGGCATTGGCGAGGTTTATGGATGGGCAAACGGATAAGCAGGGATTGGAGGGATGCGGATCACTTACAGGCAGAGCAGATTGATTATCTTGGCATCGTATCGAGCACGTACATTGTAGGCTAAGTTTCCTGTTCCTGTGCTCTACTCTCCCCTGTGTGGGCAGGATATGCAGATTCTGGTTTACACCAAAGATAAACACAAAGTGCTAGAGTAACTCAACGGGTCAGGCAGCATCTCTGGAGAAAAGGAATATAGAAGAAGGGCCTCGATACCAAACGTCACTGATTCCTTTTCTCCAGAGATGCTGCCTGATCCGTTGAGTTACTTCAGCGTTTTGTGCCTATACTATTCAATGTTCTATGTTCCAATGACTGAAAAATTATTGGAGATAGAAACACTCATTGTAGTTAAATATTGTGCACTTAATGCACTGGGTTCTATACACGTCATACCAGGAACTTGGTATCATGTTCAGCTTGGACATTGCAGGCCGAATGGCCTGTTTCTGTGCTGTACTGTTCGACAATAGACAATAGGTGCAGGACTAGGCCATTTGGCCTTCGAGCCAGCACCGCCATTCACTGTGATCATGGCTGATCATCCACAATCAGTACCCCGTCCTGTCTTTTCACCATCTCCCCTGACTCCACTATCTTTAAGAGCTCTATCCAACTCTTTCTTGAAAGCAGAGAATTGGCCTCCACTGCCTTCTTAGCCAGAGAATTCCACAGATTCACAAGCCTCTGTGTGAAAAAGTGTTTTCTCATCTCCATTGTAAATGGCTTACCCCATATTCGTAAACTGTGGAGCCTGGATCTGGACTCCCCCAACTTCGGGAACATGTTTCCTGCATCTACTATGTCCAAACCCTTAATAATCTTATATGTTTCAATAAGATCTCCTCTCATCCCTCTAGATTCTGCGTTCGATGTTCTAATGGGTCTGTCCCATGTAGGCAATTTTTCAGTCGTCTGTTGGCGACTGTCAAGTGGCCGGCAGTCGCCTGAAAAACCAGCAACTGGAACGGCAACTGTCAGATTGGATCACACAAACAAACTTATCGCACAGGCGGGGGACAGGGCAAGTGAGGGGAGCGCTGTCTGAAATTCACATAGTGCAAAGCCAAGGTGACACAGCCAAACACCGCGATGAACAGGAAGGTTGGCGCTGTAATTAAGATGACTAGCACAGTGTACGGTAAGTCCTTTAAAAGGGGGAATGGGGGAGAAGGGGAGGGGGGGGGGGGAGAAGGGGGGGGAGAAGAGGGGGGAGGAGAGACAACTTTTAAGAAGCCTGACAACTTTTAAGAAGCCAGAGATACACGGCTGTGAAGCTCGGCGGACATTTAACATTCCCGGTCGGTTTTCCTTGCTTCTGAAAAACACTGCTTACGTTTTTTTCCCCAATGAGCCAATGAAATTCACCAGTCAGCACCGGCTACAACCTACGAGAACCTAGGAGAACCTTCGCCCTCCTGGCAACCCACTAGGACCTCCTTGCGACCCACCTACGGATCGAGAATTCTCGCTACTCTCCTTGGCGGCTTCATTCTAGTCACCGCTAATTTTTCAACATGTTGAAAAATTTGCGGCGAACATAATGAGGCTGTGACTAGTTCCCAGAATGCGCGAATTCCTCACGACCATTAAGGCGACTCCCCAGCAACCACCCGCAAACATGTGGCGACCATGTGGCGACCACATAGTCTCCAGCGTCGCCTAAAAAGTTGCCTAAGTGAGACAGGCCCATAAAGCTGTCTAGCACAGCAGTAGTTCAAATGCTACCATCAGACGACTGTTAACAGGCTGCTCGCTATTCATTTACTTCAAATGGAAATACCATACATGCTGTCCACTTCTTGGACTCCAGTTTGCAGAACATACCTTGCACTCAAAATTCATTTTAGCTCTCCCCCCTCTGAGCTCTCCGTCAATCATGAGAGAAAAGGTCATTTTAGTCTTTGAACCCAAGCTGATTCTATTTCTGTTCCTGGCACTTATCTGATGAGTTTTGTTTTTTGTACCATGTAGTATCAAATTGCAAGTGTGTGCCAATTACCATGTGTACAGGCTAACAACTGCTTATCTCTTTCATTTCTTGAAGATAACTCTGGAGGTCACTAGAAGATTGGATGGTACACACTCTGCTTACGGTCTCGTACATCAAAAATGGGTCACAATGCAAGGAGTGACCTGGGAATAAGATGAACACGTGTCTTGAAATTGTTAAAATGGCTCAGTGGCGCAACGGTAGAGCTACTGCCTTACAACGCCAAGAAACCCCGGTTCGATCCTGACTAGGGGTGCTTCTCTGTACAAAGTTTCTACCTTCTCCCTGTGACCTGTGTGGGTTTTCTCCGAGATCTTCGGTTTCCTCCCACACTCCAAAGACGTACAGATTTGTAGGTTAATTGGCTTGGTATAAAATGTAAAATTATCCCTGGTGTGTGTAGGATGGTGTCAATGTGCAGGGATAGCTGGCTGGTGTGGACTCGGCAGGCCGAAGAGTCTGTTTCCACGCTGTATCTCTAAACTAAACTAAAAATTAAATTTGAAGCAATCGTTTTTTTTGAACAACTACGGTAGTAGTGGAGCATAATCTTACACCCTACATTCAACAGATGTCATTTCTGTACAGTCCATTATGGGTAATGTTTATCTGTTGGTTTATTCTTGTATTGTGCAAAGCTGCACATTGCGGGTTGACACTGGAAATATCTTCAACCTTGTACAAAATATTCCATATGCATTCAGAGCCCAAATTACTGTCTAATCATTAATCATCATAATCATAATCGTACGTTATTAACCAAGTATGTTTTGAAACATACGAGGAATTTGATTTGCCATACAGTCATACTAACAAAAAGCAATGGAACACACAAAATCCACTTTAATATAAACATCCACCACAGTGACTCCTCCAAATTCCTCACTGTGATGGAAGGCAAAAAAAAAAGTTCAATCTCTTTTACCTTTCTTTGTTACTTATTAACTTTTAAAAAATCTATCATTAATACATTCTATCAAATTATTTTATCATAATTCCATCAAATTATGTTTTAGGTTTAGCTTTATCGTTGTCGTGGGTCATAACAATGACATTTTCAGTATACTTGTCATAGAGTGGTACATCGTGGAAACCGGCCCTTCAGCCCAACTTGCCCGCACCAGCCAACAATGTCCCATCGACACTAGTCCCATTTTCCTGAGTTTGCTTGACATCCCTCTAAACCTGTCCTATCCATGTACCTGGTTAAATGTTTCTTAAACATTGCGATAGTTCCTGCCTCTTCCAGCAACTCGTTCCGTACACCCGCCGTACTTTGTGTGAAGTTGCTCCTCAGGTTCCTATTAAATCTTCTCCTTCCCTCACCTTAAACATATGTCTCCTGGTTCTTGATTCCCCTAACTCTGGGCAAGCGACTCTGTGCATCCACACGATCTATTCTTCTCATGATTTTGAACACCTCTATACGATCACCCCTCATCCTCCTGTGCTCCAAGGAATAGAGTCCCAGCCTGCTCAACCTCTCCTATTAGCTAAGGCCCTCGAGTCCTGGCAATATCCTGGTAAATCTTCGCTGCACCCTTTTTCAGCTTGACAATATCTTGTCGTGAGCGACAATGTAAAGCTTTGTTTTATGCACGATCCCACCAAATCAGATAATACTATACATAATTACAATCGCCAACCTCAAGTTCAATATAGTGAAGGAAAAAATAGAATGCAGAATATAATTCTCAGCATTATAGCACAATAGTTCCAGACACAAAGTCCAATGTCTCAAATGGAGAATCGGACTTTTCCCCTTGTTCATAGAAGGATTGTTCAGAAGCCTGGAAGGTTACGCTGCCTCGGCAAGGCCAGCAACATAATCAAGGACGGGTCTCACCCCAGTCACTCCCTCTTCTCCTCTCTCACATTAGGCAAGTTACAGAAGTGTGAAACCACAATCCTCCAGATTCAGGGACAGTATCTTCCCAGCTGTTATCAGGCAACTGAACCATCCCATTAACAACTAGAGAACAGTTCTGAGCTATCATCTACCGCATTGGAGACCCTTGGACTATCTTTAATTGGACTTTAATTGGACTATTCCCTTTATTCTGTATCTGTACACTGTGGACAGCTGGATTGTAATCATGTATATTCTTTCCACTGACTGGATAGCACGCTACTAAAAGCTTTTCACTGTACCTGGTGTACACGTGACAATAAATTAAACTAAACTAAGTTTGAAGCTGCCTGAAGAGGGCTCCTGACCTGAAACATCACCTATTCCTTTTTCTCCAGAGATGCTGCCCGTTGAGTTACTCCAGTATTTTGTGTCTATCGTGAGTTTTAAGCATGGTCAACTGAGTCAGTATATTATTTTTATCAAATATATTTCCGTTTAGTTACTTCTGTTTATATTTCATTTCTGTTTAATTTGGACCATTTTATTGTTTGGTTTTAAATATCCTTTTTTTAAATCAAACTCAACATCAATTACATTAATTTTCAGGGTACACAAAAGGCTGGAGAAACTCAGCGGGTGCAGCAGCATCTAAGGAGCAAAGGAGATAGGCGAAGGGTCTGAAGAAGGGTCTCGACCCGAAACGTCGCCTATCTCCTTCGCTCCTTAGATGCTGCTGCACCCGCTGAATTGTGTACCCTCGATTCTCCAGCATCTGCAGTTCCTTCTTTAACACATTAATTTTCAATAGGGAATTCATTTTCTCTCAACCATGGAGAGAAGACCATCATTAGCTCTGTTGAAGATAGACACAAAGTGCTGGAGTAACTTAGTGGGTCAGGCAGCATCTCTGGAGAAAATGAATGGGTGACGTCTCGAGTTGGAACCCTTCTTCAGACCTGAAAAAGGGTCCCGACCCGAAGCGTCACCCATCCTTTGACTCAAGAGATGCTGCCTGACCCGCTGAGTTTCTCCAGTATAAACTAGCATCTGCAGTTCCTTTTAAGTCGGGTGGTGCCATCTCTGTGACTGCCTCGCCAACAGTCTGTTTGTCTACTTCTCTGATTTTATTATTTTAAGTATGTTTTGAATGTTTGTTTTAATGTCTCTTGGTATGTTTTATGTGGGGGGGTGGGAGGTGGGGAATCGGGGGAAACGTTTTCCCGACACTTACCTCGACGGAGATGCAATTTTTCTCCATGTTGCATCTCCGTCTCCCCCCCCCCCTCGCGGCCTGACAACGTGGAGTGGTGCGGCCTTTCCTGGAGTCCAGCCCGGAGCTATCAAGCCGCGGGCGTGGCGCGGACTTACCATCGCGAAGCATGGGATCCTTTGCCGGGGGTCACCAGTGAAGGAGCTCTGACCGCAGGGCCTGTGGACTAACACTGTGGAGCAGCGGTCTCTGGTAAGAAGAGGCCGGCTCGGGAGCTCCACGCCGCCGGGTGTTCCGATCTATCCCGACGCCGGAGTTTCGATCATCCCAATGAGAGGGCTTGAACAGTGGACCGTCCGCAGAGGCAAGTGCGGAGGGTTCAAGGCCCTGCCCACGGGTGAACAAAGAAAAAGATGTCTGAACTTTATTGCCTTCCATCACAGTGAGCAATGTTGATTCCTATGTGGTTGATGTTTATCTTAAACTTTATTTTATGTGCTGTGTGTATTTTTGTTTTCACTTAGTATTGCTGTATGGTAACTCAAATCTCACTGTACCTTAATTGGTGCATGTGATAATACACGCAAACTTGAACTTGAACTTAAGTCTGAAGAAGGGTCCTGAGCCAAAGCAGAACCCATCCTTTTTCTTCAGAGATGCTGCCTGACCCGCTGAGTTACTCCAGCACTTTGTGTCTATCTTCAGTGTACACCAGCATCTGCAGTTCCTTTCGACACCAGTTTAGTAAATCGTCACGAGGTTCAGTGAAAAAACTGTTGATAGACTCAAAAAGCTGGAGTAACTCAGCGGGACAGTCCGCATCATTGGAGGAAAGGAAAGGGTGACATTTCAAGAAAAGGTTTTGTCGCTTTAGCTTTGTCGATCTTTCCGTTAAGAGTACCCGAGGTAGCATGAATCATCTAGCGTTATAAAATGTATTGCTAACCAAATCTTCTTGAGAGGATTCTTGCTGTTTAGTGCACTGACTCTACAGGTAGCCAATATAATTCCACGTGGAATAATTTTAAAGTAACAAATGCGCTCTGTGAGGCAGTTGCCAGAGCTGTGAGGAAACATGAGCAAGCTTGGAGATATCGGTAACGCCTGCAGAAACGTGTTTTATATTCCCACATAGTTGATGCTCTCAGCAACCCGAAAGGTCAAATTAAGCACTTCAAGTAATACGTGATGTGTTCAGTAATGCTCCTCCGTTGCAGACCATAAATCTCTGCTTACTTACGATTCAGGGGCTGCTTCTGTAGGGTATCTCCCACCTCCATTTCAGATTCTATGTTTATTGACTAAAGTTCTCCTCAAAATGGGCAAAGACGCGCCAAATGGCCCTACGCGATCTTCCACTTGCCAAACATTTTAATGGCTTAATGGCCCCTACATCCCCTCGGTACGAAGGACCTGCAGATGCTGGTTTAAACCGAAGATACTGTACACATAAACAGCTGGAGTAACTCAGCGGGCCAGGCAGCATCTCTGGAGAAATGGAATCGGAGACCTTTTGGGCCGAGACCCTTCTTCAAACCCCACCCATTCCCACACTGACGTTTCTGTCCTGGGCCGCCTCAATTGTCAGAGTGAGGCCCAGTGCAAATTGGTGGAACAGCACCTCATATTTCACTTGGGCAGCTTACAACCCAGTGGTATGAATTTGATTTCTCTAATTTCACGTAACCCTTGCGTTCCCTCCCTCCTCCACCCTAGTCGGCCTACTTGTTTTACTGTTTGTATCCCCTCGTTATCGCCAACTCCACAGCCAACAATGCACCATTGTGAGCTCTTTGGCCATCGGTGCCGGCTCTGATTTGTTCTGTGCCTTTTCATACCGTTAGTTTCCCTCTCCCCTGACTCTCAGTCTGAAGAAGCACCTCAACCCGAAACGTCACCTATTCCTTTTCTCTAGAGATGCTGCCAGACCCGTTGAGTTACTCCAGCATTCTGAGTCTATCTTCGGTGTACAATACGATACAATACAATATAACTTTATTTATCAAAGAAGGGAAATTGATCTGCCAACAGTCATAAAAATCAAGATACAGTAAACATGACAATGAAGATACATGAAACATGCAAAGATTTGGCGGGAGGGGGGTGAGCGGGTAGTCAGTCTACCCCATGACAGAAGGGGGAGGAGTTGTACATTTGATAGTCACAGGGAAGAAGGATCTCCTGTGGCGTTCTGTGCTGCATCTTGGTGGAACCAGTCTGTTGCTGAAGGTGTTCCTCAGGTTGACCAGTGTGTCATGGAGGGGGTGAGCTGTATTGTCCAGTTTGAGGAGCACCTTCCCCTCCAAGAGCACCTCCCATGAATCCAACTGGCACCAGGATGGAGCTTGCCTTCCTGATGAGTTTGTTGATCCTATTGCCATCCGTAGCCTTCGCCCTGCTGCCCTACCACACGGCAGCGAAGTAGATGGCACTGGTTACCGCTGATTGGTTAAACATCTGCAGCATCTTACTGCTGATGTTGAAGGAGCGGAGCCTTCTCAAAAAGTACTGCCGGCTCTGTCCCTTCTTGTACAGGGCCTCAGCGTTCCTGAACTAATCCAGTTCAGTTTAGAGATACAGCGCGGAAACAGGCCCTTTGACCCACCGGGTCCGTGCCGACCAGCGATCTCCGCACATTAACACTATCCTACACCCGCTAGGAACAATTTTTACATTTACCAAGCCAATTAACCTACATACCTGTATGTCTTTGGAGTGTGGGAGGAAATCGAAAATCTCGGAGAAAATCTACGCAGGTCACGGGGAGAAGGTACAAACTCCGTACATACAGCACCCATAGTCAGGATCGAACCTGGGTCTCCGGCACTGCATTCGCTGTAAGGCAGCCACTCTTCTGCTGCGCCACTGTGACTGATCCTTCTCCCCGTGACCTGCGTAGATTTTCTCCGAGAATTTCGATTTCCTCCCATACTCCAAAGACATACAGGTATGTAGGTTAATTGGCTTGGTAAATGTAAAAATTGTTCCTAGTGGGTATAGGATAGTGTTAATGTGTATGGTTCCTTCATACACAAAAACTTAAATTAGTTTGGCTCCAGCATTCTGCAAGTTGTTTTTTGTTTGTGGCATCTGGGGGTCAATTTGCACCATAAATATAGAAATGATATTAAAAGAGCATGAAGCTGAGTCAATAGAGGCTATTGTGAGAAGGAATGTCCTATAGGGCAGTGGTGCAGTGCTTTGTCCATTGGGTTTCATGTTTCTCTGTTTTCAGTGTATCCTAATTGTCCGCAGATCAACAAGGCATAATGCGCTGGAAATTGCACAACTGGCATCGCGGGCAGGGTGCCAAACCAAGAGTACTGTTTCAAGATGCCCTCGGGTATTAATGGGAGGACATGTTGATTAGCTGCAGTCCCTTTTAGAGATAGATATAGATAGATTCTTGATCAGTACGGGTGTCAGGGGTTATGGGGAGAAGGCAGGAGAATGGGGTTAGGAGGGAGAGATAGATCAGCCATGATTGAATGGCGGAGTAGACATGATGGGCCGAATGGCCTAATTCTGCTCCAATCACATGACTATGACCTTTATTAAGATTTAATAGGAACCTGAGGGGTACCTTTTTCACACAGAGGGTGTTGGATATAGGGAACAAGCTGCTGGAGGAGGTAGTTGAGGCAAGTGCCATCGCAATGTTTAAGAAATATTGAGGCAGGTACATGGATATGACAGGTTGAGAGGGATGTGGGCCAATCGCAGGCAGGTGGGACTAGTGTAGCTGGGACATGTTGGCCAGTGTGGGCAAGTTGTCAGCATTGTTCTGGGTGATCTGGAAAAGAGCCACTGCTACTCTGGATCAAGAATCGTCAGTGTCTACTGAAAGCTAATATCACATCCTTTCTTCATTTTACATGGAGTGGATTGTATGAACTGGTTTCTGAAGATAGGGAGGTGGTACCTTGTCAGGACTATGAGGTGAATCGCCTCTTGAATAAGTCCATAAGGCCATAAGTCATAGGAGCAGAAATAGGCCATGTGACCCATCCAGTCTACTCCGCCATTCAATCATGGCTGATCTATCTTTCCCTCTCAGCTCCATTCTCCTGCCTTCTCCCCGTAACCCCTGACACCCGCAATAATCAAGAATCTATCAATCTCCAACTTAAAAATATCCATTGACTTGACCCCCACACACTGCTGTGGCAAAGAATTCCACAGATTCACCACCCTCTGACTAAAGAAATTGCTCCTTGGCGTCTCCTTTTTAAAGGTGCGTCTTTTTATTTTGTGACTACGGCCTCTAGTCTTAGACTCTCCCACTGTGGAACCATCCTCCCCACATTCACTCTATCAGACCTTTCACTATTCGGTATGGTTCAATTAGGTCCCCCCCTCATCCCACTAAACTCCAGCGAAGTCAGGCCCAGTGCTGTCAAAACGTCATAAGATAACCCAATCATTCCTGGGGTCACTCTCGCAAACCTCGTCTGGACCCTCTCCAACGCCAGCACGTCCTTCCTCGGATATGGGGCCCAAAACTGCTCACAATGCCTCTGTTCGAAGATGATCACAATCTCATTAGGCTTAGCCCTTGTACCTACGATACTATACGATAGAACTTTATTTATCCCAGGAGGGGAATTGATCAGCCAACAGCCATAATAAGCACAAAAGCACAAAATACATGAAACATGAAATTAAAGTGACGAGTGGAAAGGATCGGGGAATGTGCAAAGATTGGGGAGGATGGGGTGGGGATGGGGAGGGGAGAAGGGAGTCTGTCTCAGTCTTCCCCACGACAGACGGCGGTGGAGTTGTACAGTTTGATAGCCGCAGGGAAGAAGGATCTCCCGTGGCCTTCTGTCCTGCATCTTGCATCCTGTGCAGTATGCTGGGATACACCCTTGTGGAGAATGGGGAAGTTTGCGGAGGTTTTTTCTCTGCCATGTCTGAATGGATGTACCAGGGGCGCTGGGACGTAACTTAATTCATGGGATATAGGATTACTTTGATTCTTTGAAAGAAAACCATTGAGCATTCCATAGTGAGGAATACTTCTCCATTGTATGAGCTTGGCACCCATTCCTAGGTGTGTCTGCTGCTGTTCCTGGCACACTCCTGTTTGCTTCTCACTGAATCATTGTTAGTCTTTGGGCTTGGACAGAGGCAGCTGTATGGTGCCAGCGTGTAGGATTACACGCTGTGGCATTATGAGGTTCTGCATGTACTTGTGACCCAAAGTAGCCCTTGGAAGCATGATTCGAACGGCTGGACGTGTTCTGATCACGGCTGGCTTTGACTCTTGGCAGTGTCACACAAAACAGAGGGTGTCTTCATCCCATACATGAATTACCCAATGGGAATTCTGACCACTCTGTATTACTTACAAGTAGATTGTTGAAGACGATGTCAGTTGGCTTGCTCTCTCCCACCCTAGTTCTCCGACTAGTTTCACTGTCTTGATTAGTTTTACTGATTGCATGCCTCCTCATCACCTTCCCCTCAGCAAAACATGTTGAAAATTAAGCTTCGACCAGAAATCTTGTACTGAGGTGCAGCATTTCAAATCCTGACCTGTTACCTTTTGTGTGGGGTCAAGGAAAGAGCATTCACGTCGTGGCCATTTCCACCGATCCTTTCCACCATCACTCACAAGAAGCACAAGACAGACACCATTGCATGCAGATGCCGAGAAGTGTGTTCAGCTCTGGCTGATCCATTTCTAATCTTGTGTGTGGACTCGATAAGAAGAAGAAGACCTTTTGTGTGAATTTGCTCATAAAATGTTATTCTTGAGGAAACTATGTATTAGAAGCTGAAAACATTTAAAACGATGAATGCGCTATAGTCTAATATTTGTTTGTTTATGGGAAGTTGTGCTTACTGAAGACCTCATACATCAGCAAACTCCATAATAGTCCAACAGTGTGTGAGAGATTTCCTCCTGTGTTCCTCATACGCACATCAGGAATGCATGTCGTACCTCTGCCCCGTTGCTTTGACCATTAATTTGAAGGGATGGAAAATCAGGCTGCAGCTTCCTGATCTGTGCTCCAACTTGTGCCAGGAATACAGAAGCAGAACATTTATTTTTCAAAGCTTCACGGTAGGAATGTAAACAGCGGAACAACTGATGGTGGAAAAATCACTAGAGGGAAACTGGGGGCTGAATTAAAAAGGTTCTGCATGATTTCTCCCGGAATCGGAACCACCAGAGTTCATATTAATTGGAGATTCATCCCATCGCTGTTCATGTATTAGTGAGTAATGACAGCTATGTTTTTTTTTATCCCCTGAAAGCAAAATTACTGCATTTACAAATTGTAATTTGTGCTTTGTTACTGAAAGTGATTCATGGTATTTCATGATATCTCAGGGTGACTGCTTTTTTTTAAACAGCAACAAAAAAAAACGAACAAAATGCTGGAGTAAAATCAAAACATAGAAACATAGAAAACAGGTGCAGGAGTAGGACATTCGGCCATTCCAGCCAGCACCGCCATTCAATATGATCATGGCATGATCATCCAAAATCAGTACCCTGTTCCCGCTTTCTCCCCATATCCCTTGATTCCGTTCTCCCTAAAATCTATATCTAACACTCTCTTGAATACATCAAAAAATACTGGTCAGAAGAAGTTTGATGAAAACTGAAGAAGTCACACACAGGCGTCCTCCATATAGGGAATGGCACCCTGGAGACACCCATGGTCAGCCATGACCGAAGGTATCTATTCACGGATAGAGTTGGCAATTCAGGAGATTTTATGTTTAACTTTGATTTAAAAAGTGGCCGTGGAATTTTTGCACATATTTTCTCATTTTAAGAAATTGCAGCCTTTACCTTCTGATGTTAAAAAGATGGACGTTTCAATACATTATTTAGAAATTTTGTGTACGTTAGGAAAATTAAAATGATTAACAACATTTTATGGCAGGTAAGAAAAAGGAGCATTCTAAGAGATTCTCTATTAAGAATAATGCAGAACTGAGGAGAAAATAGGTCTCCTTTAGATTCAGTGTGTCCATTAGTGTATGAAGCATGAGAGGGACTAGGTGTTAAAGGAATACTTCTTGTTTCTGCTTCACTTGCAGAAGATCACAGAAGGTAGGAAATTCAAGAAAGAAAACATATCCATATTATTAAAGAGAATATGTTGTCTGACTTGAGGTGCGTAAATATAAATGATTTAGATGTTAATGTAGATAGATATAAAGTGCTGGAGCAACTCAGCGGGTCAGGCAGCATCTCTGGAGAAAAAAGATGGACATTTCGGGTCGGAACCCTTCCTCAGATGTAAATGTGGATGGGCTGGTTAGTAAGATTGCAGATTATTCCAAAGCTGGTGGGGTTGTAGGCAATGAGGAAGGCTGTTAAAGGATGCAGGTGATGGAGATAAGTTAAACTTGGCAAGATCTTAAAGGAATGCTTCTCATTTATGCTTTTTTTGGAGAAGGTCATGGAAGAATTCAAGAAAGAGACATGATACCCTGAAACATATCAATATTATTAGATGAGGATTGTTAAGGGAAGGGCATTAGATGTTTATTTGCATGGACTTTAGCTTAGTTTAGTTCAGTTTAGAGATACAGCACAGAAACATGCCCTGTGACCCACCAAATGTGATAATTAATGATCAGCCATGATCATATTGAATGGCAGTGGTGGATCGAAGGGCCGACTGGCCTACTCCTGCACCTATTTTCTCTGTTTCTATGTTTCTATGTCCTGCTGAGTCACTCCAGCATTTTGCGTCTATCTTTGGTTTAAACCAGCATCTGCAGTTCCTTCTTACATATGTCATCTGCTCCACTGCGAAATCTCCTCAAGGTATGCAGCCCACTTTGAAGAAGTTCTCCTCCTCTCTGCACCGACAGTTCTGCAACATCCTCTCTCGCTGCTCTCCCTCTGTGATTCCTCCTGCTCTGCACCTCGGGCTTTCATTTGTTCTTTTCATACTTTTCATGCGTTTGTCTTTTGTGCCATTACATACCTCTCCCCTGCCTCTCTGAGACCCCTGTCTGAAGAAGGGTCTCAACCCTATTCCTTTTCTTCAGAGATGCTGCCTGACCTGCAGAGTTACTCCAGCATTTTGTGTTTATCTGCTGTGTAAACCAGAGCACTCCAGCATTTTGTGTTTATCTGCTGTGTAAACCAGCATCTGCAGTGAAATGCAGGCAGAGACGGCACGGTGGCACAGAGGTAGAGCTGCTGCCTAACTGCACTGGAGATCCAGGTTTGATCCTGACCATGGGTGCTGTCTGCACAGAGTTTGTACCTTCTCCCTGTGTGCTCTGGTTTCTTCCCAAACTTCAAAGACATGCAGGTTTGCAGGTTTGTTAATTGGCTTCAGTACAAATTGTAAAATTGTCCCTAGTGTTAGTGTACAGGGTGATCGCTGGTCGTCATGGACCCGGTGGGCCGAGGGGGCCTGTTTCCGCGCTGTATCTCTAACAAAGCAAATGCTCAATGTAACCTCTGTGGGAATACTATAATAACCACAATTTTACTCCGTAGTCTAATACATTTGTGTCCTAAAGAACCTCCTAGCCTGGAAAAGCTGGAGTAACTCAGCGGGTCAGACAGCATCTCTGGAGAAAAGGAATCGGTGACGTTTCACGTCGAGACCCTTCTGAATCTGAAGTCTGAGTCTGAAGAAGGGTCTCGATACGAAACATCACCGATTCCTTTTCTTCATTGATGCTGCCTGTCCCGCTGAGTAACCCCGGCTTTTGGTGTCTGTCTTTGGGCAGCATACAACCCAGCGGTATGAACGATGATTTCTCCAATTGCGCTCCCTCTCTCCCCCACCCCCTCCCCCACCCTAGTTGTCCTACTAGTCCCACTGTGCTCCGGTTTCCTCCCACACTCCAAAGGCGTACAGGTTTGTAGGTTAATAGCCTTGATGGGTCGAACGGCCCAATTCTGCTCCTAAAACCTATGAACTTCTCCAGACTTGCTGCCTGTCCCGCTGAGTCACTCCAGCATTTTGTGTCTATCTTCAGTTTAAACCCAGCATCTGCAGCACACAGCCTCCTAGCCTCGATGGTTACATTACTGACTTAATAAAGGGATTAAGATGCAGAATGCAAAATGCTAACCAGAGCCTTTTGTAAATCAAGTTAGCCTGTGTCATACTGAAAGGAATCTGGGTATTGGCAGCAACATCTGATACTCTGGGTGCTGCTTACAGAGCAAGTTTCATAAAAGGAGTCTGGAGAAGAAGTACTGTCACAATCCGACCCAACACAACATTAATCCTGATTATCTTAATCCTTGAATCTCTAAATATATGCCTACTGAATTTCTAGAGTGTCGGTGCAACTCGAGTACAATCACTGACAACTGAGTTACATTTCTAGTTGCCTCATAGAAACACAGAAAAGTAGGTGCAGGAGTGGGCCATTCGGCCCTTCAAGTCAGCACCGCCATTCAATATGATCATGGCTGATCATCCGAAATCAGTACCCTGTTCCTGCTTTCTCCCCATATCGCTTGATTCCATTAGCCCTATATCGATTTTTTCAGCGACTGTCGACATCATTGACTGACGTATAAGGTCGCTGAAAAAAATCGCGGCGATAACGCGGCGTGATGATGTATTGACGCGCGGTGTTTCCTCGAGTGTCGCAACATTTTTTTGTCGCCACTGGATTTTGAAATGTTCAAAAATCTTTCGGCGACCCTGATATGTTAGTCAATGACGCCGGCATTCGCCAAAAAAATCGCCACGTGGGACAGGCCCTTAACTCTCTCTTGAATACATCCAGTGAATTGGCCTCCACTGCCTTCTGCTGCAGAGAATTCCACAGGCTCACAACTCCCTGGGTGAAAAAGATTTTCCTCGTCTCAGTCCTAATGAGTCCTACCCCTTATTCTTAAACTGTGACCCCTGGTTCTGGCACATAAAGGACAGCACAGTATATATTTGTGGCTGTTCCATGCCTGGGGATCCACGCTTGTACACTCTGGAATTTAGAAGGATGAGAGGGGATATATAAGATTATTAACGGTTTGGCTATTTTCAGTTCAGTTTTAGACTCCGGCACCTATTGTCTATTGTCTATTGACCTGGAGCTCGCTAACATGATACGTAGTGCTGAAGAAGGGGTTCGACCCGAAACGTCACCCATTCCTTCTCTCCAGAGATGCTGCCTGACCTGCTGAGATACTCCAGCATTGGGTGGCTATCTTCAGTTTAAACCAGCATCTGGAGGTCCTTCCTATACATGATATGTAGTTAACTGAGTATCCTTAATTTAGCTCCATACATAAATTCCATGCTACAAAAGCCATCAGTTTATTCCCATATTGGTGGTAGAAAACTGAAATTAATGTTGAGCTCGTTAAAAAAAGTTTCCCAAAATACAAACAAAAGAATCATTAGTGCGTAAGATACATGTTCAATCATTACAGGGCGGTGAAAGAGAGAGTTAAATCTCTATCAAAGGATGATGACATGGATGTCAGAAAACAAAATGCAGTAAAAAGTGTCACATCTTGTAGGATGTTATGTTCAGGAAGGAACTGCAGATGCTGGTTTACACGGAAGATAGGTCTATGCAAAATGCTGGAGTGACTCAGCGGAACAGGCAGCATCTCTGGAGAAGTATTATAAGTTATAGGAGCAGAAATAAGCCATTCGTCCCATCAAGACCATTAACCTACAAACCTGTGTGTCTTTGGAGTGTGGGAGAAAACCCACGTGGTCATGGGGAGAACGTGCAAACTCTGTGCAGTCAGCGCCCATAGTCATTAAAGAGATGAAATGGGTGATGTTTCAGGTCGAGACCCTTCTTCAGACTGAGATTGTCCTCCCACATCCTAGTTCTCCGACTAGTTTCATCGTCCTCCCGATTAAATATTACTGCTTGTATGCCTCCTTGTCACATTCACCTCAGCTCACAATGTACGGGTCGACATTTCCTTGAGTTTCGTCCCTTTTGATCTGTCATTTTCACACCTTGCCCTTCCATACCTCTATATCTCTCCCCTGACTCTCAGTCTGAGGAATGGTCTCGACCCGAAACACCACCCATTCCTTCTCTCCAGAGATGCTGCCTTTCCCGCTGAGTTACTGCGCCATTTTGTATCTACATTTGATTTTTTGTTCACTTCTCCCCCATCCTTCACATCATAGTTTTGAATTTAATGTAGCCATGAAAACCCCCTCCTTCTGTGGAAGCCTGAATGAGTTGCCTGTGAGTATTTTGGGGGTCTGGGGTCTTGCAGATCCCAGACAAATCTATATCTTCCATTTATCTTTTTTTGCCTCTGACCACTGCTCCTTTTGCCAACATTCAGGGAATGAGATTGATTTCATCTATTTTTAGTTCAGTTTTAGATTAGCTTAGAGATACAGCGCGGAAACAGGCACTTAAGCCCACCGCGTCCACGCCGACCAGCGATCCCCCGCACATTAACACTACCCTACACACACTTAGGGAGTATTTTATAATTTTACCAAGCCAAAGGACAATGTGGGAGAAAACCGGAGCTCCTGGAGAAAACCCACGCAGGTCACGGGGAGAGTGTACAAACTCCGTACAGACAGCACCCGTAGCCAGGATAGAACCCGGTTGTTTGGCGCTGTAAGGCAGTAGCTCTACCGCTCACGCCGCCCTTAGAGACACGAGCTCAGGAGAAATAAAGAGTCTGTCAGATCTATGGAGCAGTAATTGGTCCAATACTAATTCCACATTTTAAACCGAGCATGGGCTTAGAATTCAAAGAGAGTTTGCCCAAAACTATGACTCAGCAGGAGAGAACTCCGGCGTGTTAGGGAAAATGTGAATCCCAGACCCTTCTGCTACTTATACAAACATCTAAAATTTCTCAAAGGATTGGACAGGCTAGATGCAGGAAAAATGTTCCCAATGTTGGGGGAGTCCAGAACCAGGGATCACAGTTTAAGAATAAAGGGCAGGCCATTTAGAATGGAGATGAGGAAACACTTTATCACCCAGAGAGTTGTGAGTCTGTGGAATTCTTTGCCACAGAAGGCAGTGGAGGTCAATTCACTGGATGTTTTCAAGGGAGAGTTAGATTTAGCTCTTCGGGCTAAGGAAATCAAGGGATATGGGTGAAAAAGCAGGAACGGGGAGTACTGATTTTAGATGATCAGCCAGGATCATATTGAATGGCAGAGTTGGCTCGAAGTGCCAAATGGCCAACTCCTGCACCTATTTTTCTATGTTTCTATGTTTCACTCTCCTCGTGTAAGTAGAGGTTGGACAAACTTGGATTTCTCTGCGGTGTCGGAGGTTGAGGGGAGACCTGATCGAAGTATAGCCTTGCCTTGCTCTTGTCTTGCCTTGCTTCGTGTCAGCCCCTGAGGAACTGTAGATAACTCAGCCTCTGCTTTTAAACATTGCATTGTTTGGCGGTGTTGCATGAACCGTGCCGCACAGGAATAAGCCTCTTGGCCCATGGTGTTCACACCGAACACAATGCCAAGGGCAGCACTCTGGTGCAGCAGTAGAGTGGCTGCCTTACAGCGCTTACAGAGCTGGGTTCGATCCTGACTATGGGTGCTGTCTGTACAGAGTTTGTACGTTCCCCCTGTGACCGCCTGGGTTTTCTCCGAGATCTTCGGTTTCCTCCCACACTGCAAAGACGTACAGGTTTGTAGGTTAATTGGCTCGGTTTGGTATAAATGTAAATTGCCCCTAGTGTGTGTAGAGTGGTCGGTGCGGACTCGGTGAGCCGAAGAGTCTGTTTCCGCGCTGTATCTATAAACTAAACTAAACCAAGTTAAACCCGTCTTCTCTGCCTGCATTGATCCATTTCCCTCCCTTCCCTGCATATCTATGTGCCTCTCTAATGCCACTATCATATCTACCTCCTACACCACCACCACCACCTCTTGCAACATGTTCCAGCCACCCACAACTCTCTGTGTAAAATAACTTGCCCATCACATCTTTCAGTTAGACTGGTACATGGATAGGGCAGGTTTGGAGGGATATGAACCAAAAACGGGCAGGTGGGACTAGTGTAGCTTGGACATGAGGGCCGGTGTGGGCAAGTTGAGCTGAAGGGCCTGTTTCCACTCTCTATAACTATCTCCTTTAAACATTACTCCTCGCATCTCAAATCTATGCCCTTTAGTCTGACATTTCCACCCTGGGATAAAGGCTTTGACAATTTACACTATCTAAACCTCTCATACGGTTTTATACTTCAACCTCCAACATCCCAGAGAAAACAATCCAAGTTTGTCCAACCTCTACTTACAAGCATTTTGCAACCTAATCAAGTGTACAACGTAATGAAAAGACATACATTTTTTGTACTTTTTTTGGTTTTAAGCTATTTTTGGAAATCCAGCATTCTATGCCTTGGATGATTTCATATTTATAATTTCAAGTTCATAAGTTGTAGGAGCAGAATTAGGCCATTCGGCCCATCAAGTCTACTCCGCCATTCAATCATGGCTGATCTATCACTCCCTCCAAACCCCATACTCCTGCCTTCTCCCCATAACCCATGATACCTGTACTAATCAATAATCAATCTATCTCTGCCTTAAATATATCCACTGACTTGGCCACAGCTCCCCCATCACTCACATCATAGATTTTATTTGAACACAAGCAGAACAGAAATAATGATTTGACTTCAATGTTGACGGCCAATGTCATGTTGACATTGCGAATTAGAGGGCAACTTAGGCATTATGCGTTGGTTGCACCACAACGAGCTCCTTTTGGCTTTCGTTTCTAACAACTGATTTCCTCTCCAAGACATCATACAATATCGAAGGATGATCACAGAGATACAGGCTATCCCTCTGTTTATGAATGCCTGACCTCACGATACGCCTACATACATTCAAGCTCCCATAATGTTATTAAATTCAAAGACATTTGAACAGGTACATGGATAGCAAAGGTTTAGAAGGATGTGGGCCAAACACAGGTGGGGGGGTGATCAGTGGAGATGGGGCATATCGGTCAGAGTGGGCAAGTTGGGCCGAAGGGCCTGTTTCCATGCAGTATGACTCTGACTCAAAAGTCCAACATATACACATACACTTGTACTCTCTCTCTCTCTCTCTCTCTCTCTTTTTTTTTTATGTTTCAAAAACTTTATTTGACACAATCATATAATACAACAAACACATCAAACCATAATCAAAAATTGCACTATATAAAAAAACATTATAGTACAACAATACAAGCATTGTTCACAATACTCTGAACCCCACGCGGTGACCAGCGCCCACCCGCTCTCTCTCTCTCTCTCTCTCTCTCTCTCTCTCTCTCTCTCTCTCTCCACTTGTTTAGTTTAGTTATGTTTAGAGATACACGGCGGAAACACTGCGGACCTATGGCCCACTGAGTCCACGCCGACCAGCGATCCCTGCACACTAACACTATCCGACACACACTAGGGACATTTATTTACATTTATACCAATTCAATTAACCTACAGACCTGTACGTCTTTGGAATGTGGGAGCAGACCGGAGCAACCAGTGAAAACGCACGGAGTCATGGGGAGAACGTTCAAACTCTGGACAGACAGCACCCGTAGTCAGGATTGAACCCAGCCCTCTGGCGCTGTAAGGCAGCAACTATACCACTGCGCCACCGTGCCGCACAGTAATTTTAGTAATTTTACCCAGTAACTTTAGTAACTGTTCTTCCTTATCGGTCTGATGTGATTTTGATGCCATTCATTATAATACTGTTCAGATACAATTAGCATTTCGAGTGATTTTTTTTGTATGTATTTTCTGACTGACAGACAAAATCGACTTATGGGTGTCTGTGACATGCAACCCATTCATTATGTGGAGACAGCCTGTTCATAATCAAAATCCAATGTCTAAAAATTAAACTCTTTTTTTTTGCATTTGTTTTATGTGTAAGTTGTTTATGGAACCTGTCTTATGCACATTAAATACCGCCAGTAATCATTTCTCGGTTGATTTGTGGCAATCAGTAAATTGGTTTACCCATGACATGTCTGATGTTTCCAGCTTGACAGATGAGTGTCTAATAATAGCAGCCAGTGCTAATAAAAACTCGATGTCACAGATGTAAGTGCATGATCCATCTTGTAACATGGAGACCCAGTGCAATAGCGATGAGGCAGAGACTTGGTTTCATAGTCCAGAGAATCTTCAGCCTTCATCAATGACAGATCTTCATCAGGTCAGAGGTGGCGTTTCACCAATGATTACACAAGTTTCAAATCCATTTACTGCTCCTTAACAAACGAAGCAGCCTGTTCCAGCAGGCAACAAATGGCACGGAGGCTCAGCTGGCAGAGGCTCCGCCTCACTGCGCCAGAGACCCGGGTTCGATCCTGACCTCAGGTGCTGTCTGTGTGGAGTTTGCACGTTCTCCCTGTGACCACGTGGGTTTCCTCCAGGTGTTCCGGTTTCCATGGTCGGATAGTCGGCCACTAAACAATCTCCCCCACCTGGTTTGCCAGGTGAGGAGGGAGCTGTGGACCCCCAGCACGACCAAAAACAAGACCTGTCAAAGGGAGGATGAGCTCCTAGAGAGCCAATGGCCATCCACACTTCAGTAGGTTGCGATCCCTGTCATACATAACATTGTAAGGAATGATGATAAAGCACACGCACCAAAATCCTACACTTCCAGCGGTGGAAGTCCGCAGGAACCGGAGGACAGAGATGTGTGGTGCGTCCATCACCGTTCCCGTTGGAAACCAGCACCACTGCGTCGCTAATGTTTTCAAAGATGATGAATGAAGAATCTTTGAGTTAAACTCAGATGTAACTATGCAATAGCATTCCCATCATCAAGTTCATATTTATCAGCATCCTGGGCTGGATCACCTTTACGCAGTCTAAACATGCATTCCTTTCACCATCAGAGCCCCCTGCATCTCCATCCCCGAACAAACCTAGGTGCCTGTAGTGTTCCAGCAGCAAAACACATTGTAGTCACTCCGCTTGCTACCTCAACAGCACCACACTAACTTTCAACATCTGCTGCCAAATGGGCAGGACAACAAGTGTGAGGGACCCCACTTGCAGATTCCCTTCAAACTTGCACGTAATCCTGACCTGAAAATAGACTGTCATTCCTTTATGGCATACATTTAAGGCAGAGGGGAATCTGAGAGGCTAACTTTTTCACACAAAGGGTGGTGGGTGTATGGAACGAGCTGCCGGAGGAGGTAGTTGAGGTACCTGAGGACCATCCCAACATTTCAGAAGCAAATAGACAGGTACATGGATAGTAGACAAAAATGCTGGAGAAACTCAGTGGGTGAGGCTGCATCTATGGAGGAAGGAAATAGGCAACGTTTCAGGGCGAAACCCTTCTTCAGACTGATGTGAGGGTGGGGAAGGGGGTGGGGGGGCGGGGTGGGGTGGAAGAAGAAAGGAAGAGGAGGAGCCACTGGGCTGAGGGAAGGCTGAGGGGAGGAGAAAGTAGGGACTATCTGAAATTAGAGGTCAATGTTCATACTGCTGGGGTGCAAACTGCCCAAGGTGCTGCTCCTCCAATTTACGGTGGTCCTCACTCTGGCCATGGAGGAGGCCCAGGACAGAAATGTCGGATTCAGAATGGGAGGGGGAGTTGAAGTGCTGAGCCATCGGGAGATCAGGTTGGTTATTGCGAACTGAGCGGAGGTGTTCGGCAAAGCGATCGCCAAGCCAACGCCTGGTCTCACCGATGTAGAGCAGCTGACACCTAGAGCAGCGGATGCAAAAGATGAGGTTGGAGGAGGTGCAGGTGAACCGCTGCCGCACCTGGAAAGACTGCTTGGGTCCTTGAATGGCGTCAAGGGGGGAGGTAAAGCGAGAAGTGTAGCATTTCTAGCGGTTGCAAGGGAAAGTTCCCGGAGAGTGGGTGGTTCGGGTGGGAAGGGACGAATAGACCAGGGAGTTAAGAGGGGAGTGGTCTTTGCGGAGAGCAGACAGAGGAGGAGATGGGAAGATGTGGCAAGTGGTGGGATCACGTTGGAGGTGGCGAAAATGTCGGAGGATTATTTGTTGTGTGTGACGGCTGGTAGGGTGCAAGGTGAGGACAAGGGGGACTCTGCCCTTGTTACGAGTGGGGGGATGGGGAGTGAGGGCAGAGTAACGGGGTATAGAGGAGACCCCGGTGAGAGCCTCATCTATAGTAGAAGAGGGGAACCCCCGTTCCCTGAAGAATGAGGACATCTCCGATGCCCTGGTGTGGAACACATCACCCTGAAGAATGAGGACATCTCCGATGCCCTGGCACATGGATAGGACAGGTTTAGAGAGATATTGGCCAAACGCAGGCAGGTGGGACTAGTGTAGATGGGACATGTTGGCCGGTGGGGGCAAGTTGGCCCGAAGGGCCTGTTTCCACACTGTATCACCTAATGATTCCATCACTTTGCCGGATTTAAATTTGGCAATGATTTCTGCACTGTGACTATGGGAATAATTCTACCAGAAGGATTGCAGTGGTTCAAGGGGGCCACCATCCTGTCAAGGAATATTAGTACAGGCACTCCCCGATTTATGTAGTAGGCGACTTACGTATACTCGCACTTACGTAAACTTTGACGCGCCGTGGATCCGACCGAACGCGCCAGCAGGGGGAGCCGGCGTGAGTGAGGAAGGCCACCGAGAGCAGCCATGCGGGGGTGGGGGGGGGGGAGGGGGTGCTAAGGACAAAGTGGGGACATGGCGGCGGGCTGCCGGGATGGTAAAGGGAGCCGGTAGGGGGCTGCCTGCTGCCATGTGCGGCGGCAGGTCTGGTTCGCCGCTGCGAGAAGAGGAGATTGTTTGATTCATTTTTTCTCATAATGTCATAAGGCATAGGAGTAGAATTAGGCCATTGGGCCAATCAAGTCTATTCTGTCATTCCATCATGGCTGATCTATCTCTCCCTCCGAACCCCATTCTCCTGCCTTCACCTCATAACCTCTGACACCCGTACTAGTCAAGAATCTATCTATCTCTGCCTTAGATATATCCACTGACTTGGCCTCCACAGTCTTCTGTGGCAAAGAATTCCACAGATTCACCAGCTTCTGACTAAATAAATTTCTCCTCATCTCCTTCCTAAAAGGAACATCTTTTAATTCTGAGGTGATGACTAGTCCAAGATTCTCCCACTAGTGTAATTTTGTCGGCACCAGAAACGTGGCGACTCATTGCGTGCTGCGTAGGTGAGGTCTGCTGTACGATTCTACCGGGTTGTATGGAAAAACAGAGCATTTCACTACACCTAGGTTCACGTAGCCATCAACTTTGAATCATTGAGCTGAATCATTTCTTTAAGCCCACTACTTTATCTCCAAGTTGCGCCACTCGGTAACAGTGTGCTACTGCCGTCGCATGCCGCTGTTTCCGCAAGACACTCATACGGTCATAAGGTGATGTGATAGGAGTGGAATTAGACCATTCGGCCCATCTGCCATTCAATCATGGCTGATCTATCTCTCCCTCCTAACCCCAGTCAGCTCTTCTCAGAACTCCCCTGTAGTTTTGCCTGCCTTCTCCACATATCCTGAAGGGCCTGTCCCACTTGGGTGTCATTTGCGCGTCACGCCTACGTCACCACGCACCATGCACACGTAATGCACACCATGCGCACATGACGCGCGCGTCATCATGCGTCGTGACGCGTAAATGTGCGCAAATGACGCCCAAGTGGGACATGCCCTTTACGTAACATCTGACTTCCGCAAAGGTGCGCGGGACATGACCCTTACGCATGTTGGGGAACGTCTGGAATGGGAATTAAATGCAGGCCTCGATGATCGTGCCGCTGTCTAGCTAAATTTGAGGAAGGACATTCTTGTTATTGAGGGAGTGCAGCGTAGGTTCACAAGGTTAATTCCCGGGATGTCATATGCTGAGAGAATGGAGCGGCGGGGCTTGTATACTCTGGAATTTAGAAGGATGAGAAGGGATGTTATTGAAACATGTAAGATTATTAATGGTTTGGACATGCTAGAAGCAGGTAACATGTTCCTGATGTTGGGGGCAGTCCAGAACTAGGGACCACAGTTTAAGAATAAGGGGTAAGCCATTTAGAACGGTGACGAGGAAACACTTTTTCACACAGAGAGTTGTGAGTCTGTGGAATTCTCTGCCTCAGAGGGCTGTGGAGGCCAGTTCTCTGCATACTTTCAAGAGAGAGCTAGATAGGGCTCTTGAAGATAGTGGAGTCAGGGGATATGTGAGAAGGCAGGAACGGGGTACTGATTGGGGATGATCAGCCATGAACACATTGAATGGCGGTGCTGATTTAAAGGGCCGAATGGCCTCCTCCTGCACTATTGTCTATTGTGTATTGTAAATAAAAAAACATTCAAATCCTATCTTAGCTGGGGAATTAATACCCATGTATTTAATATACATGGATGTTAACAAAGGTTGGGAGCATAAAGTTAACAGATCATTAACAGAACCATTGGTAGGAAGGAACTGCAGATGCTGTTTTAAATCGAAGCTAGACACAAAATGCGAGAGTAACTTAGCGGGACAAGCAGCACCTCTGGAGAGAATGAATGGGTGACATTTCGGGTCGAGACACTTTTTCAGACAGGTTAGCAGAACCACCTTCTTCAGGAAGAATAAAATGGCATCCTGCCCTATGTATGGCTCCTGTCAAACTATCAATATTGTTCTGATGAAGGGTCTCGACCCGAAACGTTATCCGTACATTCTCACCAAAGACGCTGCCTGTCCCGTTGAGTTACTGCAGCATTTTGTGTTTATCGACATTGGTTTTATCAACGAAGTACCTTCCATCTCTAGGACAGGAATAGCGTGCACATATGACAGGTATTTTATTTCGAATCTCACTGTTCCAGCCCCACAATCATCTTGAGGACGTGTCCTTTCCTCTGTAGTTTAGTATAGAGATACAATGTGGAAACAGGCCATTCACCCCACCAGGTCCACGCCGACTAGCGATCACCTGACACAGTGCTACAGCTGCTGCCTTACAGCGCCAGAGACCCGGGTTCTATCCTGCCTATGGGTGCAGTCTGTATGGGGTTTGTATGTTCTCCCTGTGACCTGGAGATGACTTATAGTGCTAGATTCTCCCCATGGTCTGAAGAAGGGTTTTGACCCGAAATGCCTGTCCCGTTGAGTTACTCCAGCATTTTGTGTCTACCTTTGATTTAAAACCAGCTTCTGCAGATCTTTCCTACGCACTCCCCGTGACCTACCTAGGTTTTTTTACGGGTGCTCTGGTTTCCTCCCACACTCCAAAGACCTACAGGTTTGTAGCTTAAATGGCCTCGGTAACAATTGTAAATTGTCCCTAGTGTGTAGGACTGTGCTAGTGTACGGGGATCGCTGGTCGGGGCGGACTCATTGGGCCGAAGGGCCTGTTCCCGCACTCTATCACTAAACTAAACCAAACCAGACTAAACTAAACTAAACTATACTAAACTGAATTAAACTAAACTAAACTAAATTGGTGTCAGGTGCACAGCCTTCTAAATGAACCCTAAAATAAGTTTTGGGATACAGTCCATACTGAAAGTATGTTGTTTGTTTTTACCCAGTTATCCATGTGTACCAGTGTGTGGTCTATGTGTTGTCTGGGTCATTGCAACTGTTCCTGAGAATTTCCCCAGTGAATAGCTGCTACATATTTGTGTCTGCCTCTGTAGCTGGAGATGATTCAATACCTCCTTGTGTTGGGCCTGGATGTGGTGTTGCAGTTACTAATGTGGTGGTGCCCTGGGACTGCATATGAAGTGACTCACTTGGATTAATCTGAGCAGATATCGAGATGTCATCTCCCCACATAAGCATTTCCATTATTGGTGCCAACACCAATCACACTTTGCTGTTGTATATACACTCTGTCTGTTGCAGCAAGTGGACGAGCTGCTGTGAGGTTGTTAGAGTCCACACTGTTAACTAGCATTGAGTCATAAAGTCACACAGCACGGAAAACAGGCCCTTCAGCCCCACCTGCCCATGAACCATGATGTCTCTTCAATGCTCGTCCCACCAGCCCACGTTTGGTCCATATCCGTCTAAACGTTTCCTTTCCATGTATCTGTCCACATGTCTTTTAAATGTTGTTATCGTACCTGCCTCAACTACCTCCTCTGGCAGCTCGTTCCATATAGCCACCATCTTCAGAGTGTAAATGTTGCCCCTCAGGTTCCTATTAAATCTCTCCCTTCTCACCTTTGAGCCTATGTCCTCTGGCTTACCATTCTCTGGGTAAAATATTTTGTGCACCTACCCTATCTGTTCCCCTCATGATTTTATAGCCCCCTATAAGATCACCCCTCAGCCTCCTGCGCTCCAAGGAATAAACTCCTAGCCTGCCCAATCTCTCCCTATAGCTCAGGCCCTCAAGTCCTGGCAACACTTCAATATGGAATCAAGTGAAATGTCTTTACTTGTCAGTAGTGAGAAGGTGGAACTGGCATTCTCCTGGTGTGGTTAAGCTGACCCATAACCTCCGACTCCCGCACTAATCAAGAATCCATCTATCTCTGCCTCTACAGCCTTCTGTGGGAAAGAATTCCACAGGTTCACCACCCTCTGACTAAAGAAATTCCTCCTTATCTCCTTCCTAAAGGAATGTCCTTTACTTCTGAGGCTATGATCTCTGTTTCTAGACTCTCCCACCAGTGGAAACATCGTCTCCACATCTACTCTATCCAGGCCTTTCAATACTGGGTAACTTTCAATGAGGTCCCCCCTCACCCTTCTGTACTCCAGCGAGTTAAGGCCCCAACTTTCTGTTCAAACCTGCCTTGATCCTGAATATAACATTATGCCATCAGATAGGCGTGGCAGAAGTAGAAAAGAGAAAGCTTCGACAGCTGGCTAAGCAGAGTACGAGGCATTGTTAAAGATCAACTATCGCAGCTCCTTGACTATAATAAACGTATCAACTATTTACAAATATAACATTATATCATCAATTAACCATTTACAGGCACAAAATTAAACAATATACATATTTATATATTTGCATACAGCAATAAATGTAACCAAACAAAAAGTTACTAATTCTCTTATCTACAAACTCTTTGGATATTCTTTAGGCAGAGATTGATAGATTCTTGATTAGTACGGGTGTCAGGGATTATGAGGAAAGGCAGTAGTATGGGGATGAGAGGGAGAGATAGATCAGCCATGATTCAAAGGCAGAGTAGACTTGATGGTCTGCATGGCCTAATTCTCCCCCTATCACATGAATTTATGAACTTTGCTATGGCTGTTTTTAATATTTCTGTGGAATCCACCCCTGTGACAAATAATTCCACAGTCCACATGTTCACTGATCCATGTAGGCATCCTACACAACTGATCTCATATCTGGTAAACAAGTTTTACATTGACCTAATTGTTTCCATCACTATGAGCAACTTTCAATACATGATGTTACGCATTCTCTAATTGTCCATTGTTAACATTAATTTCCATGAAGGCAAATAGTGACAGTCACAACTATTATACATGGTCATAGAGAGATACAGCATGGAAACAGACCCTCCAGCCCAACTTGCCTATACCGACCAACATGTCCCAGCAACACTAGTTCCACTTGCCTACCTTTGGCCCATATCTCTCCAAATTATCTTTCCATGTACCTATCTAACTGTTTCTTAAACGTTGCGATAGTCCCTGCCTTAACTATCTCCTCTGGCAGCTCATTCTATACACCCACCACCCTTTGTGTGAAAAAGTTATCCCACAGATTATTATTAAATCATTTTCCCCTTCACCTTAAACCTATGTTCTCTGGTCCTCGATTCCCCTATTCTGGGCAAGAGATTCTGTGCATCTATGCGATCTATTCCTTTCATGATTTTATACACCTCTATAAGATCGCCCCTCATCCTCCAGCTACAAGGAATAGATTCCCAGCCTGCTCAACCTCTCCCTTTAGCTCACACCCTCTAGTCCTGGCAACATCCTGGACTTTGCTATATTATTCTGCGCCAAGACAATAAATATTTTAATTCTCTGTTGCTTCAAACTTCCCATTCCGACTCCCTAAAGATCTCAGTCCATTCCTCTTTCAGAAGGTCATCTTTACTTCTCTGGAAACTTTCCAATACTCTCAGTTCTACAATGACTGTTTTCAGTCTTTTGTTGAGTCTGGCTACACTGTGCAGAGTTAACATTAGGCCAAGCCAAATAAATATCACTTAGAGCATCTTAAGTGCTGTTGAACTGCCTCTGCATCACATTGCAACTGATCATCCTTGTTGCATGCACTTCTGTCTGAAGTGGATTCACTCGGCCGTTATCCTGTAACCAACAAAGGTCCTGTAGACAGAGACAAAATGCTGGAGAAACTCAGTGGGACAGGCAGCATCTCAGGAGAGAAGGAATGGGTGACGTTTCGGGTTGAGACCCTTCTTCAGACTGAGAGTCAGGGGAAAGGGAACCAAGAGATTTGGACAGTGATATAGAGAGATATAGAACACAAGGAGTCTGAAGAGAAAAAAAGCATCGCTTTGCAAAGTTTCTTTCTCACTCCTGGCTTGGCCTCCGCAGGGACTTTAGACTTTGGACTTCAGAGATACAGCACTGACACAGGCCTTTGGCCCACCGGGTCCGCGCTGACCAACGATCACCTGAGACTTGGCACACAATTGAGTTGCTGCCATACAGCGCCAGAGACCCGGGTTCGATCCTGACTACAGGTGATATCTGTACAGAGTTTGTATGTTCTCCCCGTGACCTGCGTGGCTTTTCCCCAGGTGCCCCGGTTTCCTCCAACACTCCAAAGAAAGACGTACATGTTTGTAGTTTACTTGGCTTTGGTAAAAATTGTAAATTGTCCCTAGTGTGCGTGGGATAATGCTAGTGTACTGGGATTGCAGGGTGGCTCAGACTCAGTGGTCCAGAGTGCCTGTTTCCACGCTGTATCTCTCAAAATAAACTAACCATAAACTCCCGTACACTAGCACCATCCTACACACTGGGAACAATTTACAATTTTTACCAAAGCCAATTAATTACAAGCCTGTACGTCTTAGGAGTGTGGGAGGAAAACGGGATACCCGGAGAAAACCCACGCAGCTCACTGGGAGAACGTACGAACTCCGCACAGGCAGCACCCGCAGTCAGGATCAAACCTGGGTCTCAGGCAGTTCAACTGCTGCACCACAGTGCCACCCCACTGTTACTTCAGTTACTTCTGCTACTTCAGTAACAGGAACCTTTTGCCCTCGTACTCTGATGCCATTGTAATGTGATATTTGGTTCAATGGTTGATGTGCAGAAAATTAGAAATGCACCGTTCCTTTGTTGGCAGATACCTGAACATTTAGCAATACAGAATCATGGCTTTTAATCTTCTCTTTATGTAACTGAAGATTTATTATTTGTTGATATTTCCAGCTTGCTTAAAACAACCACTTCAGGGGATATCATGTTCCCATTCATTACAGTGCCCTTTCACCATAGTTCTTGACTTTGCATTCCTTGATCTTCTCTGGGTCTCCTTAGCAACCAACCACTGCAGGTATTGACCCAAATATTGGTCAATTCATCCAGAATTTAACTATTTTAACTGATTCAATTTCCTTTGAATCTAAGCCTGCAAACCTCTTCATCTGCAATTGTAGCAGGGCATAATAATCCACATGGTGATTATCACTACTTCCCTGGTGGAGGCAGATACCTATTTTCACTCTATTCTGATCATAGTTTAACTATCTTTCACTGTCTTAGCCTAGTTTAGTTTAGTTTAGAGATACAGTGCGGAAACAGACATTTGGGCCTATCGGGTCTGTGCCGACCAGCGATCCCCGCACACTAACACTATCCAACACACACTAGGCACAATTTACAATTATGACAAGCCAAATAACCTACAAACCTGCACGTCTGCGGAGTGTGGGAGGAAACCGGAGTACGCGGAGAAAACCCATGCAGTGACCGGGAGAACGTACAATCTCCGTACGTTCACTGATGGGGATGATTCGGAGTACAGAAGAGAGATCGAGCGACTGTCCATATGGTGCCAGCACAACAACCTGGCCCTCAACACCAGCAAAACCATGGAACAGATTCTGGACTTTGGAGGGAGTAGTATGGGGACCCACAGTCCTGTTTATATCAACGGGTCGATGGTTGAAATGGTCAAGAGCTTCAAATTCCTGGGCGTGCACATCTGTGAAGATCTTTCCTGCTCCGAGAACACAGATGCAATTATTAAGAAAGCTCATCAGCGCCTCTACTTCCTGAGAAGATTACGGAGAGTCGGTCTGTCAAGGATGACTCTAACCTCTACAGGTGCACAGTAGAGAGCTTGCTGACCGGTTTCATCGTGGCTTGGTTCGGCAACTTGAGTGCCCTGGAGAGGAAAAGAGTAAAAAAATTGTAAACACTGCCCAGTCCATCATTTGCTCTGACCTTCCTTCCATCGAAGGGATCTACCACAGTCGCTGCCTCAAAAAGGCTGGCAGCATCATCAAAGACCCACACCACCCTGGCCACACACTCATCTCCCTGCTACCTTCGAGTAGAAAGTACAGGAGCCTGAGAACTGCAACAACCCGGTTCAGGAATAGCTGCTTCCCCACAGCCATCAGGCTATTAAACTTGGCTCGGACAAAACTTTGAACATTAATACCCCTCCATCTGTTATTTGCACTTTATTAATTTATTAATTCATGTGTGTATTTACGTATATAATTGTAGTCAATGCCTACTATGTTCTGTTGTGCTATGCAAAGAAAGAATTTCATTGTCCTGTCAGGGACACACGACAATAAACTCTTTTGACTTTGACTTTGACTTTGAAAACCCACGCAGTGACAGGGAAAACGTACAAACTCCGTACGGACAGCACTCGTAGTCAGGCTCGAACCCGGGTCTCTGGCGCTGCAAGCACTCTACCGCTGCGTCACCATGCCACCCCTAGGTAGTAATATGATAAGACCATAAGACATAGGAGCAGAATTAGGTCATTCAGCCCATCGAGTCTACTCCACCATTCAATCATGGCGGATCTATTTTTCCCTCTTAGCGCCATTCTCCCGCCTTCTCCCCACTACCTTTGATGCCCTTCCGAATGATGAGACTCATGTGAGTCTCAGCTTATCCTGACGACAAATGACCTGGCCACGCACCTTGAAGGTAACGTCATCACGGATGTAGTGGTGCTGGACTTTTCTAAAGCATTTGATGTCATCTCACACCAGAGACTGTTTCGGAAGCTTGACTTCTACGGTATTCGTTCCAACACGAAACAATGGATTTCCAGTTTCCTGACAAAACACCTTCATCGTGTGTGTGTGTGAACGGAAAGAGCTCCAATTGGCATCCAGTGTTGTGTGGTACACCTCAGGGCACAGTACATGGCCCACATCTGTTTTTGCTTTACATAAATGACATCCATGAAAAAGTCGCAAGCACGACCAGACTATTCGCTGATGATTGTTTGCTGTACCGTCCAATTAAGTCGGCTGATGATGAAGATGCTCTCCAAAAGAATCTCGAAACAATGGTTGAGTGGTCACAACAATGGGGCATGCAGTTCAACCCGTCCAAATGTGAAACCATGCGTGTCACCAAAAAGAGGAATCCAGGCGAAACATCTTACAATATACTTGGTGCCACCCTTGAAGAATCCAAACAAACCAAGTATCTTGGCATCAAATTGCAGAATGATCTGCGTTGGAATGGTCAGACACATCATGCAACGGTGAAAGCAACAGGTGTCCTAAATTTTCTGAGGCGCATCTTTCATCATTGTTCAACTTCTGTCAAGGAGAAGCTATACTTCACCCTCGTTAGACCTCATTTGGACTACGCAGTTGCAGCATGGGACCCATACACAAATAAAAATATTTCTTCCATCGAACGTGTCCAAAGACAGGCAGCTCGATTTGTTACTAACACCTCTGAGAGAGAAGCGAGTGTTATCAAACTTCTGAATTCTCTGGGGTGGAACCCTCTCCAAGACAGACGTGAAGCTCACCGTTTGACCTGTTTTTACAAAATGTTAAATGGTCAGCTCGATATAGATTACAAGACCTACACCAAACCCAAACCAATTAGGAGCAGACGAGGGCATTCGATCCAATTTGTGATTCCAGCTACCAAACAGATGTGTACAGCAATTCATTCTTCCCCCGCACAATTAAAGCATGGAATAATCTCCACCCGACTATAGTTACCCAACCAGATGCAACTAAATTTAAGGTAGCTCTTTCTTCCCAAAAACCCTTTCTGGCTTAGGTCCTCCCTCCACTGCCTCCAGTTTGAATTCCATTTGGAATATTTTGGAGGACCAAGAAACCAAGAACGAAGAAACCAAGAATCAAGAACCTATGAACCTTCATCGTAAAAATACCCAATGACATTTACCTGAAGGACCTGCTTCCGTACCGGTTGACTCTATGGCTCTATGACTGAAGAAGAGTCAGGGGTTGATTCGCAGTTGAGTGAGCAATGGGAGCTATGGGTGGAGATCATCACAAAGGCTGGAGATGACCACAGGAGAAGACCAAGTGACTGCAAATGGTGGCATCTGATCAGAACAGAGGGAGAGCAGGAGTGAAACATTGAACCAGAGGGAGGGATGGTGGGTAGATGAGAACAATATTGTTATAGTACTGTTAAATGTTCTTATAGTCACAGCACCAGTCGTGAAGGTTTCCCAGGCATAGATTTAAGGTGAAGGTGGAAAGATGTTATAAGTATCTATGTTTCTATGTTTCTATGAATCTGAGGGGTAACTTTTGCACACACAGGGTGGTGCGTGCTTGGAACAAGCTGCCAAAGGAGGTAGTTGAGGCAGGGACTATCGCAAGGGGAGTAAGAGGGAACCGTGGCTGACGAGGGAAGTCAAGGACAGTATGAACATAAAAGAGAAGTATAACATAGCAAAGATGAGCGGGAAGCCAAAGGATTGGGAAACATTTAAAGAGCAACAGAAGATAACTAAAGAGGCAATATGGGGAGAAAAGATGAGGTATGAAGGTAAGCTAGCCAAGAATATAAAGGAGGATAAAGTAAAACCTTCGTTAGGTATGTGAAGAGGTAAAAATTAGTTAAGACAAATGTGGGTCCCTTGAAGACAGAAACAGGTGAATTTATTATGGGGAACAAGGAAATGGCAGACCAGTTGAACAGGTACTTTGGATCTGTCTTCACTAATGAAGACACAAACAATCTTCCTGATGTACTAGTGGCCAGAGGACCTAGGGTGACGGAGGAACTGAAGGAAATTCACATTAGGCAGGAAATGGTGTTGGGTAGACTGATGGGACTGAAGGCTGATAAATCCCCAGGACCTGATGGTCTGCATCCCAGGGTACTTCAGGAGGTGGCTCCAGAAATCATGGACACATTGGTGATCATTTTCCAGTGTTCTATAGATTCAGGATCAGTTCCTGTGGATTGGAAGGAAGCTAATGTTATCCCACGTTTTAAGAAAACAGGGAGAGAGCAATTATAGACCAGTTAGCCTGACATCGGTGGTAGGGAATATGCTGGAGTCAATTATAAAAGATGAAATAGTGGCACATTTGGATAGCAGTAACAGGATCAGTCCGAATCAGCATGGATTTATGAAGGGGAAACAGGAAGGCAGATTATTATCTGTATGGTGTCAAGTTAGGAAAAGGGGAAGTACAACGAGATCAGGGTGTCCTTGTACATCAGTCACTTAAAGTAAGCATGCAGAGACAGCAGGCAGTGAAGAAAGCTAATCGCATGTTAGCCTTCATAACAAGAGGAGTTGAGTATAGGAACAAAGAAGTCCTTCTGCAGTTGTACAGGGCCCTCGTAAGACCTGGAGTATTATGTGCAGTTTTGGTCTCCAAATTTGAGGAAGGATATTTTTGCTATTGAGGGAGGTTCACGAGGTTGGTTCCCGGGATGGCTGGACTGTCATATGTTGAAAGAATGGAGTGACTGGGCTTGTATACACTGGAATTTAGAAGGATGAGAGGGGATCTTATAGAAACATATAAGATTATTAATGGATTAGACACGCTAGAGGCAGGAAACATGTTTCCGATGTTGGGGGAGTGCAGAAACAGGGGCCACAGTTTAAGACTAAAGGGTAGGTCATTTAGAACGGAGATGAAGAAAAACCTTTTCACGCAGAGAGTTGTGAGTGTGGAATTCTCTGCCTCAGAAGGCAGTGGAGGCCGTTTCTCTGGATACTTTCAAGAGTGAGTTAGATAGAGCTCTTAAAGATAGCAGTCAGGGGATATGGTGAGAGGGCAGGAACGGGGTACTGATTGTGGATGATCAGCCATGATCACATTGAATGGCGGTGCTAGCTCGAAGGGCCAAATAGCCTACTCCTGCACTAGGAGTAGGCTAGGAATAGACAATATTGTCTATTGTCACTAGGTTCAAATCCAGAAGCTTCCTTTAGTTAACAGCGCCGATGAGTCAGTCATAAATACTGATCTTGCTAACAACCCCCAAAATACTGAAGAGAGGTATTTCATGATGAGCAGTACAATGCCTCTTCTTCCTTTATAGCCCCTTTTAACTCACTTGAGAATTCTATATTCCAGGATATACCAAATAGTGAAAGGCCTGGAGAGAGTGAATGCAGAGAGGATGTTTTCACTCATGGGAGAGTCTAGGACTAGAGGTCATAGCCTCAGAATTAAATTATGCTCCTTTAGGAAGGAGATGAGGAAGAATCTATTTAGTCGGACGGTGGTGAATCTGTGGAATTATTTTCCACAGAAGGCTGTGGAGGCCAAGTCAATGGAACTTTTTAATGCAGAGATAGATAGATTCTTGATTAGTACGGGTGTCAGGGATTATGAGAAGAAGGCAGGAGAATAGGGTTAGGAGGGAGAGATAGATCAGCCATGATTGGATGGTGGAGCAGACTTGATTGGCCGAATGGCCTAATTCTGCTCCTATCACTTATGGACTTTTGAAATTGCAATATTGACTTTCCAATCCTGCCTAATCTTCAACCATGTTTTTGTGACAACAACAATATCATAATATCATATCATAACTATATTATACCTGAAGTCTCGACCCAAAAGGTCACCTATTCCTTTTCTCCAGAGGTGCTGCCTGACCCGCTGAGTTATTCCAGGTTTTGTAGCTATCTTCATAATCCTACAAGTTAATTAAAGCTTTCACTTCATCTGCCTTACTAGGATGGTTGCAATTTAGCTTTGAATTTCCATATGTGCATTTACCCGTCTGCTATGTCTAGCAGACTGACTAACTTCTATTTTCATTCAGGTAGCTGTCCCTCCCTCGCTGAACGTCATCTCTTTAGTTTAGCATGCGATCGTGTTAATATTCAACTATGCGTGCATTGATAAAGCAAATCAGCTCTGGATTTGAATGCAATCTGGAAAATGTGTTTGATGTTTGTTTTATATTTATTCGCAATGTTTGTTTATCCACCATTTTCTGACTCATCACAAAGTGCCATCTGTTGCTTATGCACAAAGAGACAACATGAAATAAGTTCAAGGAACTTTGTGACATGGATTTTGTGGATGAAAGCATCCCATGGGAACACAGTCTGAAGAAGGGACTCAACCTGAAACATCACCCATTCTTTCTCTCCAGTGATGTTGCTGTTCCACCGAGTTACTCCAGCATTTTGTGTCTATTCATGGCAACACAAGATATCTAGAGATCTCAGCTTTGAATATACGCAATAGACAAATGTTCATTATCCCCTGGAGAAAGAAATTCTAAAAATTTATAATAATCTTCTGCAAATGTATTCCTCTGTGTCTCATTTTTAAAAGACTGGCCATAATGGACCAATATCAGCAAATATGAATACTAGTCAGTGGTCAATGGTCAATGGCGCTTTATTGGCTGAACGATAATCCTTTATCGTGTATCTATACACTGTACATGGCTCGATTGTAATCATGCGTTGTCTTTCCATTGACTGGTTAGCACTCAACAAAACCTTTTCACTGTACAATAAAACAAACTGAACTCAACATGTGTAAATGCTCACTGAAATTCTTTTTTTTGCATACAGTTCATATCATTACAGTTCCTAACTTTAAGTCTTGGAAGATTTACGAGGATGTTGCCAGGACTTGAGCAACATTTAAGAAACATTCAGACAGGTACATGGATAGGACAGGTTTAGAGGGATATGGGCCAAATGCAGGCAGGTGGGACTATTGTAGATGGGACATGTTGGTCGGTGTCGGCAAGTTGGGCCAAAGGGCCTGTTTCCACACTGTATGATTCAATGGAAGTAGCAAGGCTTCTGCATCTGTTTTGTTAGTCCCCCTCAGATGTTTATGTTCCAAAAGTATCATATCTCATTTTTCTGATATGAAGTGAGTAGACGGAATTTACTAAAGAGAAGTCTGAATAGATCCTTTTTGGCAGAAAGCGCAAGGAGGGTTGATATAGACCAGATGAGAGAGTTCAGAATGGAGAGCAGGAACAGAGCGACCTGGTTGAGTACTTGTGTTAATCCTTAAAGTAAGGAGAGCAGTTAATAAAGCACGTGGGACCTTGGGATTCATGCCAACACGTTGAGTGCGGCGGTGTGCAGGAGTAGATTTGCTGAACATGTATAAATCACTGGTTGTGCCATAACTGGAAAGCGGTGCCCATTTCTGGAGTTCATCAGCTGAGATCACCATTCACGAAAGCTCGGACTGGGCGAGCGTTTCGCTGAGCGCCACCGCTCAGTCCGCCTTGCCCTACACGATCTCCCAGTTGCCGAACATTTTTACTCCCCTTCCCATTCCCACACTGACCATTCTGTCCTGGGCCTCCCCCACTGTCAGAGTGAGGCCGCAAGCAAATTGAAGGAACAGGAGTGGCGCAATGGCGCAGTGGTAGAGTTGCTGCCTTATAGCCCTTGCAGCGCCAGAGACTGTTGCAGAGACTGGTTCGATCCCGACTACGGGTGCTGTCTGTGCAGAGTTTGTACATTCTCCCGGTGACCTGTGTGGGTTTTTGCCAAGATCTTTGGTGTCCTCCCACACTCCAAAGACTCCTAACCTAATGTAGGTTAATTGACTTTGTATAAATGCAAATTGTCCCTACAGTGTGTCTTTCTTTGGCTCCCTCTCGGTCATGGCTGACCACGGGTGGCTTCCAGGGTTGGAGGACGCCTGCACATGACTTTGTTTAACATGGGGAGACTGGTGCACAGCCAGACACCACACGGTCCTTGACAGATCTGGGTCAGGATCCAGTGGCATGGAGTCCAAGACGACTGGTGACCCTTTTCTGCTGCGGCCTTCATCCGCCTTCCCAGCCATTGTGACGCTCCACTAAGGTCAGCCATCGTCCTCCGCCTGTTCCACGTTGAGGTCTTGGCTAGATTGCTCTTTGTCAGTCCTTCCCCTCGACCTTACCACCATGGGTGGCCCAACCAGGGGCATAGTTCCAGGCGGCATCGCTCTCATGATCTCAGGAACCCACAAGCTTCTCCACCACGACAGGTGACAATCCACGGAGAAGTGCTTTGTGTAGGATAATGTTAAAGTGTGGAGATGGCTGGTTGGTGCGGACTCGGTGGGCTGAATGGGCCTGATTCCGCACTGTATCTCTAAACTAAACAGCACCTCATATTTCTCTTGAGCAGCTTACAACCCAGTGGCATGAATAATGATTTCTCTAATTTCAAGTAATCCTTGCATTCCCTCTCTCTCTGTCCCTTACCTACCCTAGTCGCCCTGCTAGTTTCACTGTTCATATCCCTTCATTATGAAATCTTCCACTGCCAACAATGGACCATTGTGGGCTCCACCTTTCATTGGTCATCGGTGCCGGCTGATTTGTTCTGCACCTTTTCGTACCTCTAGTTTCCCTCTCTGATTCTCAGTCAGAAGAAGGATCTCAATCAGAAACGTCACATATTCCATTTCTCCAGAGATGCTGCCTGACCCGCAGAGTTACTCCAGTATTTTGAGTCTACCTTTGGTGTAAACCAGCATCTGCAGTTCCTTCCAACACATGAAGGCCTGCCTGATGACTTTCCACATGCTGCAGAAAGAAAAAAAAATCTTCTCCACTTGAAACCAAAGTCATTGTGATTTATGCACCCAAAGTAGGTCAACCTTGATCATTGATTAAAATTAGTTGTGACAGGTAAACAGTGAAGGAGGGGAGAGGTCTTTTTCATTCAGAGATATTTTGAGATTTGCAATTCCCTGCCCAAACATGAATGCAAACGGATTCTATAATTAGAAAAATGAGGAGGAATTTTTTCAGGCAGAGGGTGGTGAATCTGTGGAATTCATTGCCACAGACGGCTGTGGAGGCCAAGTCATTGAGTATTTTCAGGGTGGAGATTGGCAGATTCTTGAGTAGTAAGGGTGTCAAAGGTTATGGGGAGAAGACAGGAGAATGGCGTTGAGAGGGAAAGATAGATCATCCATGATTGAATGATGGAATAGACTTGATGAGCTGAATGGCCTAATTCTGCTCCTTTGACATTAATTTATGAAGCAAACAATCAAATTCAAGCTGGATGGAGTCTCAGCAACAAAGCTTCATGCATTGAGGATCATTTTGATGTAGTTCTGTCAGTATTATTGCCTGGAATTCTCTATTTTGTGTATAGTATTTCAAAACGGGTTTTTATGTGATTGTTTAAAACAAGTTTCTCTGCAATAAGAATATCTATTTCTGTGTTTTTGTTTGTGTATTTTGGTGTAATTTATAAGTAAGTGCTGTTTATTGTATTAACATTTTTTTCACTTAATAGACCAACATCAGTTTTGTGTTCATTATTTTGTTTAATTAATCTGCAAGGTATGCTTGTCACTCGCATTAACAGTGTTGATATTCTCCGGTGATGCTACCTGACCTTCTGAGTTACTTTACCACTTGTGTCTTTCTTTGACATTTAGACCTGTTGAATTTCGATACAATAGAACTTTATTTATCCCAGGTCTGCCTGGGATAAAACACAAGATACATGATCAGACCTGACGACCAGGAATGTGGGTTGCAATAAGACCAGAATTTTCTTTATCAGATTACATTATATTATCGAGTACAGTAGATATATATCTTTGATTACTTTTAATTAACAGATTTGATTCATCCCTTAAAAATTATAAAGTGCGTGTACCCAGTGAATCTCTAACCTCAATCACTTGGCTGAGTATTTCGAGCATTCTTTAATTTTACTTCTGATTCTCAAAACATCTGTATATTTTGCTTTAGTTTCGAGATACAACACGGTAACAGGCCCTTCGACCCACCGAGTCCGCGCCGACCAGCGATTCCCATACACTAGCACTATCCTACATATTAGGGAGATTTTTTCCCCGAAGCCGATTAACCTACAGACCTGTACGTCTTTGGAGTGTGGGAGGAAACCGGAGCGCCCGGAGAAAACTCACTGGGTCACGGGGAGAACGTACAAACTCCATACAGACAGCACCCGTAGTCAGGATCAAACCCGGGTCTCTAAGGCAGCAATTCTATCACTGCGCCATCCTGCCACCCAACTCTCCCACTGTCACTGTCATAATTGCCTGAAACGTTTTAAATTATGGTTTTCCTCATAACCAAGCCCTGTTATATAAATGCAATTATGCGTCTAGATGTTAACAATAGAAACTGCTGTAAACTATATGGGTCAGCCGGCATCCGTGGAGAGGGAAACATAATTAATGATTTCAGGTCAACGACCTTTCATAGGAACTAAGGTAAATTAGAAATGAGAATGCCGTGCTGCAGAGAGTTAGGGCTGTGGAGAACAATGGGAATGTTTATACTAGGGCGGAGATATAGAGTGGCTGAATGACGTACTAGGAAGTGGTGGTGATGTTGGCTTGTTAATTATTGCCAATTTTCCAGGAAGAGATGGCAATACAAAAGAAATAAATGAAAGTAGAGGAGAGAGAGAGAAAGACAAAACATGTGCTGGAGCCATTCAAGACACCACAGATACTAAAGCTAAAATAACAAACATTATTCCCTTGTCATGTATCTGTCCACCGTAAATGGCTCGATTGCACTCATGTATTGTTCTTTCCACTGACTGGTTATCACGCAACAAAATCTTTTTACTGTACCTCAGTACATGTGACAATAAACTAAACTGAAACTGAACTAATAGAGCAACCTGGAAATATTCAGCATGCCAGGCGAGATCAAAAACCTATCATCATCGTCATTAGTGGCGCAGTGGTGCTGGTTTCCGAAGGGCACGGTGACCGATGCACCACACATCTCTGTCCTCCATGCAGCTGACAAGCTCCTCTTTTGTCTCTACACATTAATGTGTAGAGACAAAATCCCACTCCTCTCTAATCCCCACCTCTGTCCCTTCTGTAGCACTTGTATTCTAGAACATCTAGTTACCAGTCCTGTCCCTCCCTCAGCCACATTTCTGTAATTGTTGATAATCCAATATACCCATCCCGTACAGTCAGTTCATCTGAAATGTTTCGACCCAAAATGTCCTTTATTCCTTTTTCTCCAGAGATGCTGCCTGACCCGTTGAGTTTCTCCAGTGCTCTGTGTCTAGCTTTGGTGTAAACCAGCATCTGCAGTTCTTTGTTTCTGCACATGCATTGCCTGCCAGGCCTCTCGCATTGGAATTAATTTAGTTAAATCCGTCAGTATTCCCTCACTCCCTGCTGAGCCCCTGCCTGACCCGTCTAGTGAAGGTCATAAGGTTATAAGTGAAAGGAGTAGAATTAGGCCATTCAGCCCTTCACGTCTATTCTGCCATTCAATCATGGCTGATCCATCTCTCTCCCCTAACCCCATTCTCCTGCCTTCTCCTCATAATCCCTGACACTTGTACTAATCAAAAATAGAGAGATTAAACAAAAACTTACCGTTTGAAGTTTGATGAGAGTGGATTTTATTTTATGAGAAGTTGAAGTGAGAGACTACGTGAAGAGCCCGCCAGCCCGCATGCGTGTCAATCTTCAAAGCAACTCCAGTCTGAAGAAGGGTCTCTAGACCTGAAACGTCGCCTATCTCCTTCGCTCCTTAGATGCTGCTGCACCCGCTGAGTTTCTCCAGCTTTTTGTGTACCCTGTATGAAATCACAGACCACTTGCACAAACTTAAATTATAGAAAGATTAATAACGCTTGTGGTACCGAATGATCTTGATGGGATTCAGGGTTGGGAGTGGAGGGCATTCTTCTGCCTTCTCCCCATCACCTCTGACACCTGTATTAAGGGGCGGAGAGAGAGGGACGGCAGCAGATACTTGAAATTACAAAAATCAAACCGTCAGGTTGCAAGGTATCCAAACGAAATATGAGGCGCAGCCTAGTATGTCCAGACTTATATATGTAGTAAAAGACCATGAGCTTAAGTATGTGTAGGAAGGAACTGCAGACGCTGGTTTAAACCGGAGATAGACACAAAAAGCTCGGGTAACTCAGCGGGATGGGCAGCATCTCTGGAGAGAAGGAATAGGTGACGTTTCGGGCTGAGACTTTTTGTCTGAAGAAAGTTCTCGACCTAAAACATCACCCATTTATTCTCCCTAGTGATACTGCCTGAGGAGCTTATACATGGCGTGCCTGGCTCTTTCAGCAGTTCGGCTCATTCTCTGTATATCGTGATTCCCATGACCACGGCACATCATGAATGATGTCACACCCAACTCCATTCTTGTAGGGCACATACATAGGACACCCTCTCATCAAGAATGTGCCTGCAGTTCTATTTCGTAGCCACGTCCTGCAGCGTTATCCACCAAAGCAGCTGCTCAGCGCTATGTTCGTTCATTGCGTAGGATTGCAAAACTCTTCACACATTCCTGACATGTCATTAGCAGCTTCTGCTGTAAGTTTGAGGAGAGTGGAGCCAGCTGCTCAGTGCATGGGCGTGGGGTCGGGTAACATGTGCAGCCTGAGAGACTCCAAGGCCAGAGCAGATGCACGTTACGCTCGTGAGCTCAGATGCAGCTTTTGGGAACAGTTGGAGTGGAACTAGTTAGCTTGGATGAAGGGTGAGGAGCAGAGGCCGTTTCAATGAGTGTTGTTCATGTAAGGGCTTTGCTCATTGGGCACTTCATCTTTTCAGTGACCACTTGATCTTCGGTAATCAGTGTTAAAGAAGGAACTGCAGATGCTGGAGAATCGAGGGTACACAAAAGGCTGGAGAAACTCAGCGGGTGCAGCAGCATCTAAGGTGCGAAGGAGATAGGCGACGTTTCGGGTCGAGACCCTTCTTCAGACCCTTCTGAAGAAGGGTCTCGACCCGAAACGTCGCCTATCTCCTTTGCTCCTTAGATGCTGCTGCACCCGCTGAGTTTCTCCAGCCTTTTGTGTACCTTCGGTAATCAGTGACCCTTGAACTATCTTTAATCGGACTTTACTGGACTTTATCTTGCACTAATTTCATGTTTCATGCAGCTTATCATGTTTTATGACTGTTGGCAGACCAATCTCCCTCATGGGATAAATAAGAATCTACCGTATCCTGCTCTAAACGTTATTCCCATGTCCTGCATCTATACAGCGCGGACGGCGTGATTGTAATTAGGTACAGTCTTTAAGTTGACTGGATAGCACGCAACAAAAACGGTACCTCGACACAGGTGACAATAATAAACTAAACTGTCCGCGCGCCTGTGCAAATGTCCAAAAGAAGACCTGCCAGCAAAGCCTTGAACAGGAAGCATGGGAGCCTGAGGGGTGAGGGGCGGCACGGTGGCGCAGCAGTAGAGTTGCTGCCGTACAGCGCCAGAGACCAGGGTTTGATCCTGACTACAGGGGCACTGAACATTATTCCCTTCTTCCTGCATCTGTATCCTGTGGCCGAATTGAATGTAATAATGTATTGTCTTTCCGCTGTCTGGATAGCACGCAACAAAGAAGCTTTTCACTCTGCCTCAGCACACGTGACAATAAACTAAATTTAACTGATGGATAGTCATTTCTCCAACATCAACCTGGCTGTTAGTTTAGAGATACAGTGTGGAAATACCTGTACACTAGTTCTATATTATCCCAGTTTTGCATCCCACACACAAGGGTCAATTTACAGAAGGCAGTTAACCTACCGACCTGTGTAGGAAGGAACTGCAGATGCTGGTTTACACCGAAGATAGACACAAAATGATGGAGTAACTCAGCGGGTCAGACCGAGGTCAGGTCTCGACCCATAATGTCACCCATTCCTTTTCTCCAGAGATGCTGCATGACCTGCCGAGTTACGCCAACATTTTATGTCAACCTACAAACCTGCACCTCTTTGGAGAGTTGGAGGAAAGCGGAGCAGTCAGTGAAAACCCACGCAGGCCACGGGGGGAAGGTACAAACCCTGTACAGGCAGCACCCGTAGTCAGGATGGAACCCGGGTCTCTGGCGCTGTAAGGCAGCAACTCTACCACTGCGCCACCGTGCCGCCCTGTAAATCAAACTTAAACTTCCAATGTTTGCTGCTCCCAGTGGTTTGTAGAGGTACAGTCAAACTTCAGATAACTTCTAATTGTGACTTAAATAAATTTAAACTTAAAGTGCAGCACAGTTGTGCAGTTGGCAGAGCTGCTTCATCACAGCGCCAGAGAATCCTGACCTGACCTGGGGTGCTGCGTTTGTAGAGGTCGCACATTCTCCCTGTGACCGTGTGGGTTTCCACCAGGCTCTCTGGTCTCTTTCCACATCCCAAAGACTTGCTTGTTAGTAGAGTCATGGAGTCATAGAGTCTTACTGCGTGGGAACAGGCCCTTCCACCACCCTTTGTGTGAAAAAGTTCCCCTTCAGGTTCCCTTTACATTTTTCTCTCCTCACCTTATACCTATGTCCTCTGGTTATTGATTTCCCAACTCTTCCCAAAGGGAAGAACCAGGTAAGCATGGAGGTAGGTGGGTCTGGCTCTTGTCGAAACATATTGAGGGAGAATTGCCTACCAGTTGGAGGGAGGCTACACAGCTTTCTGGGAGAATGGTATAAAATAACATCGAATGTGTTTATACTGCAGAGTATTCAAGGGTTTAAAATTGAATGTATTTCCAACCTGTGTCCACCGTGTTGTCACAAACAGAAAATTTGATGACCCAAGCTGAAATAGCAAAATTATGCCTCAAGGGAGTAATTGAGAAAACAATTTATCAGACTCATCCATTCGTGTCTAATGTGTTCCCTAGACCAAAGAAGGATGGTGGGTGTAGGATTATATTGGACCTAACAGGACATAATCCGTTTGTGCAGTATCAACATTTAAAAATTGAAACTTTTGATACTGCCAAGCAACTGCTTTCCAGGGGGTGTTATATGGCATGTATAGATCTCCAAGATGCATATTATTCAGTGCCTGTTCATAAAGACTATCGCAGAAACTGGATGGGACAATTTTGGCAATTTCGAGCTCTACCTAATGGATTGACCATAGCCCCTCGCTTATTTACATAGCTGCTAAAACCAGTACTTGGGTTATTACAGTCACAAGGCCATATCATCATGGCCTATTTGGATGACATTCTAATCATTGGAACACCTTTGACGAAGCTGAGTTATCAGTTTCAGCTGTTCAACTCATGGTTCAGAGGCTAGGATTCATTGTCCACCCAGTTAAATCAAAATTGGTGCCGGTTAACCTAATTGACTATCTGGTATTCACAGTTAATTCCAATCACATGTCTGTGACTCTGCCCCAGGGCAAGAGAATAGATTTAATTGAAGGCTGTATCAAACTCTTGAGGGAGCAATCACCCTCAATTAAACAGGTTGCGAGCTTAATTGGTAAATTGGTAGCTGCCTTTCCAGCAGCCCAATATGGACCTTCGCACTACCAGCACTTACAGAGGGCAAAGGTACAGACACTGAGAATACATGCAAATCATTACAATCGGCCCATGCACTTACCATCTGAAGTCATTGCAGAGGTACAGTGGTGGATTAGAAACATATCAAATTGTTATGGCACAACTTTGACCGAAGCACCTTCATTTATTTTACAGACTGATGTCAGTGTCCTAGGTTGGGGTGCTCCACACCACACCAAGTCTAGCTGTGGAGGCAGATGGGATATGCATGAGGCACTGATTCTTCCGTGCACTCCAGTTTACGTGTTGCCCATTACCCAAATTACTTGATCATCAACTGCTTCTCGAAAATCATTTGATGATTTCCATCACAGCATCAGACAACCTAGGGAGTTCAGGATCCGTGGAATAAATTATTTAGAACTTTTAGGAGCATTCTATGGGCTCAAAGCTTATTGTACCACTAAGCATCGCTTACATGTCCAACTGCAGATTGACAACACCACGGCAGTGGCGTATGTCAATCATATGGGTGGAATCAAGTCGAAATCATGTGACGAATTGGCTAACACTATTTGGCACTGGTGCATAAAAAAGAATATTTGGATTTCAGCTGTCTCTTTGCCAGGCAGACTCAATATGGTGGCAGACACCAGGTCACGTAAATTCAACGACAACACCGAGTGGATGTTGAATCAGGATGTATTTGCTAAAATTGTCCTTCAGTATGGGATGCCAGATATCGATTTGTTTGCATCCAGACTTATTCACCAGGTGCCGAAGTATGTTTCATGGGGACCAGACCCAGGGGCAGTTGCAGTGAATGCATTCTCACTGGACTGGGGCGGAATGTTTTTATATATTTTTCTCCCCTTCTGCCTCATCAGCCGGTGCCTGACTAAGATCAAGCAGGTCACTGCCACAGGAGTTTTGGTGGTACCCGACTGGCCTACACAGCCATGGTTCTTGCTCATTTCGGACATAACCACGCACCATATTATGGTGGTACCAAAACAAACATTTTTTTTTTACTGGTGCACCCTGTGACAGGGGATCCACACCCATTGAATGATCGTGTAAATTTGTTGATTTTCAGATTTTTAGAAGGCCATACCTGGGTCTGGGACTATCCGATCAGACTGTGGATATCATCACGTCATCCTGGAGGGATAGCACAAAAAGGCAGTACATCTCCCAAATCAGGAAATGGGAAGAATTTTGCTTACAGGGGAACATCACTTACCACACAGCCTCCATCCCAGATGTGCTAGAATTCCTATCCCACTTACACTCCAATGAAGGGTTGAGTTATAGTGCCATCAACAGTGCCAGGAGTGTCCTGTAAGCTGTTCCGGGGGTCCCGGAAGATTGTTCCCGATGTTGGGGGAGTACAGAACAAGGGGTCACAGTCAAAGGATAAGGGGGAATTCCTTTTCGGACTGAGATGAGGAAAACATTCTTTACACAGAGAGTGGTGAGTCTCTGGAATTCTCTGCCACAGAAGGTCGTTGAGGCCATTGGTTATATTCAAGAGGGAGTTGGATGTGGCTCTGGTGGCTAAAGGGATAAGGGGGTATGGAGAGAAGGCAGGTACGGTATACCGAGTTGGATGATCAGCCATGACCATATTGAATGGCGGTGCAGGTTCGAAGGGCCGAATGGCCTACTCCTGCACCTATTTTTCTATGTTTCTATCCTCAGGAACTACTCCAGAATCTAAAGAGTTTTGAAAAATTATCACTAATGCATCCATTATTTCTGGGGCTACTTCCTTAAATACTCTGGGATGCAGCCTATCTGGCCCTGGGGATTTATCAGCCTTTAATCCATTCAATTTACCTAACACCACTTCCCGGCTAACCTGGATTTCACTCAGTTCCTCCATCTCATTTTAGCCCTGGTCCCCCGCTATTTCCGGCGGATTATTTATGTCTTCCTTAGTGAAGACAGAACCAAAGTAGTTATTCAGTTCGTCTGCCATGTCCTTGCTCCCCATGATCAATTCACCCGTTTCTGACTGCAAGGGACCTACATTTGTTTTAACCAATCTTTTTCTCTTCATATATCTATAAATACTTTTGCAGTCCACTTTCATAATTTATTTTCCGTTTCCTAATTAAGCCCTTTGTCCTCCTCTGCTGGACTCTGAATTTCTCCCAGTCCTTTGGTAGGCTGCTTTTTCTGGCTAATTTGTATTTCATCTTTTGTTTTGATATTATCCCTGATTTCCCTTGTTATCCACGGATGCACTACCTTCCCTGATTTATTCTTTTGCCAAATTTTTGTAGTCTTTAAATGCCTTCCATTGGACATCCACCGTCAACCCTTTAAGAATCAATTGCCAATCTATCTTGGCCAATTCACGTCTCATACCCTCAAAGTTACCTTTCTTTAAGTTTAGAACCCTTGTTTCTCAATTAATTATGTCACTCTCCATCCTAATGAAGAACTCAGCCATATTATGGTCACTCTTGCTCAAGGGGCCATGCACAACAAGACTACTAACTAACCCTTCTTCATTACTCAATACCCAGTCTAAAATAGCCTGCTCTCTCGTTGGTTCCTCTACATGTTGGTTTAGAAAACTATCCCGCATACATTCCAAGAAATCCTCTTCCTCAGTACCCCTGCCAATTTGATTCACCCAATCTATATGTAACTGTTTTACCTTTGTTGCACGCATTTCTAATTTCCTGTTTGATGCCATTCCAACCTCCACTACTACTGTTAGGCGGCCTGCACACAGCTCCCACTAGCGTTTTCTCCCCTTAGTGTTTCGCAGCTCTACCCATATCGATTCCACATCCTCCAAGCTAATGTCCTTCCTTTCTATTGCGTTAATCTCCTCTCTAACCAGCAACGCTACCCCACCTCCTTTTCCTTTCTGTCTATCCCTCCTGAATATTGAATATCCCTGGATGTTCAGCTCCCAGCCTTGGTCACCCTGGAGCCATGTCTCCGTGATCCCAAACATATCATAGTCATTAATAGCTATCTGCACATTCAACTCATCCACCTTATTACGAATGCTCTTTGCATTGAGACACAAAGCCTTCAGGTTTGTTTTTACAACACTCTTACGCCTTATACAATTATATTGAAAAGTGGCCCTTTTTGATTTTTGCCCTGGAATTGTCTGCCTGCCAGTTTTACTTTTCACCTTGCTACCTATTGCTTCTACCTTCATTTTACACCCCTCTGTCTCTCTGCTCACACATTTACGAAACCCACCAAGTCTTATTCTGTTTATTATTTTTTTCTTCTTTCTCCCCTACATGTTGGGTCTGAATGCTTCCATTCTCTGCCTCCTGCCTCACACACTGTCAACTAGCTTTCTCTATTTGAGTCCCTCCTCCCAACCGTTCTAGTTGAAAGTCTCCCCAGTAGCCTTTGCAAATCTCCCCGCCAGGATATTGGTCCCCCTCGGGTTCAAGTGCAACCCATCCTTTTAGTACAGGTCATACCTTCCCAAAAAGGTATATCATATTGTCATATTAACACAAGAAAAGTTATTAAATTTTACCCCATGGTACTTAGTAGGGCAATTTAATTTGTAGTGGAGACAGGAGGTGGAGAGCTCATCATCAAATCCACCCAGCAGTAATTTGGTGTTTACATGTATTCACAACCAAGAACTAGCTGCCTTGGTAACTGGGTCAGGCTCACAGAAATTACTGAGATACTTGCAGAGCCCAATCAATGCTTGTGGGTAATTAGAAATAGCATTGACGAAGGACAGATTCAAACAATACGTGAACAGGCCCTTAGGCCTGACTCGCCCGTCACAACCTAGGGACAATTTTACATTTACCAAGCCAATTAACCTACAAACCTGTATGTCTTTGGAGTGTGGGAGGAAACCGAAGATCTCAGAGAAATCCCGCGCAGGTCACGGGGAGAATGTTAAAACTCCGTACAGACAACACCTGTAGTCGGGATCGAAACCGGGTCTCTGGCGCTGCATTTGCTGTAAGGTAGCAAATCGACCGCAACCATGACCGCTTGTCCCTAGTGGGTGTAGTATGGTGTTAATGTGCAGGGATCGCTGGTCGGCGCAGACCCAGTGGGCCGAAGGCCCTGTTTCCGCACCATATCTTTAAACTAAACTAAGACTAACCTAAGTGGGACAAGCTTGGATGAGGCATCTTGGTTGTGACGGGCGAGTTGGGCCTAAGGGCCTGTTCATGTATTGTTTGAATCTGTCCTCGGCAAGGCCAGCAGCATAATCAAGGACGAGTCGAACCTGGCCACGCCCTCTTCTCCCCTCTCCCATCAGGCAAAAGTGTAAAAACGCCCACCTCCAGATTCAGGGACAGTTTCTTCCCAGTTGTCATCAGGCAACTAAATCATCCTACCACAACCAGAGAGCAGTGCTGAACTACTATCTACTGTCTACCACATTGATGACCCTCAGACTATCCTTGATCGGACTTTGCAGGGTTTACCTTGCACTAAACGGTATTCCCTTATCATGTGTCTATACACTGTAAATTGATTGATTGTAACATGTATTTTCTTTCTGCTAACTGGTTAGCACAGAACAAACAATAAACTAAACAGAAACTGAAACTGAATGGAGATTGTGATTGACTTCAGGAAGTGAAGCGGTACATACCCCTGTTTGCATTGACGTGCCGATGTGGAAATGGTTGGAAGCTTAAAGGTTTCAGGAGTAAATATCACCAGCAATTGGTCCTGGATTAGCCATATTGAAGCAATGGCCATCAACATCTTCGAAAGGCTTGGGAAGTACGTCATGTCCCCAACGACTCTCACCAACTGAAGCCCCGTAGAAAGCATGAATCACAGAGGGGGAGCAGAGAGAGGAGGTCTCACAGAGGTCCTGTGGGAGAGAGGAGGAGAACTTCTCCAAAGCAGTCTGAAGAAGGGTCCCAACCCGAAAGGTTCCCCATCCATGGTCCCCAGAGATGCTGCCTGATCCGCTGAGTTACTCCAGCGCTTTGTGTCTTTTTTCAGCTAGAAGCACTTTATCCTTATTTAGTTTAGTTTAGTTTAGAGATACAGCGTGGAGACCTCCTCTTCGGCCCACCGAATCCTCGCCGACAAGCGTTCCCCGCACACTAACACTATCGTAAACTCTCAGGATAATTTACAAATGTTTTCACCAAAGCCAATAAACCTACAAACCTGCATGTCTTTTGAATGTGGGAGAAAATCGGAGCATCCAGAGAAAACCCACGAAGCTCACGGCGAGAACATACAGTACAAACTCCATACAAACAGCACCCATAGTCAGGTTCCTACACAGGTCTCAGATGGTGTAAAGCAGTTACATTACCACTGCGCCACCGCGCATGATAAGGTGCCTCATACAAATTGGTGCACGAAGTAACTGCTCACAATATTGGGCAAAACTAGTCCCAGAGTCATACGGTACGATACTGGGCTTTCATCCATGCCAACCAAGAAGCCACATACAAGTTAGTCCCATTTGCCTGCATTTGGTCCATATCATTGAAACATAGAACATATGTGCAGGAGTAGGCCATTCAGCCCTTCGAACCAGCACTGCCATTCAATATGATCATGGCTGATCATCCAGAATCAGTACCCTGTTCCTGCTTTCTCCCTATATAACTTGATTCCTTTAGCCCTAAGAGCTAAATCTATCTCTCTCTTGAAAATATCCAGTGAATTGGCCTCCACTGCCTTCTGTGGCCGAGAATTCCACAGATTCACAACTGTCTGGGTGAAAAAGGTTTTCCTCATCTCAGTCCCAAATGGCTTACCCCTTATTCTTAAACTGTGATCCCTGCTTCAGGACTTCCCCAACATCGGGAACATTTTTCCTGCATCTACCCAGTCCAATCCCTTAAGAATTTTACATGTTTTGTTCGATATCCTTCTAAACATTTCATATTTCTGTACATTAACAATGAATGAAGGTTGGTTATCATGTAAAAGACAGGGCGTTGCAATAAGTGAATATTTTCGAGCTGGTAGGATGTAACCAGTGGTTTTTGCCAAGGATAATTTAGTAACCCTCAATTATCCACATGCTGACGAAGGGAGTGGAGAGCAAGTGCAAATTGCTGACGACATGAAAGTAAATGGGAGGATATATGTCGTGATGATGAGGATATTTGGACACTGCAACAGGATATAGATAGGTTGCGTGAGTTGGCAAAAACTTGGCAAATAAGAGTTTAGTGTGGGAAAATGAGGTCATAGCCTTTGATAGCAGAAATCGGAGAGCAGAATGTTATCTGAACAGAATGGGGCTGGAAATTAGTTGAGTTGAGGAGTTTATTGTCACCTGTAAAGATGTACAGTGAAGAGCTTTTGCGTGCCAACCAGTCACCGGAAAGACTGTACATACATGATTACAATCAGGCCGATTGTAATTAAGCGATAGTACCTGCCTCGCATACCTCCTCTGGCAGCTCGTTACACCCGCCACGCTTTATGTGAACTTTGTGAGTCACAAAGTCATACAGCATGGAAACAGGCCCTTCAGCCAAACCTGCACCTGCCAACCAAGATGCCCCATCTAGGCTTGTCCCATATGCCCGCATTTGACACATATGCTTCTAAACCTTTCCTGTCCAGGCAGCTGTCCATGTATCTTTTAAATGCTGTTAGTGTACCCGCCTCAACGTCCTCCTCTGGCAGCTCATTCCAAATACCCACCACTCTCTGAGTGAAAAAGTTGTTTCTCTGGTTCCCATCAGGTCTTATCCATTTCACCTATGTCTTCTGGTTCTTGATTCCTCAACCCTGTGTAAAGGACTCTGTGCATTTGCCCCTACCTGCCCCCCTCATGATTGTATGCACCACTATCAGAGCACCCCTCAACCTCCTGCACTCCAAAGAATAAATTCCTAGCCTGCCCAATCGCTCCTGATAGATCCTCGAGTCCTCGCAACATCCTCTGAGACCTGGACACATCCTCTAATGCAGAAGAGATTCACTAGGCTAATTCCAGGGATGACAGGGTTGCCCTGTCATAAGTGGCTAAAAAACCTAGACCTAACAGCACTATGTCGTAGCTGGTAGAGCCAGTGACTGACAGACAGGTACAGCAGCCTCGGTTCAATCCTGACCTCTGTGTGAAGATTGTATTTTCTTCCTGTGACTGTGAAGTGCGGCATGCCGGCGGTAGAGTTGCTGCCTTTCAGCGCCAAAGACCAGGGTTCAATCCTGACTACGGGTGCTGTCTAAACAGAGTTTGTACTTTCTCCCTGTGACTGCTTGAGTTTTCACCCGGTTCTCTGGTTTCCTCCCACACTCCAAAGAAGTGCAGGTTTGTAGGTTAATTGGCTGCAGTAACATTGTAAATTGTCCCTAGAATGTGTGGGATATGCTGGTGTACGGGGATCGCTAATCGGTGCGGACCCAGTGGGCCGATGGGCCTTTTTCCGCGCTGAATCTCTAAACTAAATTTAAAAAAAAAGCCTTTTGGTAATCCAAAAACATGATATTGACAAAAAGTGCTGGAATAACTCAGCAAGTCACGCAGCACCTCTGGAAGACATGGACAGGTGACGTTTCAAGGTGCGACCCTTCTTCAGACTGCACCTGAATATTCACCTCGCCTGTCCTCCAAAGATGCACATTTTGGGCTGTTGGAAGAAACAGGAGCGCCCCAGGAGAAACCCCACATGATCACGGGGAGAAAATACTAACTCCGTACGGACAGCACCCGTGGTCAGGATCGAACCCGGGTTTCTGCTGCTGTAAGGCGGCAACTCTTCCATCGTGCGTCATGGCACTGCATCTATAAGTTTGAGATAATTTAGCAACAGTAGCAAGACTAAATTTGTGATAAAATACATACTTCCAACACATGTGGGACGGCACGTGTTGCGCAGCGATAAAGTTGCGCGGCACGATGTCAGATCAGGTCGCTTATTGCGTAAAGAAAAGCTGCTTTCCATCACTCACCCCTCAACTATAAAGCCCCTGTCCCACTTTCACCACCTAATTGGCGACCTCTGCCGAGTTTGCCCTTGACTCATACTCGCAGCATGTTCGGCATGAGGTCGTAGGAGGTTGTAGGAGGTCTTTGTAACTCTTCTTCGTGCTCGTGAGTGGTCTCCGCGTACTCGTGGCCTCAAGTAGGACGCGGCGTTTTTTCCAGCCTGATAAAAAAAATGCCCACGAGTAAAAAAAAGGTCGCCATGGAAAAAATTGATACTTTTTACTCGTAGGTAGGTCGTAGTAGGTCGTGATGGTAGTCGTAGGTAGTCGTAGGTTGGTAACTGGCCCGAGAAAAAAAATCAAAACATGATATCATTTTATCATGTGGTCATTTTCCACTCGTAGCTAGTCGTAGTTGGTCTTAGGTGTGGAAGACTGAGGTTGAGGGGGGTCATAGGAGTTCATAGACATAGTGGTAGGAGGTCGTAGACATAGTGGTAGGAGGTCGTAGACATAGTGGTAGGAGGTCGTAGACATAGTGGTAGGAGGTCGTAGACATAGTGGTAGGAGGTCGTGGACATAGTGGTAGGAGGTCGTAGACATAGTGGTAGGAGGTCGTAGACATAGTGGTAGGAGGTCGTAGACATAGTGGTAGGAGTTCATAGACATAGTGGTAGGAGGTCGTAGACATAGTGGTAAGAGGTCGTATGAGGGCTTTTACTTCGGCAAGTCAACACGACCTTGACATTTTTTCCAACTCGTCCAGGTCTTTTAAACTCGTGGATTAGGTCATCCAAGTGGGACAGGCCCTTAACGCAAGAATAACCTATGAACAAACCGGTTAAACATGTTCTTCCAACTCAACCACTGCCGTGTTTTGTCAATGTTGCTACATGTCCTGAGATAACTGATAGTCTACCTGAGGTTTACTCTCACAATTATTGTCACCTTAATTATTTTATTGCTCTGTAAACTCCAGGCCACCCATTGCTTATTTAATAGAAACTAGATAAGAAGTTATTTTATAAATAGAAGCAAGCTGTTGGTGGGTAAACTTACAGCAAGAATGTTACAGTTATAAACTTTCAAATGTAAACTCTACTGTGCAATGAGGAAGTATATTAGGCACAAAAAGCTGGAGTAACTCAGCGGGACAGGCAGCACCTCCGGAGAGAAGGAGTGGGCGACGTTTTGGGTCGAGACCCATCTTCAGACCCGAAACATCACCCTTGCCTTCTCTCCGGAGATGCTGCCTGTCCCGCTGAGTTACTCCAGCATTTTGTGTCTGTCTTCGGAGTAAACCAGCATCTGCAGTTCCTTCCTGCATGTATATTAAGCATGTTTAGTTTGGTTTTGGTTAGAAATACAACATCCAACATCCTGCGGCCCATCGAGTCCACGTTGACCATCGAACACACGTTCACTCTAGTTCTACGTCATTCCACTTTCGCCTACACTCTCTACACAATAGGGGCAAATTACAGAAGTCAATTAACCTCAGCAACCTACACGTCTTTGGCATGTGAGAGGAATGCAGAGCATCTAGAGAAAGCCCAGTTCATCCCGAAGTGGATTGATCAGGCTGAGCCATCGTCAAAACTCCCAGAAAACTGCTGATGCCTTCTTCATGGTTCCCGTTTATTAAATGTGACCATCCCTTATATGCACAAAGTCCCATCCTGGTCATTCCTTCTCCTTTCTCCCGTCCAGCAGAAGGTACAGAAACTCAAAAGCATGCACCGCCAGACTCAGGAACAGCTTCTTCCTCTCTGTTATCAGGCTTCTGAATGGTCCTTCCATAAGCTTGGGTACAGTCCGATTCACCTACCCCATTGAGGACATTAGACTTTGTCTATGCAACTGATGTGCTGCAATGCTGAGAACTATATTCTGCACTATCACCCCTTTGCTCAATCCATTGTACTTGAGTTTGACTTAATTGTATTTATGTATAGTATTATCTGATCTGATTAAATAGCATGCAAAAGCAAATTTTACACAGGATCTCAGTACACGTGACAATAATAAATCTAATCTTTTGTGAGTGCACTTTGCATGTGAAGCTCTCAATGAGATAATATATTTTTTGCCTCCGGATAAGATTGACATTGGGTTTATTGATCAAGTGCTGAGGTGGCCTGGAGTCCCCATCTGACATAAGTCACCTGTTTCACCAGCACCAGGTTCATTGTATTCACTTGCAGGCATTTATTATTTCCAATCACATACTCACTCCTCTGTCTGAAGAAGGGCCTCGACTCGGAACTTCACCATTCCTTCTCTACAGTGATGCTGCCTGTCCCGCTGAGTTACTCCGGCATTTTGCGTCTATCTTCGGTGTAAACCAGCATCTGCAGTTCCTTCTTACACACTCACTCCTCTACGTCACTTTGTTCTTTACCTTCTGTTTGCTGATGGTAAGGAATTGGAAGGTAATTTAAAATATGTTGCTGAGGCCTCATATGGAGTATTGTGTTCGGGGGACGGCACGGTGACGCAGCAGTAGAGACCCGGGTTCCATCCTGACTTTGGGCATTGTCTGCATGGAGTTTGTACGTCCTCCCTGTGACCGCGTGGGTTTTTTCTGTGTCTCCTGTTTCCTCCCACACTCCAAAGATGTCAGGTATGTGCTGTGGGTTAATTGGCTTCGGTAAAAATTGAGTTATTGTGTTAGTGCTAGTGTTAGTAGTAGTGTTAGTGTTAGGGATAGTTTTTTTTATTTTAGAGATACAGCGCAGAAACAGGCCTTTCAGCCCATCGGATTCGCGCCGACCAGCGATCACCGCACATTCACACTATCCTACACGCACTAGGACAATTTTTACATTTACCAAGCCAATTAACCTACAAACCTGTACTCTTTGGACTGTGGGAGGATAAAACCCACACAGATCACGGGGAGAACGTACAAACTTCGTACAGACATCACCCGTAGTTGGGATCGAACCCTGGTCTCCAGCGCTGCATTCGTGGTAAGGCAGCAACTCTACCACTACGCCACCGTGACCGATAGTGTTAGTGTTACGGGGTGATCGCTGGTCGGCGTGGACTAGGTGGGCCGAAGGGCCTGTTTCCGCACTGTATCTCCAAAGTCTAAAGTCTAAAACAGTGTAAGAATCAGCGGTCTGTCCATAAAATGTATCTGCGACTTACACACCAGTGCACCAGAGGAAATATACACAAGTCAAGTGAACTCGAGGAGGAAATCTTAGACATACGCAAACATTTGGAGACATGGTTTGGCAACATGATATATTTCAGTGAGCAGAAAAGTACAGGACATGCTAATGAGACCTGACTGATACTCTTGTACTTCAGCGGTAGAGAGTAAAAAGCATTCCTGTTCCATTTAATGGAACCACATTTCTGGAAAACTAATACCAGGAATCACCTAAAAACTGTTAAGAAATTCACAGAATGCACCAGTCTTAAAACCTTTCATACATAATTACTTTATTCAAGTAAACTGTCATATATATATATATATCTTCCTGGCTTATGTGGCCTCTAATCTTCTCACAGGCAATGCTGAATAAATTGCATCTCAACTAGTAAGTCTGGAAGCTATGTACTTTAAGGTCAATGGATAAGATTCAGGACACAACTATTCACCCAGACTTAAAGGTATTTACAATATCATTCATGTTCTGTTATACAAACATATGAACATACAAAACTAGGAGCCAGAATAGGCCACTCTGCCTCTTCAGCCCACTAAGATATTGTGCAGGATAAAACTAGGTTATGGGTGATCACTGGTTAGCGTGGACTTGGTAGGCCAAGGGCCTGTTCCACACTGTATCTCAAAACTAAACTAAACTATAGATAGGGTACCATGTACAATTCTGGTCAACACATTGTTAGTTTACCCTCTATAGCTGAAGTACTTCCATGGAAGAACATAGATACTAGGAACCGCAGATGATGGTTTGCAAAAAAACCACAAGGTGCAGGAAGAACATAATTATACTGGAGAGGCTGCAATTATATTTGAGGTGGGGTCTGAGATGCATCGGGTGCGATGAGAGACTGGATAAACTGGCTTTGTTACCCCTGAAGTGGAAGGTATTGGGATTCAGGAGCAGATGTGTACTAGATCATGTGTATGAGGGCCATAGATACATAGATACACAGACAATAGTTGCAGGAATAGGCCATTCGGCCCTTTGAGCCAGCACCGCCATTCAATGTGATCATGGCTGATCATCCACAATCAATACCCCGTTCCTGCCTTCTCCCCATACCCCTTGATTCTATTAGCTCTAAGAGCTCTATCTAACTCTCTGTTGAAAGCATCCAGTGAATCGGCCTTCACTGCCTTCTGAGGCAGGCAATTCCACAGATTTACAACTCTCTGGGTGAAACATTATTCCTCACCTCAGTTCCAAATGGCCTACACCTTATTCCTAAATTGTGGCCCCTGGTTCTGGACTTCCCCAACATCGGGAACATGTTTTCATCATCTAGCGTGTCCAATCCATTAATAATGGCGGGGACACTTTAGACCAAAGTACAAAGTCTAAAACTAGAGGTCATAGATGTAGGATCAAGGGTAAGAGTTTTAGAGAGAATATTCTGATGATTCATATTTAATCGAGACAAGGCATGCAATTCCCACCCATATTTTGACGACTTCCAAGCCTATTTCTTATTTTTAAAAAGAATACCGTACAGCTATAATTCCATGTATTATACATTTAATTATATAGCTTAATGAGTTGAATGGATGAAGTCATTCATCTGAGGTGGATCAAATAATAATGCAAACATAGATGGACGAATACTCTAAAATAATTATTGTAGAAATAACAACACACCAGTGGTATTTAAAATTATAGTGTTTAGCAAATTTATTATTCATATTTATTATTGGATAATACTCAATATGGTAGCATTGGGATTAACTTTCTGAATTAACATCTCAACATCTGATCCATTGCCCAGTAGTTTAGCTTAGGGATATAGCATAGAAACAGGTCCTTCAGCCCACCGATTACGTGCTGGCCAGTGTTCACCTATACACAAGTTCTATGCTACAAACTAGGGACAATGGACAGAAGCCAATTAAACTTCTGTGTACGTCTTTGGAATGTGGGAGGAAACCGGAACATCCAGACAAAACCCACGCAGGTCACGGGGAGACCGTTCAAGCTCCGTACGGGCAGCACCCAAGGTCAGGATCGAACCTGCAGCGGCTGGCACTGTAGTGCAGCGATAGAGTTGCTGCCTTACAGCACCAAGGATGATCCTGACTATGGGTGCTGTCTGCGCAGAGTATGTACGTTCTCTCCGTGACCTGCGTGGGTTTTCTCTGGGATGTGAAGAAAACAAATGGCATGTTTGCCTTCTTTACAAGAGGAGTTGAGTATAGGAGCAAAAAAGTCCCTCTGCAGTTGTACAGGGCCCTGGTGAGACCACACCTGGAGTATTGTGTGCAGTTTTGGTCTCCACATTTGAGGAAGGACATTCTTGCAATTGAGGGAGTGCAGCATAGGTTTAAAAGGTTAATTTCCAGGATGGCGGGACTGTCATATGTTGAAAGAATGGAGTAACTGGGCTTGTATACACTAGAATTTAGGATGAGAGGGGATCTAATTGAAACATACAAAATTATAAAGGGATAGGACATGCTAGAGGCAGGAAATATGTTCCCGATGTTGGGGGAGTCCAGAACCAGGGGTCACAGTTTAAGAATAAGGGGTAGGCTATTTAGAACGGAGATGAGGAAAAACATTTTCACAGAGAGTTGTGAATCTGTGGAATTCTCTGCCACAGAAGGCGGTGGAGACCAATTCTCTGGATGCTTTATTAAGGAATTAGATAGAGCTCTTAAAGACAGCAGAGTCAAGGGATATAGGAGAAGGCAGGAACGGGGTTAACTGATTATGGATGATCAGCCATGATCACAGTGAATGCCGGTGCTGGCTCGAAGGGCCAAATGACCTACTCCTGCAACTATTGTCTATTGTCTATTGTCTATCTCCGTTTTCCTTCCACACTCCAAAGACGTACAGGTTTGTAGGTTAATTAACCATATAACCATATAACCATATAACAATTACAGCACGGAAACAGGCCCTCTCGGCCCTTCCAGTCCGTGCCGACCATTTGTTTTCCCCTAGTCCCATCTACCTGCACTCAGACCATACCCCTCCATTCCCTTCACGTCCATATACCTATCCACTTTACTCTTAAATGTTAAAATCGATCCTGCCTCCACCACTCTGCTGGAAGCTCATTCCACACAGCCACCACCCTCTGAGTAAAGAAGTTCCCCCTCACGTTACCACGAAACCTCTGTCCCTTAATTCTCATGTCATGCCCTCTTGTTTGAATCTTCCCTACCCTCAATGGGAAAAACGTATCCACGTCAACTCTGTTTATCCCTTTCATCATTTTAAAGACCTCAATCAAGTCCCCCCTTAACCTTCTGCGCTCCAAAGAATAAAGACCTAACTTGTTCAACCTTTCTCTGTAACATAGTTGCTGGAACCCTGGCAACATTCTAGTAAATCTCCTCTGTACTTCTCTCTATTTTGTTGACAATTGGCTTGGTATAATTGTAAAATTGTCCCTAGAGTGTGTGGGATAGTGTTAATGTGTGGGGATCGCTGGTCGGTGCGGACTGGGTGGGCCAAAGGGCCTGTTTCCAGACTGTATCTCTAAACTAAACCAAGCTAAACCCGGTCTCTGCCGCTGTAAGGCAGCAATTCTACCGCTATGCCACTGTGCCGCCTTGTTGCTATATAATATAAATTCAAGTAATGAACCCGTATATATAAATAAAAATCCAAAATGGTAGCTATAAATCTACTAGATATTTGTTTAAAAAAATTGACTCACTAATATCCTACAGGCAAAAGAACCTGGCCTCATCACCAGGTCTGGGCTTTACTGTAATTTGGCAAGTCAAAACCATCTCAAATAGTTTATACTTTGGCAGGGGCCAGAAATGAGCCTTTTGCCAGACATTTTTGACATTATACCTTTTTGAGAATCCCCGCTTGTATCCTCACTAAATCTGCCACATTCTGTTTATCGTCAACCTGTGAACTACCTGTCTCCATTACACTACTGTTGCTGATGCCGTTGATGGTTATAAAACGTCTTATTGTAACCATTGAGCAAATTGAAAACTACCTGCACTGAATTTCAAACCAAATAAGATGCAGGAACACTTTCTTTACTGTCATCAGAAAACGATTAATGAAGTGATTTACACATGAATAAAACTGGAGATGGTGTTAGTTTACAGGGTGATTGCTGGACGGCACGGACTCGATGGGCCGAAGGTTGTGTTCATTCGCTGTATCTCTAAAGTCGAAAGATATATAGAATTCTGTCATTACTGCTGATTTAGTTTAATTTAGTTTAGTTTAATTTAATTTAGAGGTACAGTCTGGAAACAGGCCCTTTGGCCCACAGGGTTAGCGCCGACCAGCGATCCCCAGAACACAAATGCAATCCTACACACTAGGGATAATGTCAAGGGGAGAACATACAAACTCTGTACAGACAGCACCCATAGTCATGATCAAACCCGGTTCCCTGGCTTTGTAAGGCAGCAACTCTACCGCTGCGCCACCATGCCTGCCCTATTATTTAGAAATAATTTAGGAGTAGCAGCAAGACTACATTTGTGATAACGTACATACTTCTGGCACGGTGGTGCATCATTAGAGTTGCTGCTTTACAGCACCAGCGACCCCGGCACGATCCTGACTACGGGAGCTCTCTGTACGGAGGTGGTACGTTCTCCCGTGACCTGTGTGGGTTTACTCCAGGAGCTCCGGTTTCCTCCCACACTCCAAAGACTAATTGGTTCGGTAAAATTGTAGATGTACATAGTGTGCAGGATCGTGTTAATGTGCAGGGATTGCAGGTCGGCGCGGACCCGGTGGGACGCAGGGACTGTTTCCACTCTGTGCCTCTAAAGTAAAGGTAACGTTTCAGGTCAGGCCACTTCTTCTGGCATTTTGTTACATTTTTCACATTACCAAAGTGACTTCATTTGAAATGTGCGTCATTAGCTGGGGGGAAAAAAAAAGTCTTAACTCTGAAAAATATGTTTTGACCTTCTTGATGTTCAAACGAGAGACATATTGTTAAATGTTTCATGGTAATTCAGAGGGGAATTTTCTCTCTTTGAGTAATTTGTGGAGCACAGACATGGAGCAAACACTGTCTAAAGGTCTGTTGTGTGAGGAGAAAGCATGTGTTTGAACAATCTCGCCACTGTGCATCAATCAGTATTCCATTACAGAAAATAGAAAAAGACTTTCTGTCTGCTGGCCACTATACTACAGCAGAAAATGCAAACAGGGAAGGAATAGTCCGGTTAGCCCTTTGCAATGGGGATTTGAAACACTGAAAGGCATTGTATCTGATGTTGGGGATGGGAGGCTATCAACTCAGGCTTGTCTACACTCCCTTATTACCCATAAAAGCTTGCTGAAGTTTACAACTTCATAAATTATAGGAGTAGAATTAGGCCATTCAGCCCATTGAGCCTACTCGCCATTCAAACATGGCTGATCTCTGCCTCCTGATCCCATTTTCCTGCCTTCTCCCCATAACCCTTGACACCCGTTCTTATTTAGGAATAAGTGTGAAGACAGCACATAGCTCTAACATGCAACACACTTTATTACTTTCTTTTGGTTTAGTTTTGAGACACAGTGTGGAAACGGGCCCTTCTGCCCACTGAGTCCATGCCGACCAGCGATCCCCATGCATTAGCACTATACTACTCATTAGGGACAATTTACAATTTTAACCGAAGCCAAATCAACCTGCGAACCATTTTCACAAGATCATAAGTGATAGGAGCAGAATTTGGCCATTCGGCTCATCATGTCTACTCTGCCATTCAATCATGGCTGAACTACCCCTCCCTCCTAACCGTATTCTCCTGCCTTCTGCCGATAATCTCTGACACCCGTTCTAACCAACAATCTATCTATATCTGCCTTAAAAAATATCCACTGACTTGGCTTCCACAGCCCTCTGTGGCAAAGAATGCCACTGATTCACCACCCTCTGACTGATTTACTCCACGGATGCTGCCTGACCCACTGACTGACATGCTGCCTGACTCCAGCCTTTTCTGTGGTAATGTAAGATAATGTGGCAACTAGATTGCACACCTGAACAGCAATGCAAAAGTAAGCAGGTAATCTGCATTTCTAGTTGGCAGAGTGACAAATGTTGGGCAAAGCACCAGGTGCACTTCACTGCTCTTCCTTTGTGTGAATTGATAACCATGATGGTTTGAACAGAGTAAACCCTCTCTCACTTGCATAAGGAGCATATACAATTTCCAGATGTGACAGGAATTATGATTTTTTTTCTTCATAGTAAAACAACACTGAAAAGCGATTATTAGCGATTGCTTCATTTGACAAAAATCTCAGTGATGTCATCCTTGCATCGGAAGAATCATGCAAAGTTTATGATAACCTGGGTGATCCAACTTTAGATTTCATATTTAGGATTACAGCAGCTTGTGCCAAAGCACGAAATGTTTTGGTCATTATCAGAAGGTCAAGGAGCGGACTATAATGTCACTCAGTTCTACACGGTATCTGAAGCAATGCTTCAGATATCCACAACAACGTATCCAGCAAGACATTCCTCCAGCTCTTGCACCTCTCTCCAACTGCCTGCATTTTTCCAGACGCTAAAAGCCTTCCAACTCGGAGACTGCCAGAGATTCGCACAAAATGGAGGTTATATAAAGGAGTTAGCCCATAGTTTAGTTTGTTCACATTATAGAGTCATACGTTCAAATGATCAGAAGTCATAGGAACAGAATTAGGCCAATCGGCCCATCGAATCTACTCCGACCTTCAATCTACCTTTCCCTCTCAATCCCATTCCCCTGCCTTCCCCCTATAACCTTTCACACCCTTAGTAATCAAGAACCTGTCGATCCCCACATTTAAAATACCCAGTGACGTCCTCCACAGCCATCTGTGGCAATGAATTCCACAGATCACAAATAAAATCCTCCTCCTCTAAAGGTATGTTTTTTTTAAATTCTGATTATTTCACTGTTCACTATGGAGTCAGAATCTTTCCCATCTCACTTAAAATATATCCTCTCTTTCTTGATTCTGCTACTCTGGGTAAAATACTCTGTGCATTCCCCATATCAATTCCCCTCGTGATTTAATACACCTGCAAGAGAAATTAGAAATGGTCCACAAATCCCGTTGCTGTCAAAACTGTACTTTATGAGAAAAAATCTGTTTTTTGAAGGAGCTTTATGATTTCAGTCTCCGTGAAGGGTCGTGACCCAAAACATCACCCATTCCTTCTCTCCAGATATGCTGCCTGTGCCACTGAGTTACTCCAGCATTTTGTGCCTATCTTCCGTGAAATTATTATATGCCAGAGTTTAAATTATTGGCACTTTTCAGGTATTCAAATATCTGTCCCACAGTGAAATTACAAAATTGCAGCTTTTGCTCTTTTGAGATTTCCGCAACACCACCCCTTTCCAAAATCGGGCAGTGAACTAAATGTTCAATGTGCTGGATCGATCTTTCATGCATTTGTGGGAAATGTGCTTAAGCACAGATGGAAGAAGGGAACAGGAGAGAAGTGCAGGAATTTTAAACAGTGGACAGGACCAGTGAATAGGCTGATCTTGAGCCGAAAATTCTATGCAATTTTAACGGATTTATTGACTGACCTTGCAGTTGAAAAAAAGGTATTTCATAGAGTTTAGATTAGAGAAACAGGCCCTTTGGCCCACCGAGCCCGTGCCGACCAGTGATCCCTGTACACTAGCACTATCCTTGAGGGGGACGGGGGACACACGTCCCCTCCATGTTTTGAGAGGTGGGGGACAACCAATCCACCCCCCCCCCCCCATGTTTTGTAATCCGGATTTTGAAATTAGGTGAAAAAAACCATTAAAAATATCTGCTTTCCGCAAGACAGTGGGGGTGGGACTGATGATCGAGCGCGCCGATTGGATGAGAGAGACGTCGGTCAGCAGGCAGTGGGGGGGGGGGGGGGGGACATGATGATTCAGCGCGATGATTGGAGGAGGGAGGTGTCGGTCAGAGGCGGAGGTAGGGGGATGGGACTGAGGATAGAGCACGGCGATTGGAGGAGGGAGACGTCCTGGTGGAGCAAAGATCATAGAGCGGAGGTTGAATCGGCCCGTTTGCGGGGTCTTTCATCACCCGGGCCTGCGTGGTTTAAAATGGTTTAGAACTGTGATCTTCCATCGCCCCGCAGTCAAGATCCCGCGGCCGGTTTTAAGCCGCGCCGGGCGATGAAAGGCCCCACGAATGGGCTGATTGAAGCCCCACGATTCGGGGTAGCCGAAGCTGCTGGAGTTTGGAGTCGGTCACCAACCAGGTCAGTTCCTGATGTTACCGTCCACAGGGCCCACGGCCGAAGCCTCGCGTGTGTGTGCATGCACGTGCGGGCGCCTATAAATGCACGTGCGGGCGCCTATAAATTGTCCCCCTCATATTTTGATAGCGATTTCCACCCCTAATCCTACACACATTAGGGACAAATTACAGAAGCCAATTAATCTACAAATCTGTACGTCTTTGGAGTGTGGAAGGAAAACGGAGCACCCAGGGGAAAGCCCACATGGTCACGGGGAGAATGTACAAACTCCATACAGACAGCACCTGTGGGCAGGATCGAACCCGGGTCACTGGCACTCTAAAGCAGCAACCTTGCCGCTGCGGCACCATGCCGCCCTTTATAATTATACATGCAATTAGGATATTTATATAATTCAACTTGTGAGTGCTTGCTCTAAAGAATTAAATCATGCTTCTGATATATAACAAAATGTAGACTGATGTCAGACAGCACAGAAACGGACAGTTCGGGGTTTGCGAGTTTGTATGGGGAACCGTGGGTGTATGTAGGAACATCCTGCGGCGTGCTCTGCTGTGTACTCGGGGTTCGCGAGTGCGTACGGGGATATTCGGGGAGACCTGAGTGTATGTAGCTTATTTAGTGGTGTAATAAATCACTTTGTGACTCAAACTCTGTTGTCTGAATCTGGTGATTTACCGAACACAGCAGTAGCATACCATCTTCATGCTTCAGCTGAGCTGGCATATCTAGCGTGGCCCTTTACATTACTGCAGGGTTGTGACTTGAACATTTATTAGTATTAATGAAAAGAAAGACACAAAGTGCTGGAGTAACTCAGCGGGTCACACAGCATCTCTGGGGAACATGGATAGGCAACATTTCACCTCGGGACCCTTCCTTGTCACCTATCCATGTTCCCGGGAGATGCTGCGTGACCCGCTGAGTTACTCGAGCACTTTGAGTCTTTTTTTTTGGAAACTAGCATCTGCGATTCCTTTTTTTACTAGTTCCATAGACTATCCATGTTCCTCAGAGATGCTGCCCATGTCACTGAGTTAGTCTAGGACTTTGTGTCTTCAGTTCCATCCCAGGTCGAAATTCCAATAGACACCAGTAGAGCGAAAACCAGTAGCGTCTTACTGGTTTCTACTGGTCCAATTCTCTACTGGTTTTAAATATGGAAAGGTGAAATAATACCAATAGAAACCAATAGGATTTCCTACTGGAGCCATGTAGCAGACCAGTACAAATTCTTCTTGGAACCAGTATAAACCAGTACAAATCTTCATGGAACCAGTACAAATTATTCATGGAACCAGTAGAAACCACATGGAATTCCTACTGGAACCAGTAGAAACCAGTACACATCTTCATGGAACCAGTAGAAACCAGTACAAATTATTCATGGAACCAGTAGAAACCAGATGGAATTCCTACTGGAACCCAGTAGAAACCAGTACAAAATCTTCATGGAACCAGTAGAAACCAGTACAAATTATTCATGGAACCAGTAGATAAAGCAGATGGAATTCCTACTGGAACCAGTAGAAACCAGTACAACATCTTCATGGAACCAGTAGAAACCAGTACAAATTATTCATGGAACCAGTAGAAACCAGATGGAATTCCTACGGGAACCAGTAAGAAACCAGTTACAAATTATTCCATGGAACCAGTAGAAACCTGATGGAATTCCTACTGGAACCAGTAGAACAGTAGAAATCTTCATGGAACCTAGAAACCAGTACAAATTATTAATGGAACCATTAAAACCAGATGGAATTCCTACGGAACCAGTAGAAACCAGTTGGATTCCTACTGGAACCAGTAAAGACGAATTCAAAACTGCCATTGAAACCAGTAGAAACCAGTTGGAATTCCTACTGAACCAGTAAAGACCAATTCAAATTCCCCCATAGGAACCAGTAGAAACCAGTTGGAATTCCTACTGAAACCAGTAAAGACCATTTAAGTTCCCATATGAACCAGTAGAAACCAGTAGGAATTTTTACAACAACCAGTAGAAGACCATGTAGCTAATCACACAAAACCAGTACAACCAGTAGAAACCAGGAGAATCCCTACTGGATCCAGTAGAAGATTTCCAGTAAAGAAAGCAAAAAAAGTTTCAGAGTATTGGATGCTTCACTGGACTGTTAGAATGCACATCGCAGGACATTGGGTAGGGAAAAGTAAGATTTGGAATGATGCCACCAGAAGTCCAGCAGGTCGAATGAGACATAAACATATCTGAATGCTAAAAACCAATGAGGCTTACGTACAACAACACATTCCACAAACAATCACACAAACTCATGCTATAAAAATTGCATACACACAAAAATATTTTTTTTTTACATGTTTAATATCTTGACTCTTCAGATGGGAACTTTTAATACAGATACAGGTAGGTGGATCATAAATCAACTCCGTTGCTTGGCACCACGAAGAATATTACTTTAGTGAGCACACCAATAGTATGCACTTTTAACGGGGTGCATCTTTGCCAGTTCAAAATTCTTACTTTACATCCATAGCAAATAATTTTTTCTACGTTGTAAATACCTGTAGCGAACACATGCATTTATAGTACTACAATGGCTTCCTCATTCTCACTTGCTCTTTAGTTACTTGACATTTTAGGTGATTGCTCTTGTAAGACACTCAATGAAATTTCAGTGACTTCAAATGAAAGGAAAAACAGGAATTTCATGACATAACAATATATTGACTTATGAAAGCAATAGAAAGAGTTGTTCAAAAAATATACACACTTTGGTGTTGTTTGGCAATTCGATAATCTGTGAGGTAGCATTAAAACAATCAAATAATTCTTTGGTTTACAATGAGAGAGATCACATGGCAAGAAATACATGTATAATATTACAGTGTACATAGAAAGACATAAGAAAAAGCGACTGGTAACAGTAAAAACAAAGAACACCATGATGCCATAAATACAGTCCACAGTTGAATTATCAAATGGGTCATGAATACCTCTATTTACATTTTAGGTGACTGCGTTTGGTGCTTAGTGCAGCTCACTACTGTTTCCCTGACTATTGACAACATCCCCTGTTTGACCATAGTGGAAAATAATTTGACTTTCCAAACATTTTTTTTGTTTTTCCATGTCACATTGCTTGTGCTACAGATTACATGATTGTTCGACTCGTATACATTATATAAACGTTCATCAAAATGGAGGCAGCAGCTGTAATCATCGATGAAGAGTAATAACAGAAATTGAAGGGCATACAGGTCTAGATCTCTAGACTAAGTTAGTCTAGAAAATCGAAATATTTTAAAACAGTCCATATTAGCCGTGACAGAAAAAGCTGCATACAAGGCTACATAACCCGCACTTGCCTGATTGCTCAGGGTAAGTGAAAAAATCAAAGTCCGGCAAGTGTTTTGGAACAATGACTAAAAAATGTTCTGCCCGATTCGGGCGAGCAAAAAGTTTTGAAGAAGCCAACCTTTTTTTTTTCACATTTTTATGATGAAGAGTATGCATGAAAGATTACACATTTCCTCAGTGTCACCTCACAATCAATGTACATTGTAGCTAACATTTCTAATTTCTAATACATTTCTAATACCAATTAGATTGTAGTATTAGTACGAGAAGTAGACCTACAAAACTGACTGCCTTTTTCCCCGCCATTTTTTATTCTCGGTCTGCCTCCCTCTGAGACTGAAAGTCTAACATTGCCTATATATATTTTGCCCCAGTTTTTTTGTGAATGGATCTTCGAATGTTATAAATAAATGACTTGACAACAATGAAGTTTTCTAGTTCCATTAGTATAAACAGTTTCCCGTCCGCACTATAATGGGTATTAAACCATCAAAAACTACTGAGTCAAGCACTTGTGCAACAAATCTTTATTTGACAAAACACAATTACAGTTCCCACTACAGTAACCTAACCACCGCAGGTTCGACCTCGGTATCTGCCGGCTCAAGCCCTCCTGGCCTTGCTCAAAACAGAAACACTCCAGAAGGTCACGCAGTCCTAAGTGCTCTCCCAGAAGATCGACATCGGACCTCGTGGGAGCGGACATATATAGGTCCCCGAACCTCGAGGGGCCGAACCACATGGGGGGTGGTCGTGGGGGAGGGGGGGGGGGGGGTGGGGGGGGTAACACATCCAATTGCAGATATCATTAATCCCGTACATGACAGACATTTCCCTAACCAACATCATCAGTGGGCTAATGCATTGCATTCAAACAGTGTTTCTCAAAGAAAATGAACATCGCGAACATGTCCCTGATAGGCAAGAAAACCAGACAAGGCTCAATACTTAATCCAATCCCAGCAAAGTAAAGTTTTGCAACATTGTGTATATCTGGTTTTGCAGGCATCATCCAATCCATTCTAATGCATTTTTGCACATAATTGTCATTCCTGCAGAGGGGTCAATTTTTTTCCAGCAGCTCTGAACTAGGCTCTAGACAACGGCACCATTTCTGCAGCTTTGTCCCATTTCCACAGAAGGCACTTTTAAATTGAACAAATGGTCTAGCAGCCCAGAAGCCTGTACTCAATTTTAGGGTCCTGCCCCCATCCAATTTGGCCAGGATTAACAGCCGATTACAATAAAAATACTTGTTTGCATGCTATCCTGGTCAAATCATATAATGCATATACAAGCCGAGCAGTATATAAGTATGACAGGTAGTGCAAGAAGCAAAAATACCAGAGTGCAGAATGTAGTATTGGCAGTAGCATCAGAGTGGGTAGACCCAGGACAAATTGATTGTGATAGTTATGCCTAGAAGTTGACGCACTCATACTTCAGCACCATAATTCGGTCTGAATTATGGTCCCGACATGACACATCACCTATCCATCTTCTTCAGCGATGCTGCCTGACCTGAGTTACTCCTGCACTCTGTGTTGTTTTTTTCAATAACTTTGTCTTGCTGACATTGAGGGAGAGGTTGTTGGCGTGACACCATGTTACTACTCTATCTTCATGTACTCCATCTCATCATTGTTTGAGATCTGCCCGCTACGGTGGTGTCATCTGCAACTTGTAGATGAAGTTATAGCAGAAGATAGAGACACAAAAACTGCAAACCTTCAGCCATACAACCATAAGTCATAATAGTTCTACAGACCACTGCTGGTTTCTATTACTATTTTCTACGTCAACAAATACAAGCAATCATTCAGACATTAAAAATCCGCATGTTGCTTTGATAGTACACAATACCCACTGGCTTCATCGAACTTCACAATATCACTGGTTCGAACAATGGCTTAATGGACATTGTCGTCTCTGAAAACCACGTAAGGCGTACGAGAATTTGGCTGTGCCATTGCTCGAAGTTGCGACATGAACATGAACTGGTAGTGATGGCTTGAATAATATGCTGACACTTCGAGAGACGCGTGGACTATACTTATAATAACGTTATGGGCTATTACATAAAGAATAAAGTAAACGCTAGCTAGACTATTGTGTAGAAATATGCGGAGCTCATCGATTTTAACACTCAACGGTACAGGATAATTCAGAAATATCGTTGTGTTCGTTCCCCCGGTTTGCACGTACGTACGCTGGCCGGATGTATGTGAGTCACGTCGCACGCCACGCACGCATGTCGTATACCTTAAAATCAAATTGACCCACGCTCTTTGTTGTCTTGCTTGAACTCAAGGGCCGAATTGTATGACGTAGTATTGCAACCAATTGCCGTAACTCCGTGGTTTGAAGTAATATTGATGGCATCGAAAAAAATTAAGAGTTCTTAAAAATCATGTAATAATTTTTTTCAAGTGTGTTTTATATCTTTTTGTTGTTTGAATTGCATATTTTAATTTTTGTACTGCATTTATTACAATCTCTTTGAACCAGTAGACTCTACTGGATTTCTACTGGTTTGACTTCATATTTTTTCCACCCTATAAATCTCTTATACCAGTAGACTTCTGTTTCTAATGGCCTCTGCTGTTTTTGACATGGCGTTTTCCACCCAATTCAAACCAGTAGACTCTAATTGCTTCTAGTGGTTTCTACTGGTCTGACTTCATGTTTTTCTAATCTCTTTGAACCAGTAGACTCTACTGGACTCTACTCGGTTTGACTTAACAATATTGCCACCCTACTCTTAAACCAGTAGACACTACTGGTTTATATTGTCTCAGTGGTTTGACTTGTTATTTTTACATGCAAAATTGTAGTGGTCTTCACTGGTTTTTCTACTGGTTTAACTTCGTATGTAACACACCATTTCAAACCAGTAGACTCTACAGGTTTTCTACTGTTTTCTACAGGTTTGACTCCCTACTTGAAACCATGACACTTACTGGTTTCTAATGGTTCTATTCTACTGGTTTGACTTTGGAATTTTATACTCACCCCTCTAAAAACCAATAGATCTACTGGTTTCTATTGGCTTCTTCTGGTCTTCATTCCAGTTGGATCTACTGGTTTCTAATGGAATCATATATTGAACCACTGGAAATTCCCATAGAAACCACTAGGATCCTGAAACCATATATAAAAACCAGTAGAAGGTCTCTACTGGTTTCTACTGGTTTCTATGGGAATTTCGACCTTCATAGACTACCTGACCAGTTATATCTGTTTAAAAAAATAATAGTGTTGTAATTTCGTAAAATTATCTCCCATCAATTTCAGCTAGTTTCAAGTGTCACTTAGACATCCAGGAGCAGAGGAAAAGAGCTTTGACAGCAGCAGAGTTGTGGCACAGGGCAGCATTGTGGTGTACTGGTAGAGCTGCTGCCTTACAGCTCCAGAGATCCGGGTTCGATCCTGACTACGGGTGCTGTCTGTACGGTTTGTACGTTTTCCCTGTGACTACGTGGGTATTCTTTGTGTGCTCCATTCTCTTCTCACACTCCAAAGACGTACAGGTTTTGTAGGTTAATTCACTTTGGCAAAAAAAAAAAAATTAATTGGCCCTAGTGTGTAGAATGGTGCTAGAGTACGGAATGATCGCTGATCGGTGAGGTCTGGGTGGGCTGAAGGGCCTGTTTCTGCGCTGTATCGCTAAAGTAAAGCAACAAACTATCAAAGAACCATTGGTGCTGTTGGGGTAGGGCCTCATGTTCCACCAGCTGAGGCCTAGTTGCCTTGTGTGGATTGTTACTCTTTGCAGGGCAGTTTTGATAGGAGTTGCTGGGCCTCAAAAGGTCAGTGCAAAGGTCGAGGGCTTGGGCTTTTCAGTTTCAGTTTTAGTTTCCCGTGTACACGTGTACCGAGAGACAGTGAAAAGCTTTTGTTGCGTGCTAACCAATCAGCGGAAAGATAATACATGACTACATTTGCAGTGTATGGATACATGATAAGGGAATAACGTTTAGTGCAAGGTAAAGCCTGTAGTAAGAAACTTTGCTGTGGAGGTAGAGATTTAAAAGTGCGGAGCGATTGTAATATGTGATTGCAGATCTGCTTCTGTGACCAGCGTACAAATAGTCGCCTGGGTTGAGCACCATCTTGCAACGGGGTGGGGAGGGGAGCGGGGTGAAGTGAAACGCGTGCTGTCTGAGTCAAGCACATTTCAGCCCCATGACCATTTAGTCGATAGGGAAACGTGTAGTTCGATAATAGAAGAACACACAGTCACCTTTAGGGAGCCCACGTGTACAGCAGTGACATTACACAATGTCCAGAAGAAGGAAGAAGGAAGAATGCAGATGTGAACGATGGATCACCAGAAGATTTTTTTAATTATTTAGTTCTTCTCCCATGAGTCAGCAGCCATTTTAACTCTGGAATTTCACTAGTTGCCACGGTGCCCATCGGACAGGCTTTAAGCTTAGGTTTGGGGTTAGCTTTAATATTGTCTGAGGTACTGAGGTACAGTGGAAAGTTTTATTTTGCATGCTTTCCAATCAGAACAGATAATACTATACATAAATACAGTCAAGTCAAACTCAAGTTCAATAGGTAGATCAAAAGGGATGATGCAGTGCAGTATATTGATTTCTCTAATTTCAAGTAACCTTTGCTTTCACTCTCTCCCCCAACCACCACAAACCACTAAAAAAAGCAAAACCGAAAATAACAAAACTTCCCCCATTCCCCCACCCCCCCTAGTCATCCTACTAGTTTCACTGTCTGTTTTCACCACCACCACAGCCAACAATGGATCATTGTGGGCTCCTGGGTCGTCTGTGCCGGCTCTGATTTGTTCTGGACCTTTTCATACCTCTAGTTTCCCTCTCCCCTGACTCTCAGTCTGAAGAAGAATCTCAACCTGACACTTCACCTACTATGTTCCTTTTCTGCAGAGATGCTGCCTGACCCGCTGAGTTTCATCCGGCATTTTATGCCTATCTTCTGCAGAATATAGTTCTCAGCATTGCAGCACACCAGTTCCAGAGACAAATTCCAATATCCACTTTGGAGTTGAGATGAATTGGACAGTACCCATGCTTATTGAAGGACAATTTTGGAGCCTGATTATTATCAGGGAAAGAAGATGTTTCTAAGTCTGGTGGTGCGTCGTTTCAAAGCTTCTGCCAGGTGGGAACTTCACACTCACTTGTGTCCCTCTGGCCCAAATGACTTCCATAAAACTCTAACACAAGTTAGAAGGCCAATTATAGGTTCTCCATTCAGTAAATGGTGCGCTCAAATGGCAGTGAACTTAATAAGGATTCAGGTTTATGAGGCCATGAAAATTCCCAGTGGAATCAATGACAATCTTGTGGATGTTGGCATGTTGTTGTTCTCTTCATGTGATTGGAACAGAACTAGGCCATTCGGCCCATCAAGTCTACTCCACCATTCAATCATGGCTGATCTCTTTCCCTCTCAACCCCATTCTTCTGCCTATTCCTCATAATGCCTGACACCCGCACTAATCAAGAATTAACCAAATTTCTGCAACATCCTCCCATCTGCAGTTCTTTTCTACATTAATCAAGAATCTACCTAACTCTGCCTTAAAAATATCCATTGACTTGGCCTCCACAGCCGTCTGTGCCAATTAATTCCACTGATTTATACTCTCTGACTAAATGCATTCTTTCTCATCTCCTTCCTAAAAGAACATCCTTTAATTATTTTATGAAATACTGTCCCAAATGAGAGTTTACCACTCCCTCCTTGGGGATAAGACAAGTAATTAATGGCCTCAGCATAAAATCAGTGGGAGGAATGTTAATAGATTCATAGTCATAGTCATACAGTGTGGAAATAGGCCCTTCGGCCCAACCCTGAAAATCATTGGGCAATCTTATAAATTCCAGAAGTGGCGGCGCTGCCATGCAGCTATGGCTCGCCTGCAGTCCGTCTGTCTTTTCCTTCTTTTTTGTTTTCTTTTGTCCTGTTGGACGTATGTTTTAGTTTATTTATAGTTGTTTATGTGTGGGGGGTGGGGTTTATGTGGGGAAACTTGTTTTAGTCTCCTTCGGGGGGGATGCAACCTTTTCTTTGTTGTATCCCCGTCTCCGTCTCCGTCTGCGCTGAGGCCTAATCGCGGAGCTGGCGGCCTCCAACTGGAACCGATCTCAAGGCTCCAGAGAAAGTCGTGGATAGCACGTACAGTGAGTTGGTCACACCGCAGGCAAACGGTAAGAGGACAAGAAGGGAACGGGTGGCCAATAGCCAGCAAAGCAGTAGGCAGGTAGTGCAGGAGTCCCCTGCGGTCATCTCCCTCCTAAACAGGTATACCATTTTGGATACTGTTGAGGGAGATGGCTCATCAGGGGAATGCAGCAGCAGCCAGGTTCATGGCACCATGGGTGGCTCTGCAGCACATGAGGGGGGAAAAAAAGAGGGGAAGGGCAATAGTAATAGGGGATTCAATTGTCCAGGGGAATAGATAGGCGTTTCTGCGGCCGCAAACGAGACTCCAGGATGGTATGTTGCCTCCCTGGTGCAAAGGTCAGGGATGTCACTGAACGGCGCAGAAACATTCTGGAGGGGAGGGTGAACAGCCAGTTGTCGTGGTGCATGTTGGCACCAACGATATAGGTAAAAAAAGGGATGAGGTCCTACAAGGTGAATTTAGGGAGCTAGGAGATAAACTTAAAAGTAGGACCTCAAAGGTAGTAATCTCCGGATTACTACCAGTACCACGGGCCAGTCAGAGTAGAAATAGGATAATGCAAATGAATACGTGGCTTGAAAAGTGGTGCAAGGGGAGGGATTCAAATTTTTAGGGCACTGGGACCAGTTCTGGGGGAGGTGGGACCGGTACAAACAGGACGGTTTGCACCTGGAATGGAATGGAACCAATGTTCTTGGGGAGTGTTTGCTAGTGCTGTCGGGAGGATTTAAAACTAATGTGGCAGGGGGGTGGGTACAAGAGCAGAGAGGCAGGAGGGTGTAAAATGAGGTAGAAGCATTAGGTAGCAAGGTGAAAGGTAAAAGTGGCAGGCAGACAAAACCAGGGCAAAAATCAAAAAGGGCCACTTTTCAGCAAAATTGTATAAGGGGTAAATGCGTTGTAAAGACATGCCTGAAGGCTTTGTGTCTCAATGCAAGGAGTATTCGTAATAAGGTGGACGAGTTGAACGTGCAGATAGATATTAATGATTATGATTATAGTTGGGATCACGGAGACATGGCTCCAGGGTGACGTAGGCTGGGAGCTGAACATCCAGGGATATTCAATATTCAGGAGGGATAGAGAGAAAGGAAAAGGAGGTGGGGTAGCGTTGCTGGTTAGAGAGGAGATTAAAGCAATGGAAAGGAAGGACATTAGCTTGGAGGATGTGGAATCGTATGGGTAGAGCTACAAACACTAAGGGGCAGAAAACGCTGGTGGTGTTGTGTACAGGCCACCTAACAGTAGCAGAGAAGTTGGGGATGGTATCAAACAGGAAATTAGAAATGCGTGCGACAAAGGCAAAACAGTTATAATGGGTGACTTCAATCTACATATAGATTGGGTTAATCAAATTGGCAGGGGTGCTGAGGAAGAGGATTTTTTGGAATGTATGTGGGATAGTTATCTAAATCAACATGTAGAGGAAACCAACGAGAGAGCAGGCTATTTTAGACTGGGTTTTGAGTAATGAGGAAGGGGTAATTAGCCGTCTTGTTGTACGTGCCCCCTTGGGCAAGAGTGACCATAATATGGTTGAGTTCTTCATTAGGATGGAGAGTGACATTGTTAATTCAGAAACAATGGTTCTGAACTTAAAGAAAGGTAACTTTGAGGGTATGAGAACGAGAATTGGCCAAGATTGACTGGCAATTAATTCTAAAAGGGTTGACGGTGGATATACAATGGAAGACATTTAAAGACTGCATGGATGAACTACAAAAATTGTTCATCCCAGTTTGGCAAAAGAATAAATCGGGAAGGTAGTGCATCCGTGGATAACAAGGGAAATCAGGGATAGTATCAAAGCAAAGGATGATGCGTACAAAGTAGCCAGAAAATGCAGCATACCAGAGGACTGGGAGAAATTCAGAGACCAGCAGAGGAGGACAAAGGGCTTAATTAGGAAAGGAAAAATAGATTATGAAAGAAAACTGGCAGGGAACATAAAAACTGACTGCAAAAGTTTTTATAATATGTGAAGAGAAAGAGGTTAGTTAAAACAAATGTAGGTCCCTTGCAGTCAGAAACAGGTGAGTTGATCATGGGGAACAAGGATATGGCGGACCAATTGAATAACTACTTTGGTTCCGTCTTCACTAAGGAAGACATAAATAATCTGCCTGAAATAGCAGGGGACTGTGGGTCAAAGGAGGAATTGAGTGAAATCCAGGTCAGTCTGGAAGTGGTGTTGGGTAAATTGAATAGATTAAAGGCCGATAAATCCCCAGGGCCAGATAGGCTGCATCCCAGAGTACTTAAGGAAGTAGCTCAGGAAATAGTGGATGCATTAGTGATAATCTTTCAAACTCTTTAGATTCTGGAGTAGTTCCTGAGGATTGGCGGGTAGCAAATGTAACCCCTCTTTTTAAGAAGGGAGGGAGAGAGAAAACGGGAATTACAGACCAGTTAGTCTAACATCGGTAGTGGGGAAACTGCTAGAGTCAGTTATTAAAGATGGGATAGCAGCACATTTGGAAAAGTGGTGAAATCATTGGACAAAGTCAGCATGGATTTACAAAAGGTAAATCATGTCTGACGAATCTTGTGGAATTTTTCGAGGATGTAACTAGTAGCGTGGATAAGGGAGAACCAGTGGATGTGGTATATCTGGACTTCCAGAAGGCTTTCGACAAGGTCCCACATAAGAGATTAGTATACAAACTTAAAGCATACGGTATTAGGGGTTCAGTATTGACGTGGATAGAGAACTGGCTGGCAAACAGGAAGCAAAGAGTATGAGTAAACGGTCCTTTTCACAATGGCAGGCAGTAACTAGTGGGGTCCGCAGGGCTCAGTGCTGGGACCCCAGCTGTTTACAATAATATATTAATGATCTGGATGAGGGAATTGAAGGCAATATCTCCAAGTTTTGCGGATGACACTAAGCTGGGGGGCAGTGTTCGCTGTGAGGAGGATGCTAGGAGACTGCAAGGTGACTTGGATAGGCTGGGTGAGTGGGCAAATGTTTGGCAGATGCAGTATAATGTGGATAAATATGAGGTTATCCACTTTTGGTGCAAAAACAGGAAAGCAGACTATTATTTAAATGGTGGCCGATTAGGAAAAGGGGAGATGCAGCGAGACCTGGGTGTCATGGTACACCAGTCATTGAAAGTAGGCATGCAGGTGCAGCAGCAGTGAAAAAAGCGAATGGTATGTTAGCTTTCATAGCAAAAGGATTTGAGTACAGGAGCAGGGAGGTTCTACTTCAGTGTACAGGTCTTGGTGAGACCACACCTGGAGTATTGCGTACAGTTTTGGTCTCCAAATCTGAGGAAGGACATTATTGCCATAGAGGGAGTGCAGAGAAGGTTCACCAGACTGATTCCTGGGATGTCAGGACTGTCTTATGAAGAAAGACTGGATAGACTTCGGTTTATACTCTCTGGAATTTAGGAGATTGAGAGGGGATCTTATAGAAACTTACAAAATTCTTAAGGGGTTGGACAGGCTAGATGCAGGAAGATTGTTCCCGATGTTGGGGAAGTCCAGGACAAGGGGTCACAGCTTAAGGATAAGGGGGAAATCCTTTAAGACCGAGATGAGAAAGACTTTTTTCACACAGAGAGTGGTGAGTCTCTCTGGAACTCTCTGCCACAGAGGGTAGTTGAGGCCAGTTCATTGGCTATATTTAAGAGTGAGTTGGATGTGGCCCTTGTGGCTAAGGGGATCAGAGGGTATGGAGAGAAGGCAGGTACGGGATACTGAGTTGGATGATCAGCCATGATCATATTGAATGGCGGTGCAGGCTCGAAGGGCTGAATGGCCTACTCCTGCACCTAATTTCTATGTTTCTATGTTTCCAGAGGCAGAGCCAGGGCTCACCATCGCGGAGCTGGCCGACTTCAGAGGCTGTGGTGGCGCTGTGGCTGCGGCCCAACTTCGGAGCCTCGGAGGCTCGGCCGCGGGCCCAGTGGACGACAACATCGAGAGCTCGCAGATCCCAGGTTGGTGACCGATTCTCTGGAGCTCCCACAACAACAGCTTTGTCCGCTGGACTGGAGGGCGGCAGCTTCGTCCTCCCCGGGCAGTGGAGTTTGAACCGGCCCGTTCACGGAGCTCGGATTCGGCCTCGAGACTTACCATCACCCGGCGGAGGGCCCAACATTGAAAACCTGGATCGCCTCAACGCAGAGGGAGAACAAGGAAGGAAGAGATAGGGACTTTAAGACTTTTGCCTTCCATCACAGTGAGTAGATGCCTGGTAGACTCACTGTGGTGGATGTTAAACTGTGTTCATTGTGTGTTCTGTTATTTTATTTTCTGTCATGACTGTAAGGTACGCAAGTTCGTTCAAACTAAAAGTTTGAATGAATAAAAGAAACTATAACTCTAACTCTAAATTAGAGGAAGAGTGAGATCAAATGCAAATTGTAGGAAAAGCACCTCATATTTTGCTTGGGCAGCTTGCAGCCCAGCGGTATGAACATTGACTTTTCTAACTTCAAGTATCCCTTCTTCATCTCTCCCCCACTTTAGTCACCGTACTAGTTTCACTGTCGTTCTGCTGAGTTTCACTGTTTGTATCACTCGTTATCACCTACCCCACAGCAAACAATGGTCCATTGTGGGCTCTACCTTTCCTTGATCTCTGTTGCTTTTTGCATATCTTTCATTCATTGGTTCTATGTACCTTCAATAACTTTGTTCCCCTCTGCCATGACGCTCAGTCTGAAGAAGGGTCTTGACCCGAAACCTCACCTATTCCTTTTCTCCGGAGATGCTGCCTGACCCGCTGAGTTACTCCACTTTTTTGTGTCTATCTTCCCTCTAATTCATTAGTTAGGTTACAGCTGGCGTGTCATGTATAGTTCTGGTCATACTACTATAGAAAGGATACAACTGCATTGGAGAGGGAGCAGAAGAGACTCACCACGATATTCCCTGGCTGGAGCACTGATCAGCCTGAAGACACACACATTAAGGACAATTATATTTTACATTTTTTTATACCAAGCCAATTAACCCACAAACCTGTGAGTTTTTGGAGTATGGGAGGAAACCGAAGATCTCGGAGAAAACCCGTGCAGGTCACAGGGAGAACGTACAAACTCCGTACAGACAAGCACCCGTGGTCAGGATCGAACCTGGGTTTCTGGCGCTGTAAACGCTGTAAGGCAGCAACTGAACTGCTGCGCCACCATGCCGCTGTGGGCCAAAAGGCCTGTTTCCACCCTGTATGAATCTATGACAATGAGACTACCTGCATCTGAAGCACATTCCTCTTATCCACAACACATTTTGCTTTACTGCACATGTGCTCCAAGGCCACCCACCTGTCTCACTTCCCCTCTCAGTCTTGTCGTTCAGTTTCTGCCTTTTTCTGAACTCTGAAGGTTGTTTGTTAATGAGGAGTTTCCTGTCATTTCCACCTCACTTCTCCTCTGGAATGTTATCCTGGGGCCTTAAGCAACGCCAGATTAGATTAACCCACAGCATGATTTAATTTCCCCCTCGGTCTAAAATATTTACTCTTGAATTATCCACAAATAACTTGCACAAATTGCTCATGCTGGTATTCAATGAAAATGCAGCGATGGAAACCTTACATTTTTTTAATGAATGTCTGTTGACCTTCTCCTGGAGTGAGGAATGAGTTCAAGCACAGCGGCATGGTGACACAGCGGTAGAGTTGCTGCCTTACAGCTCCGGAGACAACGGGTTCGATCCTGACTACGGGTGCTGTCTGTACAGAGTTTGTATTTTCTTCCCGTGACCTGCGTGAGTTTTCTCCGGGTGCTCCGGTTTCCTCCCACGCTCCAAAGACGTGCAAATTTGTACTGTAGGTTAATTGGCTTAGTATAATTATAAATTGTCCCTAATGTGTGTAGGGACAGTGTTAGTGTGCGAGGATTGCTGGACGGCACGGACTCGGTATGCCGAAAGACCAATTTCGGCAATGCATCTCTAATCTAAACTAAACTAAATAGCATTAAACATAAAATAATATTCAGTGAGTCTTCTACCAACATTATTGGATCATTGCTGTTTAAATTAGTAACTAGAAATTGGGATTCCTATTATAGGTCAAATACCTACTGGCATGATCAGTAATAAAACACCAAGACAGCACCTCATAGTTCATAAGTTAATAAGTCATTAGAGCAGAATTAGGCCATTTGGCCCATTGAGTCTACCCCGCCATTCAATCATGGCTGATCTATCTTTTCCTCTCAACCCCATTCACCTGCCTTCCCCCATTAACTCTTGACACCCGTATTAATCAAGAATCTGTCAATCTCCAATTCAATCTCAAATTCCATTTGGATAGCTTATGAGGAATAAAATATCCAATTTTAGGTAACTAACCTACAAATATACCTTTAGTTTTTACCCCCCATTCTTCCCTGTGTCCCCATGGATCTGCACCCATTTCTGCCTTTCAGCCACTCCAAGGGAGTGTGGGGTGTCTGGGTGACAAATTGAAATTGGTGAGTATTATCAAGGCAGACCAATGGTGGGTAGACACAAATACATTGTGACTGATATAAAGTGGGCCTTTGAATACAAAAATGGGCTGGGTGTTAACTCCCAAAGATGATTGAGATGAGCAGCACAGTGGAGCAGCTGGTAGAGCTGTTGCCTCACAGTGCCCGAGACTCGGGTTTGATCCTGTCCTCTGGTGTCTGTGTGGAGTTTGTAATTCTCCCCGTGACTACGTGGGTTTCCTCCGGGGTGCTTCGGTTTCCTCCCACATCAAAAGAGATGCAGGGCTTGTAGGCTAATCGTCCTCTGTAAGTTGCCGCAGAGAGCTTAGGGAATCGGTTCAGTTTATTGTAACGTGTACCGGGGTAAACTGAAAAGCTTTTGTTGCGTGCTATCCATTCAGCAGAAAGACAATACATGATTACAAACAAGCCCCTCGCAGTGTACAGATACATGACGAGGGAACAACGTTCAGTGCAAGGTAAAGCCAGCAAAGTCCGATCAAGGATAGTCCGAGGGTCGCCAATGAGGTGGATGGTAGTTCAGCCCTGCTCTCTGGTTGTGGTAGGATGATAACAGCTGGGAAGAATGGATGAGATTTGGTGATTGATGGTCGGCACGGACATGGCGATCCCAAGCTGTTTCTTCCGATCGATCAAAGGCCAAATTGGAGCTTATTATTTCAAGTAGGGACTGAGCATGCTGTACACACCCACTCCCGGTTTTAATGGAGGTGGGATGTGCAAGGGTCCACTCCTGGGAAACAAGATCAGAGGTTAAATATTATGCGGAGGCTGTGCGTGTTTTCATATGAACAGTGTGTCTATTTTTATTCACTGCTGGCAGCGTTTCCCAGGCCTGACCGAGACTGGGTAACTGAAAGCAGGTGAGTCCAAAAACAACTTGTCTCTACATAGTGCCGATCTGTCCCAAAGCACTGCAGAGGAAATGTATCAAACAGAATGTGACATAGGGCAAGACCGGTAGAAATTTGGGATGGGGGACAAAAAGACTGCGTTGTCCACATCTGGTCAACAAATTCAAGATAGAGAGAGATAATCAAAAGCTTGGTCAAACAGTGTAGGGGGGGATTGTGTCTACACCGAAGATAGACACAAAATGCTGGAATAACTCAGCGGGACAGGCAGCATCTCTGGAGAGAAGGAATGGGTGACATATCAGGTCGAGACCCTTCTTTCTCAACATGAATCATCACCCATTACTTCTGTCCCGAGATGCTGCCTGTCCCGTTGAGTTACTCCAGCATTTTGTGTCCATCCTGGTCCAATAGGTTGCTTTTAAAAAGAGGAAAGTGAGGTGGAATGGCAGGAGTGAATTCTGCATGAATTTAGGGATAACCAAAGAGGACACATACTATAGATCAACATCAGGAAGAAGATGGAACCCTAGTTTCACCTCTCATTGTTTGATGCATCTCTCCCTCTGATTTCGACTGTCTCCTTATCAGGATTCCTCCTTGCAGGACTTCAGAAATAAACATACCTTTTGAAACTATGAGTATCATGTTCGTAGGTTCATAAGTTCATAAGTCATAGCAGCAAAAATAAACGGTCCCATTGAGTCAACACCGTCATGGCTGATCTATCTTTCCCTCTCTACCCCATTCTCCTGCCTTCTCTCCGTCAACTTTGACACCCATACTAATCAAGAACCTATCAATCTCCACTTTAAAAGCGCCCAATGACTTGATCTCCACTGCTGTCTGTGGCAATGAATTCCACAGATTCATCACCCTCTGATGAAAAAAATTCCTCCTCACCTCCTGTCTAAAAATACGAGTGGCGATATATTGTTGTACTGGGCACTGTTGTTAAGTGGCTGCTGTTCACCATCAATAAAGGATAGTGTTTCATTGGAAGCACTATCCTTGTTTCTTACCTTGCCGAATAGCAACACTGAAGAATATGTGGATACTGCATTCCCCTTTCCCAATGGACCTTCATCTTTGCAATTACCTGCAAAATTGCAGCAGATTGTAGACGCAGCCCAGACCCTCACACAAGCCATCCTCCCTTCCATTGACTCCATTTATACCTCACGCTGCCTCGGTAAGGCCAGCATCATAATCAAGGATGACCCCTCATGACCACTCCCTCTTCTCCCCTCTCCCATCAGGCAAAAGGTATAGAAGTGTGAAAGCGCACACCACCAGATTCAGGGACAGTTTCTTCCCTGCTGTAATCAGGCAACGGAATCATCCTACCACAACCAGAGAGCAGTGCTGAACTACTGTCTACCTCTTTGGTGACCCTCGGACTATCCTTGATCAGACTTTGTTGGCTTTACCTTGCACTGAATGTTATTCCCTTATCATGTATCTATAAACTGTAAATGGCATGATTGCAATCATGTTTTGTCTTTCTGCTGACTGGATAGTTCAGTTTAGTTTATTGTCACGTGTACCGAGGTACCGTGAAAAGACATTACATGATGAGCACGCAACAAAAGCTTTTCCCTGTACCTCAGTACACATTACAATAAACTAAACTGAAATAGGAGTTTAGAGAAACAAATTTTACTGGGTCTATGACACTCTGAATCTGTATGACTCTATATTCATAGAATAATATCACTAAATCACTACTTTCACTACCCAAGCCTGATGAAGGTTCTCGAACCGAAACGTCAGCTATTCCTTTCCTCCATAGATGCTGCCTGACCCGCTGAGTTTTTGGCAGCTTTTTGTGTATATATTAGCAAAGAGGGTTCCTTTCTGCAGAAAAGGAATAGGTAACGTTTTGCGTTGAGACCATCCTTTGGTTATCTTTGGTGTAAACCAGCATCTGCAGGTCCTTCCTACTTTTATGCTATTATGTTGATTTTAGTTTAGTTTAGTTTAGAGGCGGCACTGTGGCGCAGTGGTAGAGTTGCTGTCTTATAGCACCAGAGACCCGGGTTCGATCCTGACTACGGGTGCTGTCTGTATGGAGCTTGTACTTTCTCCCCGTGACCTGTGTGGGTTTTCTCCAGGAGCTCCGGTTTCCTCACACACTCCAAAGACGTACAGGTTTGATGGTAAATTGGCTTGGTATAATTCTAAATTGTCCTTAGTGTGGGTAGGATAGTGTTAGTGTAAGTGGATCACTGGTCGGAGCGGACAGGGTGGGCCAAATGGCTTGTTTCTGCGCTATATCTGTAAACTAAAACTAAACCAAACTAGAACTTAGAAGCCAGACAAAAGTGCTGGAGAAACTCAGTGGGTGCGGCAGCATCTATGGAGCGAAGGAAATAGGCAACGTTTCAGGCCGAAAACCTTCTTCAGACTGATGTAGGGTTGGGGGGGGGGGGGGGGGGGGGGGGGGGGGGGGGGGGGGGGGGGGGGGGAGAAGAAGAAGGGAAGAGGAGAAGCCAGGGGGCTGAGGGAGAGCTGAAAAGGGGAGGAGACAATAAGGGCTACCAGAAATTGGAGAAGTCAATGTTCATGCCACTGGGATATAAACTGCCCAAGAGAAATATGAGGTGCTGCTCCTCCAATTTCCGGTGGTGATCACTTTGCCATGGAGGAGGCCCAGGACAGAAAGGTCGGATTTGGAATGGGAGGCGGAGTTTAAGTGCTGAGCCACCGGGAGATCAGGTTGGTTAATGCGGACCGAGCGGAGGTGTTCGGCGAAACGATCGCCAAGCCTACGCTTGGTCTCACCGATGTAGATCAGCTGACATCTAGAGCAGCGGATGCAATAGATGAGATTGGAGGAGGTACAGGTGAACCTCTGTCGCACCTGGAATGACTGCTTGGGTCCTTGAATGAAGTCGAGGGGGGAGGTAAAGCGACAAGTGTAGCATCTCTTGCGGTTGCCAGGGAAAGTGCCTGGGGAGGGGTGGTGCGGGAGGGAAGGGAAGAATTGACAAGGGAGTTATGGAGGGAGCAGTCTTTTCAGAAAGCAGACGGGGGGGAGATGGGAAGATGTGGCGAGTGGTGGGGTCATGTTGGAGGTGCTGAAAATGACAGAGGACTATTTGGTGTGTGTGACGGCTAGTAGGGTGGAATGTGAGGACTCTGCCCTTGTTACGAGTGGGGGGGATGGGGAGAGAGAGCATTGTTATGGGGTATTGAAGAAACCCTGGTGAGAACCTCATCTATAGTAGGGGAGGTGAACCCCCGTTCCCTGAAGAATGAGGACATTTCCGATGCCCTGGTGTGGAACACCTCATCCTGGGAGCAGATGCGGCGTAGACGGAGGAATTGGGAGTAGGGGATAGAGTCCTTACAGGAAGCAGGGTGGGAAGAAGAGTAGTTCAGATAGCCATGGGAGTCAGTGGGTTTATAGTGGATGTCGGTCAGAAGTCTATCACCTGAGATGGAGAGAGTGAGGTCAAGAAATGGTAGGAAGTGTCGGAAATGGTCCAGGTGTATTTGAGTGCCGGATGGAAGTTGGTGGTGAAATGGATGAAGTCAGTGAGTTGTGTGTGGGTGGAGGAGGTGGCACCAACCAATAACAGGAGAACTAAGAAGCCTGAAGCTTATCTGAAGGTTACAAATAGCAAGCATGAGCTGGATATGGCAAAACTGTACAAATGGTGCTCGACTAGAAAATGTGCTCAAATCTTACCAGGGCAGGATTTGAAAATCACATTTGTAAAGCTGGCTGCAACTGGGAAAACAAAAATGATTATAATGTTATTAGATACTTGCCACAAAACTATCTCGATCACGAATGAAGGGAATGTCCTGCTCCCACACATTTGCAAAGCTCCACTGTGCGGTTTCACTCTTAATGCTTTTGGGCAACTGCGGATGGGAAATGTTATTACTTGACCACATCCTGAGAATGAAATAACAATTAATAAAACTGGAATAACAGGAGAAACGTCAGGTCGGTGATTGAAAACCCGAAATGTCTGCAGTGTGCTGACCACCTTGGACTTAAAAGAACAGAGCACCTCTGTGCCTATTTTGAGTCATCGTGGTCATCTCCCTTCTGAATTGGCTTTGCAGTTCCGTAGGTGCTTCCTGGCAAGTCCCTCTTGAGGATATTTGCTGGAGGAATGATTCTACGTAAGTGCGGAAGTTGTTTAAACTATCAGAACAGTATTAACAGCTGTGTGTCGAGCCCCAGCACCTTCTGTTACTGGTGAACAGCTGAGGCACCAACAAACTCATGATCCCAAAGGATACCAGGAAAGGAAAAGAAGGATGTGCAAATTTCTTCTACCAATATATACCGAAATTTATATTCACACAACTCATAGAGTCATAGAGTCATAGAGTGTGGAAACGGGCCCTTCAGCCCAACTCACCTACACCGGCCAACATGTCCCAGCTACACTAGTCCCACCTGCCTGTGCTTGGTCCATATCCCTCCAAACCTTGTCCTATCCATGTATCTGTGTGTTTCTTAAACATTGTGATCGTCCCAGCCTCAACTACGTCCTTGGGCACTAACCACCCTTTGTGTGAAAAAGTTACCCCTCAGGTTCCTATTAAATGTTTCCCCTTCACCTTAAACCTATGTCCTCTGGTCCTTGATTCACCTATTTTGAGCAAGAGACTCTGTGCATCTACCCAATCTATTCCTCACATGATCTTATACACCTCTATAAGATCTCCCCTCATCCTCCTGCGCTCCAAGGAATAGAGTCCCAGTCTTCTCAACCTCCCCTATAGTTCAGACTCTCTAGTCCTGAAATGTAACATAAATTATAGGTGGCCATTCTGTGACACATTAGCTCCTAGTTAATCATGCATTTGACACAATTGTTATCCGTAGGCAGTGTCCAAAAAGGCAGCCAGCATCATCAGAGACCCACACCAACCTGGCCACACATTTAACTCCTGCTATCGGGAAGAAGATGCACAGTTGGAGCCTGAAAAATGTAATGTCCAAGTTCAGGAACAGGTCCTATCCTACAGCCATCAGGCTATTAAACACTACAACCTCTAAATAAGCTCTGATCTACATAAACTAGGGGACATTGGTTTTGTCTTTTTGCACACTTATTGTTTGTTTGTTTGTATGTATGTGTGTATATGTTTAAACGGTATATGTGTATTTACGTATTTATATATATATATATATATATATATATATATATATATATATATATATATATATATATATACACACACATATATATATATATATATACACACACACACACACACACACACATGTATATATATATACACACACACACACACACACATATTTCTTGTTTATTATATTCTTTACAGTGTACTATGTTTACATATTCTGTTGTGCTGCAGTATGTAAGAATTTCATTGTTCTATCTGGGATCTATGACAATAAAATACTATTTACTCTCTTGACATCAACTTCAAAGAAATGTAAGGAAAAAAAGGATGGAGACACAACAGACTGCCGATGCTGGAAAATGGAGCAAAAAAACAAGGAGGATCTCGACAGGTCGAGGAGCATCTGCCTGGAGAAAGGAATTGTTGACCCTTTGGATCGAGACCCTGCGTTAGGTCAGGGAGTGGAGAAGGAAGGTTGCCAGCTTAGCCGGAGAGAAGGCAGGGTGAGACAGGAGGTGGTAGTTGAGGCAGATACTATCGCATCATTTAGGAGACATTTGGACAGGTACATGGATAGTACATGTTTAGAGGAATATGGACCATGTGCAGGCAGGTGGGACTTGTGTAGTTGGGCCGAAGGGCCTGTTTCCACGTTGTATGTCTGTATGACTATATTTCTATAGTAGGTCGACCATGGAGGATGGAAGGATGATAGGCAGGTGGGGAAAGGGGGATGGGGTTGAATTGGGAGACAGAGGACTATGGGGGCGACCCATAGCCTAATGGTAGACTTGCTTCCTTGCAGCGCCAGAGACCCAGAATCGATCCTGACTACAGGTGCTGTCTGCATGGACTTTGTATGTTCTCCCTGTGTCCGCATGGGTTTTCTCCCACGCTCCAAGTTTCCTCCCACGCTCCAAATGACGTACAGATTTGTAGGCTAATTGACTTCTATAAATTGAAAATTGTCCCCACGAAGGATTGTGCTCACGTATGGGGTGATCGCCGGTCAGCGCAGACTCATTGGGCCAAAGAGTCTGTTTCAACACTGTACCTCTAAAGTCTAAAGTCTAAAGGCAGGTGGGTAATCGGTGGAATATTTCCCATTATTTTTTTTCCAAATTTCTTGGAAGCTTCTTCAGAACAAAATAGCAAATTACTGTACATTCTGATCACAAAAGCACTTTGCCTTCTCTTCTGGAAGCGTAGCTCTGTTCTACTAATGAGCGTTAGTTAATTCAAGTCACAGTCTACACAAACAGACAGGCCTCCATAGAGCTAAACTGGAGCATACCCTCTGATTGCTCCAAGTAGAAAAATCTTTGAAGCATGCCAAATGTCCTCTCAATTACACATTGGGAAGAACTAAAACCTTTTTCTTTATTTTTCTATTTGACAGGGTTTTAAGATTACTTATGGTTTTCCACCAGTCAGGAACATAAACATGAGAAGCCTGAAAGACCGTGGAATTGAAAAGGACTGAAAGGATAATGAGAATGCTTTGGGTAATTAGGCAAATTGTTGATCCGCTTACAGTATCACCATGTTTTTATTTGAGCATATTTGTCAGGAAGCGGCCATGTTCTCCACTAGTGTCATAAATCCACATTTCACATAACTGGGGAAGCTGCACTGTAAATGATGAAGGAGTGGAATTGCTCTCGATGTTGTTGGATGATGGGAACATGACACGGTGATTGAGAGCCACGCGACAACAATGCTTTTTATCTGCAGATGGGGAATAGGCCGGTTCTGGGTGAATCTCCAGCTGGAACCCCGAAAGGAGATACTTGCATGCACATTGATGAATATGCATGGTCCAACAATAATTTACTGACTCCGAACCCTTTCACAAGACGGCGCACAAATCAGTTGTTTGTTTTGCTTCGCTCTGCGTCCGATTTACCTTTCATAGGGAGCCAGAACAGTCCCAGCTTGGCAATTAATTCCACTGCAAAGAACGTCCTCTGTCTACTTTCTTTGGAGCTGGGCACCCGATGCGTCGATATTGGTTTTCTCAAAGCTCCGTCTTGTTGAATGAATGGTGCATTCTCATCAGCCTTGCACAACTAACGCTGATCAAAACTGGCTCAGCATAAATTTACAATAACTCTCATTAGATATTTACCCGTCACATCTCAGCATGGCAAAGACAGTGACTGGAATAAGCAGCAGAAACAATTAGGGCATTGAAAGGTGACAATAAGAAAGCACCAAAAAATTATTCTTTCTCAAAACTACTATTTTATTGTAGAAAGACACAAAATACTGAACTAGCTCAGCAGGACTTTATAACAAGAATCAAATATAGGAGCAAATAGGTCGTCTGCAGTTGTACAGAGCTCTAGTGAGACCACACCTGGCGTATTGTGTGCAGTTTTGGTCCCCTAATTTGAGGATGGACATTCTTGCTATTGAGGGAGTGCAGAGTAGGTTTAGAAGGTTAATTCCTGGGTTGGCGGGACTGTTATATGCTGAGAGAATGGAGCACCTGGGCTTGTACACTCTGGAGTTTAGAAGGATGAGAGGATATCTCATTGAAACATATAAGATTGTTAAGGGCTTGGACACGCTAGAGGCAGGAAACATGTTCCCGATGTAGGGGGAGTCCAGAACCAGGGGCCACATTTTAAGAATAAGTCATTTAGAACGGAGATCAGGAAATACTTTTTCTCACAAAGAGTGGTGAGTCTGTGGAATTCTCTGCCTTAGAGGGCGGTGGAGGCAGGTTCTCTGGATGCTTTCAAGAGAGAGCTAGATAGGGCTCTAAAAAATAGCGGTCAGGGGATATGGGGAGAAGGCAGGAATGGGGTACTGATTGGGGAAGATCAGCCATGATCACATTGAATGGTGGTGCTGGCTTGAAGGGCCAAATGGCCTACTCCTGCACCTATTGTCTATTGACAAGCAACATCTCTGGAGAGAAGGAATGGGTGACATTTCAGGTCAAGATCCTTTTTCAGGCACAGAAACATAGAAAATAGGTGCAGTAGTAGGCCATTCGGCCCTTTGAACCATTCAATATGATCATGGCTGATCATCCAAAATCAGTACCCCATTCTTGCTTTCTCCCCATATCCCTTGATTCCATTAGCCTAAAGAGCTATTTCTAGCTCTCTCTTGAAAACATCCAGTACACCTGCATGGCCTGTGGCAGAGAATTCCACAGATTCACAATTCTCTGGGTGAAAAGGTTTTTCCTCATCTCAGTCCTAAATGTCCTCCCCCTTATTCTAAAACTGTGACCCCTGGTTCTGGACTCCCCCAACATCGGGAACATTGTTCCTGTATCTAGCCGGTCCAATCCCTTAAGATTTTTATATGTTTCTATAATATTACCTCTCATCGTTCTAAATTCCAGTGAATGAATCCATTCTTTCATCATATGTCAGTCCTGCCATTACGGGCCATTTTTATTGTTTTTAATGTTATTGTAATTAACAGCTAACTAATGAAAGAGCAGAGCCATTGAACTTATCTGATGTGGTAATGAGGATATACGGCAAAAAATTGAAGATTAAAATAATTATACTTTAATTTAATTTGACACTGAAATGGGTGATAGCGAAGACGATTATCAGAGATTGCAGCAGGAACTTGATCAACTGGGCAAGTGGGCTGAGGAATGCTTAACAGGGTTTAATGCAGATAAGTGTGATGTGTTGTATTTTGGAAAGTCAACACAGGACATGATTTTCACTGTGAATGCAAGGCCCTGGAGAAATTGTAGAACAGAGGGATCTAGGAGTGCAGATACATCATTCCCTGAAAGTGGCATCACAGACGGGCAAGAAAGCTTTTGGTACATTGGACTTTATCAGGCAGGGTATTGTGGGGATGTTATGTTCCAGTTGTACAAGACATGGGTAAGGCGGCATTTGGAGAATTGTGGTCAGTTTTGGCCACCCAGCTGTAGGAAGGATGTTGTTAAGCTGGAAAGAGTGCAGAGAAGATTTAGAAGATGTTGCCAGGACCTGAGGGCCTACAGGAGTAGGTTGGGCAGGCTAGGTCGTTATTGGTTGGAGTGTAGGAAGCTGAGCGGTGATCTTATAGAGGCATATAAAATCATGAGGTTGATTGTTGGGATCAATGCACAGTCTTTTACCCAGAGTATGGGAATTAAGAACGAGAGGACAAGGGTTTAAGGAGAGAGAGGAAAGATTTAATAGGAAATTGAGGGGCCTCTTCTTCGTTCGTATGGAACGAGTTGCCGGAGGAGGTAGTGAAGGCTGGTATTATAACAGAGTTCAAAAGGCATTTGGACAGGCACGTGGATAGGTAAGGTTCAGAGGGATATGGGCCAAACATGGGCAAGTGTCAATGGGACATCTTGGTCAGCATGGGCATGTGGGACGAAGGGCCTGTTTCCCTGTGGTATGACTCTATGACTCTAATTCTAACTGTGCTTGTAGTTAAAGATAATCACAAAACAGCGGCCACATGGACTGAAGTCATTCAGCTCATCAAGGCTTTAGTGGCTCAATGTAAGACCAATCCAGCTTGTCTTGAATGCCTTCCTCTCCCCCCCAATATCCCAGCAAATTCTTTCCTTTCAGATATCTATCCAGATCTTTTGTAGATACTGTACTTGAATATGACTCCATTGCTACGGCAGGCAGTGTGTTAGAGCCATACCACTTAATGTGTATACAATATTTGCCGCAGTTTAAATTTGGTTCGTCTGCCATTCATTCTATGTCTCCATTCCATGCACCAGTCTGAGAAGGTGTCCCGACCCGAAACGTCACCTATGCCTTCTCTCCAGAGATGCTGCCCGTCCCGCTGAGTTACTCCAGCATTTTGTGTCTATCTTTAATTCTACGTCTCCTGTTCTTGACCTCTTCCTCCATGGGAACAGTTTGTTTCCATCTTCTCTGTCTAAACATCTCCTGGTGTTAAGTACTTTGATCAGATCCTCTTGCAATGTCCTCTGTTTTAAGCAGAGGAACTTCAGCTTCTCCTGTCTATGCACATAATCAAAGTCCCCCATTCCTGGAATCATTACAGTCGATCTCTTCTACGGGCTCTTTGTAGCTTTCACACCTTTCCTAAATATAGCTCTCAGAACTGGACTCAATGCGGCTGTTGTGACCGAGCCAGTGTTTTTGATAAAGCTTCACTTTGACTTCCTTAATCTTCTGCTTGCATGCCTCCACTTCTAAAGGCCAGGGTTTTGGCCACTTCAGCTGCTGACACATCCTGCCCTGCCAGCTTTAATTACTGTGAGACTTTTAGAGATACTGTGTGGAAACAGCCCCTTCGGCCCACTGAGTCCGCACCGACCAGCCATCCCCACACATTAACACTCACTCACCAATGATGTGCGCAGCTAGTTTAGTTCAGAGATACAGCACGGAAACAGGCCCTTCAGCCCAGTGTGTCCACACCGACCAGCGATTAACCCACACACTACTTCTGTCCTACACGCCAGGGACAATTTACAGAGGCCAATTAATCTACAAACCCAATTAGGCTTGGAACGGGATGTCAGAGGAACCCGAGCACCTGGAGAAAACCCACACGGTCACACAAAAACGTGCAAACTCCGTACAGACAGCACCCTGGGTGAGGATTGAACTTGGGTCTCTGGCGCTGTAAGGCAGCAGCTCTGTGCCGTATATCCACAGATTCATCTGATTTTGTAACCCTTTTCGAAATGGTGGCCTCTACTTTATATTATCTTTTCTCAGTCTTCATGTTTCATGTATCTTGTGTTTTATGACTGTTGGCAAACCAATTTCCCTCCTGGGATAAATAAAATTCTATCATATCTTATCGTATCATTTTACGTTCCTCAGCATTAAATTTCTCCTGTTAACTATTTGCCCTTTTCATCTTCCTGTCTGTATCGTCATGAAGTCCACTACTATAATTCTCAGAGTTTACTGCCCTTTCAAGTCATCTACGATTTGTTTTGTTTAGTTTGAGTCCACACCGACCAATGATCCCTGTACATTAACACTATTCTACACACACTGGGGACCATTTACAATTATACCAAGCCAATTAACCTACAAACCTGTACGTCTTTAGAGTGTGAGAGGAAATTGGAGTTCTCAGACAAAACCCACGCGGTCACGGGGAGAACGTACAAACTCTATATGGACAGCACCCATAGTCAGGATCGAACCGTGGTCTCTGATGGTGTAAGACAGCAACTCTACACTGTGCCACCATTTGGAAACAGTGTCCTACACATCCCAGTCAAGTTCATTAATACAAAGTAAGAAAAGTGGTGATCCTCAAACTAAGACCAGGGGGATCTCTCCTGCACACTTTTCTCCTGTCCATTTCACAACCTTTGACTAGGTATGTTACAAAACTTACCTTTAGCGGCGCTGCAGTTCTGTCACTGGCAGTGTCCGTGACTTTGGCGCCTTTGGGGGGGGGGGGGGGGGGGGTTAAAATGCAGTTTTCCCCTGCCTTCCGGAGTTATATTTTCTCGGGGTGCGAGCTTTTGCTAAAGATTCGTTCCGACTGCCGGTATGTGAAAACATTTTTTTAATCGCCCAACAATTTCAGCGCTGCAGTAAAATAAAAATTAGCTTCTAATGCCGTGAACGCCGACAACGGGGACGGATTTTACGTAGGGGACAGGTAAAGAAAAGCCGTTTATTTTTACATATAAACTTACTTGTTAAGATGACCTTAACCAAAATTTCATGTTGCGAAACGGTGATTTATTCCCCATACGAACCAGTAGTATTTATCCTGCCGATATGGGGTTTAAATTCACCGCAACCGTAACGTTCCAATCCATCGAGTTCCATAAAATCCCACTCGCAAGCTGATTTAAATGGCCATTAATTTACGGGCATTAAACACTAAATTCCTTTAATTTGGCCTATAGATTCATGACAATGAGATTTAAAAATCATGTTATATTGTGAATTCTTGTGTGAATATTATTTGGACACTTAGGCTTTTTAAAAAATGTTAATATTTTCTTAAGAAATGGATAGATGTTTAGATCTAGTAATTGAATTTTGTAATTAGCTACAATTAGGTAACTAGCTAATTATATGCTTTAATTTCAGATCATCCAAGTAAGATTGTTTCATATTTGTTTCAGAATGCTTCAATCTATAATAAAAACTGAAAATTTCTTTCAGTTCTCTTAATAGAAACATAGAAACATAGAAATTAGGTGCAGGAGTAGGCCATTCAGCCCTTCGAGCCTGCACCGCCATTCAATATGATCATGGCTGATCATCCAACTCAGTATCCCGTACCTGCCTTCTCTCCATACCCTCTGATCCCCTTAGCCACAAGGGCCACATCCAACTCACTCTTAAATATAGCCAATGAACTGGCCTCAACTACCCTCTGTGGCAGAGAGTTCAGAGACTCACCACTCTCTGTGTGAAAAAAGTCTTTCTCATCTCGGTCTTAAAGGATTTCCCCTTATCCTTAAGCTGTGACCCCTTAATCTTTAAGAAAGTTATGGGCTTTTGACTGTCCTTAATCACAACTTTTGTGTTAAGTCAATGGAAAAGCAATATGGAACAAGATGCTAATTTCCGAGTATGAAAATACCCATATCTTTTTAAATACTGAAGATATGAAAGTAAATTAGGTGTCAAATTAAACTTATTTTTATGCTTTATCTGATGGTATAAATTGCAGGCTTGATTTTTTTAATCTAAAAATGTTGTAACATTGCTACTTTGACATCCTTACTAATCAAGAAATTGTCAATCTCAGTTTTAAAAATATCCAATGACTTGGCCTCCACAGCCGTCTGTGACAATGAATCCCACAGATTCACCACAATCTGGCTGAAGAAATTCCTCTTCATCTCTTTTCCAACGTTAGGTCCTTATATTCTGAGGCTGTGCCCTCTGGTCCTAGACTCTCCCATCAGTGGAAACATCTTCTCCACATCCACTCTATCCAAGCCTTTCACTATTCAGTAAGTTTCAATGAGGTCACCCCCTCATCCTTCTAAACTCCAGCGAGTACAGGCCCAGTGCCGTCAAACGCTCATCATATGTTAACCCACTCATCTGCGGGATCGTGTGCATTAATATTTCTCGTTTTTTTCTCATGATACAGAACTCAGTGGGATCATAATCTGGATGAAAAAGCAAAGAGTCTAAGTGTCTAAGAAGACGGTGGATACAGAATAACGTAGGAATATGTAGAATGATCCATCGTGGCAGGAGAAAGTCAAAGAAACCCAAGCATTTCTTGACGTCCTCTGAACGAGGGCTATATGTATGTGGTGATGTTTGTATTTAATCTATGAACCACTGTTGTTTGTTATACGATTCTTATACCAATGTAAAGCACTTTGGCCAACGAGAGTTGTTTTTTTTAAATGTGCTATATAAATAAAAGTGACTTGGCTTGACTTGAAAGTACAGTATATTTTACAAGATGGGGACAGATTAAATATTGATATCCATAGTGTTTTGATGCATAAAATAGTAAAAATCATCATCTTGGTAGGCAAATTGTATAATAGCGTTTATAGAGTCACTGTCATACAGCGTGGAAACGGGCCCTTCGGCCCAACTTGCCCACACCGACTAACATGCCCCAGCTATACCAGTCCCACCTGCCTACATTTTGCCCATATCCCTCCAAACCTGTCCTTTCCATATACCTGTCTAAATATTGATTAAACGTTGCGATAGTCCCTGCCTCTACTACCTCCTCTGGCACCTTATTCCATACACCCACCTCCCGTTGCATGAAAATGTTAACCCTCAGGTTCCTATCAAATCTTTAATCACCTGAAACCTATGTCCTCTGGTTCATTAATATTTTGCACAGACAGTGGAGATTTACGCAGAGGAGAGTGAAGATGTCAGGGGTTATGGGAGAAGGCAGGTGAATGGGGTTAGGAGGGAGAGATATACCAGCCATGATTGAATGACGGAGTAGACTTGATGGGCTAAATGGCCTAATTCTACTTCTAGAACATATGAACTTGTGAACTTTTGACATTTTCACCTCCAGGTATGGTGTTCAGTCAGTGAGCATATTCAAGGCTGAGACTGATACAGATATAAATCCGGTTGCCAAGTACTCGTTGGGAAACTCACGGACTGGGGAGTATATAAGCTGCAAAATAAGGGGGCAGACATTTAACATTGGGTTGAAATTTCTTCTCTCAGAGGCCAATTCTCCCTTGCTACGGGTGACAGTGACCGGAAGATCAGATACATTTCAGATGGAGAGAAATAAATATTTGAAAGATTGAGGAATTGATGGTTATGGGGATGTGGCACACCAGAGGAATTGAGGCCAGCGTAGATCAACCACGATCACATCAAATGAGGGAGACGGCTTCAGGAGCTTCCTGGCCTACTCCTGTTCCTACTCCCATGTGTTCTTGATGCAGTTTTTAAATATAATAGATTTCAAGCTTCCATCTTTGACATATATGCTGTTTCAATGTTAAAATTCATGTTTCTGACTTGCAGTTTAGCTGAGTTTAAGTGAGGGGGTGAGATTTAATAGGAATCTGATGGGTTTCATTTTTACACAAAGGGTGGAGGGTGTATGGAACGAGCTGCCGGAGGAGGTGGATGAGGCTGGGACTACCATAACATTTAGACAGATATACAGATAGGAGATGTATGGGCCAAACGCAAGCAGATGGGGCTAGTATAGATGGGGCATGTTGGTCTGTGTGGGCGTGTTGAGCCAAAGGGTCTATTTCCAACCTGTATGACTCTATGCCGATAAGATTTCTTTCACGGGATTCGCTACACGATGATATAGAACATGGACCATAGAACAGCACAGGACAGGAACAGGCCATTTGTCCCACAATGTTTGCACCATACATGATGCCAAACTAAACTGATCTCAAGTGCCTGTACATGATCCATAGCCCTCTATTCCTTGCATTTCCATGTGCCTATCTAAAAGCCTAAATGCTATTATCATGTTTTTGATCATCCGTATCCTTGGCATCAGGAATATTCTACGACCAATGCGTGACAAATGGTTGAATAGTGCTTTATTGCCGTGTGCACATTGCGATCCTTTTTTGCATAAATCACACATGCACGAGTCATCACGTTTTGGCGCCATTTGCAATAAAGTCCAAAGTTTGGTCTGTGCACTCGATGTACTGGAGCGGCTCGCGATCCAAGTAAGCCCCAGACTTCAACATTCAAGAAACTTGGCAATAGCCAGGATAAAGTAACCCGATCAATTGCACCCTATCCACCATCCTGAATATTCACACCCTTCATTTTGAGCAGCATTTCCAAGTCTACTCTGACAGCACTTACCAAAGCCCTGACCACCGAGAACGACAACAGCAGCTCATGTAATGGAATACACCTGCCTGCTGTCGTCCATTGTGGACAATGGACTTCGTTGCAGACATTGGACTTTCCCTCTGGAAATGTAACACTACAATGCTGAAAATGAGAGAGAGACTGGAGAGCTGTCCTGAACTACCATCTTCATCATTGTAGACCCTCGGACTATTCTTTGATCGGACTTTATCTTTGCACTAAATCTTGCGGGTTTATGTTGCGCTAAATGTTATTCCGATATTCCCTTTACTGTGTATCTGTTCACTGTGGATGGCTCGATTGAAATCATGTATTGACTTTCCGCTGACCGGTTAGCACATAACAAAAGCTTTTCACTGTACATTAGTACATGTGACAATAAACTGATGACTAATGATGTTCTGCACTCTGGAATTTTTCCCGTTTTTCTAGTGTTTCACGTGCATAGCGTGATGTGCAGCCAACCCTTTAGTACTGACCTCTTTATAACGGATTATGGTTACAGCAGGTGGACCTACTATAGACCGCCAGTCTGGGCTGCCAAAGCCACCCCCAGCCCATACAGCTTCCTCGGCCTCTTTCAGGCCGCACCTCCCGCTGCCATCGCCGCTGCCTGCACTGGTGTATTGAGACCTTGGAATCTTCTATCTTTGGGCAGGTAAGGCTTTGGTTTAACGTTTCAGCTGAGAAAATACACCCGTGTCAGTGCAGTTCATGCTCAGCCTAACTTTTATTGTTGGGTCCCTCCACATGAAATGCCATACATCACACTTGGTTACAATGGGTAATTGGCAATAACAGGCGCCACACCCCCCTCTATGCTCCATTATATCGAAGGTTTAAAGTATTGATGTATGCTATTTTTCTGATTTCATTCAATAGCTCGCAAATGAAAGCTTTTCTCCGTATCCTGTTTCATCACAATCACAATAATACTTTATTAGCCAAGTATGTTTTGCAACATATGAGGAATTTAATTTGCCGTCAGTCATACAAATAAAAAGTAACGGAACACACAAAACACATTTTAACATAAACATCCATCACAGTGACTCCTCCGCATTGTTCTCTGTGATTGAAGGCGAAAAAAGTTCAATCTCTTCCCTTTGCTCTTCTGCGGTCGGGAGCCTCGAGTCCTCCGTTGACGGGATGATCTCGACTCCCGTAGCCGGCGACGGGCCCTCCGAGTCAGGGCGATCGGCTCCTGCATTGGGGGGATGTCAGCTCCCCCACGCCGGACTATCGAACCTCGCGTCGGGGCTGGTCGAACCTTCCAGGACATTGGAGCTCCCGACATCGACGGCCTCTCCCGAGACTGCGAGCACCAGAAGTAAAGTCCGCAACCAAACCCAGGCAAGGGATGGACTCCAATGTAAGTCCACGCCCCACGGTGGGGCCCAAGGTCAGTCCAAGGAGGCCTCCAGCTCCATCGATGGTGGGCCGCAGAGCGACTGGCGAATGTGATCCAAAAATTAATCCCCCCCCCCCCCCCCCCCCACATAAAACAAACCTGAGAACATTTACACAAACTTATAATACACACTAAAAATGAAAAAAAGACAAAAAACAAACAGACTGTTGGCGGGGCTGCCAATCGTACGGAGCCCCTCATGTGACAATAACCAACCAATACCAAGTCACACACCACCCTGAGTCAGAAATTAGTTGACGTTTCTTCATTGTTGCTGACTCCGAATCCTAATTTACCTCTGGACTCACTCTGCTGCTGTCTTATAGAACACAGAACATAGAACTGTATCGCACAAGAACAGGCTCTATTGGCCACAATGTCTGTGCCAAACCTAATGCCAAGGCCCTCACTCATAATCACAACATTTAAGCCAATATTGCTTCTTTTGGGTAGACACAAATTGCTGGAGTAACTCAGCGGGACGGGTAGCATCTCTGGAGTGAAGGAATGGGTGACATTTCGGGTCGAGATCCTTTGTTCAGACTCAACCCGAAACATCATCCATTCCATCTCTCCAGAGATGCCGCCCATCCCGCTGAGTTACTCCAGCATTCATGTCTATCTTTGGTGTAAACCAGCATCTGCAGTTTCTTCCTACACTTTTCTGTTTTACTTCCTTTGGACTGGATATCCTGGTTTAAATTCTACTGCTGGTACTCACTGCATTACTGGCATGTACTGAATCAAATTTCATCTCGGACGATATTTAGATGGACTAATTAAAAGGAAATGTAAGTATATATTAGCAATTATGCGAAGACTTTAGCTAAAAAAAGAGACTGCCATAGCCCTTACACTCAATATACTTTCAGAACTCACTGCCAGCACTCATGCCTCTGCCAAAGTTTTGATTTTTTTTCTGCTGAAGGGATTTTCTCCCAAAAGAATGATAAAAGCCAGTGAGCAATTGACCTGCACAGTCTGAAGCCTGAATATTTACTAGCTTCCATGATAAGGAGATGTTAATCAAATACTCATTTTGTTGCTATGGGCAGCTAAATTAATTATAAAACTAATATAAATCCTATTGGAGTCATAGTGTGGAAACAGGCCCTTTGGCCCAACTTGCCCCCACCGGCCAACGTGTCCCAGCTACACTAGTCCCGCCTGCCTGCATTTGGTCCATATCCCTCCAATCCAGGGACGGATCCACAATGAAACTAATAAAACTTAACCTTCAGGGCCCCTAATCCCGGAGGGGGCCCAGAAGCGACTTTGGTCCAGATATTCTTCTGATTTAAATCGGAATTCAGATTTTTTTTTGATTTCCTAGAAATTAATCTGATTTTTCACCTCGACTAAACCCCTCACCTCGACTAAACGTCACCTCACACTTAAACCCCGCCTTGACTAATCGCCGCCTCTCTCCCCTCCTGCGGGGAGGGGCAGCGGCCGCCACGGCTGGGGGGGGCGCGACTAGAGCTCGACGCCAACGTCAGCGAGCGTGCGCCCCTCACCTCCCACCAGCTCTCTGGGGCAATGCGCCTGCGCTGCTCTCCGCGCTCGGCCCCGCCCCCCGGTTGGAGCCATTCCGCTCACGTGAGGTGCCGCCAATGGCCAGGGGGGGTCTATAAATAGCGGGAGCGGGAGAGAGAAGGCGATTAGTCAAGGCGCAGATTAGGTGTGAGGTGGGAGGTTTAGTTAAGTTGAGGTGGGGTTAAGGTGTGAGGTGATGTGTGAGGTTTATTTGAGGAGCGAGGATTAGTGAGGTACGGTTTAGTCGAGGAGAGGTTTAGGTGTGAGGAGAAATTTGGTAGTAAGGCATGTCAAGGTGAGGGGTTTAATAAGGAGGGGGGTTTAGTCGAGTTGTAGGTGTGTAGGTGAGGGGAAGTGAGCGTAGGTGAGGTGAGGAGAAGTGGGTGTCTGAGGTCAGGAAGGGAGACCGAGGTGCTGCTGAAGGAGACAAGACCACAGCCTTCTGTGGCAGAGAAGTTCACAAATTCACAACTCTGGGTGAAAAAGTTTTTTCTCATCTCAGGAAAAGAGACATTTCTGGTAACATATTTTTTGTAAAGATTTGTGTTGCAGTATGAGGCCATTTATTGAAAAATATAAGATTATTAAAGGTTTGGACACGCTAGAGGCAGGACACATGTTTCCAATGCTGGGAGAGTCCAGAACCAGGGGACACATTAAGAATAAGGGGTAGGCCATTTAGAACGGAGATGAGGAAATACGTTTTCACACGGAGAATTGTGAATAGACAATAGACAATAGGTGCAGGAGTAGGCCATTCAGCCCTTCAAGCCAGCACCGCCATTCAATGTGATCATGGCTGATCATCCACAATCAGTACCCCGTTCCTGTCTTCTCCCCATATCCCCCGACTCTGCTATCTTCAAGAGTGGATTGGCAGTGGAGGCCAATTCTCTGGAGGCTTTCAAGAGAGAGATAGATAGAGCTCTTAAAGAAAGCAGAGTTGAGGGATATGGGGAGAAGGCAGAAATGGGGTACTGATTGTGGATGATCAGCCATGATTACAGTGAATGGCAGTGCTGGCTCGAAGGGCCAAATGGCCTACTCCTGCACCTATTGTCTATTGTCTATTTCATGAAATATATATATTTTGGGGGTTATTTTACTGCTTATGTGTTCTAAGCTTCTGTTATGTAAACTACTAGCAGAAAGCTTGAGAATCACTTACAATTTATTAAAAGTGCAGGAGCCCCCTGAACCCCCACCAGGGCGCTGCCCCTGGACCCTGCCGGGGGCCTAGCCAGCCTGTCGTGGAACAACCCATTGAAGAAGAAAACAGTGGTTACCCAGACCTCGTTGCTGGTTGCAAAGGGGCCCCCATAACAGTTCAAGCTTCAGGACCCAAAAATTGTAGGTCCGCCACTGCTCCAAACCTGTCCTATCCATGGACCTGTCTAACAGTTGCGAAAAATGATGGGGTAGTCCCAGCCTCAACTACCTCCTCTGGCAGCTTGTTCCATACACGCATCATACAGCTTGTTCCATACACGCACCATACTATACAATACAGTGAGTATTCCTCTTCCTTTTAGCAGTATTACTGCTAATATAGTTGTTAAAATTAAGTAAGGTCCAAAAAAATACCACAAGTGCTCTGATTTTAACGCTGGAATGAAAAATTAAAATTTGTATATATGAAATCAGGAAATTCATCCACAGACAGTTGCAACAAAATATTTATACAATTACAGCCAAAATAACGACAGTATATGTGAGTACGTGTTTTTTTACACACACTGAACTTTGTTCCTCTCGTTTGTTATATTGTTCACAGTGTTTACATATTCTGTTGTGCTGCTGTAAGTAAGAATGTCATTGTGATGGGACATCCATCCATCCATCCATCCATCCATCCATCCATCCATCCATCCATCCATCCATCCATCCACACTTCCTGTTTGCACTCTATATTGATTTTAGAAAAAGCGCGACCGCTTACGGTTGTGATTTTTGGCCACTTTACTCAGAGTCCCCTTCCAGCTGTCAGGGCCAGAGGATTTTTCCCATCGATGAAAAATAAAATACTTATTAATGTTTTAACAATGTTGAGATTGTCTCTCCTGTTAATCACGCCGTGAAGGCCACGCTCCTTCTGGTGGGAGGGGGAGGAGCTATAAAACCCGGAAGTGTGGGCGAGGCTCAGTCTCTACAAGATGGGGGAGGGAGAGGGTCATGACTCTCAGTCTGAACTGGAAATCTACAGAACACTGAGAATACTGACCTGTGAGTGCCTTTATGTGTTTTTAAACTGTACCTTTTGCAACTGTGTGGCTATTTAAATGTGTGCCTTCTGCAACTGTAAAAAAAGATGAAAATGTCTAAAATTGATTGTCCACCCTCTCCCCCTTCTCTCTCAGTCTCTCACCTGTTTTCGATAGAATTTCTGGCAGTTTTTGAGCTGCCAACCTGCCAGGCTTGAGTTACTGAGCTGCCAGGCCTGAGTGACTGAGCTGCCGGCCCAATAATCCATTCTGCCCACAATGTCCATACTAGCCCTCGGGAAACCAGTCCCTTTGGCCCACAACACCTATGCTAGCACTCCAGAAAGCACCCCCCCCCCCCCCACAATGGCCAGCAATCTTGGAATTGGTGGAAAGGTGGAATATTGTGTTGGGGGACCAGCCCTCCCGTGTGAAGCTGGGACCCAATGGATCCCACTTAGTCTAGTATACTATTAAAAGTATCGTCTTGTTTGTCTGCCTGTGTGATTAAGGAATTACCCCAAAACGGTACATATTAGCACACATTGTTTTTTGCAGAATCTTACTGCTTTTTACAGTGGCCGTTAGTATCAAGTCTCTTCACATTTGATGTTATATTTCACAAGTTATTGATATTTAAAGTCTTAAAAAAGTAAACTTTGAAAATAATAACTGCCTGTGAGTGGGAGACTTTTCTAGCAGCTTCCAGTGATGATGTCACAATGGCATCTCACAGTTGTCCAATCACAATGGGATCTCATTTAAACAAGCTGCCATGAAGATTCCGAAAACCGGAAATGACATCACAATGTGATCTCTGCTGCCAATACAGAAGCTATGAGTGTTGACGGAGTGGGGGATGGGAGGAGAAGAAATGTTATTTAAACATTGTCTTTAGTGGGGGACTGTAAAAGGGCAGAGGTGAGGGAGGGAGTGACTGAGGGTAGGGAAAAGGAGAGGGAGGGAGAGGAGAGGTGACAGAGAGACAATGGGATCAGCAGCTTCAAGGGGAGTAAGGAGAGTGAGATTTTTGCCCGCCCCCACCCCCACATGGGATGGATTGATTGGCTGAAGGGAGCGCTGATGCTGACTCAAAAGTTGAATCCATTTATTGACTCCAGGAAGTGCCGACGGCCCCCTCCCCAACCCACCGAATGTGGGAAGGATTCATTGCCTCCAAGGAGCGCTGACGCCAACACAAAGGTCGAGTCTATTCATTGGCTCCGGGAAGCGCACACAGCCCCCCCCCCCCTTACCAACAATTGATTGGCTCAAGGGAGCGCTGATGCTGACACAAAAGTTGCCCCCCCTCCCCCATCGTGGGAAGGATTGATTACGTTGGGGGAATGGGTGAGTGGCGGAAAAGGGCTATGTTGGGGAAATGGGTGAATGTTGTGTTGGGGAAATGGGTCCCAATGTGTCAGGGGGGTACAGAGGGGAGAGGGGTTATGGAGGGTGGGAGGGAGTGACTGAGGGTAGGGGAAAGGAGGGAGGGAGAGATGAAAGAGGGAGTGGAGGAGATGAGGAGGTGAGGGGTGAGAAGAGGGAGGGTGAAGAGGAGGGGTAGGAATGTTGGGGGATGAGGGGAAATGAACCGCGCTGGCACAGTTGGGGTTTATGGGTGAGTGGTGGAATATTGCGTTAGGCAAATGGGTTACGTTGGAGGAATGGGAGAAGTAGGTGATTGGCTCCGGAGAGCACCTGTCTCCGGGGTGAGCATCGACGCCGCGTTCAGGACCATGTGACGCCGCGAACCTCCCCCCTGCATTGGGAGACAGGGCCCAATGGGTCTCACTTGGTCTAGTATATTACTAAAACTTTCATCTTATTTGTGATTCTGTCTGCATGCGTGAGTGCCCATGTGCTCCTGGAGCAATGGCAAAACAGTACACGATAACACTACAATTATTGGTCCACCTTACTCACCATTGTAACGGCAATGGGTGAGTGGTCGAATAATGCATTGGGGACCAGGATAGGGACCCAACAGGTCCCACTTGGTCTATTATATATTACTGAAACTCTCATCTTGTTTGTTTGTGAGTCTGTGTGTGTGTGTGTGTCTGTGAGTCTTGCCATGAATTATGCCAAAATGGTACACAATAGTGCTACAATTTTTGGACCTCATTACTCAACATTGTTCTGTGGTGTGTTGTATCAATTTTCGTTCAGATTGATGATATATTTTACACATTATTCACATTTCAACTTAACAAAATCCAATTTGAGAAAAATCATTGAAGTTGCTGTGGCAGTTAGCAGCTATGACATCACAATAGGATCTCATTTTCATAAACTTCCCATCAGCAGTGCTCCATCCTGCAATGAAATCACAATGGAATCTCATTTACATAAAAAAACAAAACAGCAGCTTCCGCCTCACAATGACATCAAGGGGGGTAGGGAGGGGAGAGGAGAGGGGTTATGGATGGAGGGAGGGAATGAAGGTAGGGAGGGTAGAGAAAAGGAGAGGGAGTGAGAGGTGAGGGAGGGAGTGGAGGAGGGGAGAAGAGGGGAGAGAAGAGGGAGCGTGAAGAGGTAGGGAGGGAGTATTGGGGGATGAGGGGAAATGAGCTGCGCCTGCGCAGTTGGGAGCTATGAGTGAGTGATGGAATATTGCAATGGGGGAACGGGTGAGTGGTGGAAATGGGTTGTGTTGGGGGAAGGAGTGTGTGATAGATTATTGCGTTGGGGGAACGGGACCCAACGTGTCAGGGGAGTAGAGCGGGGTTATGGAGGGAGGGAGAGACTGAGGGTAGGGAGGGTAGAGGAAAGGATAGGGAGGGAGAGGTGAGGGAGAGAGTGGAGGAAGGGAGGTGGAGAGAAGGAGGGTGAAGGGGAGGGGGAGGAGGTGTTGCGGGATCTGGGGAAATAAGCCCGCCTGCTTAGTTGGAGGCTATGGATGAGTGGTGGAATATTGCGTTGGGGGAATGGGCTGCATTTGGAAACGGGAGAGTGGTGGAAAAGGGGTTGCGTTGGGGGAACAGGTGAGTGGTGCAATATTGTGTTGGGAGAATGGGGCTCAACGGGTCCCACTTGATTTAGTATGACAATAAAACACTCTTGACTCTTGACTTAACTGAATTGTAGTTGGAGTCTAACACATTTGGCCTAACACATACTTTCAATAAAGTGCCACACAGTATGAATACAGATTACTCTAAATTCAACTAATTTCTAACTGCATTCCCTCTCTCTTCGCCCTTCCCCCACCCTAATCTTCTTGCTAGTTCCACTGTTCGCATCCAGATATCCCTTCATTATCACCTCTTCCACAGCTAACAATGGACCATTGTGGGCTCCACCTTCATCTGATTTGTTCTGAACCTTTTCATACTTCTAGTTTGCCTCTCCCCTGCCTCTCAATCTGAAGAAGGGTCTCCACCCAAACCGCCTATTCCTTTTCTCCAGAGATGCTGCCTGGCTCACTGAGTTACTCCAGCATTTTGTGTCTATCTTCGGGTGCCACATGGTAGGTTGGTCTGGAAGGTTATCTTTGATCAGACTCTACTGGTTTTATTATGCACCAAACGTTATTCCCTTCTCGTGCAACTGTACACTGTGAATGGCTCGATTGTAATCATGTATAGTCTTTCCGCAACAAAACCTTTTCACTGTACCTTGGTGCACGTGAGAATAAACGAAACAAAACTGAACTGAACTGAACTTTGTTAATCGGGAATTGTGCTTAGGTATGGCAATAGACAGTAGACAATAGGTGCAGGAGTAGGCCATTTGGCCCCTCGAGCCAGCACCGCCATTCAATGTGATCACAGCTGATTATCCACAATCAGTACCCCGTTCCTGCCTTCTCCCCATATCCCTTGACTCCGCTTTCTTTGAGAGCTCTATCTGTACTGGACTGTACGTAAGAACATTATTTCACCGTGCTTTTGCACATGTGACACTGAAAGCACCGTTGAACCATTGAAGAGAAAAAGATGTAATGGAATTGATTGTTCAGCTATTGGAGAGTCAACCACGTTAAAGGGTTAAAGATGAGGTAAGGATAACATATGTTTTTTTTCCATGAAGTGGATCAGATGAGTTTTGTTTCAGTGACTGGTGGGTTCCTGTAATGGTATTTTGCAGTTTTAGATGCCCTGTTTTCTCATGGCTTCCCAAATTTCTCAAGGAAATGAATGCAAGGACTTTCTCAAAGGAATTCAGTTTAGAGAAACAGTGCGGAAACAGGACCTTCGGCCCATCGAGTCTGCGTCGACCAGTAATCACTATCACTATCCTACACACTGGCACTATCCTACATAATTTATAATTATTCTGAAGTCAATTGATCTACGAACCTGCACATCTTTGGTGTGTGGGAGGAAACGGGAGATTGTGGAGGAAACCCACGTAGGTCACGTGGAGAACGTCCAAACTCAGTTTGGAACCTGACACTGTAAGGCAGCAGCTCTACTGGTGTGCCACTGTGCGGCTTTTTTAATTCTCTACCTTACGGGATTATGAAGGCTGGATCGATTTAAGCAAGAAGAACACAAGTCTGGTGAATTGAGAGCAATGGGGAACTGGCATAGTCAGGGAGGCAAGGCCTGTGCAGATAAGCCATATTGAACAGAAGGACAGGTTTGATTGCCAAATATAGAACCAAAATGCTGGAGTAACTCAGCGGGTCAGACAGCATCTCTGGAGAGAAGGAATGGGTGATGTTTAGTGTTGAGACCGTACTTCAGACGGGCCAAATAACCTATTCTTGCTCCTATTTTCTTGTTCATATGAATTTAAAATAGTGTCATCATTATGTTCTGCTTATAGTCAGGGTGTGACAGCAATGGAAAGAATCCCAAGGTACTTCACAAGGATGGAACATTTTAATTATGCGGACAGTGTGGCTGGGTTAGGATTGTTTTCTTTGCCAATCTATGCAATTTTTTACAAAATGCAATTAAATTGGCCTCTGTATAAACTCTGTGTAAACCACCGACTAAACTTGTCGGTAAAGAAGTGTAATTAGAGAATTTTTAAAAAATGGAAGTAATCGAGTGGAACGGAAGTTTCCCTTGTGCTCCCAGGAGGAGGCACAGTGGCACAGTGGTGGAGTCGCTGCCTTACAGCACCTGAGACCCGTGGTTAATCCTGACTATGAGCACTGTCTGTACGGAATTTGTACGTTCTCCCCGTGACCGTGTGGTTTTCTCCAGTTTCCTCCCACGCTCCAAGGATGTACAGGTTTTATAGGTGTACGGGGATCGCTGGTCGGTGTGGACTCGATGGGCCAAAGGGCCTGTTTTTTTTCCGCACTGTATCTCTAAAACAAAAACTAAATCTAAAACTAGAAGGCATACTTTAAGATGAGAGGGTAAAAGTTTAAAGGAGATGTGTGGGGCAAGTTTTTTACATAGAGGATGTCGACTGGTGGTGGAGGCAGATATGCTAGTGATATTTCAAATACCTTTTGATGGGCACATTGTTATGCAAAGAATGGAGGGATAGTTTAGAGATACAGCGTTGAAACAGGCCCTTCGGACCACTGAGTCCACGCCGACCAAGAATCACCCACTACACCAACTCAATCCTACATACTGGGGACAATTTACAGGAGCCAATTAATATACAAACTCGCACGTCTTGGGAATGTGGGAAGAAACTGGAACATCCGGTCACAGGGAGAACGTACATACTCCGTACGGACAGCACCCGTAGTCAGGATCGAACCTGGGTCTCTGGTGCTGTAAGGCAACAACTCTACTGCTGCCCAATGTGCTGTGTGATTGTGTGTAGTCAGATAAAAGATGGTTTAGTCACTGTGTTCGACACAGCATTGTGGTGCAAAGGGCCTATTCCTGTGCTGTAATGTTCTATGTTCAATGTTGTAATTATAGCAAGCCAGATCAGAAGAAAGCAGATAAAAAATAAGATATTATTCAAATTAATAACCCATACATATTCTCGCCTTCTGCCACATACAAACCCGTTACCAGACATTAATATGGATGTATTTCATCTAAAGCTAATAAATGTTCTAATCTCCACAGAGAACAATATATTAGATTTTATTCACGATTAAAACCTTTTCTAAGACTCTTGCCCTCAGCATTGATGTGTTTGCAATATATTTCCTGCTCTTTAGCCATCTGGATTAAGTCTGCTTGATTAATTATTATAGGGACCAAATCTTAAAGCACAAAATAATTTCATTGCTTGGGGGAAAAGAAGAACTAGAAATGCCAAGTGTAAAATGGTGTTTCCTGGAATTTGGATCTATTTGCCTCCTCAGTGAACAAAACTCTTGCTGTACACTTGAAGATGCCCCTTTAACTAGCATATTTCCAACCTTCAATCTCAAATTGCAACATTGAATGGTTTGAAAAGGATGTCTTTCTTTTAAACAACGTCACTGTTGTTCTAATGGAGCTGTTAATGCTTATAGCACAGGGGGAGGCATTTATGCTGCCAAATTCTAAGTTGGCACTTTGCCAGAGCAATGCAAAACTAATACCACTATTCTGCTTTTCTCAGAAAATCTAATGCAGCAAAACATTCCACATTCAGATCCTTAATCTTGCTTATGAGTGACAACTTTATATTAATATCCTCTCTTAACTGTGACTTGAAATGCATGATTTTTTTCTCTCTTCAGCTACCACGGGTGGCACCCCGATAGAGTTGCTGCCTTACAGCGCAGAGACCCAGGGTGCTGTCTGTATGGAGCTTGTACTTTCTCTCCGTGACCTGTGTGGGTTTTCTCCAGGAGCTCCGGTTTCCTCCCACAATCCAAAGACACACAGGTTAATTGGCTTTGGCACCAACAAAATTGTAAATTGGCCCTAGCGTGTGTAGGATATTGTTAGTGTACGGGGTGATCAGCGTACGGGGTGGTCGGCACGGTCTCGGTGGGCCGAAGGGTATGTTACCGTGCTGTATCTCTAAAATAAACTAAATTAAACTACCAAAATCTTCCTAATTAACTACTTACAATTTCGTCTATTACATCTTCATCTCCTCCACATCGATGAGTATACAGACACTGTATCTTCATATGTCAGCTTTTGTGAGGACAAGTTGCATTCCGACTAAGACCCGGATCTGGTTCAACAACAACAAGCACTGGTTCACTGCAGAACTCAGACACCTCCGATGGTCTAAAGAGGAGGCCTGCAGGAGCGGGTATGCAGACCTCTACAGGCAGGCTAAGTACAAGCTGAGAAGAGGAATCAAAGCCCCAAGAAAAGGTACTCTGAGAAGTTGAGGAGCAAGTTATCAGCTTGTGACTCTTCTTCAGTTGGGAAGGGCTTGCTAGAAATCACCAGCTACAAGAGGAAAGCCCCCCGCTCTTTGGACAATCGGCAGCTGACCAACGACCTGAATGAGTTTGACAACTGCAGGTTTGACAAGCAGAAACGTAACCCTGGTACCCCCTTCCCCCCTCCCCAACAAACACAGCCAGACCCCAGTCTGCAAAGAATTGAACATTCTGCACCCACTCCTCCTCATTCATCACTTCACACCTACTTAAAGCAAGACTCCAGTCTGAAAAGGCTGGACCCTTTCCCACCCCAACCAACACTTCACACCCACTCACAGCCTGCCCTCAGTCTGCAAAGACTGGGCCCTTCTACATCCACCCCGCCCCAATCACCACTTCACTCCCAATTACCCACACCCTCCGTGCTGCACAACATCACTTCTCCGTCATCAACAATAAAAATAGAGGAAGTGGAGAAGACAGAAAAGCCTGAAATCTCCTGGACCGGACAATGTTTCCTCCTCTACTCTCAAGCTCTGTGCCGAACAACTGGAACCGGTCTACAATTACATTTTCACCCAGTTCCTGCAAACCTGTACTGTCTCTGCCTGCTTCAAAGTCTCCACTATTGTCCCTGTACCCAAAAAGGCAAGATTTACTGGTCTTAATGACTACAGGCCTGTCGCACTAACCGCTATAGTCATGAAGACCCTTGAAAGGCTTCTGCTAGCCAAGGTGAAAATATCACAAACCCCCGGATGGACCCTCTGCATTTTGCATATCAGGCCAATAGATCTGTGGATAATGCAGTCAACCTGGACCTGCACTTCATCCTACAGCACCTATGCGGAGCCAGGGAACCTATGCGAGAATTTTGTTTGTTGATTTCAGCTCTGCATTCAACACCATTGTGCCAGAGCTACTACACTCCAAAGTCTCCCAGTTGACTGTGCCTGAACCCCTGCCTGAAGGTGGATCACCAGCTTCCTGACAGACAGGAAGCAGCATGTGAGGCTGGGAAAGCACATCTCGGACCCGCAAACCCTCAGCATAGGAGCACCGCAAGGCTGCGTACTCTCCCCTCTCCTCTACTCTCTCTACACTAATAACTGCACCTCCACTGACTCCTCTGTCAAGCTTCTCAAGTTTGCAGATGACACAACCCTGATTGGACTGATACAGGATGGGGAGGAATTAGCCTACAGACAGGAAGTGTCACGGCTGGAGTCCTGGTGCCATTGCATCAACCTGGAGTTCAATACTCTTAAGACAGTAGAATTGATAGTAGACTTTAGGAGAGCTCCCCCTCCCCTCACCCCACTCACCATCAACAACACCACAGTCACATCAGTGGAGTCTTTTAAATTCCTGGGAACCATCATCTCCAAATCCCTTAAGTGGGGGCTACCATCGACTTCACAGTCAAAAAGGCACAACAGAGGATGTACTTCCTGCGGCAGCTGAGGAAGCAAATCTGCCACAGGCAATGATGGTCCAACTATATACTGCCGTCGTAGAGTCTGTCCTCACCTTCTCCATCATGGTCTGGTTTGGTTCAGCCACCAAGCACGACACCCGGAGGCTGCAACGAATTGTCCGATCAGCTGTGAAGGTTATTAGCTGCAACCTACCCTCCAGTGATGAACTGTACACTGCAAGGGCCAGGAAGCGAGCGGGTAAGACCATCTCTGCAATAAATTATTTTAATCACTTCCTTCTGGAAGGCAACTCCGGACTGTCAAAGCTGCCACAAACAGACACAAAAACAGATTTTTTCCACTTTTTCCACTCAATAACCAAAAATCTGTAGCTTCCTTTTGCTCTGGTATTTTATTTAATTCACATGTTTAATTAATAATGTTTATTATTAATGTTTAATGTTTTGTGTATCATTCTTAACTGTCACTGTATGTCATGTTGTCACTTGCGGGCGGAGCACCACAACAACATCACAGTCACATTCCTTGTATGTGAATACTTGGCCAATAAACTTATTCAATTCAATTCAATTCAATTCATTCCACATAGGTCATAATGACATTCTCTAATCTTTTCATAAAAATATACATTAGTTATAATGCAAGGTTGAGTCATCCAAACCATCACAAAACAAAATAATTGTGGATCTGGTTAATTTTTATCTGTTTTTCTTCTTCTGCACAAATCCATCTGTTCACTCTTGGAACCAGAATTAATTGGTCTACAGTTAAACCCAAGGACAGTTTAATTTAATGTGTAGGAAGGAACTGCAGATGCTGAATTAAACTGAAGATAGAAACAAAAAGCTGGAGTAACTCAGCTAGACAGATGGCATCTCTGGAGAAGAGGATGATGTTTCTGGTCGAGACCTTTAGTTTAGTGTAGAGATGCAGCACGGAAACAGGCCCTTCGGCCCACCAAGTCTGCGCCGACCAGCGAACCCCGACACATCAACGCTATCCACACTCACACTAGGGACAATTTACAATTATACCAAGCCAATTAGTCTACAAACCTGTACGTCTTTGGGGTGTGGGAGGAAACCGGAGATCCTGAAGAAAATTCACGCAGTCACATGGAGAATGTACAAACTCTGTACAGACAGCACCCGTAGTTAGGATCGAACCCGGGTCTCTGGCTCTGTGAGGCAGCAATTCTACCCTTGCGTCACCTTGTCGCCAACTAGTATTCTCAGTTCTAATATTCCGCACAATTCTAATGTTCTTTTTTGCCAAATTAGATTCTGCAACGGAAGAATTGTCTAAATCCTTCCAATTGCAGGAAGCCTGGTAAATGTTCTCTGTTTTACTAGAATAGGACTCCGGGGAACACCTTAATCTGTAAGCTACTCAGTCGATGCACATTTTGAAAGCAAGAATCAGTCTGTACTTATGGCTAAGTATCTGAAGCTGTGACCACAGAAACTAAATGTAGATTTAATTTGTTATTCCTGTCTTTGCTCTCCCTCTTTACAAATGTAATTTGTGCAGCGAGTTAAAACATACCACCGGGTTATCTATATGGAAAGGCAAAGCCTTCTTATACATCCCGGAGTGGCACAGTGGCTGCCTTACAGCGCCAGAGACCCGGGTTCGATCCTGTCTACGGGTACTGGTTGAACGGAATTCACACGTTCTCCCCATGACCACATGAGTTTTATCCAGGAGTGCTGGTTTCTGCCCATTTTCCAAACACATAAAGTTTGGCGGGGTAATTGGTTTCTGTAAATTGTCCCAATTACAGAATTGTCCCAGTCCAGCGGTCCTCGTGCTAGTGTACAAGGACCGCTGGACTGTGCGGACTCGGAGGGTCAAAATGCCTGTTTTTTACATCGAGATTGCCAGTGTGGCGGCGGAGGCAAATACTGTATGCTAGTGGCATTAAATATTATTTTTGATGAGCACATTGTTATGCAGGGAATGGAGGGATAGTTAAAAGACAAACGCGGAAACAGGCCCTTCGGCCCTCCGAGTCCGTGCTGACCAACAATCACCCACTACACGAGCTCAATCTTACACTCTAGGGACAATGTACAGAAGCCAATTAACCTACAAACCCACACGTCTTGGGAATGCGGGAAGAAACAGGAGCAAACTGGGAATCCAGAAACTGGATGTGAAAATGGGGAACATAGAACTAGTGTGCTTGGGTTGATTGCTGGTCGGTGTGGACTCGGTGGGTGGAAGGGCCTGATTCCACGCTGTATCTCTAAACTAACAAAATGTGTTGGAACATGATGGAAATCTGTTCCGCCTGGAATCACGGATCAGTTATATTTTGACGGCATGATCCAAACATCTGAACAATTTGCTTATTTTGCATTTTGTGTATGTATAGTGTGAGTGCGTCTGTATATGTGTGCGTGAGTGTTTGCATGTGGCTGCGTGGGTGTGTGTAGTATATTGGCCTCAGAACTTAAAATAGTGCAGAAGTATGTTATTTTGGCAGAAGCTGTTTGACCTGCTGTTGCTGCTGAAGACATGTATCAGCCTTATCAGTTCCATCTACTATTCCAGTGAATGGAAACCTAAAATGGAATATCTAGCAGGGAGAAGCTAAACGTTTCTGCTGATGGCCAATATAAATCACAAGAATGGTTAGTAGAGTGCTTCAGACTTCATGAGTAACAAATCGTTTTAATTCATGAAACAAAATCCCTCCCAGCTACCGATTCCTGATACATGAAGAGTTTTCAAAGCCATTGAGGTGAAAGAAACAAGAAGACCAAGCGGGTAAATCCACTGGTGGGAGAGGCTGGGACCAGAGGCCATAGTCTCAGAATAAAAGGACATACCTTTCTGAAGGAGATGAGGAAGAATTTCTTCAATCAGAGGGTGGTGAATCTGCGAAATGCATTGCCAGAAGGCTGTGGAGGCCAAGTCAATGGATATTTTTTAAAGCAGAGATAGATTGATTCTTGATTAGTGCGGGTGTCAAGGGTTATTGGGAGAAGGCAGGAGAATGGGGTTGAGAGGGAAAGATAGGTCAGCCATGATTGAATTGAGTAGACATGATGGACTAAATGGCCTAATTCTACTCCTATCACTTATGACATTATGACCTTCTACGAACTCCTGTCTCACCGTGCCTCCTCTCTGGCTAAACTGCTCCTACAACATATGAACTTATGAATCTTGAAAACATTTTCATCTCCAGGTATGATGTTCAGTCATAAGGTCCAGGAGCAGAATTAAGCCATTTGGCCAATTAAGTGTAGTCCGCTATTCAATCATGGCTGATCTATCTCTCCCTCCTAACCACATTCTCCTGCCTTCTCCCCATAACCCTTGACACCAGTCAGTAACTTGATGGGCTGAATGGCCTAATTCTGCTCTAATCACTTATGACCAAACTTTTATTTGTCAAGTACACTGATTGAGATACCGCTATGCATTTTCTGCCCAACAAATAACCTACAGCTCTTTTGGTTCTTGTTGAGGAAGTAATCTTGCACACTGTAAATGTCCCCCCAGCTGTGATGAGATGAATGACCATGCTAGGATATTTCCGGCATTGTTGTCTAAGGGATAAATATTAGCTGGGGCACTCAGACGTCTACCTGCTCTCTTTTGGAAGGTTGCCAGAGAACCATCTTAAACTCCAGGTCAACAAGCAGATGATATGTCCACCAGTCAAAGCAGAAATAAGGGGGCTCCAAATCTAAATGATCTTGCAATTTGGAAAGGAAAGGGGACCACCCAATCACGTTCATTCTTAGTCAATGCTGTCAGGTACATCATGTTACGGAGATGTTGAGCAGGCCGCAACTCTATTCCTTGGAGCGCAGGAGGATGAGGCATGATCTTACGGAGGTGTATAGAATCATGAGAGGAATAGATTGGGTAGACTCTCTTGTCCAGAGCAGGAGAATCAAGGAAATAGGTTCTTATCGAGTCCACACAAGATTAGAAATTGATCAGCCAGAGCTGAACACACTTCTCGCATCTGCATACAATGGTGTCTGTCTTGTGCTTCTTATATGTGGTGGTGGAAAGATTGGTGGAAACAGGGCCGCGACGTGAACGCTCTTTCCTTGACCCCAGGAAATAGGTTGAAAGTGAAGGGGGAAAAATTTAATAGGAATCTCAGGGGTAACTTTTTCACACAGGGTGGTGGGTGTACGGCACGAGCTGCTGTAAATTGCTCATTTCTAAGCTTTCCCCCCAGTCTAGTTTCAGTAAAAACACTGAATCAAGCACTTGAAACAACTAATCTTTATTTTAACAAAAACGCATTACAGTTCAACTATTGTACCTATCTCACTTCGAGTTCGATCCACGTATCTGCCTGATCAAGCCCTCTAGGCCTCACTCAAACAGAGACACTCCAGAAGTTCACACAGTCCCAAGCACTCTCCCAGAAGATCGATGCTGGACCTCGTGGCAGCGTACTTATATGTCCTGGGACCTCGAGGGGCCGAACCACATTGGGCTGGTCTCTTAATAATCCAATTACAGATATCAATTAACCCCATACATAACAGACATTTCCCTAACCCAATAATACAGCAGCTCAATACATTGTATTCAAATCGGACTTCACAAGGAAGCCAACTTAGAAACATTTACCCTGATATGCAAGAAACCCAGACAAGGCTCAATACCTCATCCAATCAACACTCAGCAAAGTTGAACTCTGCAACATTATTTACAACTATTTACAAGGTGTATGTCTGGTTTGCAGCCATCCAATCCATTCTATGCATTTTGCACCTAATTGGCAGATGTTTTTATTCTTTTCTTGCAAATTGTATATAGGCTCTAGACACACTGGCACCACCCTGCAGCTTGTCCCAGCTCTGCAGAGAGCAATTCCAAACTGACCAAATCTCCCAGCAGCCCTGAATCCTTTAGCCCATTTTGAAGTCCTAGCCTCTCCAATTTGGCCAGGATTAACACTGCCAGAGGAGATAGTTGAAGATGGGACTATCGCAACGTTTAAGGAACAGTTCGACTGGTATATGGGTAGGACAGGTTTAGAGGGATATGTGTCAAACTAGGCTAGTGAGACTAGTGTAGCTGGGACCTGTTGGCCAGTGTGGGCAAGTTGGGCTGAAGGGCCTGTTTCCACGCAGTGCGACTGTGTGTCTATAACATAGAATATTGTTCATAGAACAGTACAGCACAGGAACAGGCCTTATGACTCACAATGTCGGTGCTGAACATGATGCCAATTTAAACTAATCTCCTCTGCCTGCACATGATCCGTATCCCTCCATACACTGTTTATCCATATGCCCGGGAAAAATATTCTGACTATCTCACTTTATCTGTATCTCTCATAATTATATATATATTTCTATCAGGTCTCCCATTAACCTCCGAGGCTCCCGAGATAACAATCCAAGTATGTCCAACCTCTCCTTGTAGTTAAAATCTCACCAAATCCAGGCTGCATTCCAGTAAAGCGCATATGCATCCTCTCCAAAGCCTCTACATCTTCCTGTAATGGAGTGGCCAGAACTACATATAAGACTCAAAATGTGGCCCAACCAAAGTTTTATATAACTGCAACAAGACTTCTTGATCGATACAATCATTATGGAGGCATCAATATCCTCGCTCATGTTCGGATTTTACCAGGTTTATCTTGCACTAATCATCATTCACGTTATTCCCTTTGTCATGTTTCGGTACACTGTGGACGGCTCAATTGTAATCAAGTATTGTCTTTCCACCGACTGGTTAGCACGCAACAAAAGCTTTTCACTGTACCTCGGCACACGTGGCAATAAACTAAACTCATACTTACACTGTGGAAGAAAATGTTAATATATTTTGATTGGAATTGCACAAGGTAACAAAAGGGTGTTTGGATGTGACAATTGGCATCTCTCATCGACCAGGTGTAGAAGAGGTTCGTGGGAATCGGCAACGTAAGATTAGATGTATTACCTCTTGTTTAGGATTGTGTTGAAGGGTGGATGGTAAGTGTAAACATGAAATAGTAGACTGAGATAAGGAAGCTTGTTTCTCTCAGCAGTGTGTTACAGTACACCACCCGCGCCCACTACCGCTAGTGGCGTAGATACATTGCAGCAAATAGGGGCTTATGATTGGCTCAGAGAGGGGTTGGTGAGATAGAAGGTGAGATAGAATAATGTCAAGATGCCCTTGTATTATGTTTGACTTGTATTAACCATATGTTGTTGAATACAATTGACATAAAGAAAAAGTATGTTATGACTAATGAAATAATTGGTACCGATGTAGTTGATAGTATATTTTTGTATAGTTCTATCTAACAAAAAACAAAAGTTGTTTACTGCACAATATAATGGTCAGCTAATTCTGCTGTGAAGTTAGAGAACTGGTGAGCAGTTAACTGCCGCCATCTCTCCATGATATCATGCAATATAGTCTCTTGAAGCAAACCTGCAAAGTCTCCGCTTTTCATTTTCCTTTAATTTCCCTTAAGAAATTAATTTCTTCCACACACACTCAAACTCTTCTGTACATCAGCCTGGGACAGGTTTGGAGGGATATGGGCCAAACTAATGTAGATGGGACATGATGGCCGGTGTGGGCAAGATGGGCCGAAAGACCTGTTTATGACTCCATTACTCCATCAGCTCAATAAATGGAGATCCAAATGCTAGTGTATAGAGAGAACACATTTTTTTCATATAAAGGACTTAAGATACATGGATAGAATACAATTTTAAATCAAAAGAAAAATAAGCAATATTTTGGTATGGTTTGCAAAGAGCCAGGCCATTTGCTATTTTATTTTTAGATGCGGAAAGAGCGATTACAATAATTTAAAAAAGAGCAAAGCAAACCCACTTGAACCCTGTGATCTTGTGTAGAGTGTGAGCTAATTTTGTGATCTGCCTGGCATCTGATCCTGTCATCGAGTTTACATTGCGGATGGGTGGGTGAGGCCATGGCCAATTACGCAAGCTGTGTACTTAAACCTCTGCCAGCGTTGTGATGGAAAACACAAGGGGGCAGATCGTGACTTTGCAATTGTGTAAAGCATGTGATGGTAAATTGGCAGCTTGTGTTATACCTCTTCTGATACTTATTTTCATGAAGTTCGTGAAGAGAGGGATCCGAGAGTGGAGTGAATGGTTCTGCTACTTTAAGTGGCGCTAGGTGGCGCAGAGGTAGAGTTGCTGCCTTACAGCGCCAGAGACCCGGGCACTGTCTGTACGGAGTTTGTACGTTCTCTCCGTGACCTGTGTGGGTTTTTGCCGGGTGCTCCGGTTTCCTCCCGTACTCCAAAGAAATACAGGTTTGTAGGTTAATTGGCTTGGGTAAAATTATAAATTGTCCCTAGTGTGTTTGGGATAGTTTAGTGCTGATCGCTGGTCGGCGCGGACTCAGTGGGCCAAAGGTCCTGCTTCCGCACTGTATCTCTAAAGTCTAAAGTCTAAAGTAACTCCCTGGGTGGCATTCATTAAGCTATGAAGTCATAACTTATACAAATGGAACAAAATAAATTAATTTATAGCATTGTATCAGTTTAAACAATTACAGATAATTAAACCATAATTGGCCTCCGATTGCACATTTGTGAAAATAAATACTTCGGAATAAATGTGTTTAGGTTTAGGTTTATTATTGTCATGTGTACTGAGGTACAGTGCAAAGCTTTGTTTTGCATGCTACCCAAAAAGATCAAATATACAATGCATAAATACAATCAAGCCAAACTCAAGTAGAATGGATCGAGTGAAGGAAAAGATGCAGAATGCAGATATGTAGAAATAAAGACATGCAGATGCTGGTTTATACCAAAAAATAGATGCAAAGTGCTGGAGTATCTCAGCGGGTTAGGCAGCATCCTTTTGGAAAAAGTATATGTGACATTTCAGCTTGGGACTCTTCTTCTGACCCAGATACAGGGTGCAGAATATAGTTCGCAGCATCGTAGCGCATTAGTCCATAGACAAAGTCCAAATGTCCTCAATGGGGCAGAGGGGTGATTCTCTGTGGAAGCCAATGATGGTATAATCCCTGAACACTAGCCAGATTTCATTAACAGAGAGAGTGGAGGATTTTTTTCTGATGCGGAGTGAACTAGACAAAGCCAAATGACTTCCCACATTTGGGCTCTGAAAATCCTTGATTAACTCAAATTAAATCTAATACAAAATTAGAATTAGTTATTTCTTGGCTTGCAAGCAATGAGCACAGAAAATGGCTTGAAAAGTTGCAATTATATATGGTATTGTCTGACTTCATTGGATAGCATGCAAAACAAAATTCTGCCTGATGCTTCACCAATGCTGCCTGACCCACAGAGTTCATCAAGCAATTGTGGTTTGCTGAAGATTCCACCATCTACAGTGCGTGATTGGGCCGAAGTTGGGCCGAAGGGCCTGTTTCCACGCTGTATGACTATAACTCTATGTGGAACTATTCTCATTGTCCCCAAAGAAAGTAAAGAAATAACAAAATTAGAATATACGTTTATAAATGGTGTAAGATTGAGAGGTTGATGGGACAAAAGGACACAAAGTGCTGGAGTAATGCATCAGGTCTTAATTCTGTTTCTATCACTTATGACCTTATCTTGATTAGTACGGGTGTTCAGGGTTATGGGGAGAAGGCAGGAGAATGGAGTTAGGAGGGAGAGATAGATCAGCCATGATTGAATGGCGGAGTAGACTTGATGGGCCGAGTGGCCTAATTTGACTCCTATCACCTATGACCTTATGACGTAGGTCAGGCAGCATCCCTGGAGAACATGGAAAGGCGACGTCTCGGGTTGTGACCCTTCTTCAGACTTGTCCTGAAACATCACCTATCCATGTTCGCCAGGGACGCTGTCTGATCTGCTGAGTTACTTAATGCGCTTTGTGTCCTTTTGTGTATTAACCAGCATCTGTAGTTCTTTGTTTCTGTAAAAGGTTGATGGCCATTTACTTCCAAAATATTTTTTGGGGTTGGAGAGAAATTCTCGCAGAATGTGCTGTACTTACCCATTATATTGAATTCCAAGCCTTAATTCGGAACAAAGGTTTTTGAGCTGAAATGTTAACTGTTTCTTTTACCGCAGATGCTGCCTGATCTGCTGTGTGTTTCCAACATTTTCTGGTTTTGTTTCTGATTTCTAGCATTTGGAGTTTGCTTTTTATAATTTTCGCCTGTGCAATCAGATAGAGAACAAAATGAAAGGTTGTTGGACTTGACCAACCCTAAAAAAAATAAATAAATAACATGTAGAAAGGAACTACAGATACTAATTTACACTGAAGATAGATATAAAATGCTGGAGTAACTCAGCGGGTCAGGTAGCATCACTGGATAGAAGGAATGGATGAAGTTTCAGGTCGAGACCCTTTTTCAGACAAGGCATTTTGGGTCATCACCCATTCCTTCTCTCCACTGATGCTGCCTATCCTGCTGAGTTACTCCAGCATTTTGTGTCTGAAAAAAATAATCTTGAACCCACTAAGTAAAACAAAAAAGGGAAGGTAACAAAAATGAAGAAGGTGGACTGTGCCCATGAAAATAAAATGGCGGTCAGCCACACAGGCAGATTTTCCTGAGGGCAAGACATGTAAAAACGTCAAAAGGTTTAATATAACTTTTCGTGGGCCTGTAGAAAATGCAGTGAGAGTTAAACCAATAAACAAGTTCCAGATCGAGGGGAAATTGTCAGGCACCCAAAAGCAAAAGGCAAAGCATGTCTGATGAAGCCACAAATAGCCAATCCTCTACACGTCAGTAGAGTGATCTTCATCAGTGTGCAACCCAGAGAGTGTCATAAAAACTGTTAAATTGCTGGAATGAAAACATTGTGGTGCTGGATCTTTAACCAATGGTGCAGAAATGTTAAAAGTCTCATTCAACTGAGTCAACTGCAAAATTGGATGCAAAACTGACCAGTGGTTAGTACGTATGGATCCCGTTCCAATCTTTCACTTCTGCCTGTTCAGCTCTTTAAGAAAAGCACCATTAAAATGTAGACAAACATCCTGAGCAACATTTTATGCATTTTTGCAGCAGCCCCTCACAAAGCTCAGATATTGGGCTGAACACACTTTAAAAACTACTTGGAGCAATTGCATTGTGCCGCTTATCCAGTCCTTCCTGTCTGTTGCATGTAATTGTTTCTGGGTATCCTCGATTGCATCTCGTTGGGAATTTCAGTCGTTTTTAATTTGTCTTCAGTTGTTTTCCAGTTGGGATGGTGGTAGAGTTGCTGCCTCACAGCGCCAGAGATCCGGGTTCGATCTGGGTGTTTGTATGATGTCCCTGTTTGTATGTTATTACCCCACTTCATCTTTGCGGAGGCTGTAGGCTGAATCCTTCTATTGAAAATCGCTGGTGCAAACACCCTGCACAAAACATGGGGTAAATTAAGAGGATGTAATGATATGAGGTTAGTGCAGCACAGAGGCGCAGCGGTAGGGTTGCCCTTTGGTCCACAATGTCTCTGCTGAACATGATGCCACGATAAACTAATCTCTTTTGCCTGCCCATGATCCATGTCCCTCCATTCCCTGCATAAACCTTCTGATTTGTACGGGTGTCAGGGTTTATGGAGAAAAGGCAGGAGAATGAGGTTGAGGGAAAGATAGATCAGCCATGATTGAATGGTGTAGACCAAATGGTCTAATGCTGCTCCTATAACTTATGAACATATCCATATGCCTATTAAAAAGTCTCTTAAATGCTACTATCGTATCTGCTTCCAACACCACCCCTGGCAACGTGTTCCAGGCACGCACTTCACTCTGTGAATAAAAACTTACCCTGCACAGCACCTTTAAACTTTGCCGCTTATCACCTTAAATCAATGTCCTCTTGTATTTGACATTTTCACACTGCGAAAAAAGGTTCTGACTGTTAACCCTATCTGTAGGGTCATTTTATATACTTCTACCCTTCTTGAATGCAGCATTGGTGATCATATATTAACTCAATCGGATATGCCAAAGTATGTGTGGAGCATTGTCATGTACCACAGAACATAGAACAGTACAGCGCACACAGGCCCTTCAGCCCACAATGTCTGTGCTGTACATAATGCCAAGAACAACTCTGATCTGCCTGCATGTGATCCACATTCCTCCATGCCCTGCATCTCCATGTGCCTATCCAAAAGTCTCTCAAAAGCCTCTAATGTATCTGCCTCCACCACCACCCCCAGCAGTGCTTTACAGGCACTCACCACCCTCTGTGTAAAAGAACCTGCCCCGCACAACTCCTTTAAATGTTGCAGGGCTGCCAACTCTCACGCTTTGAGCGTGAGACTCGCTCATTTCGAGAAATTCTCACGCCCTCACGCTGATCACAAATTTCTCACGCTCTGTCGTGAGAAATTCTGTGATCAATGAAAATGTAAAAACTCAGATAAACTGCATGGTCCTCGGGTGTTGGGGAGCCGCGGCTGAGGGAGGGATGGAAGCACAAGCAGCAGCGGAGACAGATGCGGGTTGCCGGCGCTGGAGAGGGTTTGCCGGGCTGGCGAGTGTTTGCGGGGCTGGCGAGTCGCTCGCTGCAGCTCCGGCCTTGGAGCAACTTCAGTTCAAGAGTCCCGGGCCGTCAGAGGCGTTGCGCCGCTGCCATGAGAGTCTCTGTGCCTAAGGGACAGAGACTATCCAAGGGAGGCGGAGAGAGAGAGAGAGAGGGGAAGGAGACAGCGGGGAGGGAGAGAGGGAGAGAGGGGGAGAGACAGAGGGGGAGAGAATGGGGAGAGAGAAGAGGGAGGGGGGAGAGCGAGGAGAAAGAGAGGGGAGGAAAGAGGTAGGGAAGAGAGATAGGAAGGGAGAGAGGAGAGAGATAGGGAGAGGGAGAGAGAGAGGGGGAAAAGAGGAAGAGAGGGGGAAAGAGAGAAACGGGGAAAGAGAGAAAGAGAGGGGGAACAAAGAGAAAGAGGAGAAAGAGGGGAGAGAGCAAGGGGGAGAGTGAGGTGGGAGGGAGAGGTGGAGAGAGAGGGGAGAGAGTGTGTGGACAGAGAGTGAGAGGGAGAGAGAGAGAGAGGGGGGAGGAGGGGGGGAGAGAGGGGAGAGAGAGAGGGAGAGAGAGAGCAAGGGCGGGAGAGAGGGGGAGAGCCCCTGGTTCTGGACTCCCCCAACATCGAGAACATGTTTCCTGCCTCTAGCGTGCCCTTAACAAATGGTAACAGAATACTGAGTGAGTATAATTTTAAGGATGAGAAATTGTGTTCAACCAATTGATGACGTCTTTGACAAAGTAACTGGCATGTTAGATAACAAGGAAGCCAATGAATGTAGCAAATTGTGTTATCCATAATTTGGTCTGTGACGTGCCCCATTAAGGATTACTGCATTAGATAAGCACCTGTGGGCTTGAACGTAATAGGTTAAGTCCCAGCATCACACGGGAGGGCTGGTCATCCAATGCAATATTCCATGCTTCCTGCATATCACAGGGTTTTATAGTCCCTCCCCCCTGCCGCCATCGGAGGCAGCAGAGAGAATGGCTACATTTTTTAAAACATTAATAACTCTCTGATTTTTCATCGATGGGAAAAATCCTCCAGTCCAATCCGGCGGAGGTGGACTCTGAGCGAGGTGGCCAAAAATGATAGCCGTAAGTGGCGGCGTTCTTTCAGAAATCACAAAACAGAAAGTGAGAAAGTGGTCAAGATCTTAGTTTTAGTAATATAGATAGACACAAAATGCTGGAGTAACTCAGCGGGACAGGCAGCATCTCTGGAGAGAAGAAATGGGTGATGTATTGGGTCAGAACCCTTCTTCAGCTGACCCAAAATGTCACCTATTCCTTTCCTTTAAACAAAACACACTTGCCACTAATGTGGCCTCTCTCTCATAATTTTGTAAATGTGTATAATTGTTTCGATTAAACCTATATACTTCTATCTCCATCTTCTGAGGCGCTGAGTCCGAATAAGGGTCCCGACACAAACCCACCTATCACCTAGATCAGAAAATGGCGTCTTTGGATATGGATTTGATGGGCCGTTATTTGTATACTGTATTGAGCGAGGAGATTGTGCTTATATACGGGGAAAGTTTGCTGATCAGTCTGTAAAAAAAAATATTTCACTGTACACGTGACCATTTAAACGACTGAACCATGTTCTCCAGAGATGCTGCTTGATCTGCTGAGTTACCATATAACCATATAACAATTACAGCACGGAAACAGGCCCTCTCGGCCCTTCCAGTCCGTGCCGACCATTTGTTTTCCCCTAGTCCCATCTACCTGCACTCAGACCATACCCCTCCATTCCCTTCACGTCCATATACCTATCCACTTTACTCTTAAATGTAAAATCGATCCTGCCTCCACCACTTCTGCTGGAAGCTCATTCCACACAGCCACCACCCTCTGAGTAAAGAAGTTCCCCCTCACGTTACCCCTAAACTTCTGTCCCTTAATTCTCATGTCATGCCCTCTTGTTTGAATCTTCCCTACCCCCAATGGGAAAAACATATCCACGTCAACTCTGTCTATCCCTTTCATCATTTTAAAGACCTCAATCAAGTCCCCCCTTAACCTTCTGCGCTCCAAAGAATAAAGACCTAACTTGTTCAACCTTTCTCTGTAACATAGTTGCTGGAACCCTAGCAACATTCTAGTAAATCTCCTCTGTACTCTCTCTATTTTGTTGACATCCTTCCTATAACTAGGCGACCAAAATTGTACACCATACTCCAGAATTGGTCTTACCAATGCCTTGTACAATTTTAACATTACTTCCCTACTCCTATATTCAATGCTCTGATTTATAAAGGCCAGCACACCAAAGGCTTTCTTTACCACCCCATCTACATGCGATTCCACCTTCAGGGAACTATGCACAGTTATTCCTAGATCCCTCTGTTCCACAGCATTCCTCAATTCCCTACCATTTACCATTGACTGTAGTTACTCCAGCACTTTGCATCACTTTTTCATACTTGGTTTAGTTTACATTAGTTTAGAGATACAGAGCAGAAACAGGCCCTTCGGCCCAACAAGTCTGCACCGACCAGTGAGCCCCACACATTAACTCTACTCTACACACACTAGGGACAATTCTACATTTATACCAAAGCCAATTAACCTACAAACCCGTCCATCTTTTGAGTGTGGGAAGAAACTGAAGATCTCGGAGAAAACCCTTGCAGGTCACGGGGAGAACGTACAAACTCCGTACGGACAGCACCCGTAATCAAGATTGACCCGGGTCTCTGGCGCTGTAGGATAGTAGCTCTACCACTGTGCCACCAAGCCGTCCTATCAAACCTGTTGCAGTTGTTGTTGCAGGGTAGTCAGTTAGAGTTCTGCTGCTTCTTCCTAACTACATAGTTGCGTAAATATAGACTGTAGTTATTTAAGGACTATACTCAGTGCCTCCCTCCAGCAAAGCCTGGTCAGGTTGCACAGTGGTTTTCCTCAACGTACCACAGTCTGGAGAACCAGTTTTACAAAAGGAGCTGCAGGCAGCTGTGAGCATGGCTACTCATAATTAGCCCTAATTAAGGCAGACACACCGGATATAGGGCTTGTTTCAGACAAAGGCTTAGCAGTATTTAAAATGCCTTTGCTGGCACTGCAGGTGAAGCACAACCAGTCATTTGGATTTGCCACATGGGCCCTTCATCCACCTCCCTCATTATCGCAGATCCTTTTGAGGGAGTTCCACTTCAAATAATTAATTGTTGCTCTGTCCCGGTTCAAAACAAGTATACTTCAACCATTAAACCTATTTTCTCTACACCTGTGTTCAATGTGACTTTACTGTCACATGGCACGTAGGGGAAAAGTGAATTGTTTTTTGCGTACAATTCATTTAACTCCTACTACGCATAAATACAACGAAGTACAAGGGTGTAAGTATAATAGATTATACTGAGGCACAGCACAAGAGCTGTTTAGTTTAGTCTAGTTTAGTTTAGGGATGCAGTGCAGAAACGGGCCCTTCGGCCCACTGCGTCCGCGCCGACCAGCGATCCCCGCACACTAAGACTGATCTACACGCACTGGGGACAATTTGCTATTAAAGTCCAATTAACCGACAAACCTGTACCAATCTTTGGAGTGTGGGAGGCAACCGGAAATCCTGGAGAAAACCCACGCAGGTCACGGGGATAACGTACAAACTCCGTACAGACAGCGCCCGTAGTCAGGATGGAACCCGGGTCTCCGGCGCTGTAAGGCTGCGCCACCGTGCCGCCCAATGTCATGCTTCTGCCGCCACTTGTAGAGTCAAACAGTATGGAATCAGCTCCTTCAGCTCAGCTTGCCCATCTTGACCAAGATGCCCCATCTATGTTAGTCCTGAATAATAACTACACCTATGCAGACTCCCATTCATCGACTATTCGTTGACTGATGTTCATAAGTTAGGAGCTGAATTAACCCCATTCAGCCCATCAAGTCCACTCTGCAATTCAACCATGGCTAATCTATCTCTCCCTCCTAACCCCATTCTCCTGCCCTCTGAATTCCACAGATTCACCACCCTCTGACTAAGAAATTCATAGAAACATAGAAACATAGAAATTAGGTGCAGGAGTAGGCCATTCAGCCCTTCGAGCCTGCACCGCCATTCAATATGATCATGGCTGATCATCCAACTCAGTATCCCGTACCTGCCTTCTCTCCATACCCTCTGATCCCCTTAGCCACAAGGGCCACATCCAACTCACTCTTAAATATAGCCAATGAACTGGCCTCAACTACCCTCTGTGGCAGAGAGTTCCAGAGACTCACCACTCTCTGTGTGAAGAAAGTCTTTCTCATCTCGGTCTTAAAGGATTTCCCCCTTATCCTTAAGCTGTGACCCTTGTCCTGGACTTCCCCAACATCGGGAACAATCTTCCTGCATCTAGCCTGTCCAACCCCTTAAGAATTTTGTAAGTTTCTATAAGATCCCTCTTAATCTCCTAAATTCCAGAGAGTATAAACCGAGTCTATCCAGTCTTTTTTCATAAGACAGTCCTGACATCCCAGGAATCAGTCTGGTGAATCTTCTCTGCACTCCTCTATGGCAATAATGTCCTTCCTCAGATTTGGAGACCAAAACTGCACGCAATACTCCAGGTGTGGTCTCACCAAGACCCTGTACAACTGAAGTAGAACCTCCCTGCTCCTGTACTCAAATCCTTTTGCTATGAAAGCTAACATACCATTCGCTTTTTTCACTGCCTGCTGCACCTGCATGCCTACTTTCATGACTGGTGTACCATGACACCCAGGTCTCGCTGCATCCCCCTTTTCCTAATCGGCCACCATTTAAATAATAGTCTGCTTTCCTGTTTTTGCCACCAAAGTGGATAACCTCACATTTATCCACATTATACTGCATCTGCCAAACATTTGCCCACTCACCCAGCCTATCCAAGTCACCTTGCAGTCTCCTAGCATCCTTCTCACAGCCGAACACTGCCCCCCAGCTTAGTGTCATCCGCAAACTTGGAGATATTGCCTTCAATTCCCTCATCCAGATCATTAATATATATTGTAAATAGCTGGGGTCCCAGCACTGAGCCCTGCGGTACCCCACAAGTTACTGCCTGCCATTGTGAAAAGGACCCGGTTTACTCCTACTCTTTGCTTCCTGTTTGCCAGCCAGTTCTCTATCCACATCAATACTGAACCTAATACCGTATGCTTTAAGTTTGTATACTAATCTCTTATGTGGGACCTTGTCGAAAGCCTTCTGAAGTCCAGATATACCACATCCACTGGTTCACCCTTATCCACGCTAAGTTACATCCTCGAAAAATTCCACAAGATTCGTCAGACATGATTTACCTTTTGTAAATCCATGCTGACTTTGTCAATGATTTCACCACTTTCCAAATGTGCTGCTATCCCATCTTTAATAACTGACTCTAGCAGTTTCCCCACTACCGATGTTAGACTAACTGGTCTGTAATTCCCCGTTTTCTCCCTCCCTCCCTTCTTATAAAGAGGGGTTACATTGCTACCCGCCAATCCTCAGGAACTACTCCAGAATCTAAAGAGTTTTGAAAGATTATCACTAATGCATCCACTATTTCCTGAGCTACTTCCTTAAGTACTCTGGGATGCAGCCTATCTGGCCCTGGGGATTTATCGGCCTTTAATCTATTCAATTTACCAACACCACTTCCCGACTGACCTGGATTTCACTCAATTCCTCCTTTGACCCACAGTTCCCTGCTATTTCAGGCAGATTATTTATGTCTTCCTTAGTGAAGACGGAACCAAAGTAGTTATTCAATTGGTCCGCCATATCCTTGTTCCCTATGATCAACTCACCTGTTTCTGACTGCAAGGGACCTACATTTTTTTAACTAACCTCTTTCTCTTCACATATCTATAAAAACTTTTGCAGTCAGTTTTTATGTTCCCTGCCAGTTTTCTTTCATAATCTATTTTTCCTTTCCTAATTAAGCCCTTTGTCCTCCTCTGCTGGTCTCTGAATTTCTCCCAGTCCTCTGGTATGCTGCTTTTTCTGGCTACTTTGTACGCATCATCCTTTGCTTTGATACTATCCCTGATTTCCCTTGTTATCCACGGATGCACTACCTTCCCCGATTTATTCTTTTGCCAAACTGGGATGAACAATTTTTGTAGTTCATCCATGCAGTCTTTAAATGTCTTCCAACTACAAAAATTCCTCCTCATCTCCTTCCTAACGGAATGTCCTTCAATGCTGAGGCTATGCCCTCTAATCCTAGACTCTCCCACTAGTGGAAACATTCTCTCCACATTCGCTCTATCCAAGCCTTTCACTATTCGGTAACTTTCAATAGGTAATTGACAATAGACAATAGACAATAGGTGCAGGAGTAGGTCATTCGGCCCTTTGAGCCAGCATCGCCATACAATGTGGTCATGGCTGATGATCCCCAATCAGTCCCCAATCAATGAGGTCCCCCGTCATCCTTCTGTACTCCAGCCAATACAGGCCCTGTGCTCTTGCTGTGCTTCACCATCACTCCCTGGTACTGTAGGCCATCTGATCCACGTGCTTGTCTGACCTCTGTGGGGTCTCCAGTGGATCCTGATCCAATTGATCTCTCAGCTGCTGCAGGATCTCCAGGTGCTCCATGCTCACATTGACCTGGATAATGCACTATCCTTTGCTGTGTCAATGGTCAATGGTCAATGGTTCCTTCATTGTCGTGTGAACCAGGTAAAGTGAAATGCATTTTCTCCATGCAGAATCACCCCAGTTAGTGCAGTGTGCACAGAGCAGCCCACCAATTCCAATTGGCAAGAGGCGCCATTTTGGTTCCATTTTGCAATTGGCCACAAAGGCAAGAGGCGCCATTTTGGTTCCATTTTGGCACGACATCAGAACCCCCAGGGAGGCGAGTCCACAGCCCACTCACCGGCACTCATTCTCTCCTCTGTCCATCGCCGTGCCCATCTTGAATAGTTCAATGGTTCAAGGTTCAATGGTTCAAGGTGGAATGTTCAATGGTGCTTTATTTGTCACATGGGCAGCATGTTGGCACCGTGGTAGAGTTGCTGCCTAAAGGGCCTGTCCCACTTTCACAACCTAATTCAGGACCACTGCCGAGTTTGCCCTTGACTCATACTCTCAGCATGGTCGTCACAAGTGAAAGAGGTCGTAGGAGGTTGTAGGTAGGTCGTAGGAGGTCGTAGGTAGGTCGTAGGTAGGTTGTGATGCTAGTCGTAGGTACTTGTGGAATCAAGTAGGTCGGGGCGTATTCCTCCACGGCCAGAGTGAGCAACACCGCAAATTGGAGGAACAGCTCCTCATATTCCGTTTGGGAAGTCTGCATCTTCTTGGCTTGAACATTGAATTTTCTCAACTCTGTGGACCCTTGCTGTCTCCTCCCCTTCCCACCTCTCTCTCAGCCCTCGAGCTCCTCCTCCTCCTTTTTCCTTTCTTCTCCCCACCCCCCTCCCCCCACCTCCCATCAGTCTGAAGAAGGGTCTCGGCCCGAAACGTTGCCTATCTCCTTCGCTCCTTAGATGCTGCTGCACCGCTGAGTTTCTCCAGCATTTTGTGTACCCTCGCTCTCTTTCACTCGGTTGTTCTTGCTTTCTTGCTCTCGCACGCTCTCTCTCTGCCTCACTCCAGCTCTACTCTTCCTCGATCACTTTCTCACTCTCTCTCTCACTTACACACACACAGAAACATATATATATATATTTCTAAATCCTAGTTTGGATTTTACTTCGGAGTCATGTGAGTGACTACGTGAAGAAGGCCGTCAGTCCGCCAGCGCGTCATTACGTTGACCGCTCGCGCGAACGAGCCGACTGGCGGCAGCTTCGCTCTGTCCAGCGGAAAGTTCAACCCGACGGTAAGTCTTACCTTTTTTTCCAGGGTTTTTTGTGTTTTCTTTTTGCAGGACTCTCTTAGAGACGTACCTGCACGACTGGGGTGAAGTCCGGACCGGCCTTGAAACCGGTCATGGATCGCGGGGAATCCCGGTATTGGCAACGGATACTGGGACCGAGGTGAAACCGACTACAGAGACCGCGAATGTGCGGGTAGCCGCCGGCCGTCGGACTCGCCACCGCAGTCAGTGGCTTCCAGACCGGCTATGGCTCCCTGGAAGGGGGTAAAACTACCACACGCCAGCAAGGTCTGTAGCCTGGCCAGGAAGGTCCCATCACCCGACTATAGGGGACGTCTGCTTCCAGACCGGCTGTGATTCTCCGGAAGGGGGTTAAACTAACCACACGCCGGCAAGGTCTGCAAGCCAGGCCTGGAGGGTCCCATCACCTGACAGGGGATATCTGCTTCCAGGCCGGCTGTGGTTCCCAGGAAGGGGGTAAATGAACTGTTAAAGAAGGAACTGCAGATGCTGGAGAATCGAGGGTACACAAAAGGCTGGAGAAACCCAGCGGGTGCAGCAGCATCTAAGGAGCGAAGGAGATAGGCGATGTTTCGGGTCGAGATCCTTCTTCAGAATGAACCACAGGCCGGAAAGGTCTAGGACGTCAGGCCAGGAGGGTTCCCCCACACATACAGGGGGGCCAGCTGTGGTTCCCCATGTAGGGGGTAAACCTGCAGCAGTGGGGCAGGCCTGTGGTAGTCAGGCCAGGAGGGACCCCACCAATATATAGAGGTCAGCCGCTTCCAGACCAGCTGTGGATCCCCAGAAAGGGGATCAAACCAAAGGTAAGACGGTCAGGCCTGTGGACTACGGGAGTCAGGCCAGGAGGTTTCCTGATGGACAGGATCCTCTCCTACATGGGTAATGTTTAAAAACGTTCAAACCCAGATGGAGCACCTGATGGAGAGGTGCTCCACAATTATATACTCCAAAGAAGGGAATTATCAGCCCGGGTATTATGGAGAACCCGCAGGCGGCAGCACCTGTTTCAGGGCTGCACAATGTCTCCCTCTCTGAAGAGGGGAGCATTCAAGGTCAGTTTCAGTCTGACCCAGAGCAAAAACCTGACACAGGGCCGCTGGAGGGGCCATGTCAGCGCAGGTTGCCTCAGGGGCCTGCGGCAGCACCTGTTTTCAGGGCTGCCTACGAATCTCCCTCTCTGTGGAGGGGAGTGCGAGTGATCAGTATGGAACTGACTTCAAATTCAAAGTATGTCCGTGGAACATACTGGAGCACATGCGTATGGCTTCAAGAGATACTCGCAAATGCTACAAGTGCAGGCAGTGAACAGCGCTACCTGGGAGACATTGGAGAGCATGAAATCCAAGAAATGAAACCAGCCGCCGAATCCTCACTTCAGGTAAGACCTTTCCCACAGGTAAGACCAGGATGTGGAAACAAAAGCTGTCGGACTAATCAAGGTACCGACAACGAGCAAAGCTTCATTGGCAGCGACGACACACCCCACGCCTCCATCGGGGGCAGCGGATCACTGAAGCCAGTGGCAGCTTGAAAGCTGGGCACAGAAATATGGGCAGCGTTGTCTTTCGAGGCAGTCTCAGAATTATGGCCAGAGCTGTCTTACGAGGCAGGCTCAGCGTTTTCAGACCAAATCCAAACAGCTTAGCAGGCTTGGAATTGGGGCCGGAGCTGTCATTCGAGACAGGGTCAGTGTAATGGGCTGGAATGCCTTTCAGGATAGGGTGAAAGATGCAAGATGTCACTTCATCCAGATTTAACTCCTATGTGCAAAAAAGACTTATAAAATGGGATATTTCTTTACAGTCCAATTATTGATTCTATAGGAGCTATATGGCAAGCATTGATCTCAAAGATGCATGCTATTTAGTTCCCATTCACAGGGATCACCGGAGATATTTGAAATTTATCTGCATGGGTCAATGCAACAGTAAAACCGTTGCAAATGGGCTACTTCAGCTCCCAGGTTTATTTACCAAATTAGTTAAGCCGGTGCTTGGGCTGCTCAGAGCTCTAGAACACTTGTTATCACCTATCTGGGTAATGTTTTTAAACGCTGTATTTTACTAAATTAACTGTTGCAGCCCAAACTATATTTGAGGATTAGGGTCGTTTAATCCATCCAGTTAAATTTAAGTGGATACCAATCAGAACAATTGACTGTTGGGATTACATTTTACTATCAATTTAACAGGGACTCCACCCTGGGGCACGAGGTGGAATTATCAGAAGCCTGTAACAACCTCGTTGTTATTAAGCAGCAATCTACTCATTAAGTGTAATTGGCAATATAGCAGCTGTGTTCCAGTGGTGCAAATTGGGCCTTTGCATTATCAGAACCTACAACGGGCAAAGAATTAACCCCTCAAGTACCATGTAGGTCTTTGTTAATAGACCCATGCCTACCCCAGCTGAAGCTACTGAAGTTACAACGGTGGCAGTATTCACCATAGCTCCAGTAAGTTTGGTCAGTTATCCTCAGTAATTACAAACTGATGCAAGTCCTCAAAGATGAGAAATTACGACGGCCATTTCCAGTCATGGAGGCGGATGCCGTTTGCATGAGTCACCAATTTTTCAGTTATTGGTATCAACTACCTATAACCCCAGGTGCATCCTATAGATTAAAGGTTATTGTGCGAATATGCATAATCTGCATGCTCAACTCCAAGATGATACACTATGGTGATGGAATATGCTAGTCACATGGGTGCAAGAAAGTTAAACTACCCCATGATATTTACCTAACCTCGTTTGAGGCTATTGTATCATCAAGTGAAATCAATGACAACACAGAATGAATGTTGGATCACTATGTGTTTAATGTCATCATGACTCGATAGAACACACGATATGTTTACATCCAGGCTCATTTTCCAGTTGTAAATATATGGCATGTCTTTCCTCCTTACTGCCACATTAGTCGGGTCTTGCAATAAATCCAGCAAGACACCGCTTCAGGCGTTCAAACTGCCTGACTGGCATACGCAGCCACAGTTTCCCGCTAATGTTGGGAATATGGGAATAGTATAACACCTAATATGGTCATTCTAACATAACACTTGCTGGTTCTGCCTGTGACATGGGAAACCAGCCATTGCAAGAAAATCAATTAATTGACTTGCAGACTCTGAGACGACTTTGCCTACGGCTCGGGTTGTCCGACCGATCCATGTAGTGCAGATGGGAACCGTTTTGTTCAAATATACATGTTACGTACTACACAGCACGGATACTGATGTCTTACATTTCATTTTCAAATGGGTCTATGACAATAATAAAGAAAAGTGCCATTCACTGTGCCTACGTGCTTTCTCATCATATTTGCTGCAGCAGTGGGACCCACACTGTCGGGCCTCACGCTCCGATCTCCAGGAATATGAGGATATCTTTAATACAAGTTCTCCCAGGTCCGGTACCACGGAAGTATGGGACATAGACGTAATGTTAACATTAATTCACCACGGGGCTCCAGCTACATCCTAAGCTTTAGCCGGCTCTCTAAGGTCTTATCCTCATGGCACTGGCCTCAGTGCAACGGGTCCAGCCACAACGTAAATTGCGACTGGACAGGGTGGTGCATCTGCCAATACATAACATTTTATGTTTTGATTTAATTAACCAGAACTAACCAGGGGCTTAGGTCTCAAACAAGTTTCATGGCACACCCTATGGACCTTTGGTAATGCGTGGTCACACCTTTACACTATACGTCCAGGTCACCTAGAGCCTCTAAGGCTCCTCACTAGCAATGTTTGTTAGTTACAAAAAACTTCATAGAAGTATTAGTTCCACCATCTCCAGGTGGTAAAACCGTGGTTTTGGCTAATATATGAGTTGATACCAATATTTATCACACTCACTCCACCAGGCCTGCTACTACATCATCTCCAAGGGTAATGTATGTTCCACAGGACCACAGCCTAGCAGCTGCAGGATGGTCATCTTTACCAACATACTTTACCAACATTTTAAATAACCTGTTGCCAAACCGGGGGTACTTGCCTACTCCATTTTAGACTCTGTTTTATAGTTTCCCCTATGATGAAAGGGGTCACTATTATTTTATTTTGATGATTAAATCATCAGCATTTTAACAATTAAGTCATGTCTGAATACATTAATTTTTTTCACTCATCCATGGTCACTTCATGCAGTTTGTAATGCAAGGATTCATTTCCGGCATGAAATCACAGAGCTTTGAAATCTTCACGTGACTCCGAAGTAAAATAGTAAGATTAAATGAGAACTTACCAGTTTGCAGTTTGATCTTGATTTTACATGGAGTTATGATGAGCTATTACGTGCCCACCACTCCCAACCCTCATATTATTAAGGTCATCTGGTAGTTCTATTCTTCTCTAATCTTACTATGTTCAGGTCAACTACTGTTATCTGTGATTTCACACCGCTGCTTTGAAGACGCGCTAGCAGACTGACGGCCTTCTTCACGTAATCGCTCATCGTAACGCCTCATAAAATCAAGATCAAACTTCAAACTGGTAAGTTCTCATTTAATCTTACTATTCTAGCCCATTATATGATTTCCCCCCATAACTCCTGGTACCCAGTTGGCCTGGCTGTGCCTGCTGATGATGTAGGACCGGATTAGTCCCTCCTATGCAGGGTGCAGGGTCTCGACCAAAAACATTGACAATTGATATTTTTAAATTTTTAAGTTCGAGATTAATAGATTCTTGATTAGTACGGGTGTCAGGAGTTATGGGGAAAAGGCAGGAGAATGGGGTTAGGAGGGAGAGATTGATCAGCTATGATTGAATGGCGGAGTAGACTTGATGGAATGAATGGCCTAATTCTGCTCCTAGAACTTATGAACTTACGGACATGACGAAATAACCCCTCCCCTTCATCCACCACAGCTGCCTCTTGACAGGTTTGAGTGACTACAACTGGCTGAGGTTTAGGTTTATTATTGTTACAGGTACTGAGGGTACAGTGAAAAGCTTTGTTTTGCCTGCTATCCAGTCAGATCAGGTAACGCTACACTATAAATACAGTCAAGTCAAACACAAGTACAGTAGATAGAGCAAAAGGGAAGGAACGTAAGAAGATAAGGGTAGAAAAGGGTTGAATTGTGGAATTCATTGCCACAGTCGGCTGTGGAGGCCAAGGTAATGGATATTTTATATGGTGGAGATTGATAGATTCTTTAATAGTAAGGGTGTCAGGGGTGATGGGGAGAAGGCAGTAGAATGGGGTAGAGAGGGAAAGATACTGTAGATCAGCCATGATTGAATGGCAGAGTAGACATGATGGGCCAAATGGCCTAATTCTTCTCCTATCACTTATGAACATGAATTTATGAAGCTGTATATGAATGGGAGTTGAATGGGCCGAATGGCCTAATTTGGCTCCAGGAATTTATGAACAAGTATAGAGTGCAGAACAGAGTGCAGAACATAGCTCCCATCAATAACCCTTCATCACTCTCTACTCCAAAGACCTCTGAAATTCTCCCTTGTCTTTCGACCTAGCATATTTGACAGAAATATTGAGAAGGTTAGGCTTCTTTGTATTAGACTTTAATTTAGTTTAGATATGCAGCATAGAAACAAGCCCTGCAGTCCACCAAGACCATACTGACCACCAATCACCTGTTCACACCACATTATCCCACTTTCTCACCCGCTCCCTACACACTAGGGGCAAGTTACAGAAGTCAATTAACTTACAAACCTGCACGTCTTTGGGATGAGGGAGGAAACCATAGCACCTGGAGGAAATCCCTTACCCATAGATAGACACAAAATGCTAGAGTAACACAGAGGGACAGGAAGCATATCTGGATAGAAGGAATGGATCACGTTTCCTTCTCTCCAAAGATACTGCCTGTCCCGCTGAGTTACTCCAGCCTTTTGCGTCTATCTTTGGTGTGAACCAGCACCTGCAGTTCCTTCCTACACGAGACCTCAGCCGTAATTGACCTAAATCACTGCTTGCATGCAAAGGGTACAATTTCCATAAATTATCAACTGGATTGCTGCAAGTACTAATTTAATCCCAAACACAGTTTGAATTGCATTATGCAAACCCTCTGTCACAACATTCTGCCTGTTTACAGCAATATATATTAATACATGCAAATAATATGTTAATTGTGGTAAATGAGCCGCATTAAGCTCAGAAGGAAGTTATGGAAGGCATGCTGGTCCATAATAAACAATTTACTCATCTAATTAGTTCAGCAAATATCAAGCGCAATTGTTTTCGTTATTTTGCACTATTACCAATATCTGTAATAAATAACACTCACTGAATATGACGCGTTTGGAAGGAAGAATGTGACATGTCAGAAATGAGCTGCTAGAGGAAGTAGTTGAGGCAGGGACTATCCCAACATTGAAAAAACATTTGGACAGGTACATGGATTGGAAAGATTTAGATGGATATGGGCCAAACACATTCAGGTGGGGTTATTGTAGATGGGCCATTCATTAGCATGGTCAGGTTGGGCTGAAGAGCCTGTTTGTGCACTGTATGACTATGAGTCTGACAACCATGATTGAATTTCTGCTTATATTCCATTCAGTGGCAAGCATAAACTTAGTGCACCATGGAAGAATTCTAGTCCTTAAAGTATCAAATCTTACAATGCATGAGAGCAGTTTTCAAAGCATTTAGTCAGAGTGGGGTCGCAGAATAATTGGATTTCCATGTGCATTGGCTGAAAGGCCAGTTTGAGATGGACTTCCACCAAAGAAAAATCCATCTTGGCCAGAAAATAGGCCAAGAATTCTCGTATCCAGTCCAGAGGGAAAGTATCTATCCTGATGTGCCAGAGGTCTGTTCGCCTTTCCTCTCGTGCTAAAAGTAATTGGAAAAGCATTGTGGCTAAATGTAATTTGACAAGATTCTCACTCAGACATTTCTGTCCTTGGTCTCCTCCATTATCAGAGTGAGGCTAAACTCAAATTCGAGGAACAGCATCTCATATTTTGCGTGGGCAGCTTACAGCCCAGTGGTATGAATATTGATTTATCTAACTTCTAGTAACCCCTGCATTGCCTCTCTCTCCGTCTCGCCCCCATCCAAGTCACACCAGCTTCTCATGTCACCTCGCTATAGCTAACAAAGACCTGTTTCCTTTATCATTGTCACTTTTTTACATATCTTTCAATCAGTGTTCTATATCTCTCTACATCATCGTCTATATCTCTCATGTTCCTTTCCCGTGACTTTCAGTCTGAAGAAAGGTCTCGACCCAAAACATCACCTATTCCTTCTCTCCAGAGATGCTGCCTGCCCCACTGAGTTACTCCAGCTTTTTGTGTCTATCTTCTATAACGATTCATCGACTGATGTACTTCATCTGCTTTAGTAGGTTACTTCCAGTATATGATCAGAGAAGAGCTCCGATCGCCGGCCTGCGGCCTATAACATCCTGAAGCCGCGGTCTGCGGAGCTTCTAGCCACAGGCACGGTGTGGTCTTACCATTTGGAGCCTGGGTTCCCTCGCCCGGGACAGCCAGAGAAGAGCTCCAACTGCCGGCCTGCGGCCTACAACATCCTGAAACCGCAGTCTCCTGTAGGAAAGCGCCAATTTGGGATTTCCAAGCCGCGGAGTGTGTTTGACCGTCCCGACGAGAAGGCCTGTACATCCGGCCGTCCATAGCGGCGACTGCGGAGATTTATGACTGTTAGGTACTTCCCCCCCCCCCCCCTCCCTCCCTCCCCCCCCCCCCCCTCCCTCCCTCCCTCCCTCTGGTGAATGCTATGTACGTAACTCTTCTGTTTCTCTCCTGAGTGCAGGCCCCGTGGCTGGGAGTCAGGAATCAAGGGGTTAAGGGCTCCTGTACCCGATTGGCCAAGCTGCGTCAGGTGACGGTGACTCATCGGAAGCTTAAATACCAGAATCTCCCAGAATTCTCTCTCTTCGTCGACCCTGGCTCGTGAGCAGGTTGCTGGTTTGAGCTGCAGGAGGCCTGGCCACATGGCATAGAACTTTGTGTATTATTACTTACATTTGTTAATTAATATTGAATTGGAACAGATAAGGGCTGACCTGAGGGTTTTCGTGTATTTTGTTTCAGGGTTATTTCCATTTAGGCAGGTTAGAGACTCTCGTTCAACGGCCCATTGCGAGGCTGGCTGGAGCACTGTTATCTTTGTTTATTAGTTTATTCTTGTCCTTGTCTGGGTTGTTTGGATCAGGTTTGGGTTTTAACAAAATAAAAGACTATTTTCTTGAACTTGAGCCTGGTTTTTGACTATGTTACGCGGCTCTGAAGTACCTGCATTCGGGAGTCGTAACAAAATGGGGACTTGTCCTAAGCTTTGAGGACCCTAGACAGTTTTGGGTTTTTTTTTTGGTAGGCTTCTGGTGACTGAGGAATTCTGTGTTGTGAGGAGATTTTTTTTTTTCCTCTTCCATTTGGGTAACTTTAGTGACCAGGGTTAGAATGGTGGTTTGGTCCTACATTTGATATGGAGTTTAAAGTGCAGGAATTTACTGAGGCTCCTAGTCGGGAGTTGTTTGATAAATGTACGACGGAGCATTTGTGTATGCTGGCAGAGACCTATAAGGTGCCTATTGATAAGCATTTGAAGAAAGAGGCTATAAGGTTGGAGTTATGGTCTGCGTTGGTGAGGAGTGGGGTATTGCCTGCTGGTGCAGACAGTCCTCTATCTTCTACACAGCCTGGTCAGGAAATGGGGGACCTCATTCGATTGAAGGAGTTAGAGCTTGAAATGAAAAAGGAGGAGAGGGCCTTAAGAGCGAAAGAGCTTGAAATAAGAGAGAAAGAGTTCCAATTTGAGCTTGAAAGGAAAAAGGAGAGGGCCTTAAGAGAGAAAGAGATCATGCTTGAAATGGAATGCCTTGAGCGGCAGGAGAAGGAATTGAATGCCTCCCGAGTTTCTTCTAGGGAACGGGAGGTGTCTAAGGCCCTGGTGTTAGCAGAGGAGTATGTATTGACTCATAAAACTGAGTTTGTTGGGCGATCCTATAGTTTTGGTGCATTACATCATGGTGGTGTCGCCGGTGGCAGTGTCCAAGCTGTTTCTGAGCCTGCTAGTGTCAGCTCATTAATACAGGGGGAGGTCCGAGCTGATAAGGTTGACGGAGATTTCAGGTCTAAGGGAGGTCCAGTGTGCTACTATTGTAAAGGGAAAAATGCGAAGCCTGTGGCTTTGGTGGGTATACAAAGAGCACCTGTGGTTCCTGGGATGCCTGCGTCTGATGAGTGTAGGAATTATTCTGCGTTCATCACGAAAGGTTTTGTTTCTCTAGAGAATGGGGGTCATAGAGTTCCAATATCCAGCTTGCATGATACTGGTGCTACTCAGTCCTTTATATTGGATAGTGTACTGCCGTTTTCTGGGGAGTCATCGGTTGGGTCCAGTGTCCCTGTGGTAGGATTTGGGTTGGAGGACATGGTAGTGCCTTTGCATACCGTGAGTCTCGAGTCCGGGTTGGTTTCAGGCCGGGTAATTGATGGGTTACGGCCGCGTTTTCCCGTTGCGGGAGTTTCTGTGATTTTGGGGAATGACTTGGCAGGAGGTAGAATTTTAATTATTCCTGAGGGTGCAGAGTCCTGATATATTGGCTATGCAGCATCCGACGGTCTTCACAGCTTTTGCTGCCACGAGGGCTATAGCTAAGAGCCAGGCAAAGTTTGAAGATGTAGTGGACCTGAGTGAGAGCATTTTTGGTGAATCAGGATATTGGATCCTGTGTTGTGAAGGGTGTTTCTACATCTCAAGATGGGGTCTTGTCTGAAAATGTGCCCGTGTCGCTGTCACGTGACCGGCCGGTTGAGGAGCAAAAGAGTGATCCAGGTTTATCGGATCTGTTCGACTCCATGGTGCCTGAGGGGGATATGGATTCCACAGCAAAGGAGTATTTTCTGAGGAATGGCTTACTGATGCGAAAGTGATCTCCCTTGGATATGTCGGGGCATGATGATTGGAGCGTGGTTGATCAGATTGTCATACCTCGTCGGTATAGGGACGAGATACTCTGTTTGGCTCATGATGGACCTCTGGGTGGACATTTGGGGGTCAATAAGACGTATGACCGTATCTTATGGAATTGTTTTTGGCCGGGCTTGAAAAAGGACGTGAATCAGCACTGCAGATGTTGAAACATTTGCCAGGTGGCAGGAAAGCCAAACCAATCGATTGTTCCTGCGCCTTTATATCCAATCCCTGTGGTCGGGCAGCCATTTGAACAGATTCTAGTTGATTGTGTGGGTCCTCTACCTCGAACAAGGGTTACAAGTTTTTATTGACGATTATGTGTGCGTCTACCCGCTTTCCGGAGGTGGTCCCTTTGCGTAACATTACTGCCCCTGCCATAGTGAAGTCTCTCACTAAGTTTTTTTCGTTGTTCGGTTTACCCAAGGTGGTGCAGAGCGACCAAGGTTCCATCTTCATGTCAAAGGTTTTTGGTCAGGTAATGAAGTTGTTGGATATTGAGCATTGTTACTCCAGTGCGTACCATCCAGAGAGCCTGGGAGCTCTCGAGCGGTTTCACCAGACTTTGAAATCCATGTTGAGGACTTACTGCCTGGAGTTTGAAAAAGACTGGGATGAGGGGGTTCATCTCGTTATGTTTGCGGTGCGTGAGGTTGTGCAGGAGTCTTTAGGGTTCAGTCCTGCTGACCTGATGTTCGCGCATACTGTTCGTGGTCCGTTGAGGGTCCTGAAGGAGAAATGGTTGCAGGAGAATTCAAAACGTAGTATTTTAGACCATGTCTGTACTTTTTGGTCTAGACTGCGGAGGGCATGCGAACTGGCAATGGGTAATCTTGCTTCTGCTCAGTCTAGGATGGGGGGGCTGGTTCGACGGGAAGGCTTCTAGTAGGAATTTTTTTCCAGGTGACAAAGTCCTGGTGTTGTTGCCTATTCCTGGTTCCAGTCTGCAGGCTCGGTATAGTGGTCCCTATCAGGTGCTTAAGAAGGTTGGTGCAAGGGATTACGTTATTGGTACCCCTAATCGGAGGCGTAAGACTGAGCTCTGTCATATCAACATGCTGAAGCAGTACCATGAGCAGGAGCATGTACAGGTTGATGGGGAGGAGCTGTGTCCTTCGGTTTTGTCTAAGCCGGTTTTGGCTGTAGTAGTGCTGTCCCCTGACACGGGTGGTGATGTGTGTGAGGCACGAATGTCGGTGGCAGTGACGCAGGGAAAGCTGTGCAACTTTGAAGATTTGAAGTCGCTTCCCTTGCGGTTGTCTCATTTGTCTGAAAGTCAGCGGGATGATCTGCTTGCTTTGGTGGGGTCAAATGGGTCACTGTTCTCGGATGTGCCTTCTCAGACGTATATGCTGCAGCATGCAATTGCTGAACCCAGTTGTAGTCCGTGGAGTTCTCCGGGTCGACTGGCTACGAAGGCTAATGGGGAGGACAGGTTTTGCACGGACTTTTGGAGGGTGAATGGTGTAACTAAGCCGGATTGCTATCCTCTTCCACGGATGGAGGATTGTGTGGAACATGTGGGAAGTGCATCTTTTGTGTCTAAGTTGGACTTGCTACAAGGGTTTTGGCAAGTTCCTTTGTCACTGAATAGTTTCTTCCGAAGCTTATTAAGTATCTTTGGGTGGGGGTGTTAGGTACTCCCCCCTCTGGTGAATGCTATGTACTTAACTCTTCTGTTTCTCTCCTGTACCCGATTGGCCAAGCTGCGTCAGGTGACGGTGACTCATCGGAAGCTTAAATACCAGAATCTCCCAGAATTCTCTCTCTTCGTCGACCCTGGCTCGTGAGCAGGTTGCTGGTGTGAGCTGCTGGAGGCCTGGCCACATGGCATAGAACTTTGTGTATTATTACCTACATTTGTTAATTAATATTGAATTGGGACAGATAAGGGCTGACCTGAGGGTTTTTGTGTATTTTGTTTCAGGGTTATTTCCATTTAGGCAGGTTAGAGACTCTAGTTCGACGGCCCATTGCGAGGCAGGCTGGAGCACTGTTATCTTTGTTTATTAGTTTATTCTTGTCCTTGTCTGGGTTGTTTGGATCAGATTTGGGTTTTAACAAAATAAGACTATTTTCTTGAACTTGAGCCTGGTTTTTGACTATGTTACGCGGCTCTGAAGTACCTGCATTCGGGAGTCGTAACAATGACCCCGACCACGGGTGAACAATGGAGGAGGACTGACTGTACTTTGTGCCTTCCACCACAATGCTGTGGATGTTTTGTGTTAAATTTTATTGTATTGTGTGTACATTTTTGATTGTACTGCTGCTGGCAAATTCATTTCACTGCACATATGTGTATGTGATGAATAAAACATTGATTGGTTGATTGATGTTTGATCGAACTTTATTGGCTTTACCTTGCAATAAACATCATTCCTTTATCATGTATCTATACACTGTAAATGGCTCCATTGTAATAATGTAATCCATTTATATCTCACGCTGCCTCAGCAAGGCCAGCAGCATAATATAGACAATAGACAATAAGTGAAGGAGTAGGCCATTCGGCCCTTCAAGCCAGCACCGCCATTCAATGTGATCATGGCAGAACCAGTACTCTATTTGTGCTTTTTCCCCATATCCCTTGATTCTGTTAGCCCTAAAAGCTAGATCTCACTCTCTCTTGAATGCATCCAGTGAATTGGCCTTCACTGCCTTCTGTGGCAGAGAATTCCACAGATTCACAACTCTCTGGGTGAATCAAGGACGAGTCGGACCCTGGCCACTCCCTCTTCTCCCCTCTCCCATTGGGCTAAAGGTACAGAAGTATGAAAATGCATGCCTCCAGATTCAGGGACACTTCTTTTCCAGCTGTTATCATGCAACTGAACTATCCTGCTGCAACCAGAGAGTGGTCCTGAACTCCAATCAGACTATCTTTGCATTAAACGATATTTCCTTATCGTATCTGTACACTGTAAATGGCTCGATTGTAATCATGTCTTGTCTTTACACTGTACCTGGGTACACATGACGATAAGCTAAACAATAACCTAAGCTGAACTGATATAGAGTTTGCCTCCACATAGTAACCACCATCTTTTGTTTCAAATGTGCTTGGCCTCCCATAATGTTCTGGTCTGACTTCCTGTGAAAACCACCAGTAAAGAAAAGTTATTGTCTGCAGCTACGAAACAGTGTCAAACCACAGTCAGCCCTACTGCAGCCAGGAATTCCATTAAGAAAGGGAGAACTCTCACTTCCAGACACCAGACTGTCTCTTATGAAATCGAGTACCCTGAAGTGAACCTTGTTATATGAATTTAATTTCTCACTCGGGTGTTGTCCATGAGTCGTCATGGTGTGTGATTGATAAACGGAGATCATATCCTGGAATCGCTGAGGGGGTTGCACTGTTTTTTATCCAAAGCTTCCAAAGTTAACCAGAGAAGTGTCCTCAGATGACCTTCCCAGAGAGTCGTAAAGTTGCACAGCTTGCCCACCAGCCAAGCTCTTGCATTCTAACCAAGATTCCCCCGCTACACTAATCCCATTTGTCTTTGTTTGCCCGTATCCCTCTAGTGTCTGCCTGCACATACGAATGTGTGGCACGGTGGCGCAGCGGTGAGGAGGATATTCACTATGATGGATGTTTGTGTAAATTGAATTGTTTGTATGTTTTGTAGGGATTGTCTTTGTATGTATGGCTGTGGAAATGGAGTTTCGTTTGAGCCTCACTGAAGTTCAAATGCCATGGAATAAAATATTGTATTGTATTGGTAGAGTTGCTGCACAGCGCCAGAGATCCGGGTTCGATCCTGACTAGGGGTGCTCTCTGTACGGAGTTTGTATGTTCTCTCCATGACCTGTGTGGGTTTTCTCTGAGATCTTTGGTTTCCTCCCGCACTCCAAGGATGTACAGTTAATTGGCTTGGTATAATTGTAAATTGTCCTTAGTGTGTGTAGGTTGAATAGTATAGTGTGTGGGGATTACTGGTTGGAGCATACTCGGTGGTCTGAAGGGCCTGTTTCTGTGCTGTATCTCTAAACTAAACTAAACTCTAAATCTTTCTTATCCATGTACCTAATACTGGCAGATGACCTTTGAAAATCTCAGAATGGAATAGGAACCTGATGGCCAACTTGCACTTGTTCCTATCTACGTTCTTGCCCAAATGTCTTTTAATTGTTGTAAAAAGCTACTTTCTCTGGCAGCACATTCCACATACCCACCTCAGGTTCCTACTCTATTCTGCTTCTCTGAGATTTTCAATGATCTTCTGCCAATATTAGGAAAAGGTTGGGAAGAACAAGTTTTGTAAAAGTCCAAGAGGCTCGAGCCTCAGAATCTGTGTGGACCAGCGGGGAGGAGTGCTTGTGGATATCCTGAACTTCTACCCTACTCCAATCTGAGGTTCTTGCCTATGTTAAGGTGCCTGCTGTCATGCCAATGTCATGCCTCCGAGAACAAAGAAGGATCCAGCGTGGGAGGGGCGGGGGGTAGGGGTATCGAGAGCTAAAGGGGACCACAAACTAAATGTATTAAAAATGGTTTGTGCAAAATGGCATTGTTTGTCAGCACCCTTTATGTAGTGACTCTTTGCATACCTTGGGTATTCAAAACAAAGAATATCACTGTGACATGTGATCTGTGACAGCAAAGTATCATTCATTTATTCATACATTCATTCATTCATATATTCATACATTCATTCATTCATTCATTCATTCATTCATTCATTCATTCATTGTCAGTCTTTCAGTCAGGGAGCATGCCTTAATGATAATGTCCAGTGGCTACGAAATCCACCATATGAAGGACTTTGAGAGGCTGGTGAGGGTGCACATCAACTCCAGCCCCCTGGACTACCTTGATCCACTGCTCGTCACCTACCCCAGCAACAGGTCCATGGCAGAAGTCGTCTCCCTGGCCCGACTCATCCTTGATTATGCTGGTGGCCTTACTAAGGTAGTGTAAAGTGTAGATGGAGTCAATGGAAGGGAGGTTGGTTTGGGTGATGATCTGGGCTGCATACAGGCTTCTCTGCAATTTCTTATGGTCTTGGGTGGAGCTGTTCCCAAACTATTCTGTGACACATTCTGATAAAATGTTTTCTACGGCACATCTGTAGAAGTTGGTCAGAGTTGTTGGGGACATACGGAGCTTACTAACAACTATCACAGCACACCAAATTTTAGTTTACTCTAGTTTTAAAGATGCAGCATGGAAACAGGCCCTTTGGGCCCACCTAGTCCACCATAAATCATCCATCCACACTAGTTCTATGTAATCCCATTTTCGCGTCCACTGCCTACACACTTGGGGCAATTTACAGAGGCCAATTAACCTTCCAACCCATCGCCACTTTGGGATGAGGGAGGAAACCAGAGCATCCAGAGGAAACCCACGCTGTCACAGGGAGAACATGCAAACTCCACACAGACAGCATGTGAGGACAGGATGGAACCCGGATTTCTGGAGCTGAGAAGAAATAGCTCTACCAAGTGCACCACTATGTCACCCTTTACTTCTTTAATTGAATTTAAAAATTCTCACGTCATAAACAGGAAGCAATAATCAGAAATCTGAATTAATGTTTCCAAACCTGTTTAGTGTTATGACTCAGAGAACAGCATTTATGATAAACCTTTGCCTGCAAATGAGACGCGTCTTCCTTAAATATAATGTTATCTTCCTCAGGTGCTGAAAATTTGAATATTTCCAGAGGACATTGGTTTAAGTTGAGGGGCGGAAAGATTTAATAGGAACCTGAGGGGTAACTTCTTTTGCACAAAGGGTGGAACGAGAAGGTAGTTGAGGCAGGTACTATCATAAGGTCTTAAGGTCATAAGGAGTGGGAATAGTATTAGGCCATTCGGCCCATTAAGCCTACTCTGCCATTCAATCATGGCTGATCGATCTCTCCCTCCTAACCCCATTCTCCTGCCTTCTCCCCATATCCTCTGACAACTGTATTAATCACAAATCTATCTATCTCTGCCTTAAAATATCCACTGACGACCTCCATAGCCTTCTGTGGCAAAGAATTCTACAGATTCACCACCGTCTGACTAAATAAATTTCTCCTCATCTCCTTCCTAAAAGAATGTACTTTAATTCTGAGGCTATGATCTCTAGCCTTAGACTCTCCTACTAGTGGAAACATCCTCTCCACATCCACTCTATCCAAGCCTTTCACTATTCTGTAAGTTTCAATGAGGTCCCCCCTCATTCTTCTAAACTCCAGCGAGTACATGCCCAGTGCCAGCAAATGCTCATCATAGGTTAACCTACTCATTCCTGGGATCATTCTTGTAAACCTCCTCTGGACCCTCTCCAGAGCCAGCACATTCTTCGTCAGATATGGTGCCCAAAATTGCTCGCAACATTACAAATGCGGCCTTTCCTGCGCCTTATAGAGCCTCGACATTACATCCCTGTTTTCGTATACAAGCCCTATTGAAATAAATGCTAGCATTGAGTTTGCTTTCTTTACTACTGATTCGATTTACAGATTAACTTTTTGGGAATCCTGCACCAGCACTCCCTAGTCCCTTTGCACCTCGATTTCTGGATTCTCACACCATTTAGAAAATAGTCTAAGCCTTTCATCCTACTCCCAAAATGCATGACCACACTTTGCCACACTATATTCCATCTGCCCCTTTTCTGCCCACTCTCTCAACCTGTCCAAGTCCTTCTGCAGAGTCCCAACGTTCATGAATCATTCAGACTGGTACAAGGATGGGACAGGTTTAGGGGCCAAATGCACGCAGGTGGGGCTAGTGTAGATGGGACATGTTGGTCGGTGTGGACGAGTTGGACCGATGGGCCTGTTTCCACATTGCATGACTCTATGGAAGGAGATGAGGAGGAATTTCTTCAATCAGATGGTGGTGAATCTGTGGAATCCTTTGCCACAGTAAGCTGTGGAGGCCAACTCAAAGGATACTTTAAGGCAGAGACGGATAGATTCTTGATTAGTACGGGTATCAGGGGTAAGGCAGGAAAAATGGGGTTGAGAGGGAAAGATAGATCAGCCATTATTTAATGTGGCGTAGACCTAATGGGCCGAAAGGCCTAATTATGCTCATATCACATGACCTTATGACCTATGACCTTATATGACCCTATGACTATGACTATCTGGTGGGGTAAAATGAGGGGTAAGTGTCGGCCTCCTCGGTGCAGATGATTGACCTGAGAGAATGGATTAGCTGCCCTGATCTTCACTGCCTGATATTTAATCTTCTAATTTAATCAGCATCTTCCTTCATCACTATATATTATCATTCACGGCAGGATGTTCCCATTTAATTAATTTAGTTTGCATTTGCATAACACGTGTACTGTGGAATAATACCCCAGGGTGCTTCATAGCGTTTGTATAGAAAATATGACATAATGAGCTGCCATATACGTGATCAGGGTGTAGTTCAGTTTAGAGATGCAGCGCGGAAACAGGCCCTTTGGCCCACCGAGTCTGCGCAGCCCAGCGATCTCTGCACATTAACACTACCCGACACACACTAGGGACATTTTCACCAAACCAATTAACCTACAAAGCTGTACGTCTTTGGAGTCTGTGAGGAAACCAAAGATCTCTGAGAAAAGCCACACAGGTCACGAGGAGAACGTAAAACTCCGTACAGACAGCACCCGTAGTTAAGATCGAACCCGGGTCTCCTGCGTTGTAAAGCAGTAGCTCGCCCACTACACCACCATGCTGCCCCCAAGTTTCAAGGGTATTCAAGTTTCATGAGTGCATTGGGAACGGAATATTGAAATTCTTATTCGCTGCAGCGTTTAGGCACATTAATGCAAAACCACAATAAATAAATATACAATGACCAATAATACAATAAATGATCAGTTAGACAAGGTAACCTGGCCACAATAGTGCAAGCCGAAGTATGTAGTATGATCCATAAAAACTCTATAATAGTTGCTGTACCTCGATGTTGAGGTAGTGTGTGGTTACGGTTGTTCAGTGTAGTTCAAGAGCCTGATAGTTGATGGAAAGATGCTATCCTTTAACCTGGATGTAATGGTACCTCCTTCCTGGTGGTAACAGCGAGATGAGAGCATGGTCAGGATGGTGTGTGTCTCAATTTGCTATTGTTGACGCCACACTTTTTGAAGACCCTTTTGATGTTGGGGCGGTGAATAAAAGTGATGGACCGGGCGATGTCCACCACTTTCAGCAGCATCCTTCATTCATGGGCATTCGAGTTACCAAACCATACCCTAATGCAACCAGTCAGCATGTTCTCTACCATACACCTGTAGAAGTTCAATAGCACATTTGGTGAAATGCCAAATCTCCTCAAACTCCTGAGGAAGTGAAGGCGTTGATGGGATTTCTTTGTGATTGCATCAATGTGCTCAACACAGGATAGATCAACAGCGATAAGCACACCCAAGAACTTAACGTTGGTGATCCTCTGCTTGAGGTGGGTACTATATCAACATTTAAATAATATATGGACAGATACTGTAGTTAGATAGGAAAGTTTTAAAGGGAGAAGAGCCCAACGCGGGCAGGTGGGACTGGTATAGATGGGCCATATTGGTCGGCATGGGCAAGTTGGCTGAAGGGCCTGTCTCCATGTGTATGACTCTATGACACCACGACTCTCCACAGCTGACCTCGCGATTACAGATTCATGGACTCTTGGCTTTCACATCCTGACTGTATGGAAGGAGAGGGAGATGGAAGGTTCAGGGAAGAAATTATATACGTTTGTTGGCAAAAGGGTTAAAGGCTGGCAGAGGCAGGGCAATGCATGCAAAGCATCGGTGATGTGAATGAAGTCATGTTTACAGGCTGGTGTTTACTGCCCAGTCTGGGCCAGGTGCAATGGTGTGAAAGAACTTAAACTTATTTAGTTGAGTTTAGTTTATTGCCACGTGTACCGAGGTACAGTGAAAAGTTTCCAACCGGTCAGTAGGAAGACAATACATGATTACAATCGAGCCATTTACAGTGTATAGATACACGATAAGGGATGAAAATGGGGGTATGGGGGGGGAGGGGGGCAGAGTGGAAGGAATCAGTCTACCCCATGACAGAAGGGGGAGGAGTTGTACATTTGATAGTCACAGGGAAGAAGGATCTCTTGTGGCGTTCTGTGCTGCATCTTGGTGGAACCAGTCTGTTGCTGAAGGTGTTCCTCAGGTTGACCAGTGTGCCATGGAGGGGGGTGAGCTGTATTGTCCAAGTTGCTTCGCAGTTTGAGGAGCATCCTCACCTTCAAGTCCACCTCCCATGAATCCAACCGCCCCCAGGACGGAGCCAGCCTTCCTGAAGAGTACACTTGTACTGTATCTGAGATGCTTATCTAAGATGTTTATCTAAGTGCTTATCTAAGTGCTTTGTTAAAGTGATACTTGTACAAACTATGCAAAAGTGAATTTTGCTGCACCTCGGTCCATGTAACAAATAAAGTGCCATCGAACCATTTAACACAGCTGTACCTCAACACACCATGGCATGACTCTGATGAAACACTGTGCATTTACAGGGGTATTGTTCGGAGAATAAATTCAGCATAATTCCACGCCATAACCAACTTAAAGTAAATAAGCTCTTTCACGGTGCTTAATTGTAGCACTTAGTAACAAAACTATACTTTACAGGGATGTCAAGTGAAAGCTCCTATATAATTGTATCATGAACTTCTTTTAGATATTTGCCCTGAAACTGGGTGTTGTCTGTGGTTACTTTAAGACTCAGTGGCAAGCCTGTTCTGAGCAGTTGGAAGAAAGTTTCAAAAGCATCGTCAGATTTTGAAACATGTAATTGTGAACATTTAAAATATGACTAAAAGCATTAAGGATAAAAAATAAGGTCCCTGAAATTGAGACAAAAGAAATAGACGTTTTAGAAATATACTGCAGATTTTGAAAATAGAACATATGGAACATAAAGCAGTACAGACAGACACAAAGTGCTGGAGTAACTCAGCGGGACAGGCAGAGAAAAGGAATAGGCGACCTTTCGGGTTGAGACATTTCGGGTTGGGTCTGAAGAAGGGTCTCGACCCGAAATGTCACCTATTTATTTTCTCCAGAGATGCTGCCTGAGTTACTCCAGAATTTAGTGTCTATCTTTAGTTTGAACCAGCATCTGCAGTTTTTTCCTACATATAGAATAGAAACTGGCCCTTTGGTACCAAATATGATGCCAAGTTAAAATAATCTCCTCAGCCTGCATGTGGTCTATGTGACCCCATTCCCTGCATATCCATCGGCCTATACAAAGCCTCTTAAATACCGCTCTCACATCTGTCTCCACCACATCCCCGGCAACACATTCCAGGCACCCATGTGTAAAAGACTTGCCCCATACATCTCCTTTAAACTTTTTCCCTCTGACCTTAAAGCTATGTCCTCTTGTCTTTGGCATATCCACCCTGGGGAAAAGGTTCTGACTATGTACCGTATCTATGCCTCTCATAACTTTGTATATTTCTTCAGGACTTCCCTCAATCCACGAAGGAAACATAAGTCTTAACTTTGGTTAACTTTGCCTGAGTTCCTCAATATCCACTGTTGAAGTAATGAATAGGTCTAGTGAAGACACTGCAATGTGACAAGTAGGCTGTTTACATCGTCTGTCAATGTGTATCACTCTCAAAATGGCAGTGCTGTCAAACAGGACCTTCCATGAGCCCACATTCCCCATTGGAAATCTCCTCTGCTGGCCCACCGAGCCCCCATACACTAAAACTACCCTAAACACACTAGGGACAATTTATATTTTTACAGAAGCTAATTAAGCTACAAACCTGTACGTCTTTGGAGTGTGGGAGGAAACCGGAGCTCCCGGAGAAAACCCACACAGGTCACGGGGAGAACGTACGGTACAAACTCCATTACAGACAGCATCCATAGGCAGGATCGGACCAGGGTCTCTGGCACTGTACTCCATTGTGGCGCCACAAATATATCTGTCCAAGTATATTTTAAATGTAGGGGTGATTGCTGATATATGAAGCAATCAACTATATCCTTTTGTTCAACTATCTCCTCTTGTTCCATATTTCACCATTCTCTGTGTGAAAAAGTTGTCCCATATAGTTACTGGGCTATTCTCACATTCTTCCCTGTAGCCGTCTGGAATGCCATTGGATCAGCACCAAGGACATGTCACTTGACCACTCTCCAGTCTGCGGTTAGTGCATTGCCTGCCGAGCTGAGGCCAAAATAAAGAATTTGCTTCATAAAAAGAGGAACTTAAATCTTGGAAGTAAAAGAAAAATCACAAATAACATTGCAGGAAAATTATACCAATCAGGAAAAGCTGAGGAGTTGCCTGAGAGATGGGAAAAGTCTACCATGACGTAAGCTCAGCTGCTATTGCTTTTGCAGCTCAAGGCCATGCCTTGAGTGCATTGGCAAATGCTGACATCAGGTGTCAATTCAATTCCCATTTTGATACCTTTGTTTTTTTCCCCCCACTCCTTTGAAAAGTACTAACGCTGAACTGGTGTGCCCTGATGTGGCCTGGATTCCATGCCAGACAAAGAGAGGAGATTAGCAGATTACTTTCCTGATGATTTCCAGCAGAGCAGAATGAGTGCTTTGGTGCCGTAGTTGGCAGAATCCACAGCCAACCGAGAAAAAAAGGACCTGGGTGGTTAGCAACAAGGCATTTTGAGATCAAGAAGGAGGTGGTGTTGGGTTTCTTGATGAGCATTAAATTGGATAAGTCCTTGTGGTCTGATGGGATCTATGCCAGGTCCCAGACAGGAGGTTACTAGGGTCCTTGTTGAAGATCTTTGTATCCTCTATAGCCATACTGTAGATGAGGTCCAGGAGGACTGGATCATTGCCAATGTGGTGCCTTATGAAGGGAAGTAGGAATAGTCCAGGAAATGGTAGGGAGGATATCGGAGTGATTTTTTAGTGATTAACACACATTCAGAAGCAAATGGGCTAATTAGGGAACGTCAGCATGGCTTTACCTGGGGCAGATCATGCCTTACAAACTTGACTTAATATATTGAGGAGGAGAGAAGGATGATTGATGGATGTGGTCTACGTGGATTTAGTAAAGAATTTTGACATAGTCTCTCACAGTAGGTTAGTTTAGTTTAGTTTAGTATGGAAACAGACCCTTCGGTCCGCTGAGTCCAGGCTGACAAGTGATCCCCGCACACTAACACTATCCTACACATGCTAAGAACAATTTACAATTTTACCAAACCAATTAGCCTACAAACCTGCACATATTTGGAGTGTGGGAACACCTGGAGGAAACCCACGCAGGTCACGGGGAGAACGCACAAACTCCGTAAAGACAAGCAACCGTGGTATGAATTGAATGCGGGTCTCTGGCGTTATAAGGCAGCAACTCTGCCGCTGCGCCACCATGCCGACCATTTCACTACTGTGCCGCCATTGGTCTGGAAGATTAAGATGAATAGGATCTGCAGTGACTTGGTGGTATGGATTCCGAACTGGCTTATGCTGAGAAGACAGAGGGTAGTGGTGGAATGGGTATTATTCCGGCTGACAGACTGTTACCTGTGGTGTTCCGCAGGGATAATGCAGGGACCTCTGTTGCTCGGGATATATATAAATGGCTCGGATGAAAATGTAGATGGGTTGGTTAGTACGTTTTGTGGTGTCAGGGAAAGTCTAGGACTGCAAGGGGGGGCTGTCTCTCGCCACCTGGGTGCCTGTGTAGTGGCGCTGGCGTTCTCGGGCTTGTCCCGACAGCTGAGTCCTGGTCTCAAGGAAGGTGTGTGTCAATCTCAGCCTTCTGCCTGCAGTTCACTCTTCCCTCCAAGCCTGCCCAACCACTCCCTAAGTTTCAAAAAGTGGCTGATCTACCTTCTATTCAGCCAGTGATCAGCTGAACAGTTGAGTAAATTACGTGCATGTTAAGGTCAAGAGGGTAACAAGGGGGCATTTTAAGGAACAAAAAGTGAAAATCTGTGCATGGAACGAAGGATTGTAGCAGACTTCTTAAATGAATATTTCTTGACTGTATTCACTGACTTACGAGGATGTTGCCAGGACTAGAGGGTGTGAGCTATAGGGAGAGGTTGAGTAGGTTGGGTTATGGAGGTGTATAAAATCATGAGAGGAATAGATCGGGTAGATGCATAGAATCTCTTGCCCAGAGTAGGGGAATCGAGGACCAGGGTACATATGTCTAAGGTGAAGGGGAAAAGATTGAATAGGAATCTGAGGGGTAACTTTTTCACACAAAGGGCGGCGGGTGTATGGAACAAGCTGCAGCTGTGGCTGCAGTGTAGCTGGGACATTGTTGGCTGGTGTGGGCGAGTTGGGCCGAATGGCCTGTTTCCACACTGTATCACTCTATGATTCTATGACTCTATAAGAATGACATTGCACTTGCAGAACTCAATAAAGGAGATGGCACAAATCTCGAACATGTTATCATAAAGAGCAGGAGGCGTTAATGTCTTTGTGATCCTAAGGCTGGATAAATCCCCGAGGGCCTAATGAGATGTATGGCTGTAACAGGAGACAAGGGCCGATATTGCTTGGGCCCTGACAAAATAATTTTAAATTCTCTGAAACGCTAGTGACTGGAGGACAGAAAATGCGATACTTTATATTCAAGAAGGCGACAGAGATAAGCCAAGTAATTACAACCCTGTGAGTCTAACCAGTTAATGAAAAAAAAATTCTGAGCGCCGGGATTAACCCTCACTTGGAATGGCAGGAGTTGATCAAAGAAAATCAGCATAGCATTTTCAGGTGATTCCATTTCACCAGTTTCACTGTCTTTATGGATCAAAAGCAGCACTTTTGAAAAACTCTCCCAGGGTTTCACATGGGAGACTGGTCCAGAAGGAATCAAGGGCAAGTAAGCAAATTTTGGTTTAGTTTAGTTTATAGATACAGCACTGGCCCTTTGGCCCACCAAGTCCACGCCGGCCAGTGAGCCCTGCACACTAGCACTATCCTACACACTAGGGACAATTTTAACAAAGCCAATTAACCTACAAACCTGTACGTCTTTGGAGTGTGGGAAGAAACCAGAGCGCCCGGAGAAAACCCACACAGGTCACGGGGAGAAGGTGCAAACTCTGTACAGACAGCACCCGCAGTCAGGATCGAACCTGGATCTCTGGCTCGGTACGGCAGCAACTCTACTGCTGCTCCACCATGCCGCAAAAAATAAAAACAGATCCAATTGTTGTAGGAGGAAGCAAAAGGGTTGTAATGGAGGGCTGATTTAGTGATTGAAAGCCGATGACCAGTGTTGTACAATGGGGACCTTTGGTGAGATTCTTTCTGGTTATTATATACATTAACAATTTCAATAGCAGAGCCAGAGGCATGATTAGAAAGTTTGCAGATGACACAAAAATCGGTTGTGTTCTTGATAGATAGTGAGGATAGTTCATCGAGTCATAGCATCTTACAACATGGAACCAGGCCCTTCGGCCCAATTTGCCCACACCGGCCAATATGTCCCATCTACACTGCCCGTGCTTGGCTCATATCCCTCCAAACCTGTCCAATCTATGTCCCTGTCTAACAGTTTCTTAAATGTTGCGATAGCCACCTCTGGAAGCTCGTTCCATACACCCACCACCCTTTGTGTGAAAAAGTCGGCCCTCAGATTCCTATTAAATCTTTCCCCCTTCACCTTAAACCTTTGTCCTCTGGTCCTCAATTCCCCTACTCTGGGCAAAATAATTTGTGTGTCTACCTGATCTATTCCTTTCATGATTTTATACAGTTATCTTAGCCTGCAGAAAATTCAAGTCCACATTAAGATCGACATCACAACTAAGAATTCACTGGCACCTCGGTGTCACATGTCCCATGAGATTTATTTTGCATACAGTTCATGAAGTTCCTATTATAAATTAGGTACAATCGTATTAAGTTCAAGAGTATAAGGCAGTAGACCACGGTCAATTAGTACACAAGAGTTGTTACGTTTCAGGCACCATCTTGTACCCTTGTAGATGTGGAGAGGATGCTTCCACTCATGGGAGAGTCTAAGACTAGAGGTCATGTACCTCAGAATTAAAGGACGTTCTTTTAGGAAGGAAATATCTTTAGTCAGAGGGTGATGAATCTGGAATTCTTTGCCACAGAAGGCTGTGGAGTCAAGTCAGTGAATATTTTAAAGGCAGAAATAGATAGATTCTTGATTAGTACAGGTGTCAGAGGTTATGGGGAGAAGGCAGGAGGATGGGGTTAGGAGGGAGAGATAGATCAGCCTTGATTGAATGGCAGAGTAGACTTGGGATGGGTCAAATGGCCTAATTCTACCCTTATCACTTATGATCTTATGACCCTTCAGGTTTTAAATAAATGCTGGAGTCATATCTTGGCTCAGGAAATCACTGGTCGGCATCGAGACACGGGTGAGATCATGCCTGGTGCACATTCCGTTCCCAATCATTTTCCAGCAACAACAATCCCATTCCAGTGACAATAATCCATCTTCAGATTCTGTTCACACAATCCCTCAACACATCCCCTGCTCAGACGTAGGCTGACAATTCTCTGTTTGAAATCTTGTTCCCAATCCCTGACCAACATTCCATGCTGGGCCACATAATCTATCTTAATCAATGAAAAGGAAATCCCTGGCCAGCACTGGCCAGCCAGGCGCAATGGTAGAGTTGCCGCCTTACAGTGCCAGAGATGCGGGTTCCATCCTAACCACGGGTGCTGCCTGTGCAGAGTTTTGTATGTTCTCCCCGTGACCGCATGGGTTTTCTCTGGGTGTTCCAGTTTCCTCTCACACTCCGAATATTTGCACATTTATAGGTTAATCAGCTTTGGTAGCATTGTAAATTGTTCCCTGGTGTGTAGGAGAGTGTTAGTGCACAGAATGATCACAGGTTGGCCCACCGAGACCGTGCTGACCAGCGATCCCCGCACGCTAATGCTATTCTACACACACCAGGGACAATTCACAACTTGACCAATTAATCTACAAACCTAGATGCCTTTGGAGTGTGGGAGGAAACCGGAGCACCCGGAGAAAACCGGAGTACCCGGATGTTGGTTATAGTGGACTGTATCGTTTCAATCATTCAATCAGTATTCCCAACACAGTCACACCTCAGGAACAGACCGGTCTGCTTTCTATTGTCAGTACGGGAGAGCTCCAATCTGCATTCTGTGTTGCCTCATAGTTCAGGAATTCGCTCAATGGAAAGGGCATCCCGCACTCAAATTCCATCTTCAGTCACATGAAGGAAATCCACAGGAAACATTCTGTGCTGAGTCACGGTTTCGGGTGAACGTGACCCACATTAATTTCAATGGTCCAATGGTACTTTATTGTCATGTGTACCCAAGTCCAATGAAATTATTATTTTGCATACAGTTCAGTGACAATCCTACCACACGTTAGCCAGAATCATACTAAGTATTAGGTTGTAAAATAGCACATTGCATGTTTATCTTGAACTAAACATTATTCCTTTCATCACGCATCTGTTGACTGTGGATGGCTCGATTGTAATCATGCATAGTCTTTCCGGTGACTGGTTAGCACGCAACTAAAAGTTTTTTACTGTACCTCGGTACACGTGATAATAAATCAAACTCAAGTAAACTAAACTAATAGACCACATTGAGTCCATACACTAGATTTGCCAAATATTAGGTGTCATCTTGTACCCTTCAAATCCAATTAAAAACAAAAGTATTTTAGTTTAGAGATTCAGAAATTCAGAAATTCAGAAACAGGCCCTTTGGCCCACCGAGTCTCCACCGACCAGCAATCCCCGCACATGAACACTATCCTACACACACTAGGGTCAATTTTACATTTATACCAAGTCAGTTAACCTACAAACCTGAACGTCTTCGGAGTGTGGGAGGAAACCGAAGATCTCGGAGAAAACCCACGCAGGTCATGGGGACAATGTACAAACTCCGTACAGACTGCACCCGCAGTCAGGATCGAACCCGGGCTTCCGGCGCTGTAAGGCAGATAATCTACCCCTGCGCCACCGTGCCAAACGTTAGAGTCTAAGCTTGGCCTTAAAGGACCTTTGTCCTGGCGATGGCACTGGGTTGGTGTGGTTGGCAACATGCAGGAAATTCCAGGCCCCCATTCATGCTCACAAGTGACAGAAGCAGAATTAGGCTTTTCGACCCATCAAATCTACTCAACCGTTCAATCACGGCTGATCCATCATCCCCTCTCAACTAGGGTTGCCAAATTTCTCGCTCCCACATAAGGGACAAAAGGACAATATAAGGGACAAATTCCCGACGTCAATTAGTTGACCGACTCGGCCATGGCTGGGTGAATGATGAGTTGGCCCGGGTGCGGGACTGCACACAAAGCCCAGCCGGCGGGCCAGCTGAGGAGTTTTAGCTGGGCGCCAGAATTTGCGTGCGATGTTGCGCGCAAAGTCCGGCACCCCATCCAACTCATGAACGATGATCGGCCATGAGAAGGAGGGGTGGTGGTGTCGGCGGTAAGCAAAGGTCCAAAGGTCGGACAGCTGGCCGGGCTGCCGACCGACAGGGCCACGGGCGAGGTGCTGCTGCTGCACTCCATGGGCTGCACTACATCGGGATGGGTGAGGCTGGGCCAGACGTGGCACACCGACCCGCCAGTCCCCTCGACCCGTGTAGGAGCAGTCAAATACGGGACAAGGGTGGTCCCGTATGGGACAAACCAATTTAGCCCCATATACGGGATGTCCCGGCTAACACGGGACAGTTGGCAACCCTACTCTCAACCCCATTCTCCTGCCTTCTCCCGATAACCTTTGACACCAATACTAATCACTCCATGCTGACTCACTTGTTAAAAAAAACTCACTGACTGGCATTCCATGCTCAGTCACCACATAATTTGCTGATCCAGGTGATTATTTTCAGTCAAAGGGCAGAAAATTGCTGAAGCAAACCATGTCACACAGTCTCATTGAAAGAAATCAGTGCCAAACATTCCATGCTCCATGCTTAACGTTCACAAGATCATTACCCACATTCCACTCGATCACACTCGGAAATCCCGGACACTGGGAATGAAATTCCTGGTCAAAATTCAGTACCCAGTCGTACCACAGGTAATGGCTCTGTAATGAGACGAGTCGTACACACGTCAAGATACAACACATATTTATTAAAGTCCACTTACAGCATTGGTCTTCAGGACATTACAGTAACTAGCAGCTACTCAGACTGAATTATGTAAGTAAGCTCTTGGTAATATACATCGCATATTAGGCAGAGCAACTACTAACACGCACTATAATTGGTTAGTAGGAAATAACCAATCTACATCTTTCCTTGTAGAAACTAAATGAAGCGTAGATACATGGATACATGGTGGCTGAACAATATGGTAGCCGAAATGCTCATAAAGCATATGGGGAAGTATAAATTGTTACACAAAATCGCCGTATGTAATGGTGTGCGGTACGAGTCCGCATCTCTCCTTTCACTGTTGAAGTGACCGAGGAGGGGACCGGGGATGAGACCGGACACCCGCCGGGTGGAAGTGGTGAAATAGGCGAGCTGGGCGCTGAACGCCGTGGGGAGGCCGCGGGGGACGCAGTCTCTGGCAACCGGCCCGGTAGTGGGAGGGTATACAAAATGCGAGACCTCCGAATACGGAGGCGCAGGACGTGGTTCCTTCACAGGAAGGAGATGTTGACGGTTGCGTCTATAAATGGCCCCGTCCGCACTAACCAGGTATGAGCGCGGTTCTTTAGCAGGGCTGTGGATGTGACCCAGACGGCCATAGCCTTTGTTGGTTGGAGGCGAACAACCTGTCCACTGGAGAGAGGTTTAAGTGCTTACTGGACTTATCGAAAAAATGTTTATGTGCATCATGCTTGAATTGTAGTTGTTTCTGGACTGCGGGCGAAGAACGGACCTGTGGCTGCAAAAGCTGCTGGGGTGCAGGCAGGGCAGTATTAGTTTAGCAAGACATCAGTCATTAGGCTGGGGAACCCTGGGAGCCCTGGCAATGTTCCTTAAATTGAGCAGGTCCAGGTAAACGTCAGATTTAGCAAGATAAGAATGCTTCATTAGTTGTTTTGCACTTCGGAAGGCCGTTGGACTGCAGAAACACAGGGCTGCTGGTGATATGTCGAAAGTCCGATCTTTGCGTAAAGTTTTTGAAAAGCTGGCTGGTAAACTGACTCCCACTGTCGGATTGAAGGCATGCAGGAGAGCCATGCACGGAGAAATGGCGTGGCAACTTCTGGATAACTGCTTCAGATGTGATGGTTTGGAGTAGATCAATGCCACACCAGCCCGAATGAGAGTCGACAAGAACCAGATAGTGTTTCCCATGCCATTCGAATATGTCGGTGGCTACTGAGTAGGAACCGGGTGGGGCAGTAAGGGCTGCATCTGCTGATGTGGCGTCAGGCTTTTTGCAGATGGCGCAGACTTCAGTTTTGTCACGTATGTACTTGGTCATACCAGGCCAGTAAAACATGCTCTGTGCCCGTTGTAAGGTTGCCTCCACGCCGGGGTGGCCCCTGTGGACGGCGTTGAAGTACTTGTCCCGGAGGACGGCTGGGACAACTGCCTTGTGGCCCTTGACTATAATCCCGTCCTGTAACACCAGTTCGTCGCGAACCAGGAAGTATGGGCGGATCGCGAGCGGGGTGCTCTGTTGTTTATGCCGGATGACTGCGGACAGCAATTGTAAAGGCTCGTCAGCAGCCGTGTGCTCTGCCAGGCTGCTTAGGCAATCAGTGGGTACATACGATACCTTCATTACTGAGAACTGGTCCTGTTCAGAGGGCTGTTGTTCACTGGATTTGCGTGTGGTTGATAACGTGTCAGCTATGTGCATGTCCTTGCATTTTTTGTAGATTGCCATTGTTGAAATCAAAACGCTGCAGCTGCATCATCATCCGTTGCAGGCGAGCCGGAGCAGTGTGAATGGGTTTGTTCAAGATGGTGACCAGCGGCTGGTGGTCTGTTTCTATAATCACAAACTTCTCAAAAATAAAGGAAACCACTGTAAGTAATTCTTTTTCAATCTAGGCGTAACATTGTTCATGTGCGAGAGGCATATGAAACAGGCTTGCAGTCGCCATCTGTAGTGGTCTGCAGGCAAGCAGCACCAAGTCCGTACCGGGACGCATCACATGTGAGTGTTACTGATAACTCCAAAGCGAAATAGGCGAGGGTAGGTGCGCTGGCCGGCTGCAACTGGAGGATATCAAAAGCTCTTTGGTGCTGCGGATACCAGTACCATGCAGTGTGTTTGTGTGTCAATTCCCACAGGGGGGCAGATATGTCACTGAGGTTGGGAATACATTTCCCCAGGTAGCTGACCATTCCAAGGAAACTTTGTAGACTCATAACATCAATAGGAACCGGCATCTCGTTGATAGCAACAGTTTTTGATGGGTCCTATCTCACTTGTGAAAACATATCCAACGTAGATAACTTCCGGGACTCGATACTTGCACTTCAGGGGATTGAGTTTGAGCTGAATGTCTTTGTCACATTCCAACACTCTCTTCAGATTGGCGTCATGCTCATCCAAGTCGCATCTGTAGACGAGAATGTCATCAACGATAATGGTGCATGGTTACCCCGCAAACAGTTCCATTGTGCGCTGAAAAACCTTGCTGGCAGTTGATGCCAAAGGGCATTCTCAGGAATTTATAATGGCCGAAGGGGGTACCGAACGTAGTTAGGTTGGACGAGTCTGGGTCCAGCGGAATCTGCCAAAACTAGCTTTTGGCATCCAGAACGGAGAACACAGATGCGTTGCCTATTTGAGCCGCAACTTCCTCTACCGTTTGCATGGTAGTGTGGGCGTTTGATAGCTGTGTTGAGGTTCCTGGGGTTGATGCAGATACGGATTTCTTCCTTGCTTTTTCTTTATTGCAACCACCATGGTGGAAACCCAGGAAATGGGTCAGTAACCTCAGCAATGACACACAGAGAAACCATCCGCTTGAGCTCATTGTGTACCCTGTCGTGCATGGCATGCAGAACACGATGTGGTGCTCGAACCACAGGAGTGACTGTGGGATCAACGGCGATGTTTGTACTTGAGGGGCAACTTGCCACGTTCGTCGTTAAACAGTTCTCTCTATTGAGAGAGTATTTGCTGAGTGGGGCCCACAGTGAGAAAGAGTTGATGAACAGCGTGGCAAAAGTAGACTAGGCCTAGATCGTGGCATGCATTGATACCAAGCAGAGCTTCAGAATTCCCCTTGACGATATAAAACTTCAGGGTGTGAGTATGAGTCGTATGAGTATGAGTGTAGAACATCACCCCGTAGGCCGAGGCCTTTTCAACATGTTCAGCATTACATTTTTTTTAAACTCGGATAACGAGATGACATTACATTTCGCTCCGTTATAAATCTTAGCGATCACAGGCTTGTTATTCACAAATATGGTTACCTCAGGTTCAAGTTGCTCATTAGAGGAAGGGAGGATGGAGTGGATGGCTGAACTGTTGTCTTCACTTGCAGAGTGCTGAGCGGGGAATGGCTCCTCAAGCTCTTGGCTTTCGTTAACAGCAAGCTCAGGTTGTAACAGATGCAAACTCATCCTTGGGACGGATTGAGTCGCACGGGAATGGCAACATTTTGAAAAGTGGTTGAATTTCTTGCAGAAATTGGAAATTTTACCATAAGCAATACAGAACTCCTGACCCGGAGCATGAGAATAGTTACAATTAGGACATCGAGCAGCAGACCTTCTCTGCTGCCAGGCAGGGGAAGGCTGTGGACACGTGTTATGACAGGAAGTGTCTGTAAGGTTAACACAATACTGGGAGCGCTGCCCAGAGATCACAGACTTAGTGTGAGAAGCCATTATCTCAGCAATCCAACAGGTATGTTCGGCTTGATTTAGAGTCAGTTCAGTATTATGAAGTAATTCATCTCTCACCTTGTCACTGAGCATACCTCCAATGAGATAAAAAATGACAGCGCGCAGACATGTGTTTCAAGTCACCGATAAAGCACTCTACTGGCTCGCCAACTTGTTGCTTACGAGCAAAAAACTTGTTATGTTCGATAATAGAGTTTGAGGGGAGGTCACACAAATGTCTAAACTTTGCAAGTAGGACAGCAGGGTCATCAATTGTTTCTGCAGGCACATGGATCTGACCGTTTGCGTCTAAAACAGCAGGCTTAAAAGTAAAATGGTCTGCATGTCTCATTGCCCCAGGGCCAGCCAGGTTTAGTAACACTGAAGCACGTACATCTGGAAGATCGTTGCAATGAACGATGCGAATGTAATGAATGTAGTCGCGCTCGAAAAGCCGCCAGCGTTCAGCAATATCAGTGTCAAAGGTCAGAGGACTAGGACGGTGAGACGAGTTTGCCATGATAGAGATAACAGGCACATAAAACGAATATAAAAAACAAAACCCGATAAACGTGAACGGAGTAGGTAAGACTCACTTCTTGGTAATATAAATTGCACAATAATATGCAATAATATAAATATAAATCTAGATCTTGGTAATATAAATCGCATATTAGGCAACTACTAACAAGCACTAGAATTGGTTAGTAGGAAATAACCAATCTACAGACTACATAAGATTTTGTGTTACTGTAAGTCGCACTTTGAGAAATCCCAGAACCACATTCCAATTTCGCTCAAATTAAGGAAACCCCAAGCACACATTCTGTTTGCAGGCGCGGTTCAGGAAATACCAGGGTACATTCCTTACTCCATCACCGTTCAGGTGCTTACAGCTCCTTCAAGGGCCGGGGAATTCTTGGTAAACATTCCGTGCCCAATTACTGTTCGGGAACTCCCAGACTCCTGCATCTGAGGCTCCCCCTGAACGTGAGAGGGCACATATTGAAGGTGAGAGAGCAAAGGTGGAAGGTGAGAGGGAAAAGATTGAAGATGAGAGGGCAAAGATCGAAGGTGAGAGGGCAAAGATTGAAGATGAAAGATCAAAGATTTATTGAGAACCTGAAGAGCAATTTTATCCACACTATGTATGGGCGGTGGGTGTATGAAGATGAGGCAGGTACCTTTAATAACCTTTAAAAGGCATTTGCACTGGTTGGATAGGAAAGGTTTAGAGGGTTATGGACCAAACGTGGGCAGATGGGACTAGCATAGACGGGGCATGTTGGTCGGCATGGGAAAGATGGGTTGAATAGCCTGTTTTCATGCTGTTTAACAGCCTGGCTCCATGACTCTATGACATTCCATGCTCAGTCACAGCACCTGACCTGAAGAAGGGTCTGAAGAAGGTTTTCGGCCCAAAACATCACCTATTCTTTTTCTCCGGAGATGTTTCCTGACCCGCTGAGTTACTCCAGCATTTTGTGTCTGTCTGCCGACCAACACTACCAGTTGGGATACAGATAACCCTTATTATAATGGACCATAGGGAGGTGGTTGTCCGTTATTCCTGATTGTTCCCTGTTACCGAGTAAGGGATTCGCTCCAATCCGGTTTCCTCCCACACTCCGAAGACGTACAAGTTAATTGGCTTTAGTAAAATTGTAAATTGTCCCTAGCGTGTAAGATAGTACCAATATGATTATAATAGAATCTTATGTTGCTGGTTGGCGCAAACTCGGTGGGCTGAAGGGCCTGTTTCCACACTCTATTTCTGAAGCTAAAAATAAATCTAAGGTCCATAATAACAGACGTACTGTCTCCCTGATCCACATCCCTTTATCAGTTGCTGTTCAGGAAATCCCTGATCCATAATTTGCTCCCCAGTTCGACTTCAGGATATTTCAGACCCATTTTCCAATCCAGGTCCAAAGAAATAAATCCCTAATCACATTCCATGCTCAGGAAGTATTCCACATTCAATGGTGAGCCTCAATTTACGATATTCCTGACCCCCATTACGTTCCTGGGCAATATGCAGCAAAACCTTGGCCCTAATTCCATGCAGAGTCCCTCATAAGGAAATTACTGACCGACATATTGCATTCATTCTCAATTTATCATCCCCAAATCCACACTTTAGGAAACTTTGACCAAAATCATGCGTTCGGTTTTAGTTTTAGAATAGATTTAGAGATACAACGTGAACACAGGCCCTTTGTCCGACCGAGTCCGCGACGACCAGCGATCCCTGCACATTAACACTATCCTACGGGCAATTTACAAACCTGTACGTCTGGAGTGTGGGAGGAAACCAGAGCACCTGTAGAAAACTCATGTGGTCACAAGGAGAAGGTACAGAATCCGTACAGACAGCACCCGTAGTTATGATCGCACCCGGGTCTCTAGCTCTGTGAGGCAGCAACTCTACTGCCGCACCACTGCGCCACCCTTGTTCAGGAAATCTCTGAACCACATTCTCTTTTCAGTCCCAGGTCAGGGAATCCCTCCCCCAAATACTGTGTTCATTCTCGATTGAGGATGAAACATTAATAATAAAACATTAATAATAAAACGTTATCGATTAGACATGTGAATTAAATAAAATACCAGAGCAAAAAGAGGCTACACATTTTTATGTTTTTATGTCTGGCTGTGGCAGCTTTGACAGTCCGGAGTCGCCTTCCAGAGGGAAGTGATTCAAAGAGTTTGTGGCTAGGGTGAGAAGGGTCAGAGATGATCTTACCCGCTCACTTCCTGGCCCTTGCAGTGTACAATTCGTCAATGGAGGGAAGGTTGCAGCCAATAACCTTCTCAGCTGATTCGCTGCAGCCTCCAGGTGTCGTGCTTGGTGGCTGAGCCAAACCAGACCATGATGGAGAAGGTGAGGTCAGACTCTACGGTGGCCATATAGAATTGGACCATCAATGCCTGTGGCAGATTGTGTTTTCTCAGTTGCCACAGGAAGTACATCCTCTGTTGTGCCTTTTTGACTGTGGAGTCGATGGTAGCCCCCCATTTAAGGTCCTTGGAGATGATGGTTCCCAGGAACTTAAAATACTCCACAGATGTGACTGTGGTGTTGTTTGTGGTGAGTGGGGGGAGGAGAGGGGGAGCTCTCCTAAAGTCTACAATCAATTCCACTTTCTTAAGAGCATTGAGCTCCAGGTTGTTGTGATGGCATCAGGATGCCAGCTGTGACACTTCCTGTCTGTAGGCAGATTCCTCCCCATCCTGGGTCAGTCCAATCAGGGTTGTGTCATCTGCAAACTTGAGAAGCTTGACAGAGGAGTCTGTGGAGGTGCAGTCATTGATGTAGAGAGAGTAGAAGAGAGGGGAGAGTATGCAGCCTTGCGGTGCTCCTATGCTGAGGGGATCAATCTGTTGCGTTATGTAACATTCGTAACTGATGCACATTGTATGGTAAGGTGCCATGTCGGCAATGCGGTAAAGTATGTGAAAAATGGTAAGGAGCAGGGAAATGAATATTCTAATTGAGAGAGATGATTAGTCAATGAGTGACGGTGAAGTGGTGCATTCAGGCCTCGATGCTGCCAGTGCAGGATGTGATGAATGAATAGTTGTGGCACGGCGGTGCAGCGGGTAGAGTTGCTGCCTTACAGCACTTGCAGCACTGGAGACCCAGGTTCGATTCTGACTATGGGTCCTGTCTGTACAAAGTTTGTACTGCCACAGAGGGCTGTGGAGGCCAAATCAGTGGATATTTGTAAGGCAGAGATAGGTACATTCATGATTAGAATGGGTGTTAAGGGCTCTGGGAGAAGGCAGGAAAATGGGATTGGGAGGCAGAGATCAGCCATGATTGAAGGACGGAATACGCGATGGGCCAAATGGCCTAATTTTACTACGGAGTCACGTGAGTGACTACGTGAAGAAGCCCCGCCAGGCGCATGCGCGTCATTACATCCGCGCATGTCGCACTGAACGGGCTGGAGAGCACAGCTCCACCAGCGGTAAGTAGGAACTCCACAGGTAAGTGTTTTAAAAACTTTGCCTAGAAGTATTTAAACTCCGTAAAGCTGGCTCGAGCAGTCAATAGGAGTCAGTGGTATGGAGCGGTCAGGTAGGAGAGTTCATAGCAAGCGTACATCCAGCGATACGGATTCGCAAAATAGATCAGGTCAGGAGATTAGAGAGGCAACGCCGGTTCCGATACCGGGTGCTGTTTTACCGACAGCCGTTATACCAGCTAGTGAACTTCCCACAACAACTCCAGCGACTCAGGAGCCTGAGGCCACTGATAGCCATAGAAAAGCTAAAAGAAAGTCTATCAGACCCGTTTTGTCTGACGGGTCAGAAGAAGAAGAAGACTCCCCTCCGGATAATAAAAGAATGTGGCGGGAGAATGCAAAACATGGAGAAGATGCTCCAAACTTTGATTAAACAAGGGTCAAAGGCCCCATCGATTCTCCAGTCATCTGATCAAGGAGGCCCATACGAGGCAGAATATGTGGATTATCAGCAAGGGGATTTCCTTCCAGCGCCTTGTATAGGACTGGAGGATGCCTCCCTACAGTATGACTTGGGAGAAGCAGGGCAGGATGAAGCTGACCCTGATTCTGGTGTCCCTGCTCATGTGCAAATCGATGAGGAGGCTAAGACAATTGGGTTAATGAAGCCAAACATCTCAAGGCCACCGATACGAAAGCCTGGTATAATGTACCGAAGATCGGATCCAGGTGCTGGGCCCAGCAGGGGGAGGCCAGTGGGGCAACGAGTTTACCCACCATGACAGACCGGCTACAACCCCAATAGGGGCAGGCAACAGACTTACAGGCCAACTGTAGAGGTACAGGGAATTTTTGTTAACAAAAAAGTTTCTGGTGGACAACCTCCTATTGGAGGTAGATTACAATTGTTTATATTGAATGGTGCTGTATTTCATCTGAGATGTTTATACGCAATACTGTGTCAGGTTCTACCATTGAGTTTATCTCAGGTATAGATCCACTTCAACAGCACAAGCCTAATAAAATGTTGGTGTTTTCTGCTCCAGAGACTGAACAGATAAATGATGAGATTAAGATTTTATGCCAAAAAGGAGTGATTGAGAAAGCCATTAATCATCCTCAACAATTTGTGTCTAATATATTCCCCAGACCTAAAAAAGATGAGGGTTGTAGAGTAATTCTGGACCTCACTCACTTAAATTCTTCAGTTCTCCGTAGGCATTTTAAAATGGACACCTTTGTTACTGCTAAACAGCTGGTATCACAGGGCTGTTATATAGCAACTATTGATTTGCAAGATGCTTATTATTCAGTGCCAATTCATGCTCATTATCGCAGGTACTGATACCAGACTGATTCCTGGGATGGCACGACTTCCATATGAAGAAAGACTGGATAGACTCGGCTTGTACTCGCTGGAATTTAGAAGATTGAGGGGTGATCTCATAGAGACTTACAAAATTCTTAAGGGGTTGGACAGGCTAGATGCAGGAAGATTGTTCCCGATGTTGGGGAAGTCCAGGACAAGGGGTCACAGTTTAAGGATAAGGGGGAAGTCTTTTAGGACCGAGATGAGAAAATCGTTTTTCACACAGAGAGTGGTGAATCTGTGGAATTCTCTGCCACAGAAGGTAGTTGAGGCCAGTTCGTTGGCCATATTTAAGAGGGAGTTGGATGTGGCCCTTGTGGCTGAAGGGATCAGAGGGTATGGAGAGAAGGCAGGTACAGGATATTGAGTTGGATGATCATATTGAATGGCGGTGCAGGCTCGAAGGGCCGAATGGCCTGCTCCTGCACCTAATTTCTATGTTTCTATGTTTCTATGTACTTGAAATTTAATTGGATGGGACAGCTGTGGCAATACAAAGCATTGCCTAATGGATTAAGTTCAGCACCTAGGCTATTTACTAAATTGTTAAAACCTGTGCTGGGGCTATTGAGGGCCCATAGTCACATTGTCATGGCTTATTTAGATGATATCTTAATTATCAGCAACACTAAAGAGTCAGCTGAAGACTCGGTTGCAGCAACCAAAAATCTGTTTGAAACATTAGGGTTTTTGGTCCATCCAACAAAGTCCAAGTTACAGCCAACCCAAAATATTGAGTATTTGGGATTTCTTATTGATTCAGTTGATATAACAGTAACATTACCAACAGCCAAGGTTGTGGATATTGCTAATGTCTGTACTTGCCTCACACAAAAACTTTATCCCTGCATCCGAGAAGTTGCTAAGGTCATTGGGAAATTGGAAGCAGCTTTCCCTGCAGTACAGTTCGGACCTTTGTACTATCAACATTTGCAAAGAGCAAGAGAACAAGCATGAAAAGAGCATGCAGGCCATTTTGATCGGGTTATGCAGTTACCAACCACAAGCAGAATTGCAGTGGTGGATTGTTAATGTTAGTCAAGCTACCAATAACATTTTGGTGCAAGAACCTTCAGTGATCTTACAGACTGATGTAAGCGCTCTCGGATGGGGGGCTACGGACACCGAGTCTAGCTGTGGGGGTAGATGGAATGAACAAGAAGGTTTGATTCTCCACACACAAGGGATAAATTATTTGGAATTATTGGGGTCATTTTATGGGTTAAAGGCATATTGCTCCACAATGAATAATTTACATGTTCAACTCTAGATTGACAACACCACAGCAGTGGCATATATTAATCATATGGGAGGAGCAAGATCAATATCATGTGATAACTTGGCTAACCTCATGTGGCATTAATATATTTCAAGGAACATCTGGGTTTCAGCCATCTATTTACCAGGTATAGACAATGTGGTGGCAGACCATAGGTCGCGAAAGTTTAATGACAATATAGAATGGATGTTGAATTCTGAAATTTTTCAAACAATTGTCACTCGATTTGGGTTGCCAGATATTGATCTGTTTGCATCCAGATTAAATCACCAGTTGCCTAAATATGTTTCCTGGGAGCCAGATCCAGGAGCAGTAGCCGTGGATGCATTCTCGTTACATTGGGGGCACTCATTCTTTTATGCTTTTCCTCCATTTTGTCTGATCATGAAATGTCTCACCAAAATAGAGCGTGACTCTGCCACAGGCGTTTTGGTGGTCCCAGATTGGCCAACACAACCATGGTTCCTATTAGTACTCAGAATGATGGCACAGCCATGCATGATGATTCCCAGCTGCAGTAATTTGTTGGTGCATCCGGTTACAGGAGAAAGTCACCCGTTACATGACTGTATTAATTTGTTGGTCTGCAGGTTCTGACCAGACCATTCCAAGGCTTTGGATTGTCGAACAGGACCATGGAGGTTATGACTGCAGGCTGGAGAAATAGCACTCAAAAACAATATGTGGTTCACATAAAGAAATGGGAGATGTTCTGTGTACAATAAAATATATCTTATTATACTGCAAGCATATGTGATGTGTTGGAGTTCCTTGCTAAGTTACATTTTGATGTGCACTAGAGTTATAGTGCCATTAATAGTGCTCGGAGTGCTTTGTCCTCATATTTAGGGCAGTCTTCAGAACAACAACCTATCAGGTCTCATCCGTTAGTATGCCGATTTATGAGAGGAATTTTTAACAAAAACCCTCCGAAACCTAGATATTCAGAAATCTGGGATATCAGTATAGTTCTCACACTGCTTCGGCAATGGGCTCCAATTACGTCATTTTGTCTGCAGAGGTTAACTCTTAAAGTGGTTATGCTAATGGCGCTGGTTTCAGCACAAAGTGTACAAACATTACAATTGTTACGAATAGATTGTATGCATTTGTCTGTAAATTACATTACATTTTATGTCTATGATTTAATCAAACAAAGCAGGCCAGGAACCAAGGTGACGTTTAAAGCATATCCTGTTGACCAAATGTTGTGTGTAGTTAAACACTTAAGCCAATATATTGAGTTAACAAGGAGTCTCAGAGGTTCTGAGACAGGACTGCTCATTAGTCACAAAAAAACATATAAAAGAGTGTCAGTACAAACTATTTCTAGATGGTTGAAACAGGTTCTCAAATATGCTGGAGTCGACACTCATGTATTTACATCTCACTCCACCAGGGCGGCATCAACATCCGTGGCAAAGGCTCAGGACGTGCCGCTAGACCAAATCCTCGCGGCCGCAGGATGGTCTAGAGAATCAACATTCTCACAATTCTATGACAAACCTGTACAGACAGTGCCACGGTTTGGGCATGCTATTTTGGGTTCCATTTAATTCATTTGCTTTGTTTTATATCATTGTTTGTAATTTCCCCCAGGGGTTATTACTGTTTTCTGTTATTATTAAAAATAGTTATTGAATAATTCAAAGCAATGTTCAATATATTATTTATTCACTACTGTGTCAACCGAAGCAGAGTGTCGTATGGAGTGCATCTACGGCATGAAAACACAGAGCTTTGAAATCTTCACGTAGTCACTCACGTGACTCCGAAGTAAAATAGTAAAATAGTATGATTAAATGAGAACTTACCAGTTTCAAGTTTGATCAAATGAGAACTTACCAGTTTTATGAGGAGTGACGTTGAGGATTACGTGCCCTCCGCTCCCACCCTCATAATCTAAGAGATCATCTGGTAGTTCTAGTCATCTAGAAGCCTTACTATGTTACTTCGGCTATTTGTTTTCTGTGTTTTCACGCCGCTGCTTTGAAGTATGACGCGCATGCGCCTGGCGGGGCTTCTTCATGTAATCCCTCAATGTAACTCCTCATAAAATAAGGATCAAACTTCAAACTGGTAAGTTCTCATTTAATCTTACTATTCTACACCTATAACTTGTGAACATGTACGTTCTCCCCTTGACGTCGTGTGTTTCCTACCACACTCCAAAGACTTACAGGTATGTAGGTTAATTGGTTTGGTGTATGTGTAATTGTCCCTAGTGCATGTAGGATGGTGTTAGAGTGCAGGGATCGCTTGTTGGTGCGGACTCGGTGGGCCAAAGGGCCAGATTCCGTGCTGTACCTCTAAATTAAAAAACAATAATGTAGGAAGGAACTGATCGACTGATTGAATGCTGTACTGGTCCATAACAAGTCCGGTCCTCATTCCACTGACACAGAGTTGCTAATGTTCTTCCAGTGACTGGGCAGGACCGTGGCTGTCAGCCTTACCAGCATGACATTTGAAATTTGATGCCCAGTAAAATTGAACGGGACGGTGAAGGCAGTAGAGCTTTAAGTGGGAGAGGAATAAAGTCATAGAGTGATACTGTACAATGTGGAAACAGGACCTTTGGTCCAACTTACCCACACCGGCCAACATGTCCCAGCTACACTAGTCCCACCTGCCCACGTTTGGTCCATATTCCTCCAAACCTGTCCTATCCACATACCTGTTTAACTGTTTCTTAAATGGGATGGTCCCAGCCTCAACTACCTCCTCTGGAAGCTTGTTCCATACAAACACCACCCTTTACGTGCAATCCCTGCACACTTACACTATCCTACACACGCAAGGGACAATTGTACAATTTACATTTATACCAAACCAATTAACCTACAAACCTGTAATTCTTTGGAGTGTGGGAGGAAACCAAAGATCTCAGAGGAAACCCACGCGGTCATGGGGAGAACGTACAAACTCCACACAGACAGCACCCGTGGTCAGGATCGAACCCTGGTGTCCGGTGCTGTGAGGCAGCAGCTCTATTGTTGCGCTACTGTGTCACTGGATCGTAGGCTGAAGGATGATATTGAAGTCAAAAGAATTTCCCCAGGCAAGCAAAAGAAAAGCAACCTTCATGATCTGCAACTGTAATGCTAGCATCTTCTGGTTATATAGCCACAGATTCATAGAGTTGTACAGCACAGTAACAAGTACTTTGACCCAACTCATCTATGTGACCCTGAAGTTTAATCAGGCTACTACCATATGCTTGCAGGAGCCAGTGTTCCTGAAGATGGGTCTCGACCCGAAATGCTACCCATTCCTCCTCTCCAGAGATGCTGCTTGTCCTGCTGCGATACTCCAGCATTTTGTGTCCATCATCCTTTACCCTTTCCTGTCGAAAATCCTATTAAATGCTATAATTGTACCAGCCTTTATCACTTCCTCTGGAAGCTCTTTCCAGATATTTACCACCCTTTTTGTAAAAAACATACCTCATTTCTCCTTTAAAATTTCTCCCCTCTAACCTTAAACCTTTGGCCTCTAGTTCTAGACTTCCTTTCCCGGACTGATTCAGAGATATAGTTTTGATTATTTTAGCCTAGTTCAGCTCAGTTTAGTTTAGTTTAGTTTAGTTTAGTTTAGTTCAGTTTAGTTCAGTTTAGCTTAGTTTAGTTCAGTTCTGTTTAGTTTCATTTTGTTTATTGTCACTTGCCCCGAGTTGCAGTGAAAAGCTTTTGTTGAATGCTGTCCAGTCAGCGGAAAGGCAACACATGATTGCAGTCGATCCGTCCATAGCGTACAGATATATGTATTAACAGTTTAGTTTATCGTCACGTGTACCGAGGTACAGTGAAAAGCTTTTGTTGCGTTCTATCCAGTCAGCGGAAAGACAATACATGATTATAATCGATCCATTTACAGTGTATAGATACACGATGCGGGAATAACGTTTAGTGCAAAAGGTAAAGCAGCAAAGTCCGATCAAGGATAGTGTGCGGGTCACTAAAGAGGTAGATAGCAGTTCAGCAATGCGCTAGTGAGCAATAAAGTGATTAACATTTAGTGCACGAGAAAGTCCAGTAAAGCCCGATTAAAGAGAAATGCGACGTTTGGAAATCCACTTCTGGAACCAACATTCAGAGATTTGTTCGGCTTGGACACCATCTATTCCACTTATGCGCCTCATAATTTTATAAACTTTTATAACATCAGCTCTCACACTCCTATGTTCCAGCGGGAATAAACCCGGCCTACCCGATCTTTACGGGTCTCAGAGGTTCTGCGGAGAAGGCAGGAGAATGGGGTTAGGAGAGAGAGATAGATCAGTCATGATTGAATGGCGGAGTAGACTTGATGGGCCGAATGGCCTAATTCTACTCCTATCACATTTCCATTTTATGATCTTTCCAACTATGTAAATCCCTCCAGTCCGGGCATCTTTCTGGTGAATCTCTTTTGCACCCTTTCTAATGTTACCATATCCTTCCTGTAGTGTGGTGACCAAAACTGCACATTATCCTTTAAGTGAGGCCTGACCATTGTGCTGCATAGCCTCAGCTTGAGATCCCAACCCGTACATTCAATACCACAGTCTATGAAAGCAAGCATGTCAAAGTCTTTGTAAGTTCATGTGATAGCAGAATTAGGCCAGTCGCCTCATCAAGTCTACTCCCCCATTCAAACATGGCTGATCTATCTTTCCCTCCTAACCCCATTCTCCTGCTTCATCGCCATAACCCCTGACATCCATACTAATCAAGAATCGATCTATCTCTGCCTTACAAATATCCATTGACTTGGCCTCCACAGCCTTTTGTGGTAATGAATTCCACAGATTTGGCACTCTCTGACTAAAGAAATTCCTCCACATCTCCTTCCTAAAGGTTCGTCCTTTAATTGTGAGGCTATGACCTCTGGTCCTAGACTCTCCCACTTGTGGAAACATCCTCTCCACATCTTCTCTATCCATCTTCAAACTTCTTTACTACATCTCTTCACTACCCTGTGTCTCCATAGTCCCTGTGTACATCAACACTCCCACAAAGATCTGGAGCTGCTAGTTAACTAGTAAATGTAATGAAAGTCTGGGCAGGCAGCTACATAATACTAAAGCTGCAACTAATAGACCCTTCTATTACATTTTATGGGCACTTTATGAGCCCACACTGTGCCTAGTACTCTGCTTACCAGAACAAAATATTTCCCCAACGTGCGGGAGCCTGAAGCAAGATGTTTAAGATGTAAGGGAAAGATTTAGAAAGGACCTGAGAGGCAACCTTTTCACGCAGAGGGTGGTGTGTATATGGAATGAGCTGCCAGAGGAAGTGGTGGAGGAGGACACAATTGTGGCATTGAAAATAGATTTGGACAGCTACAGCTAAAGGAAAGGTTGGAAAGAAATGGGCACAAAATGCTGGAGTAACTCAGTGTGACAGTCAGCATCTCTGGACAATAGACAATGGGCAATAGGTGCAGGAGTAGGCCATTCAGCCCTTTGATGCTGCAGCACCATTCAATGTGATCATGGCTGTAAGATCTTCCACAATCAGTACCCCGTTCCTGCCTTCTCCCCATATCCCCTGACTCCACTATCTTTAAGAGCTCTATCTAACTCTCTCTTGAAAGTATCCAGAGAACCAGCCTGCACCGCCTTCTGAGGAAGAGAATTCCACACTCACAACTCTCTGTGGGAAAAAGTGTTTCCTCATCTCCGATCTAAATGGCTTACCCCTTATTCTTAAACTGTTTAAGAATAAGGGCCCCTGGTTCTGGACTCCCCCAACATCGGGAACATGTTTCCTGCCTCTAGCGTGTCCAAACCCCGAATAATCTTATATATTTCAATAAGATATCCTCTCATCCTTCTAAATTCCAGAGTATACAAGCCCAGCCGCTCCATTCCATCAACATATGACAATCCTGCCATCCAGGAAATTAACCTGGTGAACCTATGCTGCACTCCCTCAATAGCAAGAATGTCTTTCCTCAAATTTGGAGACTAAAACTGCACACAATACTCCATATGTGGTCTCACTAGGGCAATGTACAACTGCAGAAGGACCTCTTTGCTCCTATATTCAACTTCTCTTGTTATGAAGGCCGACATGCAAGTCACCTGCTTCACTGCCTGCTGTACCTGCATGCTTACTTTCAGTGACTGATGAACAAGGATCTCCAGATCCCGTTGCACTTCCCCTTTTCCCAATGACACCATTTTGATAATTATCTGTCTTCCTGGATTTGCCACCAAAGTGGATAACCTCACATTTATCCACATTAAACTGCATCTCCCATGCATCTGCCCACTCACCCAGCTTGTCCAAGTCACCCTGCATCCTCATAGCATCCTCTTCACAGTTCACACTGCCACCCAGCTTTGTGTCATCTACAAATTTGCTAATGTTACTTTTAATCCCTTCATCTATATTTATATCATTAATGTATCCCAGCACCGAGCCTTGCAGTACCCCACTAGTCATTGCCTGCCATTCTTAAAGGGACCCAAGAAAGGAATTCTGTCTGCCAAGAAATATTCTATCCAGGTCACCCCCAATACCACGTGCTCTAAATTTGCCCACTAATCTCCGATGTGGGACCTTATCAAATGCTTTCTGAAAGTCCAGGTACACTACATCCACTGGCTGTCCCTTGTCCATTTTCCTACTTACATCCTCAAAAAATTCCAGAGGATTAGTCAATCATGATTTCCCCTTCGTAAATCCATGCTGACTAGGACCAATCCTGTTACTGCTATCCAAATGTGCCGCTATTTCATATTTTATAATTAACTCCACCATCCACCCCACCACCGATGTCAGCTTATAATTCCCTGTTTTTTCCCGCCTTTCTTAAAAAGTGGGATAACATTAGCTACCCTCCAAACCACAGGAACTGATCCTGAAGCTATAGAACATTAGAAAATTATCACCAATGCATCCACGATTTCCACAGCCACCTCCTTAAGTACCCTGGGATGCAGACCATCAGACCCTGGGGATTTATCAGTCTTCAGTCCCATCAGTCTACACAACACCATTTCCTGCCTAACGTGAATTTCCTTCAGTTCCTCCGTCACCCTAGATTCTCTAGCCACTAGTATATCAGGGAGATTGTTTGTGTCCCCTGTAGTGAAGACGGATCCAAAGTGCCTAATTCAACTATTTTTCCATTTCCTTGTTCCCCATGATAAATTCGCCCCTTTCAGTCTTCAAGGGTCCAATTTTGGTCTTAACTAATGTTTTCCTACACATACCTAAAGAAGCTTTTTACTATACTCCTTTATATTTTCGGCTAGCTTACCACCGTACCTCATCCCTTCTCCTTTTTTAGTTATCTTCTGTTGCTCTTTGAAAGTTACCCAATCCTCTGGCTTCCCGCTCATCTTTGCTATGTTATACTTGTTCTCTTTTATTTTTCCACTGTCTACTGTCATCCTAGATCCTCTGGACACTAGTACATCAGGGAGATTGTTTGTGTTCACCTTAGTGAAGACGGATGCAAAGAACCTGTTTCAGAGAGGGAATGGGTGACGTTTCGGGTCGAGAACCTTCTTCAGACTGAAAGTCACGGGAAAGGGAAACGAGAGATATAGACGATGATGTAGACAGATGTAGAACAAATTAATGAAAGATATGTAAAAAGGAAACAATGATAAAGGAAACAGATCATTGTTAGCAGTAGTGAGGAGACAACAAGAAGCTGGTGTGACTTGGGTGAGAAGGGATGGAGAGAGAGGAAATGCAGGGGTTACTTGAAGTTAGAGAAATCAATATCAACCACTGGGTTGTTAGCTGCCCAAGCAAAATCTGAGATGCTGTTCTTCCAATTTGCGATTAGTCTCATCTGGCAATGGAGGAGGCCTAGGACACGGTGGCGCAGCGGTAGAGTCACTGCCTACAGCAAAAATGCAGTCAATCCTGGCTACAGTCGCTGTCTGTACGGAGTTTGTTTGTTCTCCCCGTGACCTGCGTAGGTTATCTCCAAGATCTTCGGTTTCCTCACACATTCCAAAGACGCTCAGGTTTGTAGGTTCATTGGCTTGATAAATGTAACAATTGTCCAGTATAACTTGTCCAACTTCCAGTATAGTCCCTGGTGAACTCTTTGGAAGTGATGACCACAAGGTACAGTAAGTATCCGGTACAGTAGTGTACTAAGGTGCGTATGGGAAGGGGAATTAAAGTGTTTAGCAACCGGGAGATCACATACGTCCTGGTAGACTGAGTGAAGGTGCTCAGCAAAACGATCACCCAATCTACATTTGCATTCACCAATGTATAAAGAGCCTTGGCCTCGCCCAGTAACACGCGGCGCCCCAGGATTTTGGAATGCTCAAAGTCCTCGCGCACCACCTGCGTGACGTATCCCTTGCGCACGCTGACGTACTGATGGCGTACGCTGATGTACTGACTGCTTACGTGGAGCGCATGGTTATGCGTGGTGATGCACGAACATTGCCTATGCTAATTTATCACCATGCGTCAACGTCCGTAAGCATGCGCCGCCCCTGCGACATCGGCACGCCATTTGTGCGTCATTTCAGCGCTGCGCCACGTGACCACCTGGGTATAAAGCGTGCATAGTATTGAAAATTTTCCACAGGGAAAATCCTTGCCACGGAGATAAGCACGAACGAACGAGACGATTTTGTGCGACATTCGCTCGACTGTCGGGCGTCAGTCACTACCGGCCTGTTGCGTAAATGACGCGCAAATGACACCCAAGTGGGACAGGCCCTTAAGAGTCCACGTCTTGAAATGGGACAGATACAGAGATGTGGAACAAGGTCAGTTACGCTATTGGTTGGCATGCATGAGCAGAGATGTTTTTATCCTTTATTGCTCTATAACTCTATAACTCTGGCACAAATGGTTCTTTCTTTACATTCAATTGTCAACAATTTGGCTGAGTGAAGCTTATGTCACAATAACAAATTAGTTGATTATATGAAATAAGGTGGAATATGATTTGTATTGTGGATGTATGGAGCTTCAAGATGACTCTGACAAGCTGAATTATTGGAACACTGCAAATGGAGTAGTTTGAAAAAATGTAATTTATCTACTTTAGAAGATAAAAATACAGAAATGTGGAGTTTCACATGAATGGGAAACTAGGAAATGTTGACATTCAAAAGATCTTTGGAGGCCTTTGCACAAGTTTGATTAGTACGGATGTCAGGCGTTATGGGGAGAAGGCAGGAGAATGGGGTAAGGAAGGAGAGATAGATCAGCCATGATTGAATGGTGGAGAAGACTTGATGGGCCAAATGGCCTAATTTTACTGCTATAGCGTGAACTAATGACTGAATATCATACCTGGAGATGAAAATGTCAAAGGTTCATAAGTTCTAGGAGCAGAATTAGGCCTTTTGGCCTAATTATGAACTTATGAACAAGTCATTGTTAGTTGTTGTGCAGGTGAAACAGGCAATTAGGAAAGCAAATTATATGTTAGCGATTATGTTACATAAATTTGGGTATGAGGGTAATATTGCTTTACTACAATTTTATAAAGCCACGATAAAACTGAATCAATTTTCATCTCCTTACCTAAAGAAGGACCTTTGGGCAGTCAGGGTGGCACAGCGGTAGAGTTGCTGCCTTACGGCGAATACAGCACCGGAGACCCGGGTTCGATCCCGATTACGGGCACTGTCTGTACGGAGTTTGTGCATTCTCCCTGTGACCTGCGTGGGTTTTCTCCGAGATCTTCTGTTTCTTCCCACACTCCAAAGACATACATGTTTGTAGGTTCATTTGCTTGGTAAATGTAAAAATTGTTCCTACTGTGTGTAGGATAGTGTTAATATGTGGGGATCGCTGGTCGGTGTGGACCCAGTGGGCCGAAAGGCCTGTTTCCGCAATGTATCTCTAAACTAAACCTAACTAAAGGGCATAATTTTACTTTGGAGTCACGTGAGTGACAACGTGAAGAACCCCGATCGCCCGCAGCGCGCTTCATTACGACGCAAGCGTTTGGCGAAGCACCGGACTGGCAGGCACCTCGCTCCTGCCAGCGGTAAGTTTAAACTCCAGGTAAGTCGAATTTCTTACCTGTTTTTTGATGTCCTGCAGGAACCTTTTTCCACAGAGGTTCCTACCGGGTGCTTCGCGGGTGCCGACGAGAGAACCAGCTGCGGGCTGTGGGGAAACCCCGGTCCTACCACGGAAGCGGGTAGCTGGAGAATGTCGGGCTGGCAGAGTTCAGTCACTGACAAAACGGTCAGTGACTTCTGAACGCTGGGTTTCCGGGGAGGGGAACTTCAGCAGAAGTGTGGTTATTAGACCGCAGTGGCCCAGGATATGGGGTTGAAGCCGACCACAACGGTCAGCCCGGGTGCCGTGGGGCGGGGGGTTCCCCTTGGGTAAGGCACACAGACGCTAGGTTTTCTGGGGAGGGGAAATCCAGCAGCAGTGGTCCAAAGGATGGGGGTAAACCGACCAATATGGTCAGCCCTGATGCCGGGATGGTTCCCCTCCGGGTAATGTAAACATTTTAGGTTGGCCAGGATGGAGCCCTAATGGAGAGGATGCTCCATCTAGATACACTCCAACTGCTGGAGTTGTGACAGTGCCGGGCATATGATAGAGCCCGAGCCAGCAGCACCTTTGCACAGGGCTGCTTTATGGGATGCCGAGTCTATGGCAGTGAAGGGCATATGGGTGAGCCTGAGCCAGCAGCACCTTTGCACAGGGCTGCTTTATGGGATGCCGAGTCTATGGCAGTGCAGGGCATATGGGTGAGCCCCAGCCAGCAGCACCTTTTCTCAGGGGTGCTTTATGGGATGCCGAGTCGATGGCAGTGCCAGCCTATGGGAGAGGCCACGCCAGCAGCATCGTGTAACAGGGCTGCTTTGATAAATATTTTTATTAGTTGTAGAAACATATTAATAAGAAATACTTATTAGATACATTCATAATATTATTAATATTAATATTGACATTTAAGACTTTATGTTTCTATACACTTTTTTAATTTGTTTTATAAAGTAGGAAGAGATAGAGAATAAGGAAGTGAATGGAGTATTAATCAATTATCCGTCATTGGAGATATAACCATGATTTATTATGCGTAGTTCTTCATCCATTCTATTATTCAGGCCTCAGTCAAGCCCTCGCACTGAGCCACTTTGACCCTGTAAATATTCAATATATGGAGACCATATCCCCTGAAGAGATCCAACCTGTCCATTAGGACAAGCCTCAATCTTTCCAGATGGAGTGTCTCCGACATTTCTGTATTCCACATTTTGATTGTGGGGGATGTAGGACCTTTCCAGAATTTTAGTATTAATTTTTTCCCAATTATTAAACCATAATCAATAAAGATTCTTTGATTTGTTGTTATTAATTGGTCTGTTTCCAGTATTCCTAGTATTATTAACTTTGAGTCAGGAGTCAGATTCATATTAACAACATTCGAAATTATCCTAAATATTTCAATCCAAAATTTTGTAATTTTTACACAATTTGTAAATGAATGTGTCAAGATTAGCTTCTAAATGTTGACATTTATCACATATGGGAGATACTTTTGGAACGATGTTATGTAGTTTGGATTTTGAATAATGTAGTCTATGTAGTATTTTAAACTGTATAAGAGTGTTTAGCATTTAACGAACAATGGTGTATATGTTGTAAACTTTCGTCCCATACTTCTGGTCTTATAATTTGACCTAATTCGTTTTCCCAGGAGTGTCTATATGTTTCTGTTGATGAGACATCATTTTCCAATAGGATATTATATATATATGAAATCATTTTTTCTTTGGTCGGATGTTTATTTAGACATTCATCTAAAATTTCTGTCTTTCTATTTCTAAGTTCCTGTGTGTTTGCTTTTACATAGTCTCTGATTTGTAAGTATCTAAAATAATCTTTAGAATGTAGTCCATAAATTTGTTGTAATTCTTGAAATGAAAGGAAAAAAATTTCCTTATAGAGATCACAGGGCTGCTTTATGTTGAAGCCGAGGCTATGGCAGCGCCGGCATATGGGAAAGCCACGCTAGCAACACCTTGTAGCAGGGCTGCTTAATGTAGGCAGCAAGATCTGTAGATGGGCTGCAAAATGTTTCTCTCATGGAAGAGGTGCGCATCCCGGGGCAGTTTTGTTCTGACACTGAAGTTGGAGGTGTTGCAGAGCAGCGTACCCCAAGACATGAAAGCCGCCGGGTCCATGGCAGCATCGGCCAATTGGAGAGGCCGCGCCAGCAATGCCTTGTCATAGGGCTGTTTAATGTCTTCCTCATGGAGGAGGAGAGCATGCTGGGTCTGAAGGTATAGCCGTGGAACATACCCAAAGGGATGAAGGGCACGAGTCAGAGATCATTACTGACAGCAAGATTTGCCATCCCAACACATATGCAGTGAACATTATGGGGACATTAGACTCAGCCGCCGAATCTGTTCTGCAGGTAAGACCAATTCAACAGGCAAATCCTGGAGGATGAAGGTAAGCGGTTCACTGAAGCTGGTGGCAGCATGAAAGCTGGCCAGAGGTTCCACACACTCTATCAGGTCTACAACTAAGGGACCATTTACAAGTGGGCAAGATTTACACTTGGGCGAACAATACCAATGATTAAGATATTTTCATCGATTTAGAGGCATCTAACCATGTAAAATTGGACAATGCTAGCATTCTAAGCAGGCTGGAATTGGGCCGGAATTGTGTTAAGGCAGGCGTAGTACTTTGGCCAGGGTTGCCTTCGAGATAGGTTCAAAAATATGGGCAGAATAGTCTTTTGAGACAGGTCAGAATTATGGCCTGAGTTGTTTTAGACAGATTAGAATTAGCAGACAGGTTCATTATTATGGTCAGGTTTGTCTTGCAAGACAGGCTCGGGAATCAGGCCAGAGTTGCCGTTCAAGGCAGACACGAAGGATGACAGGCGTGGCCTGTTCATTATGAAATATGGCTGATTAACAACTGGATTCATAGGGTGTGCCCATTTACAGTATCATTGGAGATATTTGGAGGAGGCATTGCTGTGATGAGGCAATATAATAGTATGATGACAATAAAGCATTCAAAGAGGACGTCAGAGTACCAAAACATTTGTTATGGCTGGATGATAATTTTTAATGCTGTATTTTGATAAAATCCACTGTTTCACTCAAAACATATTTGAGAAATTGGGCTCTTCATTCAATTAAAATTAAATTGTTATCAAATAGACTTGTTGGTCATTGGGATTTACATTGAGCTATCAATTGGCTGATGACTCCGCTCTAGGCAACAGATTGGAGTCAATAGAAGCCTGTAACAGTATTGTTGTTATAAAGCAGCAGTCTATTCATTAAGACTAATTGGCAATATAATAGATGTGGTTCAGCTGTGCAAGTGGGAGAATTGAAATCATGCTAAACGGAGAACTCTACAGTGCTATAGGTCATGGTTAACACATTTTTGCTATTATCAGCTGAAGCTGCCAAAGTCACAATGATGGATAAACATTATTCAGCATTGTTCCAGTAGTTTAATCAGTAAATATCTCATTATATTGCAAAATGATGCTAATGGCCCTAAGAATAGGAAATTGCGAATATCATCTCTAGTTTGGAGGTGGAGGAGATTTGCATGAGATAGCAATTCTTTATTTATTGGTATCAAATATCTATAGACCCTACGGGCATTTTATGGGTTAAGAGTGATTGAGCGAATATGCATATCTGCATGCGCAACTTCATGTTGACATGTTATGATGGTGGCATATGTTAGTTACGTGGGTACAATCAAGTAAAGAATCCTGTTATGGTTACATAATCTCGTTTGCTACTGGAGTGACACCAAGTACAGGACAATGACAACTCAGAATGGATGTTGAATCACACCATATTTATGAAATTCTGGTTCAATGGAACACCGAATATAGATATATTTGTTTTCTTGCTTATTCACAGGTTGCAAAATATGTGGCATAACAGTGGCGAAAGACATTCTCGCTACAAGGAGAAGGAAGGTCTTTTATGTCTTCCTCCATTTTGCTTCATCAGTCGGGGCTTCAAATAAAGTCATTAAGAGCCCGTTTAGGTTTCCTATTGTGTGATTGGCCTATGCAACCTTATATGGTTATTTTGAACGTAACTTTGCTGGTTCAGCCTGTGGCTTGGGAAATCAGCCGTTGCAAGTTAAAATCAAATTATGTTCTGCAGATTCTACAGCTTGGGTTGTTACATCAGTCCTTGTATGTGTTCAGAGTGCTGGGATAGCACCAAAAAGCAGGACTTTTTGTTTCCAGGAGATGGAAAGCGTTTGTTGAATGCTCATGTTACATTGAAAACGGTGCAGATTACTGATGTTTTGGAGTTCATTTTAAATGATCTTTTGTCAATTATTGAGTTGTACGGCCATTAACTGTGCCAACGTGCCTTCTCATTGTATTGGCTGCAGCAAACAAGACCCTCTCTGTCAGGTTCACCCTGGATATCAAGTTTGTAAGCATATCTTTAACACAATGTCTCCTAGGACAAGTACAATGCAGTATGGGATGTTAACATTGTGTGAACACTATTTTCGCCAGGGGGATCGCTAGATCCTTAGTTTTGACGGATCTCATAAGGTGGTTATCCTCCTGGCGCTGGTTTAGCGCAACAGGTTTAGTCGCTACATAGTTGCGACGGAACAAGATGGTAACGCCTGTAAATAATAATATATAATATTTATGCTTATAATTCACTTAAGCAGAGCAGAAGGGGTCAAATCTCAAAATAGTTAAAGGCATACCCAGGGACCTTTGGTAAAGTGAGGACACACATATATAACAATACGTTAAGGTCACTGAGAGCCTTCGAGGCTCTGAACTAGCTATGTTATTAGTCACAAAAACTTATAAGAACGTATCTGTTCAGGTCACTTCTAGAGGATAAAATGGACTTTGATTTATGCAGGAGTAGATACTGATTCTAGATCTCACTCCAGCAGGGCTGCTGTAACATCAGCAGCAAGGGTCTTACATTCCATTGGAGCACGTCCTAACGCTTGCAGCATGATCAAGCGAACGAATTTTCAAACAATTATAATAACCCATTACTCGACCAGGGGTATTTGTCAACTCTATTTTCGTTTTGATTATAGTTTCCATCCGAGTGAGAGATTATTATTATTACTTCATTAATAACATCAGCATGTTTAAATCTATGTCATGACTGTATGTATTATGAATATTTCCCCCCTAATTTTTCAATGAAGCAGTTGTTGTTGTGTAGACTCGTTTCTCACGGCATAAAATCACAGAGCTTTGAAATCTTCACGTAGTCAGTCACGTGACTCCAAAGTAAAATAGTAAGATTAAACAAGCTTACCAGTTTGAAGTTTGATCTTTATTTTATGAGGAGATATGGTGAGAGACTACGTGCCCTCCGCTCCCAGCCCTCATAAAGATCATCTGGTAGTTCTAGTCTTTTCTATTCTTACTAAGTTACTTCAATTATTGTTATCTGTGATTTCACACCGCTGCTTTGAAGATTGACGCGCACTGCGGGCGATTGGGGTTCCTCACGTAGTCCCTCACCGTAACTCCTCATAAAATAAAGATCAAACTTCAAACTGGTAAGTTCTCATTTAATCTTACTATTTTAGTTTAGTTTAGTTTACAGATACAGTACGGAAGCAGGCCCTTTGGCCCTTTCACCGAGTCCACGCCGACCAGCGATCCCCGCATACTAACATGCGCTTACACACACTAGAGACAATTTTTCATTCATGCCAACCTATTTAACCTACAAACCTGTACGTCTTTGGAGTGTGGGAGGAAACCGAAGATCTCAGAGAAAACCCAAGCAGGTCACAGGGGGAAAGTACAAACTCCGTACAGACAGCACCATGGTCAGGATGGAACCCGGATCTCAGGCGCTGTAAGGCAGCAACTCTACCACTACACCACCGTGCCGCCCTGAGTAAAATGCGACAAAGATTCATTAAACTGCCTTCTAAGATAGCGTCCTGTCATTTGAGGAAAGATTGAGAAGGTTAGTCCTGTATTTTCTTGAGTTTAGGAAAATGGGAGGTGACCTAATTGAAACATAAATAGAATTCCGAGGAAAATTAACAGGGTGGATACTTCGGGAATGTTTCCTCTCGCTGGGAAGTCTTAAATTAAAGGTCACAGTCTCAAAAGAAGGGATAGCCTATTTAAGACTGAAATGAGCAGAAATTTCCCTATTCAAAGTGAAACTTTGGAATTGTTTACCTTGGACGTTTGAACATACTGAGTGGGTATTGATTAATTGCATTCAAAATTAAAATCAGGGCGGCATGGTGGCACAGCGGTAGAGTTGCTGCCTTACAGAGCCAGGGACCTGGGTTCGATCCTCACTACAGGTGCTGACCGTTCGGAGTTTGTACGTTCTCCCTATGACCACATGATGGAGCAGCAGGTTTTCTCCGGGTGCTCTGGTTTCCACCCCACACTCCTAAGCCGTACAGGTTTGTAAGTTAATTGGCTTCAGTAAAAATTGTAAATTGTCCCCAGTGTGTGTGGGATAGTGTTGGTGTACGCGAGTGAACGCTGGTCAGGGTGGGCTCGGCGTGGGCCTGTTTCTGCGCTGTATCTCTAAACTAAACTAAACTAAACTATAGATTTTTGGATATTGAAAGGAAAAAGGGACTTGATGTAAACATTCTGAGTTCATAAGTTAAGGGAGCAGAATTAGGCTATTAGGACTAACAAGTCTACTCCACCATTCAATCATGGCTGATCTATATCTCCTTCGTAACCCCATTCTCCTGCCTTATCCCCACAACCCCCGACATCCTGATGATCTTACTGAATGGTGGAACAGGTACAAGGAGCCAAGTAGCCTATTCCTATTCCTATTTTTGGATGTGGCTGTTCATATGTAACTCAGTCCTGGGCTTCCTGGCAATGGAAGTGGTTGAGAGAAGCTTGTGGAAGAAATATTCCAAATGTAGTAGCTCTTTAAAAGGATTCATTACCAAAGCTCTTTGTAGTTATTGCGCCAAGCAGAAGGAAAAAGTCTCCTGAAGGTACCCGACACTATAAAAATGAACCAGCATGTCAATGAAATCCATCCCTCATTTTCCGCAAGAACGATCCAACTGCAGAAAGAAATAGAGTCATTAAAGGCTGGAGACATCACACCTCGTTAGAATGGGTTGCTGGGTGTCTACCAAAGACCATTAATCCAACAAGTTGCAAGGCCAGGAGTAGCATTAGACTCGTGAGTAAGAGCAGTCACACTCAAAGCAAATCATCTCAGACATTTGTCAACCGAATGATGCTTCTATCAAAATGAAATATAGTCTAAAAACTTAAAAGAGAAGCTATTTATTCTTAATGGCTACTAGTTCCGGGCAACCTTGTGTGTATAATATACAGGGATATATTTTGCTTGGCGGAATATAGAGGTGAGAAACCAACACAGAACATGTATTCACTGGAAAATTGGCAGTGCCAGGAACAGGGAACACTGACACCTCTTGCGAAGTGAGGACTCCATTTAGTTTATTCAGAAGTTTACACTTCATCTCCTGAAACCACTGGACTCCATGGTTTAACCGTCATACTTGCGAAAGTTGAATTGTCCATAGGAAATGGCAATCGGGAGAAGTCCATCTGGAAAATACATAAGATTTGGACTGACAGAGTAAGACAGTTGTAGCGGCTGATGGACATCAGTTGAGGAGGTCCTCAGAGTGGTGAGTAACCATCTTCTGCTGCTCCATCAATGGTCTGGGCGGGTTGCTGTTCCCTGTTTACATTCAAATGGTAATAGGAGTGCAGAACCTGCCGTAGGTGGCACGGGCGGTCCAGCGGTATTGCTGCTGTCTCACAGTGCCACAGGTTCATTGGCTTTGGCAAAAAATTGTAAACGGTCCCTCGTGTGTAGGATAGTGTTCATATACGGGGTGATCGCTGGTTGGCGCAGACTCGGTCGGCCGAAGGGACTGTTTCCGCGCTGTATCTCTAAAGTCTAAAAGTCTAAAGAATTCTTAAGTTCATAAGTTATAGAAGCAGAATTAGGCTATTCGGCCCATCAAGTCTACTGACTTTAAATCATACCTGGAGATGACCTGGCCCATCCAGTCTGCCATTCAATAATGGCTGATCTATCTTTCCCTCTCAACCCCATTTTTTTCCTGCCTTCTCCCCATAACCTCTGACACCCGTACTAATCAAGAATCTGTCAATTCCGACATCAATATCGCTAGATTTGGCCTCAACAGCTCTCTGTTGATGATGAGTAAACATCTCACCACATACACGCATTTACTAAAAAATCAATTTGCCAGGAAGCAATGTAAGCAATAAGCAATGTTGATTTCTTCCATCGAGTCAAGTGTCCTTGTAATTTATTCTCAATTCTAAACTTCAGTTTTTGAAGGTTTTAGTTTTAAAAATACAGCATGGAAACAGGCCCTTCAGCTCACCAAATCCATGTCGACCATCAATCAGCTGCTCACACTAGTTCCATGTTATTCCACTTACGCAACCTACTGGAGCATACTGAGAAATGGATACGCAGATCACGGAGAGAACGTGCAAACTCCGTACAGACAGCACCCAGTTGTAAGGCAACAACTCTATCTTTGCGTCACCTTGCTACCCTTGTTGTTCTTGCATTAGAAAGGATTGAGAGAAGGTTTGACAGAGGTGTACCTCAAGATAGATCCAAAACCTTTTCCCATTTGTAAATAGATTAAAGACCAATGGATACATTTAAAGTACGCGGGCAAATGGGACTAGTGAAGATGGGTCATGCTAGTCACCATGGGCAAGTTGAAACAAGAGGCCTGTTTACATGCTGTATGACCATTACTCTATGACACTAAGTGGTGGACAAGTGATATAGAGGAGAATGCATTTTAAACAGAATGATTCAGGATTGTGATTCAGGATATATTGTCTAAGAGAATTAATCAGGTAATTCATAAGAAAATTGAACAAGTCACAAAGAATCAGAATCAGAATCAGAATCATACTTTATTAGCCAAGTATGTTTTGCAACATACGAGGAATTTGATTTGCCATATAATCACATGAATAAAAGCCACAGAACACACAACATACATTTTAACATAAACATTCACCACAGTGACTCCTCCACATTCCTCACTGTGATGGAAGGTGAAAAAAAGTTCAATCTCTCCCCTTCTATGTCCTCCAGCCTCTAACCTTCTGTTGTCAGGACGATCTTACTCCCGTAACCGGCGGCGGGCCTCCTTGTCGGGGCGATGAAGCTCCTGTATCGGGGGGGGGGGGGAGGGGGGGGGGGGGGGGGGGGGGGGTGAATCTCAGCTCTCCCGCGCCGGGCGATCTAACCCGGGTCGGGGCCAGTTGAACGTCGTGCAGTTTTGGAGCTTCTTGACTCGGTCTCTTTCGAGACTGCGAGCCCTTGATGTTGAAATCCGCAGGCCGCAGTTGGAGCGTCGATCTCAGGCAAGGAGTTGGCTCCGATGGTAGGTCCACGCCCCGTGGTGGGACACAAAGCCAGTCCAGAGAAGGCCTCCAGCTCCATGATGTTAGGCCGCAGAGCGACCGGAGATATGACCCAGAAAACAATTGCGTCTCTGGCAAGGTAAGAGATTGAAAAAAAGTTTCCCCCGAACAACCCCCCCCCCCTGCCCACCCCCCACATAAAACAAATGAGAGAACTAACACAAACTAAATACACTAAAAATAACAAAAAAAAGACCAAAAGCACAGACAGACTGTAGGCGAGGCTGCCATCGAAACGCCACCCGGTGGGACATTGATATAAAATGCCTGCCATTTAAAAGTGAGATGCATAGGAATGGCTTCTCTCAGAGGGTAGTTAGTCTGTGGAATTCTCAGCCCCCTAGGAATTTGGGGCCAGATCATTAGATTATTTAAGATGGCGGCAGATAAAATTTGAAACATCAAACTTATGGGTGGCATGGTGGTGCAGCGGTAGAGTTGCTGCCTTAAAGTGCCAGAGACCCGGGTTTGATACTGACCACCCCGTGACCGTGTGGGCCTTCTCCGGGTGCTCCGGTTTCCTTGCACACTCCAAAGATGTGCAGGTTTGTAGGGTAATTGGCTTCAATAAAGGCCGGTGTTGATCAGACATGAGCAGGTTGAATGGTGGGATAGGTTTCTGAGGTTGATTGGCTGACATCTTCTCGTATTTTTATATGTTGTTGTATTCTTGAAAGTAATTTGCAGGGCAACAGGAAAAGAACAGGCTAGTGGACGCAGCTGGATTACTCCATCAAGATTAGGAATGAACTTGGATGGAGTGGATTTGGAGAGGATGTTTTCACTAGTGGGAGTGTCTAGGACCAGATGTCATAGCCTCAGAATTAAAGGACGTTCTTTTAGGAAAGAGATGAGGAGGAATTATTTTAGACAGAGTGGTGAATCTATGGAATTCTTTGCCACAGATGGCTGTGGAGGCTGTCAGTGGATATTTTTAAGGCAGAGATAGAAAGATTTGTAATTAGTACAGTTGTCAGAGGTTATGGGGAGAAGGCAGGAGAATAGGGTTAGGAGGGAGATAGATCAGCCATGATTGAATGATGGAGTAGACTTGTTGCGCCAAATAGCCTAATTCTGCTCTTATCACTTATGACCTTATGACCTTATGAACCCAATCTCTTCATGTGCTGTAAAATTTAGTTTTGTTTTTAGTTTAGAGATACAGCGTGAAAACAGGCACTTCGGCCCATCGGGTCCACGCCGATCAGCGTTTCCCACATATTAACACTATGCTACACACTCTAGCGACAATCTACAAGGCCAATTGACCTACAAACCTATACGTCTTTGGAGTGTGGGAGGAAACCGAAGAAATCGGAGAAAACCACGCGGTCACGGGGAAGAAATACACCCCAAAAAAAAAAAACAAAAAAAACCCACCCCAACCCAAAAGAACGTACAAACTCTATGCAGGCAGTACCCGTAGTCGAGATCGAGCCCGGGTCTCGACACTGCAAGTGCTGTAAGGCAGCAACTCTACCACTGCCGCAACTCTACAGTTGCGCTGTGAAAGATTCTGTGATTTTATGTGTCTTATGATTTTGCTCTTTAACAATATATTTGCCTATCATATTCTGTCCCACCATTTTGTTATGTACTTCCAGATCAATTTTTACTTGGCAAAACTCTTGAAATATTCAACACTGCTACATAAGTGGTACTTATGGTTGACTTTAAAACAATTAAATTGACTATAACTGCATTTAAAGGACATTTGGACAGGCTCAAACATAGGTAACGTTTAGAGGCATAGACACAGTGCTGGGGTATCTCAGTGGGTCGGGCAACATCTCTGGAAAAAAGCACAGGCGACGTTCGGGTCGGGACCCTTCTTCAATCCCAACCCAAAACATCACCTATCCCTTTTTTCCAGAGATGCTGCCTGACCCACTGAGTTACTCTAGCACTTTGTGTTTATCTTTGGTACAAACCAGCATCTGCAGTTCTTTCTTTCCGTAATTAAGTTTAGAGAGATATGGACTAAATACAGGCTGGTGGGGCTAGTGTCGATGTGGCATCTTGCTCAGCATGGGGTAGGTCGGCTGAAGGGCCTGCTTTCTTACTGTGTGTCTCTATGACTCAATAACTCGAATTGGAGATCTATCTTCCAAGGTTGTCAGGGTATATAATGAGTTTGTGTTTGCAATGCTTGAAGCTATAACACAACTACTACAAAGTTAAAAAAAAATAAAAGTGAAAGAAATGTTATTTTATCTCCTCCAGATTTTCTTTCATCTGAACCCTGACTCCAGTAACTTCAAAGCTGTGGCACAGTACACTGAAATAAAGAGATTACATTGAAATAATACCAAATGCTACTGAGTCAGTACAAGTAAGAAGGTTGAGCAGGCTGGGACTCTATTCCCTGGAGCGCAGGAGGATGAGGGGTGATCTTATAGAGGTGTATAAACTAACCGGGTAGATGCACAGAGTCTCTTGCCCAGAGTAGGGAATCGAGGACCAGAGGACATAGGTTTAAGGTGAAGGGGGAAGGACTTAATATGAATCTGAGGGGTAACTTTTTCACACAAAGGGTGGTGGGTGTATGGAACAACCTGCCCGAGGAAGTAGTTGAGGCAGGGACTATCTCAACATTTGATAAAAAGTTAGACAGGTACATGGATAGGACAGATTTGGAGTGATACTAGACTGTGGGACCCGTTCCCCAACGCAATATTCCACCACTCACCCGTTCCCACAACGCAACCCATTCCCCCAGCGAAATATTCCACCATTCACCCATAGACCCTAACTGCACAGGCGCGGCTCATTTCCCATCATCCCCGAGCACTCCCTGCCCCTCCTCTTCATGTGTGGGTGGGGAGGAGGAGAGAGGGGGAGGAAAGTGGGGTGTGAGGGTAGGAGGGGTGTGTGTGGACGGGACGAGGTGTAGGGGGGGGAACGGTGGTTGTGGGGGAGGGGGGTGTTGGGGAGGGTGTGTGTGGCGGGGAGGTGTGGGGTGGGGGGGGAGGTCTGTATGGGCGGGAGGTGGGCGGGAGGGGTGGGAGGGATGAGGGAGGGGGATGTGTGTGGGCAGGTGGGGTGTGTGTGTGGGTGAGGGTGTGTGTGTGGGGGTGTTTGTGTGGGCAGAGGAATTGTGGGGGGATGGTTGTGGGGCGGGGGGCGTGGAGGGGTGGGGTTTGTGGGGGCGGGGCGGGGGAGTTGTGAGGGGGGGGGGAGTTGTGGGGGCGAGGGAGGTGGGGGTTGTGGGGGTGGGGGAGTTATGGGGATGGGGGAGTTGTGGGGGCAGGGGAGTTGTCGGGGGCGGGGGGGAGTGTGCTCGGAAAACAAGGGGGAAGAGCCATGGGTGAGAGGGGGGCATCACGGTGGAGGAGGGGAGGAGCCAGCGAGGGGGACCAGAGGGGTAATGGCTGGAAGGCTGGAATTGGCGGTGCGATGGGGACTCACAGCGGACGCTGGTCGCTGGTCGTTTTCTTCCGCCAGGATCAGAGTCTCCGCTTTCCATTTGACGACATCGGCGGCATCTATGACTCAGGGCTGGGCTGGGCTGGGCTGCTGTTTGGGGCTGGGCTGCTTGGGGCTGGGCTGCTTGCTTTGGGCTGCTGCCTGGGCTGCTGCTTGGGGCTGGGCTGCTGCTTGGGGCTGGGCTGCTGCTTGGGGCTGGGCTGCTGCTTGGGGCTGGGCTGCTGCTTGGGGCGGGCTGCTGCTTGGGGATGTTGGGCTGGGCTGCTGCTTGTGTTGGTCTGCTGCTTGGGGCTGGGGCTGCTGCTTGGGGCTGGGCTGCTGCTTGGGGCTGGGCTGCTTGGGGCTGGGCTGCTTGGGGCTGGGCTGCTGCTTGGGGCTGGGCTGCTGCTTGGGGCTGGGCTGCTGCTTGGGGCTGGGCTGCTGCTTGGGGCTGGGCTGCTGCTTGGGGCTGGGCTGCTGCTTGGGCTGGCTGGGGGCTGGGCTGCTGCTTTGGGGCTGGCTGCTGCTTGGGCTGGGCTGCTTTGGCTGGGCTGCTTGGGGCTGGGCTTGCTGCTTGCTTGGGCTGGGCTGCTGCTTGGGGCTGAGCTGCTGCTTGGGGCTGGGCTGCTGCTTGGGGCTGGGCTGCTGCTTGGGGCTGGGCTGCTGCTTGGGGCTGGGCTGCTGCTTGGGGCTGGGCTGCTGCTTGGGGCTGGGCTGCTTGGGGCTGAGCTGCTGCTTGGGGCTGGGCTGCTTGGGGCTGGGCTGCTTGGGGCTGGGCTGCTTGGGGCTGGGCTGCTGCTTGGGGCTGGGCTGCTTGGGGCTGGGCTGCTGCTTGGGCTGGGCTGCTTGGGGCTGAGCTGCTGCTTGGGGGCTGGGCTGCTTGGGGCTGAGCTGTGCTTGGGGCGCTGCTGGGGCTGGGCTGCTGCTTGGGGCTGGGCTGCTGCTTGGGGCTGGGCTGCTGCTTGGGGCTGGGCTGCTGCTTGGGGCTGGGCTGCTGCTTGGGGCTGGGCTGCTTGGGGCTGGGCTGCTGCTTGGGGCTGGGCTGCTGCTTGGGGCTGGGCTGCTTGGGGCTGGGCTAGGCTGCTTCGGGTCCTTCCGAAACTCCAGTTGGAAACCTCCGCCGGCCATTCTCAGTTGCAGTATTTGTATCTCTAAACTGAACTAAACTAAAAGATGGTGCTTGACCTACTATTGTAGCATCCTCTCTGTGTATCTTGGCATCAACATCAGCGATTTAGATAACATCAGCGATTTAGATAGGTTTAGATAGGTGGCGGTTTAGATAGGTTTAGATAGGTGGCGTTTTTTTTTTGTATCATATTCATCTCTCCAGAGCTTCCTCATGACTCTGACCTCATTTAATCTGTGAAATGGTGTCAGATATGTTCTTTTATCACTTTAATCATTAGTGCAGTCCTTGGATCAAAGAACAACCACACTTGGCAAACAGTACCCCCCCCCCCCCCCCAACAAATATCTGTGACATTGTGGAGATCACCAGCACAAGAACAAGATGTGGAAAGAACATGCCATTAAATTAAAAACTAACATTTTATCCCAAATAACTTTTAAGTTCAAAGAACATCTATTTTCATTCAGAGAAACTGTAATTAAAACTGGTGTCAGTTTCCTCCAGTTTTCCAGTCATAGAGTCTTTGAGTCACAGAGTGATACAGTGTGGAAACAGGCCCTTCGACCCAACTCGCACACACCGGCCAACAATGTCCCAGCTACACTAGTCCCAGCTGCCTGCACTTGGTCCATATTCCTCCAAACCTGTCCTATCCATGTACCTGTTGCTGAATGTTGGGATAGTCTCAGCCTCAACTATTTCCTCTGGCAGGTTGTTCCATACACCCACCACCCTTTGTGTGAAAAAGTTACCCCTCAGATTCCTATTAAAACTATTTCCCTTCACCTTGACCCTATGATCCTTGATTTCCCTACTCTGGGAAGGAGACTCTGTGCATCTACCTGATCTAATCCTCCCATGTTTTTATACACCTCTATAAGATCACCCATCTTCCTACTGTGCTCCAGGGAATAGAGACCCAGCCTACTCAACCTCTCCCTATAGCTCAGGCCCTCTAGTCCCGACAACATCCTCAAAAATATTTTCTGAACCCTTTCAAGCTTGACAATATCTTCGCTGTAACATGGTGGCCAGAACTGAACACAATACTCTAAATGCGGTCTCATCAACATCTTATAAAACTGCAACATGACCTCCCAACTTCTATACTCTATACTCTGAAGGCCACATGAATTTTGGTTAGAATCAGACTGAAGAAGGGACCTGACCTGAAACGTTCTCCCATCCATTCCCTCCACTGATGCTGTCTGACTTACTGAGGTAAGGCAACGAAAAACGTTGCCTATTTCCTTCGCTCCATAGATGCTGCTGCACCCACTGAGTTTCTCCAGCCCTTTTGTCTACCTTACTGAGGTACTCCTTCAGTTGTGAGTTTTGATCAAGATTCCAATACCTTTTGTTATTTCTGGTGCCGCTCATGCTGGTTAGTAGGTTACCCTGAACTGGGTGAGATATGTGACAGAGGTACCTTAGGTCTTTAGGAATTAAACGTTTTATCAGAATGTTGCCTGGATTACGGGGTATTAGCTGTAACAAGGAGGACAAACTTGGATTGTCTTTTCTGGAACGTCAGATACTAAGGGTGGAAGTATACAAAATTATGAGAGGCAAAGGATGGAAATGTCAAAAATTAGAACGCATTAGCACGGTGGTGCAGCGGTAGAGTTGCTGCCCTACAGCACTTGCCGCGCCGGAGACCCGGGTTCGATCCCGACTATGGGTGCTGTCTGCACGGAGTTTGTACGTTCTCTGTACGTGAGCTGAGTGCATTTTCTCCAGGATCTTCGGTTTCATCCCACACTCCAAAGATGTACAGGTCTGTAGGTAAATTGGCTTGATATAAATGTAAATTATCCCTAATGTGTGTAGGATAATGTTGATGTGTGGGGGTCGCTGGTCGACACGGACCCGATGTATCTCTAAACAAAACTAAACTAAAGCATGGGTTTAAGGTGAGAGGGGCAACATTTGAACATGTGCAGGGCACATGCTTTATATAGTAAGTGGGAGGTGCCTGGAACCCAGTACCAGCGGTGGAGTTGGTGACAAATATGAGAGTGGCATTTAAGAGGCTTTGGACAAGCACACGGAAATGCAGGGAATGGAAAGATATGGATCATATGCAATTCGCTCACCTTGGCATCATGTTCGGCACAGACATTGTGGGCCAAAGGGCCAATTTCTATGGTTTACTGTTCCATGTTTTATGTTAAGAGTCTGCAAATGCTGGAGCGTACAAAACACAAATGCTGGGGAAATTCAGCGAGTTGAACAGCATCAGTGGAGGGAAAGGGATGGTAGACATTTTGGGTCATAGATTCATACAGTACGGAAACAGGTTGTTCGGCCCAACTTACCCATGCTGACCAAAATGCCCCATCTACACTAGTCCTACTGGCCTGTATTTGGTCCATTGCAACAGGTACATGGATAGGACAGGTTTGGTGGGATATGGGTTATCGCAGGCGGGTGGGACTAGAGGAGGTGGGGCTTATTGGTCAGTGAGGAAGCTGTGTGTGAGAAGGGACTGTTTCCCCATTGTACGACTGCGACTCGATATCCCTCGAATACCTGACCAATTGTGCAAGGGTCGAGAGCCTGCATCAGGACTGAGAGGGTAGAGGGGGGTAGCCAGGGGAGATATAGAGGTGAGAGGGAGAGGTGTGAGGCAGGGGATGGCAGACATTTGATGGAACCAAGTGAAGAGGGGCAGGTTTAGCCAGAGGGAGATGAAGGGGAGAGGGAAGAGGATTTCAGATGTATGTTATTTAAAGTGCTGGTAAGAAGCTGGCACACTGGCCACTGCAAAATGTGCCCAGGATAAGCATCTGGTTCTTCAGTCCTTAGATTTAGGAGATAATGATCAACTTCAGGCAGTAAAGTGATTAGTATGGGTTATAGACAATAGACAATAGACAATAGGTGCAGGAGTAGGCCATTCGGCCCTTCGACCCAGCACCGCCATTCAATGTGATCATGGCTGATCATCCCCAATTAGTACCCCGTTCCTGCCTTCTCCCCATATCCCCTGACTCTGCCATCTTTCAGAGCCCTATCTAGCTTTCTCTTGAAAGTATCCAGAGAACCGGCCTCCTCCTCAGCATATGACAGTCCCGCCATCCCGGGAATTAACCTTGTAAACCTACGCTGCACTCCCTCAATAGCACGAATGTCCTTCCTCAAATTAGGGGACCAAAACTGCACACAATACTCCATTTACTGGTGCCCTCCCCTAATTCACCATTTAGAGGTGCCCTCTCCTAATTCCCCATTTACTGGTGCCCTCTCCTAATTCCCCATTTACTGGTGCCCTCCCCTAATTCCCCATTTACTGGTGCTCTCTCCTAATTCCCCATTTACTGGTGCCCTCCCCCTAATTCCTCATTTACTGGTGCCCTCTCCTAATTCCCCATTTACTGGTGCCCTCTCCTATTTCCCCATTTACTGGTGCCCTCCCCTAATTCCCCATTTACTGGTGCCCTCCCCTAATTCCCCATTTACTGGTGCTCTCCTGCAAAATCTCTTTTGTCCTTTTTGATGGCTTTACCAAGGTCGTATCTGGACTTCTTTATTCTTATCGCCAGACCTGAATGCCAGGGATTCAGAAGAGTGCGGTTCATCCAAGGCTTCCGGTTAGGAAACACTCGGAAGGTTTTGTTTACTTGCTATCCATTGAAATCAGATACAATCAAGCCATGCACAACAGGTACAATAGATAGTACAAAGAAAAAATTGGCAGGTTGCAGGATATAGTTTTGCAGCATTGTGACGTTTTTTTTTTTTTTTTTTTTTTTTTTTTAATAAATTTTTTTATTGTAGAAACAATATATACCAAGTACACTCTTATACGACATTGAGAGTTATATAATATATAAAATTATAACATATTGATTATCGATTAATACTATTTATGTTAATTGTAATATTATCCATTATACATTTCATTGTGATTTATTTTTATATAATTGGGAGTATATGTAGTATATTCCTAAAATAAGTAATACACTTAGATTTCTCAAATCATAGATATTCTTCTAATTACCAAATAGAAATCCCCGCTAATATAACTACGTAGTACCCAATCTTAAACAAAGTTTTTTTGATATTCATAATGTTATCAAAATATTAATAATGTTTGTATTATTGTTAATTTTATATTTCATAATTATTGTATAATTGAAAATACATAGTTTTATATATAATTACAAGTTTAAGACATCTATAATCTTTTCATACGAGCAGAAATAAGTGTGTACGTATTAAAAATTTTATATAATATGTTTCTATAATTTTTTCCTTAATTAAAGATAGAAAGATAGAGAAAAAGAATAGAAAATAGAAAAGAAAATGTGAAAAGTTTGATGGAGATTGAAGTATTACTAAATAATCCAATCTTGGAGATACATTCATGATTTGTTATGTGTATTTCTTCATCCATTCAGATATTCAGCCTCAGTCAAGTCCCTGCGCCGAAACCATTGTGACCCTGTAGATATTTAATATAGGGAGACCATATCTCCTTGAAGAGATCTAACCTGTCCATAAGGACAAGTCTCAATCTCTCCAAGTGAAGTGTCTCCGTCATTTCTGTATTCCACATTTTAATTGTTGGGGATACAGGGCCTTTCCAAAATTTTAATATTAATTTTTTTCCCAATTATTAAAGAATAGTCGATAAAATTTCTATGATTCCTTGTAATTATTTGTTCCGTTTCCGGTATTCCAAGTATGATTAACTTTGGGTCATAAATCATAGTAATATTAATAACTTTCGAGATTATTTTAAATATTTCATTCCAATATTCTAAAATCTTCGTACAATTAGTAAATGAGTGTGACAGAGTTGCTTCCATGATTTGACATTTATCACATATAGGTGATAGTTTTGGAAATATATTATGTAGTTTAGATTTAGAATAATGTAATCTATGTAAGATTTTAAACTGTATAAGTGCATGTTTAGCATTTAAAGAGCAGTAATGTATATGTAGGCTTTCTTCCCATATTTCTGGACTTATTATTTGACTTAGTTCATTTTCCCAGCGCTGTCTATGTATTTCCGATGATGGAATATCACTTTCCAACAAAATATTGTAAATGTATGATATCATTTTTTCTGTATTTGGATGTTTATTCAAGCATTCATCTAAAATTTCACTCTTTCTATTTCTAAGTTCTTGTGTATTTGCAGAGATATAGTTTCTGATTTGTAAATATCTGAAATATTCATTATTATGAAGCCCGTAAGTTTGTTGTAATTCTTGAAATGAAAGAAAAGAATTATCCTTATAAAGATCCCCTATATTTAAAATTCCTTTATTTTTCCATTGTATAAAAAGCTTTATCCATCATTGACGGTTTAAACGTAAAGTTGTTGGCAATTGTAAGACCTAGCGGTATAAATTTTAGTTTTAGTGTTTTCTTTATTTGTTTCCAAATACGTATTCCACTTTCTATTATCAAATTTTCACTATAAATTTTCTTAGGTACATTAGTATTAGCAAATATTATAGAGCTAATTTCAAATGGAAAACAGTCTTCTCTTTCCATTTTTAACCAATTTGGTTTATTATCTATTTCTCCTAACCAAAAATTCATATTTCTAATGTTAACTGCCCAATAATAAAACATAAAATTTGGTAAAGCTAAGCCCCCGTTTATTTTAGCTTTACATAAATGTTTTTTTATTTATTCTATGATTTTTATAATCCCAAATAAAGTTAGTGACTATTGAATCTACTTTTTTAAAGAAATTTTTAGAGAGATATATCGGGATTGATTGAAATAAATATAATAATTGTGGGAGGAAAATCATTTTTATTGCGTTTATTTTACCTAACATTGAGATAGGTAAGCTTTTCCAGTATAAGATATTTTTATTTAATTTATTCAATAATAACGGGAAATTAGATTTAAATAAAGAGTCAAATCTTTTTGTAACAAAAATACCAAGATATTTAATATTTTCATTTGTTATCTTAAAAGGAAATTGTTGTAATATCTGTAAATTATTCATGGTTATTGGCATAAGTTCACTTTTATTCCAATTGATACTGTATCCTGAGATTAAACCAAATTCCGTTATTAGTTTTAACAAATTACAGATACTTATTTCCGGTTTAGTATCCATATATTTCTGGATGTAATCTTACCCTTTGAGCAAGAGGTTCGATTGCTAACGCAAACAGTAATGGTGATAAAGGACAGCCTTGTCTACAACCTCGAGATAAACTAAACTTAGTTGATAACATATTGTTTGTTATTATTCTAGCTGTTGGATTTGCATATAATAATTTAATCCATTGTGACGTTTTCATTACAGAAAATAGTTCCGCTTCTGCATTGAAGGTTGGTTGGAAGATCAGAACTAACCCCTAACTTATTTGCGATGCTTTGAGAATATTGTGTAGAGCATCATTCGGTTCAGGCATGGAGACTCACTCCACAAAGGTTTCTCCCTGTATTGCTGCTTGCTGTCCTCTACATTTTCACCATGTTGCTGAGATAGTGAATAATTAAGCCGAAAATAATTAAAAGTCTGTATAACTAGACTGTTGAGATCTCCTGGAGGACTGGAAAACCACAAATGTAACTTGACAATTTAGCACAATACGGTGAAGCCGCAAAGTAGGAAGCTATAGGACAGTTAACTTAACATCTGCCTTGGGAAAATGCAGAGCTGCATTGTTAAGGAGGTAACAATGAAAATCAGAAGACAGTCAAGCGATTAGTTATAGTCACATAGCATGGAAACAGGCTTGTCGGCCCAACAAAACCATGCCTACAACCCAGGCACGTGCCGTGAGTAATTACTCAGGGTAGGCACTCAGTCCGCTAAAAAAAATTAAACCGCGCATGCGCAGATTGTTCGCTCCCGTTACATAAATAAATAAATAAAAACCAGTGACATTTCAATTTGCCCAAGGCTTCCTAGTCCTAGACCAATCGGGGGAACAGTTCCTTTCACAGCGTGTGGAGAGTCTGTGTCAGGGGTAAAGTTGTGGGGAGGGCATGAGTGTTGACAAGGAGGGTGTCGGGGATAATGGCAGAAACTTACTCACTCACCGCTGCCGCAGCTCTCCGGGCACGAAGCCCCCGCACTGTAGCTGGGGATAGAAGCAGCTCGGGTAGCTACGAGCGGCCGCCGGTACTCGACAGCAGAACCAGCCGCCACTTCAGCGCCTTCTGCCGGCCCGCTCACCTCTGGCAGTGCTCTCCGTCGGAACACCTGTCACCTGCCGTTCGCCGACTTCGCTCATGTCAGCGGCTTCCTGCAAATCCTTAAATTCCCACAGCCGAGTAACCTCAACCGCGCTGTCGGAATTTAAGGACATGAGTGAGGCCAGCGAGCAGCAGGAGAGTGGTTTGTGGACGGAGAGCTGCCAGAGGTGAGCGGGGACCGGCAGAAAGAGCCAAGGTGGCGGCTGGTTCCGCTGTCCGGCCCGGCGGCCGCTCAGCCACCCGAGCTACTTCTCTTCCCCCCCCCCCTCCCGGCCTCAATGCGGTGGCATTCCACGACTCCGTGCAAGGAGCGTCGCAAGTGGCATTATCCCAGTCCCCTCATTCATAACATTCGTGCCCTCCCCACATCCTTACCCCGGGCCAGACTCCCCAAACACTGTGAAAAGAGCTCTCCCCCCCGCCCCCCCCACACACACCCCGGGAAATACAGTATTTAAAAACATAAACACAAAATATACTTACAACATTATTGGTACACAAGCTCCATTCTTCTCTCTTTGTTACCTAACATACACTTTAAATATTAACAAACCATATTTGCAAAGGCAGAATATCTGCTGCCTTCAGCCCCGCTTGTCATTGACGGCTTCAGGCAGCGCTGACGGCACGTGGGCTGCACAGAGCTTCCCGTGTTACAAGCGCTGCGGATCAAAGGCATGGAGAATTATGCCTACCTAAGTGATCGGTCTCTTACATAGGCAAAATTCTCCCATGCCTTTATTATTGATACTTAGTTATTACCATGTTATAATTTTAGTCAGGGTAGGCAGTGCCTACCTTGCCTACCCTGACGGCACGTGCCTGCTACAACCTGTCCCACCTGTCCACATTTGGCAAGGTCCCTCTAATTCTAACATGGCTTAATAAGAAAAAACCTCATGTTTGAAAATGTGCCTGAATATTTGATGATTTAAACAAGTTAATGAAGGGGAACCAGTAGATACAATATATTTGATTTCCAGAATATATTCTGATGAGCAACCTCTTTACACAAACATAAGGTTGCCAGGTAAAAGGTTATTGCAAAAGGTAAGATTACATTGAGGTTTGGATTAATATGTTGGCATGTATAGTGGACTGGCAAACTAATAGAAAACAGACAGAAAATGCTGGAGTAATTCAGCGGGACAGTCAGCATCTCTGGAGAGAGGGAATGGGTGACGCTTCGGGTCGAGACCCTTCTTCAGAACAGAGATGGGATAAATTGGAGAATTTCATATTAACAAATAGTAACTGAAGCCTCAACTATTTATGATCTATTTTGCCAACTTGTATGAAGGTACTCATTATATTGTAGCCAAATGGTACAGGGTACATTGGTAATGGTACAAAATAGGTGGTGAAGCAAGTTGTGAGGAGCACGCAGAGGGGCCTGTAAAGGGATATAGATGGGGCAGATGAGTGGGCAGCAAGCTTGCATGTGGAGTTTAGTGTTGGAAAATGTGAGGAAGGAAGAATGTTTTGGGTCGGGACCCTTCTTCAGAGCCTGAAGCTAAAATGTGACAAGTAAGCTAAAATGCACGAACTGCAGATGCTGGTTTACACTGAAGATAGACACAAAATAGAAAGCATCTCCGGAGAAAAGGAGCAGGTGATGTTTCGGGTCAAGACCATTCTTCAGTCTGACCAGAAACATCACCTATTCCTTCTCTCCAGTGATGCTGCCTGACCCGCTGAATTACTCCTGCACTTTGCGTCTATCTAGGCTAAAATGCTTACGTGTTTTCAAAAGATACTCAGCTTCCCTGCTATTGCCTTCATTTGAATAGTGTTAACAGATTTTTAAAAACAGATTTATTAGTATTAAAGGGGCAGCACGGTGGCGCAGTGGTGGAATTGCTGCCTTACAGCGCCAGAGACGTGGGTTCGATCCTGACCACGGGTGTTGTCTGAATAGAATTTGTACGTTCTCCTCATGTCCTGCGTGGGTATTCTCCGCAATCACCCATTTCCTCCTATACTCCACAGACGTACAGGTTTGTAGATTAATTGTAAATTGTCCCTAGTGTGTAGGATAATGCTAGTGTTCAGGGATCGCTGGTCATTGTGGACTCAGTGGGCCAAAGGGCCTGTTTCCACATTGTATCTATACACTAAAAATAACTAAAAGGGTAAACTATATAATTAGATAACAAGAAATGACCATAGAATTTCACACCATTGCAAGGAAATTAACTTCCTTGTTAATTTTTCTCTGGAGTAACGTGAACTTGATTTCTTTTACAAAACTCCGTGAATAGAAGTCATCGGCATCTATGAATTCTACGTTCATTCCATTTGAAAGAACTTTGCAGAAGACTTTTATTTGTCGGTCGCATATTGCCTAACCATTATCACCAGTAAACTAAAGGGAACAGTCCCCTGATACATACCTTGTCATCCCCAACAATAAAACAACATCCTCTTTATCTTCAAAACTCAAGAAGAGAGGTGAACACAACTAATACAGAATAGTGGAAGGCTTGGATAGAGTGTATGTGGAGTTGATGTTTTCCACTAGTGGGAGAGTCTAGGACTGGAGGTCGTAACCTCAGAATTAAAGGACGTTCTTTTGGGAAGGAGGAGAAAATTCTTTAGTCAGAGGGTGGTGTATCTGTGAAATTTTACTTCGGAGTCACGTGAGTGACTACGTGAAGAAGCCCCGCCAGGCGCATGCGCATCATTACGTCCGCGCATGTCGCACTGAACAGGCTGAAGGGCGCAGCTCCACCAGCGGGTAAGTAGGAACTTTGCAGGTAAGTGTTAAACTACTTTTCCTGCAGGGTATTTAGCTCCGTTAAGCTGGCTCGCAGAGTCAGTTGGAGTTGGAGATGGATCGGTCCGGTCGGAGGGTGTGTTATAAGCGTGTGTCTTGCGAAGAGTCGCATTCTCGATCGGGTCGGGAGATAACAACGGGACCTCCGGTTCTGATACTGGGTGCCGTTTCACCGGTAGCACCTGTTGAAAGTGGTTCCAGGACAGTGCCTGAAACTCAACAGGCTGAGGCTGCTGAGAGCCACAGGAAGGCCAAAAGGAAAACCAACAGGCCAGTATTGTCTGATGACGGTGGTGATTCTCCCCCAGTTAATAAAAAGATGTGGGGCAGAATGCAGCAAATGGAAAATATGCTCCAGGTTCTAATACAGCAAGGGATTATGGCCACAGTGATTCCTCAGGCAGTTGAGCAGCTGGGACCTTATGAAGAGGATTACCTTGAATACCGCCGTGGGGAATTCCTTCCAGCTCCTATTATAGGACTGGGGGATGCCTCCCTTGATTATCAAATGGGAGATGCGGGGCAGGATGCAGCTGACCCTATGTCTGGTGTCCCTGCTTATGTGCAAACACCAGAGCACAAGAGCCTTTCTCCGGGTGTACCGGACATGGCAATGACTTCTGCTATTCCGGAGGGAATTGGTGAGGCAATGGAGGACTACCTAGCAACTAATATCAATTACTTAGTTTCTCACCAGCTACAACAATCGGTCATGCAAGAGACAAGTAATAAATATAAAATACCTGTAAACTATGCATCGTTAAAAGTGCCAATGGTGAACCCAGCTATATGGGCACCCATGAGTCATTCCATGAGGGGGCAGGAGGTTCGTTATCAGCACGTCCTCAAATTGGTGGTGGCTACGATCACTGCATTTGGCACCATGGTCCGAGGGACCGTGTTAACTCAGTTACATAAAGACATGTTGGGTATGATCTGTAACGTCTTTTTCGAGATCAACTGCATTCGGAAAATTGCCATCAGGCCGACCCGGAACCAAAAATTTGCTGCTCTCTGTAAGACGAACAACGTCCAATCGCCTGAACTCCTCTTTGGTTCCGATCTCGTAAAACAAATTCGGGATATTGACGAGGAGGCGAAAACCATGGGTCTAATAAAGCCGGCCACAGCTTGCCCGTTTATTCGGAAGCCGGGGGTCGTTTACCGGAGGTCCGATCCGGGTGCTGGGCCCAGCAGAGGGAGGCCAGGGTGGCAACGAGGGTATCCACCACGTCACGTTGCCTATAACCCCAACACGGCCAGACAACAGTTTTCCAAACCACCGGCAGAGGTACAGGGACTTTGTGTTCAGGTTACAAATTCTGGTGTGCAACCTCCTATTGGAGGTCGATTACAATTGTTTTATCAGGAATGGTGCTGTATAATGTCTGATATGTTTATTCTAAATACTGTGTCGGGGTCCACCATTGAGTTTATCTCAGGGATAGATCCACCTCACCAGCAAAAGCCTTGTAAAGTGTTGGTGTTTTCTGTTCACGAGACTGAGCAAGTCAATGTGGAGATTCAGAATTTGTCCCGTAAAGGTGTGATTGAAAAAGCAGTGCATCATCCTCAACAATTTGTGTCTAATATTTTTCCCAGACACAAAAAAGATGGTGGTTGTCGAGTAATTCTGGATCTCACTCAATTGAATTCTTCAGTTCTCTATAGGCATTTTAAAATGGACACATTCGTTACTGCAAAGCAGCTGATGTCCCAGGGTTGTTATATGGCCACCATTGATTTACAAGATGCTTATTATTTGGTGCCAATTCGTTGATTATCGCAGGTACTTGAAATTGAATTGGATGGGACAGCTGTGGCAATATCGAGCATTGCCTAATGGATTAAGTTCTGCACCTAGAATATTTACTAAATTGGTGAAACCTGTGCTGGGGCAATTGAGGCCCACTATCACATTGTTATGGCCTATTGAGATGATATCTTAATTGTCAGCAATACTAAAGAGTCAGGTGCAGACTCTGTTACAGCAACCAAGAATCTCTTTGAATCATTGGGATTTTTGGTCCATCCACTTAAGTCCAGGTTACAGCCAACCCAACAGATTGAGTATTTGGGGTTTCTTCTTGATTCAGTTCATATGACAGTTACATTACCAGCAGCCAAGGTAGTAGATATTGTTAATGTCTCTATTGGTATTACACAAAACCTTTATCCTTCCATCCGAGATGTTGCAAAAGTCATTGGGAAATTGGTAGCAGCCTTTCCTGCAGTACAGTTCGGGCCTTTGAATTATCAACATTTGCAAAGAGCAAGAGAACAAGCATTGAAACACATGGATGTTAAATGTCAGCATATTTCAAACCATTGTTGCTAGATTTGGATTGCCAGATATTTATCTCTTTGCATCCAGACTGAATCACCAGTTGCCTAAATATAGGCCGATAAATCCCCAGAAGGCCCGATAAATCCCAGGGCCAGATAGGCTGCATCCCAGAGTACTTAAGGAAGTAGCTCAGGAAATAGTGGATGCATTAGTGATAATCTTTCAAAACTCTTTAGATTCTGGAGTAGTTCCTGAGGATTGGTAGCAAATGTAACCCCTCTTTTTAAGAAGGGAGGGAGAGAGAAAACGGGGAATTACAGACCAGTTAGTCTAACATCGGTAGTGGGGAAACTGCTAGAGTCAGTTATTAAAGATGGGATAGCAGCACATTTGAAAGTGGTGAAATCATTGGACAAAGTCAGCATGGATTTTAAAAAGGTAAATCATGTCTGACGAATCTTGTGGAATTTTTCGAGGATGTAACTAGTAGCGTGGATAAGGGAGAACAGTGGATGTGGTATATCTGGACTTCCAGAAGGCTTTCGACAAGGTCCCCACATAAGAGATTAGTATACAAACTTAAAGCATACGGTATTAGGGGTTCAGTATTGATGTGGATAGAGAACTGGTGGCAAACAGGAAGCAAAGAGTAGGAGTAAACGGGTCCTTTTCACAATGGCAGGCATATACTAGTGGGGTACCGCAGGGCTCAGTGCTGGGACCCCAGCTATTTACATATATTTTAATGATCTGGATGAGGGAATTGAAGGCAATATCTCCAAGTTTGCGGATGACACTAAGCTGGGGGGCAGTGTTCGCTGTGAGGAGGATGCTAGGAGACTGCAAGGTGACTTGGATAGGCTGGGTGAGTGGGCAAATGTTGGCAGATGCAGTATAATGTGGATAAATGTGAGGTTATCCACTTTGGTGGCAAAAAACAGGAAAGCAAATATTATTTAAATGGTGGCGATTAGGAAAAGGGAGATGCAGCGAGACCTGGGTGTCATGGTACACCAGTCATTGAAAGTAGGCATGCAGGTGCAGCAGGCAGTGAAAAAGCGAATGGTATGTTAGCTTTCATAGCAAAAGGATTTGAGTACAGGAGCAGGGAGGTTCTACTTCAGTTGTACAGGGTCTTGGTGAGACCACACCTGGAGTATTGCGTGCAGTTTTGGTCTCCAAATCTGAGGAAGGACATTATTGCCATAGAGGGAGTGCAGAGAAGGTTCACCAGACTGATTCCTGGGATGTCAGGACTGTCTTATGAAGAAAGACTGGATAGACTTGGTTTATACTCTCTGGAATTTAGGAGATTAAGAGGGGGATCTTATAGAAACTTACAAAATTCTTAAGGGGTTGGACAGGCTAGATGCAGGAAGATTGTTCCCGATGTTGGGGAAGTCCAGGACAAGGGGTCACAGCTTAAGGATAAGGGGGAAATCCTTTAAGACCGAATGAGAAAGACTTTCTTCACACAGAGAGTGGTGAGTCTCTGGAACTCTCTGCCACAGAGGGTAGTTGAGGCAGTTCATTGGCTATATTTAAGAGTGAGTTGGATGTGGCCCTTGTGGCTAAGGGATCAGAGGGTATGGAGAGAAGGCAGGTACGGGATACTGAGTTGGATGATCAGCCATGATCATATTGAATGGCGGTGCAGGCTCGAAGGGCTGAATGGCCTACTTGCACCTAATTTCTATGTTTCTATGTTTCTATGTCTCCTGGGAGCGAGATCCAGGTGCAGTAGCTGTGGATGCGTTCTCGTTACACTGGGGACACTCATTCTTTTATGTGTTTCCTCCATTCTGCCTGATTGCAAAATGTCTCACCAAAATAGAGCATGACTCCGCCACAGGTGTTTTAGTGGTCCCAGATTGGCCAACACAACCATGGTTCCCATTGGTACTGAGAATGATGGCACAGCCATTCATGAGGATTCCCAGCGGCAGTCATTTGTTGGTGCATCCGGTTACAGGAGAAAGTCACCCATTACATGATCGTATCAATTTGTTGGTCTGCAGGTTCTGACCAGACCATTCCAAGGGCTTGGATTATCAAACAGGACCATGGAGGTTATGACTGCAGGCTGGAGAACTAGCACTAACAAACAATACCTTGTGCACATTAAGAAATGGGAACTGTTCTGTGTACAATCTAATATATCGTATGATACTGCTAGTATACATGATGTGTTGGAGTTCCTTGCTACTTTACATTTTGATGAGGTCCTTAGTTATAGTGCTATTAACACTGCTCGCAGTGCTTTGTCCTCTTATTTAGGGCAGTCTTCAGCACGACAACCTATCGGGTCGCATCCATTGGTATCCAGGTTTATGAGAGGAATTTTTAACAAAAACCCCCCTCAACCCAGATACACAGCAATCTGGGATGTCAGTTTAGTTCTCACACTGCTGCGTCAATGGCCTCGAATGGCGTCATTATCTTTTCAAAATTTGACTCTTAAAGTGGTTATGTTAATGGCGTTGGTTTCAGCACGTGTACAAACATTGCACTTGTTAAGAATAGATTATATGCATTTCTCTCAAGATGATATTACATTTTATGTCTGTGATTTAATCAAACAAAGTAGACCAGGAAGGTCAGGAATCAAGGTGACGTTTAAAGCATATCCTGTTGACCAACTGTTATGTGTAGTTAAACATTTAACCCAATATATTGCGTTAACAAGGAGTCTGAGAGGTTCTGAGACAGGACTGCTCATTAGTCACAAAAAGCCATATAAGCAAGTGTCAGTACAAACTATTTCTAGATGGTTGAAACAGGTTCTCAGTTCTGCGGAAATTGACACTGATGTGTTTAAATCTCACTCCACCAGGGCGGCATCTACATCCACGGCGAATGCTCAGGACGTGCCGCTAGATCAAATCCTCGCGGCCGCAGGGTGGTCTAGAGAGGCAACTTTTTCTCGTTTTTATGATAAACCTGTTCAGGCAGTGCCACGGTTTGGGCCTGCTGTTTTGGGTTCCATTTAATTTTATCGCTTTGTTTATATCACTTATTGTTTGTAATTTCCCCCTGGGGCAGAGGGGTCATTACTCTGTTTGTTATTATTAAAATCGTTATTGAATTATTCATGCAATGTTCAATATCTTCTTTATCTTACTACTGTGTCAACCGAAGCAGCTTGTCGTATGGAGTGCATCTGTGGCATGCAAACACAGAGCTTTGAAATCTTCACGTAGTCACTCACGTGACTCCAAAGTAAAATAGTAAGATTGAACAAGAACTTACCAGTTTGAAGTTTGATCCTTATTTTATGAGGAGTGACGTTGAGGATTACGTGCCCTCCGCTCCCACCCTCATAATCTAAGAGATCATCTGGTAGTTCTAGTCTTCTTCGAGCCTTACTATGTTACTTGGGCTATTTGTTTTCTGTGTTTTCACGCCGCTACTTTGAAGTATGACGAGCGTGCGCCTGGCGGGGCTTCTTCACGTAATCCCTCAACGTCACTCCTCATAAAATAAGGATCAAACTTCAAACTGGTAAGTTCTCATTTAATCTTACTATTATTTGCCACAGAAGGCTGTGGAGGCCAAGTCAATGGATATTTTTAAGGCAGAGATAGGTAGATTATTGATTAGTTTAGTGTCAGAGGCTATGGGAAGGCAGGAGAATGGATTTAGGAGGGAGAGATGGATTGAATGGCAGAGTAGACTAGATGGGCCGATTGGCCTAATCCTACTCCAATTCCTTATGACCTCATGAATGCCGGTGATTCAACTCTGACCTGATCATTTTTTCAGCAGTAGACATCCAATCCCAAGAAGGAACAATGATGCCTGTGATCAGTCTGACTCTAGAATTATTTTGGTTATTCACCTGAGACTGTGGTAGGAATGTTGTAGATCAGGAGACATAAACACTCTGCAAAAAACAGGTATACAAGAGCTTTATTGTTGTTCCCTCAGCCTTGTCTGAGCAGCCACTATCCCAGTTGTTTCAAAATCATGGTAATATATACAAAATACTCAAAGGTATTCATCATACTGTTGTGCAATATGATGGCATGGGGCGGCAAGCGGTGTAGTGGTAGCGTTGCTGCCTTACAGCGCTTATATCTCTGGAGATCAGAATCAGAACCATTGCTTTCTTCATCGTCTGCATGGCTGTTTTCAATATTAGGAGGTTTTTAATGGTGCAGAATTCAGTATTTCCACCTTTGGTATATCATCGAAAACACTCCTGGCCAGGGTAATAATGAGACCTGAGCAGGGAGGAGAATAATGGCTTAAGAGGAATGTGAAATGGTAACCAGATGTTAATTTCCTCTCTTACACCAGCTCAACAAAATGCTTTCCATGCAAATTCTGTCTGGCACCCGTGAGAATTTTTCCATTTAACAGGTCTACTGACTTTTGGTAAGGGAACCTTTTGACGATTGTTCTAAACCCACCCTGGGATCCATTTTCCTCCCGCAGTCATTTTCTTGAAAACTTTTAATATTTTCCACCTGATTTCTTCCGAAATACCATGATTTACTTAATCTCAGCTGCAACAAGATCATATGTTATCAGCTAACGACTCCTTCCTCGAAATATAGTTTAGCTGCTGTAGAGATATGCCACCTAGGTGCAGTGTGCAAGTTGCTGTAGTTGGAGGGGGTGGCTTCCATTCCTGCTCACTGGAGCACAGACTACAGGATGTATTCAAGAGAGAGTTAGATATTGCACTTTGGGCTAACAGAATCAAGGGATATGGGGAGAAAGCAGGAACGGGGTACTGATTCTGGATGATTTCACTGTGCATTTGCACTTCGTACACTGGCAATAATAAAAGCACCATACTGCATATGCTTCACGTTCACATTATAGGAGTAGAATTAGGCCATTCGGCCCATCAAGTCTACTCCGTCACTTAATCACGTGAACAAGGAATTCCATTGTACCCTGGTCTAGAGTCAAGAGAGTCAAGATTGTTTTATTGCCATATGTCCCAGATAGAACAATGAAATTATAACTTGCAGCAGCACAACTCAAGATGTAAATATAGTACACTGTAAGCAATATAATAAATGAGAAAAAACAAGTTCAGTGTACATGACAGTTAACTAATCTGAATCGAAATCTGAATTGAATATAGACAAGGATTGATATATTTTTGATTTGGAATTAATTAAGGGATTTGTAGTTCATGCAAGGAAGTGCCACCCCAGTAAATGATCTGTCATGATTTTATTACATTGCAGAGCAGCCAGGAGTGCCTGAATGGCTTACTTCAGCTTCCGTCTGCACTGTTATTATGTCTCTCGTGTATCCAGAAATCTTCAGATCACATCTTTCAATGTACTTACCTGCTGAAGTTAATTCTCGAGCCTTCTGAAGTAAAGAATTCCACAGGTTATCAACCAGTGGAGTAGATAATTCTCGGCTCACCTTAGTCGTAAACAACAGATCCCTTATCGTCAGGTTCTGCCTCCAACTTGTAGACATTCCAGGGAGAGGAAACACCTCTGAGAATTTACCCTGTCACACCCTTGAGAATTCCTTACGCATGAATGAAATATTCTCTCTATCTATTTTTATTTATTTTTTTTTATTTTAAAAGAAAAAATGAAGAGATAAAGTAGAAAAGAAGAAGAAAAAGACCTCCAAGGTACCAAAGTAGTGCAGAGGAAAGAAAAAGAAAAGATGGAGATATACCTTTCCCCCTCTCTCTTTCTATTAAATTCCAATGAATCTAAGTTAATCTGAATCAGCCTCCTCTCCCGGAGCAACATCCTCATTCCAGAGAAAAGTGAAATATGTCCACTCTGGACAACCTGCAAGTATGTCCTTCCTCGAGTGTAAGATTTCACACAGCACTCCAGCTGTGATTTCACACAGCACTCCAGCTGTGATTTCAGCAAAATCCTTTGTATTTAAAGCAAAGCGTCTTTGTTTTTTACTCCAACCTCCTGCCGCTACTTTAGTTTAGTTTAATTTAGAGCTACAGCATGGAAATAGGCCCTAGGGCCCACCAAGTACGCACCGACCACCAATTCCCGCACATCAACACCACCCTACAAACACTCGGGACAATTTATTTTACGGTTATACCAAGCCAATTAACCTACAAGCCTGTACGTCTTGGTACGAGTGTGGGAGGAAACCGATAATATTGGAGAAAACCCACGCAGGTCATGTGGAGAATGTACAAACTCCGTACAGACAAGCACCCGTAGTCGGGATTGAACCCGGGTTTCTGGTGCTGTAAGGTCGTAGCTCTACCGCTGCATCAAACGCTGCGCTACTGTGCGTTACTGAATGACTGCATTATCAGATGTCATGGCATTTGAAACTAAATTTCTTTTACTCTCCAGGTAAACATACTGGCACAGTATTTTGAGAGGGAGAGAAGCAGAAGTCGTCTGGTTTAGAGATATAGCATGGAAACAGGCCCTTTGGCCCACCTTTGCTCCACGGCCCACTCATTGGAGTCCCTCGGACTATTTTAAATCAGATTTTGTCCTGCGCTAAACGTTATTCCCTTTATGATGTAACTGTGCACTGTGGATGGCTCGATTGTAATCAAGTATTGCCTTTCTGCCGACTGGTTAGCACACAACAAAAGCTTTTCACCGTACCTCAGCACACGTGACAATAAACTAAACTAAACTAAACCAAACTAAACTAATCAAATCCATGCCAACCTTCTGCTACACCCCTTGCAGTGAAGACAAGACACTCCTTGCCTTTGCAGCTCCTTGCTGCATCTGCACATTAATCTGAGTTTCACGAACCGGCACTCCCGGAAGGTACTGCCTTGCTGTCCTCCCTTATTTCCAACCTACCCACAAAATCAACATAACTGCCAATAATTATGACTACCCCCCCTCTCCCCCTCCCCCCCCCCCCCTCCCCCCCTACCCCCTCCCCCTCCCCACCCTCCATTCCTACCTTGACTGTGCCAATACATGTGGTCTTAATGCTCTTATTAGTTCAATCTGTGCAAAGGTTTTTCCGTTCAGTTCCTTGCATCTTCCTCTCGTCTCTGATTACCTTCCCACCTCCAAAAAACTGCTTTGCTCTGTGCTTGGCCCAAGAAAGATTCACTCTTCCAGACCGTTTACAAGTGTACTTCCCACATATGTAGTGTCTGAACTTCCGTTCACCCCAACTCCAATCTGCCCAGCCACACTCCTGCCCGTGGTCCCTCTGCAAACCATTACTCTTTGTCTCCCTGGCAGTTCCCCTCCATCCCAACCAATATGATTCTCAAGTGCGGCACGGTTGGGCAGCGGTAGAGTTGCTGTCTTACAGCGCCAGCGAACTGGGTTCGTCTCTGACTATGGTTACCGTCTGCACAGAATGTTTATGTTTTCCCTGTGACCACGTAGGTGTTCTCCGGATGCTCCGGTTTCTTCCCACACTCCAAAGATGTACAGGTTTGTAGGTTAATAGGCTTTGTTAAAGATTGTAAATTGTCTCTAGTGTGTAGGATAGATAATGGTTGCATACTGGAATCGCTGGTCGGCCCAGACTCAATGAGCCAAAGAGCCTGTTTCTGCGCTGCATCTCTAAATTAAATCTCAAAACTAAACTGCTTTCTCTTTCTCAATAAGTGTAGATTTGGACAGTTGGCAGTATTAGATGCCAAAGGTTATGGGGAGAAGGCTGGAGAATGGGCTTGAGAGGTAGAGATAGATCAGTCATGAATGAGTGGCGGACACATGGCGGACACATTCAGTGGGTCGAAGGGCATAATTCTGCTCCTTTGTCTTATGAACTGATGAACTTATGAATGACCTGGTTCCGTCATTCATGCCCCAGAGCTGCTGGTTTAGTTACTCTGCCACCTAACATGCTCAATGATTCTCGGATCAAACCAGAAGGAAACCTCCTGGTTCATTTCCTCTACCTCTCTGTAATCATCCTTACCACCTCCTCTCCAATTGAAACCTTTCAAACCATTACCCCTCCTAGGCCACTGCGCCCAACTCCCACCCGAGTTTTCCACTGGTGCTACCAGCGAACTCATACCTTTCTTTGTTCTTATTCTCATTACATATAATTTATTTACACATACATCTTTATCTTTATCTTTCTCTCCTGATGCGGGTCGGTGTGGACTCGATGGGCCGAAGTGCCTGTTTCAACGCTGTATCTCCAAACTAAACTACACTTCTGCCCCATTGCTTTCAAAACTTCCATCTTCACTCCCTTCTCAGAACAAAACAATCCTTGACCATTAAGTGTTTGTAAATGTTTTGCAATTTAGAGCTTTCGTGTATCTTCAAGAAGCCAAGACCCAACTGAAAGCTCTCAAATACCCTGTTCACATCTCCCTCCCCCTTCTCTAGGGCTCTCTATAATACTCACCTAATCTAGCTAATACTGTCTCCAGATGCAGTTTGATATTCTCCTTTCAAGCATCATGAGATCACAAGATCATAAGTGACGGAAAGAATTAGGTCATTCGGCCCATCAAGTTTACTCCACCATTCAATCGTGGCTGATCTATCTTTCCCTCCTAACCCCATTCTCCTGCCTTCCCCCCATAACCTCTGACGCCCGTACTGATCAAGAATCTATCTATCTCTGCCTTAAATATATCCACTGACTTTGCTTCCACAGCCTTCTGTGGCAAAGAATTCCACAGATTCACCGCCATGTTTTACTGTGTTAAATAGAATGCAAAACTAACTTTGTCCATGCTGACCAGCCAGCAATCACTGGTACACTAGTTTTATCCTACACACACAAGGGACAATTTTACAGAAGCCAATTAACCTACAAACCCACATGCCTTTGGAGTGTGGGAGGAAACTGGAGCAGCCGGAGAAAACCCATACAGGTCACAGGGAGAACGTGCAAACTTTGCACAGACAGCACCAGGTCCGGATTGCACCTGGGTCTCTGTCGCTAGAGGCAGCAGCTCTACCACTGCACATTTGTGCCGTTCCTTTATTGCTATTGCTATTATTATTGCTATTTCCGTGCAATAAAACATATGTAATGGTATCCAGGTAAAAGTAAATGAAAAGTGGTGCAAAATTGGCGATTCATTTTCGTGACAAATTATCTGTTCCCAAACATTGCCTTGTAGTTTGCATGAACCATTTGCCCAATACCCTGACACAGTATGTGTAACGGTACAGCTTGCAGCAGATAGACAATAATCTTGTCTTGCATAGAGATAAGAAAACTACTGACGATTTTCTCAGCAAGCCTTTGGAATGCTTCATAATTATTTGCCTTAAGCACTGGTTGGTGAAACTTCAATAAAAAATGCTTTTTATCTTCGGTGAGAAGATCTTGCAGATGCGGTCAGATTCCTGCAGGGTGTTGAAGCAGCAGTCATTATTAACATACTTTACAGAGTCTGGGCTGCAAGATTTCATTTGTGTTTATGCTCGAGTTGTCCATTGAAGTTTGATGCAAACTGTGCAACTGGATGGCATCAAGTAGTTAAAGAAGCGATTTAACACTTTTCTCACATCGTGCAGTTTAGTTTAATTTAGTTGAGTTTAGTTGAATTTAGTTTAGATATACAGCGGGGAAACAGGCCCTTCGGCCCACTGAGTCTGCACCGACCAGCGATCCCCACACATTAACACTGCCCGACACACACTTGGGATAATTTTACATTTATACCAAGCCAATTAACCTAAAACCCTGTATGTCTTTGGAGTGAGGGAGGAAACCGACGCACGTCACGGAGAGAACGTACGAACATCTTACAGACAGGGAATTCATTGAGAGAATGTACAAACACCTTACAGACAGCCCCGTAGTCAGGATCTAACCCGGGTCTCTAGCGCTGAAAGGCAGTGGCTTTACTGCTGCGCCACCGTGCCGCCCGGTTTTGGAACATGGCTGTCAAAATGAAGACACAAGGAACTGCAGATGTTGGAAGCTTGTGCAAGTTACAGAGTGCTGCAGAGCTCAGCAGGGTCTACCCTCTCTGGACTTATCCTGTCTCCAACCTTCCTCCTCCTGCTGGACATCTCTGCCAGCCTTCTACGCTCTCTGAACTTCTCCCTTCCCCAACATGCCTTCTCCTTATGGACTCTATCTATCATCTCCAATGTTCCTTATGCTTCTGGGCTCCCCCTGACCTTCAACCCCCTATGGACCTTTTAATTTCAAACTACTGGTGCAACATCAACCATCTAGACTTCTCCACTCCCCTTACCCACTCCAGTCTCACTCACTCTGAACCTGTGGGAATGGTTCTGGCTAACTACTTTATCTGGGTCTCTCGTAGTGTTTATACTTCTATCAGGTGTCCCTTCAACCTCTGACATCCCAGAGAAAACAATCAAAGTTTGTCCAACCTCTCCTTGTAGCAAATAGCCACTAATCCAGGCTTCATTTTGATAAATATCTTCTGTACCCTCTCTAAAGTCTCAACATCATAGTCATAGAGTGATATAGTGTGGAAACATGCCCTTCGGCCCAACTTTCCCACACCCACCAACATGCCCCAGTAACACTAGTCCCACCTGCCTCCGTTTGTTCCTTATCCCGCCAAGCCTGTCCTATCCATGTACCTATCTAACTGTTTCTTTAATGTTGGAATAGTCCCTGCCTCAACTACCTCAACTGGCAGCTTCTTCCACACACCCAACACCCATTGTATGAAAAAAAACCCCTCAGATTCCTATTAAATCTTTTCCCTTCACCTTAAACCTGTGTCCTCTGGTCCTCAATTCACCTACTCTGGACAAGAGATTCTGTGCTTTTACCCGATCTATTCCTCTCATGATTTTATACACAATAAGATCATCCCTCATCCTCCTGCGCTTCAAGGAATAGAGTCCCAGCCTACTCAACATCTCCCTATAGCTCACACCCTCTAGCCCTAGCAGCATCCTTGTACATCTTCGCTGTACCCTTTCCAGCTTGACAACATCTTTTCTATTACATGGTGTCCAGAACTGAACACAATAATCTAAATGCAGCCTGCATTATATTATACGGGTGCTCAGGTTTCCTCCCACAATCCAAAAACATGCAGATTTGTAGTTTAATTTGCTTCTATAAATTGTCCTTATTGTGCAGGATTAGATCTAATTTATAGGTAATCTTGGGCCCCGTGGGCTTGGTGGGCCCACGGATCTGTTTCCACACTGTGTCTGTAAACTAAAACTAAACTAACAGTGAACCCCAATGTGACATATCAACTTCAACCTCACTTATGGGGGGAGCAGGCAGGTAGGGCTGAATGGCCTACTCTTGCCTCTATTTATCTTGTTCTGACACATCAGACAGGTAATTTAATGTCTGCATTGCAACGAGCAGCAATTCACTGTCAAACCTTGTGGGGTTGAGAAGACTCAGTCAGAATTCAGGTCATGTGAATGATGAGTGAGGCCTGCAGGGAAAATGGGGGAAATGAAAGCCCGCGTGGACCTTTCTGTGACATTCCATTAACACAAGTGCAGTGTTTATCTTTGCAGGGTTTATTGAGCAGTGAGGTAAGTTTAAAAATGTTTCTTCAAAAATAAACGAGTTATTGAAATTCATGTTCGCTCTGAGAAGAGATGTAAAAGGCAGGAGGCTCTGGGACTGAAGAGGCAATTGGCACACCTGTTTTCCCAGCACCAGCAGATGCAGCATCAGGTACACTAACGCAAGCCAGAGGAGCACACTAAGTGCTGAAGTAACTCAGCAGGACAGGCAGCATCTCTGGAGAGCATAGATAGTTCATACATTCATAAGTGATGGAAGGAGAATCAGGCCATTCGGCCCATCAAGTGTACCCTGCCATTCAATCATGGCTGATCTATCCTTCCTTCTCAACCTCATTCTCCTGCCTTCTCCCCATGACCTCAGACCCATGTACTAATCAAGAATCTATCAATCTCAGCCTTAAATAGGTGCTGTTTCGGGTCAGGACCGTTCTTCAGCACTTTGCGTCCTTTTGTGTAAACCAGCATCTGAAGTTGCTGTATAGAAAGGAACGGCAGGTGCTGGTTTACACCAATGCTGCTGTAACTCAGCGGGTCAGGCAGCATCTCGGGGGTAAAGGAATAGGTGGCGTTCAGGAGACGAGGGGGAAGGTAAAGCAACACGTGTAGCATTTTCTGCGGCTGAAAGGGAAGGTGCCCGGGGAGGGGGTGGTACGGGTGGGAAGGGAAGAATTGAGATTAGGGGAATTGAGAAGTTAGTTTTTTAATTTTTAGTTTAGAGATACAGTGTGGAAATAGGCTCACTGAATCCACGCTGACCAACAATCACCTGTAAACTAGTTCTGTCCCACACACTAGGGACAGTTTACAGAAGACAATTAACCTACAATCCTGCATGTCTTTGGAGCGTGGTAGGAAACCGGAGCACCCGGAGAACACCCAGGTGCTCACAGGGAGAATGTACAAACTCCGTACAGACAGCACCTGTGGTCAGGATTGAACCTGCGTCTCTGGCGCTCTACTCAACTGTTGTACCAATGTGCTGCACTATCTAGGTCGGGTGGATGCATCGTTTTTTACCAAGAGTATGTGAATCAAGAACTAGATCTCATAGGTTTAAGGTGAGAGGGGAAAGATTTAATAGGAATCTGAGAGACAAGAGGGTTTTCACACAGAGGGTTGTGGGTGTATGGAATGAGCTGCTGGAGGAGGTAGTTGAGGCAGTCATGGGTAGGAAAGGTTTAGAGGGAAATGGGCCAAACATGGACAGGCAGGATTAGCGTAGATGGGTCACCTTGGTCAGCATACGGAGATTGGGCTGAAGGGCCTGTTTCAATGCTGCATGAGATAGGCGGCATGGTGACACAGCGGTAGTGTCGCTGCCTTACAGCGCCAGAGACCCGGGTTTGATCCTGACTACAGGTTCTGTCTGTGGGGAGTTTGTACGTTCTCCCCGTGACCTGCGCCAGGGAATCTTCGCCAGGAGCTCCGGTTTCTTCCCACACTCCAAGGATGTACAGGTTTATAGGTTAATTGGCTTCGTAAATTTTAATTGTCCCTCGTGTGTGTAGGATAGTGTTGGAGTGCGGGGATCGCTGGTCGGCGCGGACTCAGTGGGCCGATGGGCTGTTTCCGCGCTGTATCTCTAAACTAAACTAAACTAAAGACTCTATGAATCTAGGAACTATCTTCGCCAACTGAAACACATTTAAAACTATTGGATACTGGGTACCCATGATTTTCTAACTGTTTCAAGTGAATGGTTGTAAACCCGTGTACACGATGTACACTCAAATCTCCACCCTCTGACTCCTATTTCAAGGCAAAGCTCGGAAAAAATACCTCCCTAGTGTTTCGCCTCACTGCCTGATTAATGTCCTGTTTTTATACAAATGTATTTGATTTCCTGTTCATTTCAAAACTGCTTGACACTTACAAAATATCTCATGAGCTGACAGCCAATAAATTATTAGTGTCACTAGGGCCCTGTACAACTGCAGAATGACCTCTTTGCTCCTATACTCAACTCCTCTTGTTATGAAGGTCAACATGGGTGAACAGACTCAAGACTACCGAAAAAAAAGAGGCACAAGAAACTGCAGACACTGGACCCTTGAGCAAAAAAAACATATGTTGTGTGATACTCAGATGCTGGTTTAAACCTGAAGAGACAATCTGAAGAAGGGTCTCGGGCCTAAACGTCACCTATTCCTTTTCGCCAGAGATGCCGCCTGACACGCTGAGTTACTCCAGTTTCTTGTGTCTATCTTCGTTCTGAACTGATGTGTTGGACGTTGGTGATAAAGTGGTTGATAGATGATTGGCGTGGAGATGGTGAGCCAAAGGGCCTGTTTCCACGTTGTATCTTTCAACTCAAGTTATCCCTGTGTTGGTGGTTGTTTGCAGTTGTTCAGGCAGCTGGTTGCACAGCTGTGCATGCATCTGTACGGCCCTCCAAAGCAAGTGCTGAAGACTGACTTGCATGCCAGGGCAAGGTCCAGTGGCAGATGTGGCTAGTTTACCTCTGCTGCCAACAAACCTGCCCACAATGTCTCCTTTCAATTTTTGATAGCTATATTTTAAATCAAACCATAGTTATTTTCAAAATGCTCCCCAAACCATTATGAGATTTTAGTCACTGCATTTATAAATTCAATTATAAACAGAGCGAATTAAATCACAATTCTTTCTTAAGATTAAGAAGAAATGGGGCGGCACGGTGGTGCAATGGTAGAGTTGCTGCCTTACAGCGCCAGAGACCTGGGTTCGATCCCGACTACGGGTGCTGTCTGTACCGAGTTTGTTCGTTCTCCCCGTGACTGAATGTACTTCCCCCGGGTGCCCCGGTTTCCTCCCACACTCCAAAGACCTACAGGTTTGTAGATTAATTGGCTTTGGTAAAAATTGTAAATTGTCCCCCCGTGTGTAGTGTGTGCTGGTGGACAGGGATCGCTGGTCGGCGCAGACTCGGTAGACCGAAGGGCCCATTTCCACTCTGTATCTCTAGACTAAAGTAAACTAAACTAAACTAATCTAAACTAAATTAAATTAAACTAAACTAAACTAAAAATTACAAAATTTTACTTTGATAAGAAAGCATTATTTGCTTTTAAACAAACACTTAATAAGGTCCTCGTACATTCTGGAAAAGAACATTCTGTGGTCATCTGATCGTTGAGTGAGTATGTCGTGGAACTACTGTATAAGAATAACTCCTATCCAAATGGAAAGGGACTTTGTTTCACAGCCTCCCCCAACATTTCACTGTGGTTCAGTGGGTTTGCATTCTTGCTACTGAGTCAGAACCTTGTGGGTTTGTGTCTATCCCAGACTTATGGTCACAAACATGTAGGGCTGCATCACAGTGAGCGCTGTAACCTTAGTTTAGCTTTGTTTAGTTTAGTTTAGAGATACAATGGGGAAACAGGCCGTTCGGCCCACGGAGTTTGCGTCGACCATAAATTGTCCTAGTCTGTGTATGATAGTGCTAGTGTGTGGGGATCACTGGTCGGCGCGGACTCAGTAGGCCGAAGAGCCTGTTTCCACACTCTAAACTAAACTAAACTATTGAATTCTGCTTTACAATTTGTCCGACTAGAAATTGTATTCATAACCCATCTGGCCAAATACAGCAACTACATTACTGTACCTGAAATCAGTTTTTACCCATTTACATTAATCCTTACCTTTTGTATGTGCTTTGAATACTGCATTACTTGACAAAAGTTTTTCTTTAAGGTGTAAATTATTTTGATGAATTTTTTTTATTAGTTGTAAATACATCTTAATAGAAAATACTTCTTACATTACATTTCCGGTGTCAATTAGCCTGTTTACAAAAGTGATTTGCAAGTCTTGTATGTCTGATACAGCAAACATCATGAAACAAGAAAAGGATTTCAACTTTGCAAGGTGTCTTACTGCCAAAACTAAACACATGCACAGATGATCAGGCTGTCTAAAGTCCTAATTTATTTATTTCAAGCATTGAGTCAATAATTTGCCTGATACCTACAAAGTAGTCAACACAAATGCAAAGATGAAGTTGCAGTCATATCAACAATGATCTCATGAATTGGAGGAACATGCCCTTGGAGCCAAGTAGATATAGAGCTATGCAGCGGGGAAACAGGCCCTTCGACCCAGCTTGTCCACAACAACCAACATGTCCCATCTACACTAGTCTCACCTGCCTGCATTGGACCCATATCCGTCTATCCATGTACCTGTCTAATTTTTTTTTACACATTACAATTGTCCCTGTCCTCCTCTAGCAGCTCGTTCCATTACCCACCACCCTTTGTGTGTAAAGGTTAGCCCTCAGACTCCTATTTACTCTTTTCCTTCTTCACCTTAAATCTATGTCATCTGGTCCTCGATTCCCCTACTCTGGGCAAGAAACTCTGTGTGTCTATTCCTGTCATCATTTTATACATCGCTATAAGATCATCCCTCATCCTCCTGCGCTCCAAGGAATAGAATCCCAGCCTACTCAATCTCTCCCTGTAGTTCACACCCTCTAGTCCAGGCAACATCCTCGTAAATCTTCTCCGCACCCTTTCCAACTTGACAACATCTCTATAATTTATTTGGTCTATAACTTATTCTAATTTATATGTTCATACATTCATAACATTTAAATTTTATATGAATGATCTGTGTGAGTTTGTTCGTGGAATCTCAAAGTTCAGAAACGGGCATTGTGCCTTTGCTAACCGTTTGAAACAGCTATCCCATATGTCAAATGCCTGCTTTCCTTTCCTCAAGTTCAGCAAATACTTTTTTTCCTTAATTACATGTATAACGTATTTCTCCAATTCCCTTTGAATATGAGAGACTGGCATTTTGAAAATGTAACTTTTCGATTGCCTAAGGCTTTATCTGGGACCCATTGTTCTGTCACTTTTACTGATGGTATTTTCTTCCACTAATTCAGGAAATGTAACAGAATATTTAAATGATCAGCTAGTTGTACTTTAGGCAATGCTAGTGCAAACTTAATAAAGCAGAATTGAAACGTATATTTTGTATTTTAATAATCTGAGCTAAACCCATTTCAGTTCAGTGGTCAGTTCAGTTCAGTTTAGGATAGTTTATTGTCATGTGTACCAAGGTACAGTAAAAAGCTTTTATTGCGTACTATCAGTCAGCAGAAAGACAATACATGATTAGAATTGATCTATTTACAGTGTATAGATAGAGAATAAGTGAATAACGTTTAGTAGAAAATAAAGCCAGTGAAGTCCAATCAAAGATAGTCCGAGGGTTACCAATGCGGTAGGTAGTAGTTCAGCACTGATCTCTGGTTGTATAGGATGGTTCAGTTGCCTGATAACAGCTGGGAAAAAAAACTGTCCCTGAATCCGGAGGTGTGTGTTTTCACACTTCTATACTTTTTACCTGATGGGAGAGGAGAGAAGCGGGAATGGCCAGGGTGAGACTCATCCTTGATTATGCTGCTGGCCTTGCCGAGGCATGGTACATAACAGAATTGGTTGAGATCTCATACTGTCAATAAGGAAGAACCCTGCTCCCCATAGCCTTCCACCCACATCCCTCCCTCTGGCTTTGCATTTCACTCCTCTTCTCTACCCATTTGACACCCTTTGCCTCCTTTCATCTCTATCTTTGTCGCTTACTCCGGCGGTAGGCAATCAATAACACCACACTGTACCCTCCTATCACTTCCTACAGGTTTGTCCCAGACCCAGCTCTTCCTTTCAGCTCCCCCCCCCACCCACAACAGTCAGTCTGAAGAAGAGTCCGACCTGAGATATATGGTTTAACATATGATGAGCGTATGACTGCACTACTCCCTGGAGTTCAGAAGAATGAGGGGGGACCTCAATGAAACTTAACAAATAATTAAAGGCTTGGATAGAGTGGATGTGGAGAGGATGTTTCCACTAGTGGGGGAGTCTAGGACTAGAGGTCATAGCCTTAGAATTAAAGGAATTTCCTTTGGAAGGAGATGAGGAGGAATTTCTTAGTCAGAGTCTGATTAATCTGTAGAATTAATTACCACAGAAGGCTGTGGAGCTCAAGTCAATGGATACTTTCAAAGGCAGAGATAGATACTGTAGATTCTTGATTAGCACAGATGTCAGAGGTTATGGGGAGAAGGCAGGAGAATGGGGTGAGGAGGGAGAGGTAGATCAGCCATGATTGAATGGTGGAGATGACTTGATGGGCTGAATGGACTAATTCTGCTCCTATCACATAGGAACATGAACTTATGTCACCTCCAGAGATGCTGCCTGACCCGCTGAGTTACACCAGCATTTTTTGTTTTGATAAGGAAAAAGACGGCCATGGTGGCACAGCAGTGGAGTTGCTGCCTTACAGTGCTTGCAGCGCCGGACACCCGTGGTTGATCCTGACTACGGGTGCAGTCTGTACGGAGTTTATACTATCTTCCCGTGACTGCGTGGGTTTTCTCCGAGATCTACGGTTTCTTCTCACACTACAAAGACAGACGAGTATGTAGGGTAAATTGGCTTTTGTTGTATGTGTAAAATTGTTCCTAGTGTGTGTAGGCTTGTGTTAATGTGCAGGGATCACTGGTCGGTGTGGACTCAGTGGGCCGAAGGGCCTCTTTCCGAGCTGAATCTCTAAAACTTTATTAAAACTAAAACTAAAGACCTTCCCTTATATCCTTTATATATTCTTTATGACTGTCTGGAAGCAAAAACAGGATATATAACGAATAAGTGAGTGGGGAAAATATCTAAGAAATGGAAAAAAATTTGAAATAAATGTTTGTCCTTTTTAAAATAAATTAAAGAAGTAAATGGTGAGAGATTGCAGAACTCTTAGTTTGTATGACTTGGTACTTAATCTGCCAAACCTAGAATTTGTGATCTCTGTTTGAAAATATGGCGTTCCCTGTTTCAGACAGAGATGAGAGGATTTATTTTTCTCTCAGAAGATCACGACCCTTTGAAACTCTCTTCTTCAAAGAGCAGTGCAACCAGAATTGCTGGACATTTTTAAAGCAGAGGTAAGGAGACACTTGATTAGCAAGATGGTGAAAGTCACTGTAAGTAGACAGAAACACGAAGATGAGTTATAGTCATCTGAGATCTTATGAAATAGCAGAGCAGGTTGAGGGGCCAAGTAGTCTATTCCTTCTCTTAATTTATATGTTCATACATTCCGAAGGCAAGTGCATTTAATGGGCGTCAGTCAATATCACGCAATATTTTCTCTGTTCTATAAGAATTCTTGACAACATTGCTTTTAACTTTTCATGTGTTGGCATACTGTTTTTCAACTGGGTTTGCATGTGCCATGTATCAAAGAGAACTTGTCAATATGTACACATCTGTTAAATAGATAAATGTCACATTAAATTATTTCTCAAGTGCCACGTTTCGATAAACTGCATAAGGCACTATACTTCAGAATGCGTTTCATTGGCTTTGAAATTGTATGGAGCACACAAAGTAATAAAATAAAAGTTCCTCTTTCCTTCAATTATTAAAAACAATGTTTGTTTTCTTAAGGTAGACATAAATGCTGGAGAAACTCGGCGGGTGAGGCCGCATCTATGGAGCGAAGGGATAGGTGACGTTTCGGTCGAGACCCTTCTGAAGGGATTATTTCCCAATAAATTCAATACTGCATGCGGTTTTGGACTTGAGAGCCTGAGCAGTAGGGGCAGGCTAGGACTGTATTCAATGGAGCGTAAGAATATGAGGGGTGATCTTATAGAGGTGTATAAGATCATGAGGGGAATAGATCGGAGTAGGGGGAATCAAGAACCAGAGAAAATAGGTTTAAGGTGAGAGCATAAAGATTTAATAGGAATAGACAATAGGTGCAGGAGGGGTGGAAGATTGCAACCTTCACGTGGTCTGCCCCGTTTCGACTAATGCAATCAACTCGACGTTCACAAACAGAAGATCAAATAGAACAAGTTGTCCAACAACTTTAGGCTGTGCATGCCGCACGAAAGAAGAAGAATAGGTGCAGGAGTAGGCCATTCGGCCCTTCAAGCCAGCACCACCATTCAATAAGGTCATGGCCGATCATCCACAATCAGTACCCTGTTCCTGCCTTCTCGCCATATCCCCTGACTCCGCTATCTTTAAGAGCCCTATCTAACTCTCTCTTGAAAGCATCCAGAGAATTGGCCTCCACTGCCTTCTGAGGCAGAGAATTCCACAGATTCACAACCATCTGTGAGAAAACGTTTTTCCTCATCTCCGTTCTAAATGGCTTATCCCTTATTCCTAAACTGTGGCCCCTGGTTCTGGACTCCCCCAACATCGGGAACATGTTTCTTGCCTCTAGCTTGTCCGAACCGTTAGTAATCGTATATGTTTCATCCCTCTCATCCTTCTAAACTCCAGAGTATACAAGCCCAGCTGCTCCATTCTATCAACATATGACAGTCCTGTCATCCCAGGAATTAACCTCGTAATCTGAGGGGCAACTTTTCCACACAAAGGGTGGTGGGTTTTAGAATGATCTGCCAGAGGAGGTAGTTGGGGCAGAAACTATAACTACATTTAAAAGACAGGTGGATGGTTAGGAAAGGTTAAGAGGGATATGGGCCAAATGCAGGCAGGTGGAACCAGTGTAGATGGAGCACCTTGGTTGGCATGGGAAAGCTGGGCCGAAGGGCCTATTTTCTCATTGTACGACTATAAATCAATAACACAATGATAGTTAATATCAAGAAAACTGAAAAATACAAAGCGTTTGAAGAATTCAACAGGTCAGGCAGTGTCTGGGGAGAGAATGAACACTTCACCTTTCAGGTCCTGACCCTTCATTAGACAAAAAAAACAACTGCTGTCCATTCCCTCCCCAGATGCTGCCTGACTCACTGAGTTCCTCCAGCACTGTGTTTTTTTCTCAAGATTCCAGCATCTGTCGTCGATTGTATCTCCAAGCAGATAGAAAATGCAGATTTATCGGTGAGATAAATTAGAAATGTTCTGCTGTTGTTCTTATGCATTCAGCATGCATTCATCATAGTACTTCAGATACTTTTTAAGCTGGGGAAAATAATTTTCTCTCTCCCTCCCCCTTATATATATATATATATATATATATATATATATATTTATATCTCAATCTCTCTATCTCTCTCTCTATATCTCTCTCTCTCTCTGTCTCTCTTTCATTCTTCCTCTCTCTTTCTTGGGAAGTCCAAGATGATTGAAGGGAGTTTAGTTTAGAGATACAGCACGGAAACAGGCCCTTCATTGCACTGAGTCTGCGCCGACCAGCGATCCCTGCACACTGACACTATCCTACGCACACTAGGGACAATTTACAATTTTACCAAAGCCAATTTACCTACAAAACCTGTACGGCTTTGGAGTGTGTGAGGAAACCGGAGATCCCGGAGAAAACCCACGCAGGTTACGGGTAGAATGTACAAACTCCATACAGACAGCACCCGTAGTCAGGGTTGAACTCAGGTCTCTGGCGTTGTACGGCAGCAACTCTATGGTTGTGCCACCGTGCCGATGTAGAATAGTATAATTTCACTGATGTAAGCTTTAAATCATTGTTAATTTGTTCATTGTATATAATGTTGGCATCCCTCAAATATTATTGTGGTTAACAAATAACAGTCTAGATTTATAGGCTTGTTAACATGTCTGGTGGAACATTGAAAATAGTTATGTTGCAGGAGGGTTATTTTACTTTTGATTTAATGGGATACTTATCTAGAGAGGCATGCAATAATTGCCTCAAATGTCAATGCAAAGGCATCCTACCACCACTCCTATCCTGTCAAGTTATTGCCCTACATCGAAGGAGCTGATGTCTATTGTCACATGCCATCCAGAGGGAAGAAAGAGATTTGGTCTTGCCAATACATTCAGCACAGACATTGTGTTCCTGTGTGGTACTGTTCTATGTTCTGTGTTCCTCATAAGTTCAGAAGTGATAGGAGCAGAATTAGGCGATTTGAACCATCGAGCCTACTCCGCCATTCAATCATGGCTGATCTATCTCTCCCTCTCAACCCCATCCTCCTGCCTTCTCCCCATAACCGCTGGCACCCATATTAATAGTAAATTAAATGAGAACTTACCAGTTTGAAGTTTGATCTTGATTTTATGAGGAGTTACAATGAGCGATTACGTGAAGAAGGCCGCCAGTCGTCATGCGCGTCAATCTTCAAAGCAGCGGTGTGGAATCACAGATAAAAGGTGACCTAAAGATAGTAAGATTGGAAGAACTAGAACTACCAGATGACCTGATAATATGTGGGTTGGGAGCGGTGGGCACGTAATCGCTCATCGTAACTCCTCATAAAATCAAGATCAAACTTCAAACCGGTAAGTTCTCGTTTAATCATACTATTTTACTTCGGAGTCGCGTGAGTGACTACGTGACGATTTCAAAGCTCTGTGATTTCACGCCGGTTCGAATCCAGGCGTCACACACTGAATGGATTGACCATGGATGAGTGAGAAAAAAGGTTAAAGCATTCAGACATAACATAGTTAGGTAACAAAACTGATGCTTTAATGCAAAACGAAAACAATAATGACCCCGCTCAACCTGGGGGGAAACTATAAACAGAATTCAAAATGGTAGGTGCAAACACCCCCGGTCTGGCAATGGGTTTGTTATAAAACCCCATCCTCTCATTGGCCCATCCTGCCGCAGCTAGGATGTTGTCGAGGGGCACGTCCACAGCCCTTGCTGCCGACGTTGATGCTGCCCTGGTGGAGTGAGATTTGTAAACATCAGTTTCTGCTCCTGCAAGTGCCAGTACCTCTTTAAGCCATCTGGAGATGGTTTGTGTGGACACCCTATGGTGTGGTTTTTTGTGGCTGATTAATACAGCTAACTCTGTGCCTCCGAGGCTGCTGGTGACTGTAATGTAGTGGTGCAAATGATCTACCACACACAGTCTTGGATCTCCGGGGTATGCCAAGAACTCAAGCCTGGGTCCTGGCACCCCGGCCCTGCTCTGTTTTACTAATTCATTAATGATAAAAGTTATGGTGTTGGCAGTGTTGTGCATGTTGTCGAGTCGCAGTTTGTGTAGGGTCTGGACTCGTTGCGCTGTAATGAGCGTCATTAACATGACCACCTTGAGGGTGAGCTTTTGTAAGGATAATGTGGTGGTGGGCCCCACTGTCGGAGTAGTGTCAGCACTACACTTACATCCCATGTGTTGGTATATCGAGGCCTGGGGGGTGCAGTGTTATATATGCCTTTCATGAATCTGATGATAAGGGGATGCTTCCCCACTGGTAAGGCCCCTGTTCCCAGTACTATATATGAGGACAGTGCACTCCTGGCACTGTTGATGGCACTGTAGCCTAATGTTTGGTCATGATATAGAGTTGATAGGAATTCTAAAATGTCCGTGATGCCCACTGTGTCACATGTGATGTTAGATGCCCGGCAATATGTCTCCCACTTCTTGATGTGGGAAATATACTGCTTTTGTGTGCTGTCCATGGATCAGCCAGTTCCCAGGAAAGGTGTCCTCCTGCAAACCAACAAATGATTCGGTCATGTGATGATGGTCCCCCGTTACCGGGTGTACAAGCAGCTCCCTGCTGTTGGGGACAGCCATCATGGGCTGTGTCATGATTCCCAGCACAAGTGGGAACCAAGATCGTGTAGGCCAATCTGGCACTACCAAAATGCCTGTGGCATTGTCCTGTTTTATCTTGACCAAACATCGGCTGATGAGGGAAAACGGTGGGAAAACATACAAGAACATTCCTCACCAATGCAGTGTGAAAGCATCCACTGCTTCTGTCCCTGGGTCTGGCTCACATGAGACATATTTGGGTAACTGGTGGTTCAACCTGGAGGCAAACAAATCAATGTCCGGCATGCCATATCGGGCAACAATGTCTGTAAACACTTCATGATTCAACACCCATTGTGTGTTATCATTAAATTTTCGTGACCTAGTGTCTGCCACCATATTATATCTACCTGGCAGGTAGATAGCCTGGACCCAAATATTCCTTGCAATACACCAATGCCAAGGGAGGTTTGCCAATTTATCACATGATTCAGATTTTATTCCACCCATGTGATTGACATACGCCACTGCCGTGGTGTTGTCAATCTGAAGTTGAACATGCACATGATGCATGTTGCTGCAATCAGCCTTTAAACCATAGAGTGCTCCCAACAACTCTAAGTAGTTGATGCCATATTGCTGTAGGATTAAGGACTCCTGCACATTCCATCTGCCCCCGTAGCTGGAGCTGGTGTCTGTTGCCCCCCAGCCCAGGCCACTTGCATCGGTTTATATTATAACCAATGGTGTGCCAATTTGAATTTCCTTAGAACAACGATGTACATTGGTAGCCCACCAGTGTAAGTCCGCAATAGCTTCTGGTGGTAAATGCATATGTTCCCCGAATTTGCCTTCATGAGCTTTGAGGGCCCGTTCCTTTACTCATTGTAAATTTTGGTAATGCAATGGTCCATAGCGTACACCTGGAAAAGCTGCAACAAGCTTGCCAATTATGCTTGCTACCTGTCTGATTGTTGGCCTCTGATTAGCAATTAGCTTATTGCAGGCTTCCTTAGGTAATCAATTACCTTGATTGGAGTCAATTTCGACAACTGGATGGATCACAAACCCCAACCTCTCAAACATGGGTCAAACAGACGTGTGTGTGGCTTTGCGCGCCGGTGGCACCAAGTCTTCTACCGCTGGCTCCAACACCGGTGGCCTTGAAGACGACTCGGACAGTCGTACGCTACCCGCAGCATCGCGGTCTTCGCTTCGCTGACCGCCTCCGCACCTTCGACATGGTAGGTCCGTCTGTTGAAAGAAAAACTTACAACCGAAACCCACCAAGCAATGACCGTAAGTAACTAGTTTAAACACTTACCTCGGTTTTTAAAACTTACCGCTGGAGAGACTTAATCGCGCCTGCCAGCCCGTTGTTGGCGCATGCTTCAGACGTAACGACGCGCATGACGACTGACGGCCTGCTTCGCGTAGTCACTCACGTGACTCCAAAGTAAATTCAAGCACATTCTATCTCAGGATTCACCACCCTCCGACTAAATAAATTCCTCTTCATCTCCTTCCTAAAAGAACGTCCTTTAATTCTAAGGCTCTGACATCTGGTCCTAGACTCCCACTGGTGGAGAGGATCACATCCACTCTATCCAGGCCTTTCACTATTCGGTAAATTTCAATGAGGTCCCCCTCTCATCTTTCTAAACTCTAGGTAGTAGAGGCCCAGTGCCGTCAAACGCTCATCACATGTTAACCCACTCATTCCTGGTAACATTTCTATATTCTATACTCCATGCCATATTAACATGGGGAAAAGGCAGTGATTTAGAAACATGAACAATAGGTGCAGGAGTAGGTCATTCAGCCCTTCGAGCCAGCACCGCCATTCAATATGATCATGGCTGATCATCTAAAATCAGTACCCTGTTCCTGGTTTCACCCCATATCCCTTGATTCCTTTAACCCTAAGAGCTAAATCTAACTCTCTCTTGAAAACATCCAGTGAATTGGCCTCCACTGCCTTCTGTGGCAGAGAATTCCACAGATTCGCAACTCTTTGGGTGAAGTTTTTCTTCATCTCAGTCCTAAATGGCATTTGCTGCATCTGAGCTTCTGCCGCATCCCGTTGGATTACGGTAAGGTCGAGGGGTGAAGTGTCTGACAAAGAACAATCCAACCAAGACCTCAAAGGTGGAACAGGCGGAGGATGATGGCTGACCTTAGTGGAGCGTCATTACGGCTGGGAAGGCAGATGAAGGCTGAAGCAGAAAAGGGTCGTCTTGACCCAGATCTGTCAAGGACCGTGACTGTCTGTGCACCAGGCTCCCCACATTAAACAAAGTCACTCATGGGCATCCTCCAAATAGGTAATAGCGCCCTGGAGACACCCATGGCCAGCCGTGACCGAAGGGGGGCCTAAGAAGAAGAAGAAGAAGAAGGGATTTTCCCATCGGAAAAAAGGCCCATTGAGTGGTTGGATAGAGACTTCTCGGGGCACTGCAGGTGCACTGTTCCACATTTCCAAACACCGTGTTAAACTGATGAAAAGATAGAGACGGCACACCAAGCAGTTGCTGATAGAGTGCCAGTTTCTGGGTAGTCGTTATAAAGGCTGGACGTGCTTCAAATAAATGCATCAGTCTGTGGCTGTTCAGCAGCCAGCACCTTTGCCAGGCATCGTGAAGCAAATGGCTGTGCATCACCCAGCATTAATGAAGGCTGGAATCAGATCAAGGCCAGGCTCTGAATCTCCACTGCCAACTCTGCATGAATGTGCATTTGAAATCACTTTGCATCAGTGTAATTGGATTCCTGATTCCACATTGGGAAACCACCTCTGCAGAATGATTGTCAATAAAAATAAAAATTGAGCAGCTCACCATCACATTCGTTCATAAACTTGTTTTGAGGAGCAGAATTAGGCCATTTGGCCCATCAAGTCTACCCCGCCATTCAATCATGGCTGATCTATCTTTCCTTCTCAACCCCATTCACCTGCCTTCGCCCCATAACCCCTGACACCCATCAAGAATCTGTCTATCTCCGCCTTAAAAATATCCACTGACTTGGCCTCCACAACCTTCTGTGGCAATGAATTCCACAGATTCACCACCCTCTGACTGAAGAAATTCATTCTTATTTCCCTTCAGAACGTAGGTCCTTTTATTCAGAGGCTATGAACTCTAGTCCTAGGCTCTTCCAGTAATGGAAACATCCTCTCCACATCCACTCTATCTAAGCCTTTCACTATTCTGTGCGGTTCAATTGTGTCCCCTTCTAAACCCCAGCTAGTACTGGTCCAGTGCCATCAAACGTTCATCATATGTTAACCCACTCACTCCTGGGAACATTCTTGTAAACCTCTTCTGGACCCTCTCCAGAGCCAGCAGATCTGCGGCCCAAAACTGCTCACGATACTCCAAATAAGGTCTTGACCAGCGCTTTATGAAGACTCAGCATTACTATCTCACAGTTTGCATTCAATGAGCAGCAAGAAAAGAAACTGAGATGTGACGCTTTCTGATTAAATAGTATCAAAGTTTATAGTGTTTCAATGTGCAGTCAGACAGAACATTTACTGTGGACTGCAGATTTATTTACAGCCCATTACTGAATGGCAGTCAATCAGTGAAAGGTGTCAGTGACACATGTGGGTTATTTTTAACACAGCGCGGACGGGCTTTCTAAATTAATGATTAATTGGCTGTCAGCTCATGAAACATTTTGTAAGTGTCAAGCGGTTTTAAAAGGAACGGGAAATCAAATACATTTGTATAAAAACAGGACATTAATCATGCAGTGAGGCGAAACACTAGGGAGGTATTTTTTCCGAGCTTTGCCTTGTAATAGGAGTCAGAGGGTGGAGATTTGAGTGTACATCGTGTACACGGGTTTACAACCATTCACTTGAAACAGTTAGAAAATCATGGGTACCCAGTATCCAATAGTTTTAAATGTGTTTCCATTGGCGAAGATAGTTCCTAGATTCATAGTCTTTAGTTTAGTTTAGAGATACAGCATGGAAACAGCCCCTCGGCCCACTGAGTCCGCGCCGACCAGCGATCCCCGCACTCCAACACTATCCTACACACACGAGGGACAATTAAAATTCACGGAGCCAATTAACCTATAAACCTGTACATCCTTGGAGTGTGGGAGGAAACCGGAGCTCCTGGCGAAAACTCCCTGGCGCAGGTCATGGGGAGAACGTACAAACTTCCTACAGACAGATCCTGTAGTCAGGATCAAACCCGGGTCTCTGGTGCTGTAAGGCAGCAACTCGACAGCTGCACCACCATGCCGCCTATGTCAAGCAGCATTGAAACTGGCCCTTCAGCCCAATCTGCCTACGCTGACCAAGGTGACCCATCTACGCTAATCCTGCCTGTCCATGTTTGGCCCATTTCCCTCCAAACCTTTCCCACCCATGTGTCTAAATGTCTTATACATGGAGTTATTGTAGTTACCTCCTCGGGCAGCTGGTTCCATACACCCACAATCCTCTCCCCTTAAATCTTTCCCCTCTCACTGTAAACCTATGTCATCTTGATTCCCCTACTCTTGGTAAAAAAACGATGCATCCACCCTACCTAGATAGTGCAGCACTGTGGTACAACAGTAGAGTAGAGCGCCGAGACCCAGGTTCAATCAATGACCCCAGGTGCTGTCTGTACGGAGTTTGTACGTCTCCCTGTGAGCGCCTGGGTTTTTTCCGGCTGCTCCAGTTGGTCGGCGTGGATTCAGTGGGACGAAGGGCCTATTGCCACATTGTATCTCGAACCTAAAAGCGAAAAGGGACAGAAGTTTCGGGGTAACGTGAGGGGGAACTTCTTTACTCAGAGGGTGGTGGCTGTGTGGAATGAGCTTCCAGCAGACGTGGTGGAGGCAGGATCGATTTTAACATTTAAGAGTAAAGTGGATAGGTATATGGACTTGAAGGGAATGGAGGGGTATGGTCTGAGTGCAGGTAGATGGGACTAGGGGAAAACAAATGGTCGGCACGGACTGGAAGGGCCGAGAGGGCCTGTTTCCGTCCTGTAATTGTTATATGGTTATATGGTTATATGAAAAGACTAACTACTCTATCTATTCTCCTCATGATCTTATGCACATCTACAACATCACCCCTCATCTGAATGTACTCCAGGGAACAATGTCCAAGCCTGCCCAACCTCTCTATATATCTCAAGCCCTTCATTCCTGACAACATCCTCGTAAATCTTATCTGCATTGCCCCTCTCATCTTTCCCCTCTCATCTTAAATCTATGTCCTCAGGCTCTTGATTCCCCTACTCTGGGTAAAAGAGTAGGTGCTGGATGAAGCAAAGTGGGAAATTGTTGCAAGGAGTTGCTGTCTCCATGAAGATGGTTCCACGTTAAACAGGTTACACCACTGCATAAAGTTGCTGCATGATGCATCGGTAAACTCCCACTAAAAAATCATATTGACCTCCTGCACTGTTTCATGCCTCAGTGCATAATCCTTAGGCAAATAGATAAAATAGCTATTATGTAAAGTGAAAGGGTGGTTTTCAGAGACTGGATAGTTTTCTCATTCCAAGGACGTGCGGGTTTGGTGGGTTAATTGGCTTGGTATAATTGTAAAATTGTCCATAGTGTGTGTAGGATAGTGTAAATGTGCGGCGATCGCTGGTCGGTGCAGACTTGGTGAGTCGAAGGCCCCGTTTCCGCGCTGTATCTCCAAGCTAAATTTTTTTTTTTTTAAATGACCAACCTTGCTAAACTTCTCAGAAAGAACCATGCCAGAGGACTGGGTGATTATGAGGAGAGGGACGTCCGGTGTTGGTCGACCAAGGAAAGTGACGGCAGGAGGCCCAGTAGCAGCCTGGGGCTTGTCAGAATCGGGCACCGCTTGTAACAGCTGGAACCTCATTAGACTATTTCTGTACTACTGCGAATCGGGGGTGCTATATATGGTGATGCTCCATTGATAGACTCAAAATGCTGAAGTAACTCAGCGGGACAGGCAGTATCTGGACAGAAGGAATGGCTGATGTTTCGGTTCGAGATTCATCTTCAGTGATCTGTCTCGACCCGAAACGTCGCGCATTCCTTCTCTCCAGAGATGCTGCCTGTCCCGCTGAGTTACTTCAGCATTTTGTGTCTATCTTCGATTCAGAGTAGCATCTGCAGTCCCTTCCTACACGTGATGCTCCACTGGACGTTTGCAAGAAAATAATTTCACTGGACGTTTGCACTTCGCGCGTGCGACAATAATGCACCCTACTAATGTTAATGCACCAGTTTAGTTTATTGTCACGTGTACCTAGGTACAGGGGAAAGCTTTTGTTGCGTGCTACATTATGTCCTTGATCAAAAGATTGAAAAGAATAACTAGTGGAACTAGCCAGCAAGCCCAATGTCAGTAGTGGAGAGATGTTTTAATATCCACCATTTACTTGGTTCATTACAAGCTCCAGTCTAAACCCCATCTTAAAAGAATCATGCAATTATTCTTTGGAAAAATAAGTGGGCTAAAAATGACAGCCAGAGTGAATTTGATAACGGCAAATCATGATTGATTGAGTTGATTGGATTTCTGACATATGACCAAGGTATTGTGGTCGATGCTGTCGTTGATGAGATACTGCATTTAAAGATACACCACACAAACAGGCCCATCGGCACAGCAAGGTCATGCCAGTCATCGATCACCCGTTCACATTATTTCTATATAGCCTCATTTTTGCATCTCTTTTTTTTGTTTTTTTTGATGAATATTTTTTATTAGTTGTAAATACATATTAATAGAAAATACTTCTTGCATACATTCATTTTTGCATCTCTATGTTCTAGTTCTATGTTATCCCACTATCTCATCCACACTAGCGACAATTTACAGAGGCCTTTTAACCCACAAACCCGCACGTTTTGGGGAAGTGTGGAGGAAAACAGAGCATCCGAAGGAAACCCCATGCGGTCACAGGCTGAACATGCAAACTCCACACTGACAGCACCCAAAAGCAGGTTTGAACCCAGGTCTCTGGTGTTATGAGGCAGCAGCTCTACCTGCTGCGCCACCGCGCCACACTTGCATGATGCACTCGTGAGCAAAACCCCTCTGTATCCACTCCCCACCTGGCTACGATTCTATCTGCTCTTTACCTTTCTCATAATGGTTCCCATTACCACTTTCCAATCACTTTCTAATTATGATCCACCTTGCCATCTCCAACCTCCCCCTCCCTTCCATGGATCCAAATACCCCATTTTGTATCTACCTCTACCTTGCATCCACCTCCTCTGCCTTCCAACTCCCCTCCCCTACCTGGCCTAATCTCCCCCTCATCCTTCACCTCCTCTTCCGTTCAACTGTCACCCTCCGGCCCCAGTCTCACCATTTCCCTTCTCCACTTCAAACTGAGCCATAGAGTATACAGTGTGAAACGTTCCCACACCGACCAACATGTCCCACCTACACTAGCCCCACATGCCTGCATTTGGCCCGTATCTCTCTAAACCTGCACTATCCATGCACCTGTCTAATTGGCTTCTTAAACATTATGATAAGTCCCTGCCTCAACTACTTCCTCTGGCAGCTCGTTCCATACACCCACCACCCTTTGTGTGAAAAAGTTACTTCTCAGTTTTGTATAAAATCTTTTCCCCTTCACCTTAGACCTATGCTCACTTTGTCCTCGATTCCCCTACTCTGGGCAAGAGACTCTGTGCGTCTACCCGATCTATTCCTCTCATGATCTTATACACCTTTATAAGATCACCCCTCATCCTCCTGCGCTCTAGGGAATAGAGTCCCTGGTTATCTTTTCTCTCCTCTCCGTCCTGAAGAAAGATTTTGACCCAAAGTGTCTATTCTCCGACAGGTGCTTCTCGACCCACTGAGTTCCTCCAGCAGATTGCTTGTTGTTGCAGATTGCAGCATCTCCAGCCTCTTGTGTAAGCCTTGCTAATGACGGGGCCATCAGTTACATTCAGCAACCACAGAACCCTCAACACTCTAAATATTTAAACACGGCTGTGAACATAGAATAATTTCTTTATTGTCATTGTAACATGAACCATGTACAATGAAATTTAAAAAAAAATGTCAGCCAGTCAGTGCACCATTCAAACATTTCTAAAAGCTAACGATACATACAAGGTAAAAGATAAACAACTAAAATAAATGTGAAAATAGCACGCATAAACACCCAACCCTACATCCTTCTGTGGATTTCACAGTGTACCAACCACAGTCCCTTAGTCCCTGCGTTCCTTGGCAGCTACATTTAGTGCCTTTATAGCAGTGGGGCAAAAACTGTTTTTAAGTCTGTTTGTCCTTGCCCTTGTAGATCTGTACCATTGCCTGACGGCAACAGTTCAAACAGGGAGTGTCCGGGGTGGGAAATGTCCTTTATAATATTCTGGGATTTTTTGATGCAGCGAGAACTGTGTAAGTCTTCCAAGGTAGGGAGAGGGCAGCCGACAATCCTCTGGGCGTTGTCAATGGCCCTCTGGAGCGCTTTCCTCTGAGCCGCTGTGCAGCTGGTGTACCACACGCATACACAGTATGTTAGGATGCTCTCAATGGAGCACCGATAAAAGGACAGCAGCAGTCTCTGACTGATGTTATTCTTCCTGAGCACCCTCAGGAAGTGCAGTCTCTGCTGGACCTTTTTCAGCAGCGCAGAGGTGTTCACGCTCCACGTCAGGTCCTCCTCAATATGGATTCCCAGGAAGCGGAAATCCGCCACCCTCTCCACACGGTCCCCTCTGATGATCAGTGGTACCATGTCCGTTTTGTTCTTCCTGAAGTCTATTATTATCTCCTTGGTCTTTAAGGTGTTGAGGAGCAGGTTATTTTCTCCACACCACACTATCAGCTGTTCCGCCTCATCCCGAGAGGCGTATGCGTCCCCCCTGGAGATGAGTCCCACCACCGTAGTGACATCCGCTAATTTGGCAATGGTGTTGCTGTGGTGGGTGGGGGTGCAGTCATGTCTGCAGATGGTGTAGAGCAGGGGGCTCAGCACGCAGCCCTGTGGAGAGCCGGTACTGAGGCTGAGGGCCGTGGATGTGTGATGGCCCATTCTGACTCTCTGGCTGCGACCCGATAGGAAGCTATTTATCCACTTGCAGGTGGAGTGTGGAAGTCCCAGGTCCCCCAGTTTGTTCACCAGTTTGTGGGGAAGGATAGTATTAAAAGCAGAGCTGTAGTCCACAAAGAGCATCCGCACGTAGCTCCCCCGCTGCTCCAGGTGGGACAGTGTAGCATGGAGAGCTGTGGCTACAGCGTCCTCTGTAGATCTATTCACTCTGTACACAAACTGGTGGGGGTCAAAGCTTCGGGGCAGGAGTAATGTGATGTGACCCCGGACCAGTTTTTCAAAGCACTTCATCACCACTGGTGTGAGTGCGACTCGCCGGCAGTCGTTGGGGCTGGAAATGTGGGTTTTTTTGGGCAAGGGGACTATGGTTGCGGACTTCAGACAGGGTGGAACAATGGACTGGGCCAGAGACTGGTTAAAAATCCTCGTGAGGACTCCAGCCAGCTGGTCTGCGCAGTCCTTCAGCACGCGTCCAGAGACGCCGTCGGGTCCAGTGGCCTTCCTTGGAGTGATGGCCCGCAGCGTGCGCCTCACCTCATGCTCCTCTATTTTGAGGGTTAAGCTGCTGTGGACCATATGGTGTGATGTGGCTGTCCCGGGTGGCTCCACTTCTCAAAGCGAGCAAAGAAGAGGTTCAGCTCCTCTGCCAACGAGGCGTCACCTTCAGCAGCTCCAAGGTTTGTCTTATAGTTGGTGAGATACTGGATCCCCAGCCACACCTGCCTGCTGTTGTTACTGTCCAGGTGGTCCTCTACCTTCCTCCTATAGTCTGACTTGGCCTCTCTGATGCCTCTCTTCAGGTTAGCTCGGGCCGTGCTGTATAAAGCCCTATCGCCAGACCTAAAAGCGGTGTTCCTCTCTTTTAACAGCCGCTGGACCTCCCGGGTCATCCAGGGCTTCTGGTTGGGGTAGACCCTGATGCGTTTGTCCATGGTGACCGTGTCCATGCAGTTTTTAATGACTCAGAAAATACATCACTCAGAAAATACAGATATTTTGCAGTACAAAAGAAACAAGATCCAAAGAGAAAGGCTTTACACATGGAACATAGTCATGGAGCAGATTAGATAAAATTGCAGGAAAGCGTGTTGAAATGGAGACAATAAGCAAAATCTTATAGACCGCACGGAATGGTTTTCATGTTGTGCTTTTCTGCTCATTCTGACATCATGGAAAAGTTGGGCAGGAAAACATTAGATATAATAGACAATCGACAATAGGTGCAGGAGTAGGTCATTCGGCCCTTCGAGCCAGCACCGCCATTCACTGTGATCATGGCTGATCATCCACAATCAGTACAATCATCCACAATCTTATACTGATAACCCTTGTGTAGGAAGGAACTGCAGATGCTGGTGCAAACTGAAGATAGACACAAAATATTGGAGTAACTCAGACTGAAGTAGTGTGATGAAGGGCCTTGACCTGAAACGTCACCTGTTCCTTTTCTCCAGAGACCCGCTGAGTTGCTCCAGCATTTTATGTCTATCTCAAAGTCAAGGTCAAAGTCAACTTTGTCAATTCAAATAATGCAACAAGTAGTTACACAGAGGATTGAAATTGCGTATCCCCATACTCCAAATGTGCAAGTAATATTTATTTATAACACAGACAGACAATCTACCATTTAAAAATACCATAAAAAAAATATACCATTAAAAATAGACATGATATAGTGTGCCAGAGTCTAGTAACATTTTGAGGTATGTTATTAAAGTGCAATAATAAAAGGTACAATATAGAAAAGTGCAAATTGCATACATTTGACAGTCAGTTGATCTTTGTTTGTGTAGTGTTCATGGAATTTTCTTGAGTGAGTTGAGTAGTCTGATGGCCTGAGGGAAAAAGCTGTTTTTGAATCTGGTGGTTTTGCACCGCATGCTGCGGTAGCGCTTGCCGGATGGAAGGGGGGTGAACAGTTTGTGTGCTGGATGGGTGGTGTCTTTGATGATATTGGTTGTTCTCTTGCGACAGCGAGATGGGTATATGTCCTGGATTGCTGGTTGGGGTGATCTGGTGATCTTCTCCGCTGTCCTCACCACTCTCTGTAGGGCCTTCTGGTCAGCAGCAGAGCAACTGCCATACCAGACTGAGAGACTGCTGGTAAGAATGCTCTCAATGGCACCCCTGTAAAAGGTGGTGAGGGCAGAAGGGGGGAGGTCGGCTCTCCTCAACCGTCGAAGGAAGTGGAGGCGTTGCTGTGCTTTCTTGACTAGGGAGATGGTATTGGTAGACCATGTCTGATCATCTGTGATGTGCACTCGCAGGAACTTGGTGCTTTTCACAGACTCCACTGCACTGCCATTGATGGTGAGTGGGTTGTGTACTGTCTGTTTCTTCCTGAAGTATCTCCAGGTAACCCTTGTTATAAAAGACCATCAGAGGTTTGGGGAATGGTGTCTGTTATTGCTAATTGTCTACTATAAAGTTCAAATTCAAGGTTCAAATTTATTTGTCACATGTACCAAATAAGGTACAGTGAAATGAATTTGCTATGCAGCCATGCAATTGAAAAAAAAACACACAATACACAATAGAATTTAACGTAAAAATCCACCACAGCATTCTTCACTATGGTGGAAGGCAGTAAAGTTCAGTTAGTCCTCCTCCTTTGTTCATCCGTGGTCGGGGGCTTGAGCCCTCCATAGTCGCCGCTTCGAACGGCCGGATGTACAGGCCCTCTCATCGGGATGATCCAAACTCCGACGTCGGGATGGTCAAACACACTCCGTGGCTTGGAGTGCCCGAATCGGCACTTTCCTACCGGAGACCGCGGCTTCAGGACTATACAGGCCGCAGGCCGGTGGTCGGAGCTCTTCTCCGGCGATCCCCGGCAAGGGATCCCAGGCTCCAGATGGAGAGTCCACGCCACGCCCGCGGCTAGGAGCTCCGCAGACCACAGCCCCATGATGCCAAAGTCACCAGGCCAGCAATCGGAGCACTCCTTTCTGAGGAACCACGGCAAGGGATCGCACCGCTCTGTGATGGAAAAGTCCATGCTGCGCCCGCTGCTGAAACTCTGGGCCCGACTCTGGGAAAGGCTGCTCCAATCCAAGCTGTTAGGCCGTAAGAGGGGTGGTGGAGAAGTGACATGGAAAAAGTCTCCTCTCCGTCGAGGAAGTGACTGAAAAACGGTTTCCCCCCCTTTCCCCCAGGCCCACCACCCCCCACATAATGTATACCCTATAGACACTAAAACAATCATTTGGACATTAAAAAAAACAAAAAAGTCGAAATAACGAACACGCTGCTGGTGGGGCAGCTGATTCGCATCAACCTATAAATGAAGGGTAAACATGTACAGCATTGGAAAAACAGCCAATGCTGTATTAACAAGACACACAATAGGCAGGAAAGGACACAAAGTTCATAATACTTTAAACATAGAAAATCAATACAGTCACTCCATGAAAAAACAAACTTAATACTTTGTTTCCGATATAAACGGACAACTTTGTTACAACAGATTTTCTTTGCTGTAATAAAAATCCGTTATAAACAGGTTTGTGATAACGAGGGTAAACGCTACTCGTTTTTTAATCTGCCTTAATGTTCTGGGGCGGCACAGTGGCGCAGCGGTAGAGTTGCTGCCTTACAATGCCAGAGACCCGGGTTCAATCCTGACCTCGGCTGCTGTCTGTACAGAATTTGTACGTTCGCCCCGTGACCTATGTGGGTTTTCTCTAGGTACTCCGGTTTCTTCCCCCACTCCAAAAATGTACAGGTTTGTAGGTTAATTGGCTTCAGTAAAATTGTAAATTGTACCTATCGTGTAGGATATAGTGTTCAGGGTGATCACTGGTCAGCGTGGACTCGATGGGCCAAAGGGCCTGTTTCCGCGTTGTATCTTTAAACTCCTGTACTCCTTAATTTTCTACAATCCTTTCAATCAACCTCTTACCGCCTCCTCATTGCCAGAAGCCCGACTCAATAATCAAGAATCTTCATGCCATAAATCTCATAGAGTCATAAGGGTCTGTCGCACTTTTTTTTTTCAGCGACTGCCGGCGCCATTGACTGACGTACCAGGCCGCCGAAAAACCGTCAAGTTGCACGACAAGCTACAACACAGTTGACGACACGCTGTGACAATTTACGTCATCCGGCGTCACATTTTTTCGGGACCTGGGGCGACCACCACAGCGACAACATTCGACAACCTACGACATCCTGCGACCGCACAGACATTGAACGACAGCAACCGAGGTCAGCATATGTCCACCCGCTACACGATACGGCAAGATACGACATCTGAAGACAACAGAAGACAAGTAACGTCATTTTGATGTGTATCTTGATGCAGGCACTGTCGCCGGTTGACGTATGATAGGTACGGTGACGCAGGTTGTTGCAAAAGGAATTCGCCGAGGTCATGACCTTTCGACATAATACGTCACATGGCGTCATCCTGGCGACAACCTGTGACAGCACCTATGACAGGAGACGCCAGGCAACATCAAGTCCACTGTCACTGCAAGGTTTTGAACATTTCAAAATCCAGCGGTGACAAGAAATAAATGACGACACTTGTGGAGGCAGCTCACGATAACACAGACGTCAGCCCACGTCACGCCATGACCATGAAGCAGCGTGACAGCCTATTTTTCGACTGTCACTGAAAAATGTCACCGTGGAACAGGGGCTATAGAGTGATACAATGTGGAAATAGCCCCTTCGTACCAACTTGCCCACACAGGCCAACATGCCCCAAATACACTAGTCCCACCTGCCCGCAGTTGGTCCATACCCCGCCAAACTTGTCCTATCCATGTACCTGTCTAACTGCTTCTTGAATGTTGGGGTAATCCCAGCCTCAACTACCTCCTCTGGCAGCTTGTTCCATGCACCCACCACCCATTGTGTGAAAAGGATAAACCTCAGATTCCCATTAAATCCTTCCCCCTTCACCTTCAATCTATGTCCTCTCATCCTCGATTCACCTACTCTGGGCAAGAGACTGTGCATCTACCCGATCTGTGAGCTGGGTGGGCCAAAGGGCATGTTTCCACACTGAATCTCTAAACTAAACTAAATGGTAAAAGGGCAGTTATCAGAACCTTAACCGGATCCAAAGCTTAATGTTATACTGCTGATACACAAGCTATAGTGAAAGGTCTGGGTAGATTAGATCACAAACATTTATGGTTAAAGATAAGTATTTTTCAACCCTCAATAGAGAGCATGGTTTTGCATGTATTTACATTCAGCATTTCACCAGTAAAATTGTATTGCCAATCTTTTGCATGGGGAAATTTTAATTCAAAGTCAACCTTTCAACGAAGATAAACACAAAACACTGGAGTAACTCAGCTGGTCAGACTGCATTTCTGGAGAAAAGGAATAGGTGACATTTCTTCAGACTGAGAGTCAGGGGAAAGGGAAACCATAGATTTAGACAGCGATGCAGATAGATATAGAACAAATTAATGAAACATATGCAAAAAAATAACAATGATAAAAGAATCAGGCCATTGTTATCTGTGGACCAGGAGAAAATGAGGTACAGACAGTGTAACTCACCTAGACGACAGTGAAACTAGTATAACAACATGTGGGGGGGATGGAGAGAGGGGGGATGAAAGGGTTACTTGAAGCGAGAAAAATCAAGAATCACACCGCTGGGTTGTAAGCTGCCCAAGCAAAATATGATGCGCTGTTCCCCCAAAATATGATGCGCTGTTCCTCCAATTTGCTTTGGGCCTCACTGACAATGGAGGAGGCTCAGGAAAGGGAGGTCAGTGTTGGAATGGGAAAGGGAGTTAAAGCAACCAGGAGATCAGCACTTCAAAGTATAGTTTCTGGCAAGTTTTAGTCAAATGTTGCATTCCTTGATACGTTCAACTCTCCCTTCCCATCCTCTCCCCACTTTCCCCAGCAGACACAGCAGATATAGTCATAGAGTGATACAGTGTAGACACAGGCCCTTCGGCCCAACTTGCCCACAATGTCCAAGCTACACTAGTCTCACCTGCCCGCGTTTGGTCTATATCCCTCCAAACCTGTCCTATCCGTGTACGTGTTTAACTGCTTCTTAAATGTTGGGGTAGTCCCATTCTCAACTACCTCCTCTGGCAGCTTGTTCCATACACCCACCACCCTTTGTCTGAAAACTTTACCGCTCGGATTCCTATTAAATCTTTTCCGCTTCACCTTGAACCTATGTCTCCTGGTCCCTGATTCCCCTACTCTGGGCAAGAGACTCTGTGCATCTACCCGATCTATCCCTCTCATGAGTTTGTATACCTCTATATGATCTCCCCTCATCCTCCTGTGCTCCATGGAATAGAGACCCAGCCTACTCAACCTCTCCCTATAGCTCACACCTCTAGTCCAGGCAACGTCCTCATAAATCTTTTCTGAACCCTTTCAAGCTTGACAACATCTTTCCTATAACATGGTGCCCAGAACTGAACACAATATTCTAAATGCGGTCTCACCAATATCTTATACAACTGCAACATGACCTCCCAACTTCTATACTCAATCCTCTGACTGATGCAGGCCAAAGTGCCAAAAGCCTTTTTGACCACCTTATCTACCTACAACTCGACCGTTAAGGAACCATGCGCCTGTACTCCTAGATCCCTCTGCTCTACAATACTCCCCAGAGGCCTACCATTTACAGTGTAGATCCTGCCCTCACACCTCACACTTATACACTTCTAAAATTCCATCAACCATTCTTCAGCCCACCTGGCCAATCGATCCAGATCCTGCTGTAATTGTTCACAACCATCTTCACTATCTGCAAAACCACTAACTTTTGTATCATCAGCAAACTTGCTAATCTTGCCCTCTATATTCTCATCCAAATCATTGATGTAGATGACAAACAGTAACGGGCCCAGCACCAAACCTTGTGGCACACCACTAGTCACAGGCCTCCATTCTGAGAAGCAACCTTCCACCATCACCCTCTGCTTCCTTCCATGGAGCCGATTTGCTTAGTACAGGTGTCAGAGGTTATGTGGGGAAGGCAGGAGAATGGGATAGGGATAGAGAGATAGATCAGCCTTGATTGAATGGCGAGTCGACTTGATGGCCCAAATGGCCTAATTCTACCCCTATCATTTATGATCATATGACTGTATGTTTTCTATGGCGCATCTGTAGAACTTTGTAAGAGTCATCGGAGACATGCCAAAATTCCCTAGTTTTCTTAGGAATTTGGGCGTAAGGCAGGGGATGGAATAGGGTGTCAGCAGCTGAAGTGAAAGCATTGACTGAAGGCAAACACAAGTCAGTCACAGCTCCGGTGAGCTACGAGAGTCAGCCTTGGGAGTAATCCAAGACTGTCTTTCAAAACCGGCATTTGGTACGTATTTGAGACAAGGTCAGAAGAGTCCATCGGATACTGTGTAAATGGGCTGTCTCACTTGGGTGACCTAATTGGCGAGTTTAGAAGAGTTAAAAAAAATTACATGTTGAAGACCTCCTTTGACTATGTAGAAGACCTTCTTCGACCTCCGTCGACTATGTTGAAGACCAGCTATGACTAGCTACGACTAACTTCGGGAAAATTGGACACCGAATAGTGGAGGGTGAAGACGACCTCCTTCGATCTCCTTCGACCTCCCTTTGACTATGATGAAGACTATCTACGACTACCTTCGACTACGCTTGATTACCTACGACTAAGATGCCGACCTACTACGACCTACTATGACTAAACCTACGAGTAAAAAGATTTTTTCCATGGCGACCTTTTTTTATACGCGGGCATTTTTTTAGGCTCTCGAGCATGAAGGAGAGTTACGAAGACCTCCTACGACCTCGTGTCGACCATGCTGCGAGTATGAGTCGAGGGCAAACTCGCTAGAACTCACGGATTAGGTCACCCAAGTGGGACAGGCCCTTGAGAAGGAACTGCAGATGCTGGTTTAAACCGAAGGTAGGCACAAAAAGCTGAAATAACTCAGCAGGACAGGCAGCACCTCTGGAGAGAGTAGGAATGGGTGATGTTTTGTGTCAAGACCCTTCTTCAGACTGGTTAGGGATAAGGGAAACGAGAGATATAGACGATGAAGTGGAGAGATAAATAACGATGAATGAAAGATATGCAAAAAAGTAACAATGATAAAGGAAACGCCATTGTTAGCTGTTTGTAGGATGAAAATGAGAAGCTAGTGCAACTTTGGTGGGGGAGGGATAGAGAGAGAGGGAATGCCTGGGTTACATGAAGTGAGAGAAATCAATATTCATACCACTGGGCTGTAAGCTGCCCACGCAAAATATGAGATGCTGTTCCTCTAATTTGCATTTAGCCTCACTCTGACAGCATTGGAGTTACTCCAGCTTTTTGTGTCTATCTTTAGCGTTGGATACTGATGTGTGGTGATGAATCTAACGTCGGCCTCGACAGAGAATCAATTCCCATTAAAGAATCACACAGCATGAATGAATTAAAACAAGAGATTGCAAGTCCTACAGTTCAAGAGACCAATAAAATGATACAAACCACCTGGGAGGATTGAACCGACAAAGGATGCCAGTGAACAGACTGGATCTGTATGACAGGCAGCACGGTGGCGCAGTGGTAGAGTTGCTGCCTTACAGCGCTTGCAGCTCCAGAGACCCAACTATGACTATGGGTGCTATCTGTACGGAGATTGTATGTTCTCCCTGTGACAGTGTACTTCTTTACAGTACTATGTTTACACGTTCTGTTGTGCTGCAGCAAGTAAGAATTTCATTGTTCTATCTGGGACACATGACAATAAAACACCCTAGACTCTTGAGCATGTACGTTTTCTCCAAGATCCTCGGTTTCCTCCCACATTCCGAAGAGCGGGTTTGAAGGTCAATTGGCTTGGTGTAAATGTAAAATTGTCCCTAGTGTGTGTGTGTAGGATAGTGTTAGTGTGGGGGGATCGCTGGAAGGCGCAGACTCGTTGGGCCAAAGGTCCTGTTTCCACGCTGTATCTCTGAAGCTAAAAACGAAAGACTGGGTACGCATGTGAATGTGTTCACACACTTACTTTCAAAGGAAAGCAACGAGCTGTATTTACGTATGATGTTGAAATTCAGCAACATCATTATGTACACATCAGACATAAGCACCACTTGTTCTCCTCTTGGTGCTGCCAGGTTGGAAGAAAGTACAGACCTTTGCTTCAAAGATCCCATTGTTCCACAGTCGTTGCAAAGTTAGAACGTAGCAGTACTTCCACCCTGGTGCACAGTGCAATTTTAAATGTCTAACATCTTTGTTTGTGCGCACCGAGTGGAAACCGCATGTATTTTATGGGCATGCCTGACCAGAACGCGTGAGGTTTTTGAAAACCTTTATTGCAAACCGCAGAAAATCATTCTGCTGTGTGAAAGAATACATGGGTTATTTTTGGGATTGAAATTTTTTCTCCCATTCAATTACGAAACTACATCCAGTTTCCACGGAGAAACTTGTTTTTTAAATGAAAGAAAATAAATAAGCATTCATTTTCTAAAACATGGAGGGATGGAACGTTGATCTCCTGCGCTGGATTTGCCGTAGGGCAGCAACTCTCCCTCTGCGCCATGACATTGAATAAACTGCTGAGATAATAAAAGTACTGGTGTTTATATAGCTTTATTACTGTAATATATCTGCTTTTTATTTAAACAAGAAAAAAAGGTATTTCAAAGTAAATGGCGTGTTTGAACTGAAATGATTAATGTTTAGCTTAGTTTAGTTTAGCGATATAGCACAAGTCTGCTCCGACCAGCGAACCCCGAACACTAACACTATCCTACACACACACTAGGGACAAATTACAATTTTTCCAAAACCAATTAACCTACAAACGTAGGACACGGGGAGAATGTACAAACACGTGCAGACAGCACCCATAGTCAGGATCGAACCTGGGTCTCTTACGCTGTAAGGCACCAACTCCACCCCTGCGCCACCGTGCTGCAGCGTAATGCTTGAAAGTCCGAAATAATTTCATGCATCATTTCATCGGCCCAATTGTTCCAGATCATTTCAAATTTAGCAATCCAATCACAGAGCATAGACCATAGAACAGCACAGCACAGAAACAGGTCCTTCGGCCCACAATGTTGGCACCGAACATAATGCCAAGTTAAACTAATCTCTGCCAGTGCATGATCCATATCCCTTCATTTCCTACATATCTCTGAGCCTATCCAAATACCTTTTACCTTGTACCTGGTACCTTCCAAAGAGTCCACTATGTTGGAAGCTGGACAATTTTATACTGGACAATTTTTACATTAATTAAGCCAACTAATCAAGCCTACAAACCTGTACGTCTTTGGAATGTGGGAGGAAAGCAAAGATCTCGGAGAAAACCCACGCGGGGAGAACATACAAACTCCGTACAGACAGTGCCCGTAGTCGGGATCGAACCCGGGTCTCCGGTGCAGCATTTTGTTGCAAGGCAGCAACTCTACCGCTGCGCCACCGTGACTGTGGTAAATCTCACCTTAAATGGCACTAGGATCTGCCTGAACCACCACTTCTGGCAGCTCGTTCCGAGCACCCTCCACTCTCTGTGTCACAAAACGTGACACACAAATCTCCTTTAAATTGTTCCACTCTCACCTCAAAGCTATGCCCTCTAGTCTTTGACATTCACACGCTGGGAAAACGGTTCTGATTGTCTACCTTAATCAATGGCTCCCATTATTTTATAAACATCTATCTGGTTTCCCCTCAGTCTCCGACCCTGCAGGGAAAACAATCTGTCTGTTCAACTTCTCCTTATAACTATACCCTCTCATCCAGGCAGCTTTCTGATAAACCTCTTCTGCACCCTCTCCCAAGCCTCCACATCCTTCCTGCACTGCTTGGTTTGGGAACAGCTCCATCCAAGACAGCAGGAAATTGCAGCAAACTATGGATCCATCTCACAAACCAACCTCCCTTCCACTGACTCCAATTATACCTCACGCTGCCTCGGCAAAGCCAGCAGCATAATCAAGGATGAGTCGCAGCCTGGCCACTCCCTCTTCTCCCCTCTCCCATCAGGTAAAAGGTATAGAAATGTGAAAGCACACACCTCCCGATTCAGGGACAGTTTCTTCCCAGCTGTTATCAGGCAACTGAACCATCCTACCACAACTAGATAAGTACTATCCGTAAGTGCTATCTACTACATTCAAGACCCTCTGATTATCCTTGATCAAGTTTACTGGTTTTATCTTGCGCTAAACGTTATTCCCTTATCGTGTATCTGTACGCTATGAATGGTTCAATTGTGATCACGTATTGTCTTTCCGTTGACTTGGTTGGCACGGAACTAACGTTTTTCACCGTACCTGGGTACACGTGACAATAAACTAAACTGAACTGAACTGGGACTGCACCAATACTCCAAGTGCGGTCTTGTCAAAGTACGATAAAGCAATCCGACTTTCCGCACTGCAATTTATTTGCACTCGAGGTCCTATCCAGTTCCCTTTTGAAAGCGTAGGAAGGTTCTGAAGAAATCCAAAGAAGGGTCTCGACCCAAAACGTCATCAATTCCTTCTATCCAGAGAGCAGTGCTGAACTAATATCTACCTCATTGGTGACCCTCGGAATATCCTAGATCATCACCCATTCCTTCTCTCCGGAGATGCTGTCTGTCCCGCTGAGTTACTCCAGCACTTTGCGTGTGTCTCCGGTTTAAACCTGCAGTTCCTGCTTACACACTTGATTGTAGTTTGCTGCCTTCACACTGTAAATGGCTCAATTGTAATAATGTATTGTCTATCTGCTGTTAGCACGCAACAAAAGCTTTTCACTGTAGCTCGGTATACGTGACAATAAACTATACTGGACTTTCAATCCAGAGATGAGAAATGTTCCGCTGAATTGCTCCAGCATTTTGTGTCTATTTTCCCCTCAGAAAGCCTTAATTGACTCATTTTGTTGATTGCCAGTGAATCTGGACCAGGAAGGAGTCCAATAGTTGGCCTCGAACGCAGAGTAAATTGTAACTCAGGTTTATGTGTCGCCACCCATGTACTGCACCACTGCACAAAGATAGTGCAGTTATCTAGGAGTGAATTACGTCTATAAATTGAAGATTAAACAGAGCTTCTTTTCTTTAACGTAGACAGGGCCTCTTGCACATGGATCAAGTCCAGAGGAACTTTCATGGTTCACCGTGCCAGACATGGCGAATCCTTGCAAATAACAGGATTCCTCTAAAGTTACAAAGATCATAATGTATCTGGCATCAGGAGTGAAGAAAGAGCCTATATGCTCCACATTCCTGCACAGTGTCTGGCTCGATTAATGAAAAAAACATATATTCAGGAGTTAATGTTATTATAGGCAATAGACAATAGGTAGAGGAATAGGCCATTCGGCCCTTCGAGCCAGCACCACCGTTCACTGTGATCATGGCTTCTTCCTCTTCTTCGTGTCCATCTTGTTATAAATGTTGATCTCGCTGTCATCGTCCTCCCTGAAAAGGACGCAAGCTTCCGGCGACAATCAGTGGAAGCCATCACTGGTCGCAGTAGATGATGGTGGGATCATCCACAATCAGTACCCCGTTTCTGCCTTCTCCCCATAAACCTGGACTCTGCTATCTTTAAGAGCTCTAAATAACTCTCCCTTGAAATCATCCAGAGAATTGGCCTCCACAGCCTTCTGAGATGGAGAATTCCACAGATCTGATGTGGAATGTTTATTCGTCAAACACTTCAGCTATCTTTCTGATTCTGGTGACAAGAATGGCCAACACAACACAGGCATGATGACACGGTGGCGCAGTGGTAGAGTTGCTGCCTAAAAGGCCTGTCTCACGGTACGAGTTGACCCACGAGGTACCCCGAGTGAAAGACTCGTGGTTGTGCACGAGACTCCAAGTTTATGAACAAGAGTGTAACCGAGTTCCCACGGGTATGACTAAGTTTGCCGTTTACTTCTAATTTCTGCGATGTTCCAAGTTCCTCTCCCGAGTTACCAAGTTCCTCTCCCGGGTTACTCTTGAGCCAACCGTGAATGAAAGCCTGTTTTAAGTATCAAATAGAGGAGCTGGACAGCATCTCATACAGTAAGTATATTCTGATTCAGTATTGAAAGTTATTCAATTTCAGAACTTAAAAAAACTAGGCAGGATCTCGGCCCCACACTCGCTGCCATTGTGCAGCAAGGAGGAGGTGGTGGCGAAGCAACAGCGTAAAAAGAAGACAATTCCATCCTGCGGCTTTGAGTTAAAGATAGAATTCAGCGCGGCCGCGTCTATTGATGTGACCTACAAAGGTAAAATGTGCACCGTCCAGTGCCAGAGCTAGGCTGGGATCATTCTCTGCTCACATCTCTCTCTTTCTGTGTGTGCATTAGCAGGGGGAAGAGCGGTCTACCTCGCTGGGGCACAAGACCACTGCCGCCTGCCCCTTGCAGCCATCAACTTGTTTGTTCCTTTGGTGCGCCTCATCTGCCCAGCTCCCATCCCAGCGCTGCCCCAGCTCTCTGCCCCATTCTCTTGGAAATGTCGCTTCCGCCGCTGTAACGAGGAGGGGTCCGGCTGGCTGGCTTGGTGGGTGGGTGGGTGAGCAGGGAGGGGGAGTGGGTACAAACCACCAAATCCATTCTCAAAGGTCGGGCAGAGCCGTGTAGAACTCGCGTTTCTCTCTGCTTCATATACGTGGGAATTCCCTCAGTATGGTCACTCAGCGGGCAGGCAGCATCTCTGGGGAGAAGGAATGGGTGACGGGATGACGTTTAAAATTTCAATCATGGGCAAACCAACTTGCCCCAGGCTGCTTTACATTATTTATTGTGTTGAGTTGTTTGTGAGGCTGGGACTTCTCTGAGGGTCGCCACCTTATAGTGGAGACATATGCGTGTGCCTTAGATCCTGTAAGCTGGCCTCATGGCAGGAAGGTGGAGGGGGAGGTCCTTGACAAAGCGCGGCCCAAGGAGATGACCTCAGTGGAACTGGCCGAGGATGGTGTTTGGCCGGCGGCTGAGAAGGTGGAAGAAGGCTGCAGCAGGGAGAGACTCCCAACCGTGGTGGAGCCCATATCATTGGACCCGGGACTGTCAGTGAATGTTGTTCGAAAAGTGTTATTTTACCAATCTCTTTTGTTGGAGATGGTCATTGCCTGATAATAGAATTACAGAGTCAAACAGCACAGAACCATCCTTTCACGTCCTTTTTACCCATCCGCACTAATCTGCTCAAATTAGGTCCTTATCCTTTCCCTGCCTTGTCTATTTAAATACTTTAGAGAATACAGCGGGGAAACAGACCCTTTAGACCAACGATCCCTGCACATTTACACCATCCTACCCACACTAGGGACAACTTTTACAAGCCAATTAACCTGCAAACCTGAACATCTTTGTAGTGTGGGAGAAAGCCGAAGATCTTGGAGAAAACCCACGCAGGTCACGGAGAAACATACACACAAAGTCATTCACATCAAGATCCTTTTTATTTTGATGCTCGTTTTTTGAGCTGATGAAACTGCAATGTTACAGTTCAATCACAATCACAGGAAGCACAGAACACATTGTGAGCTTTCCAAACCTTGATGTAACAAACAATGTGAAATCAAGAGGGTAATACAGAGAGAGACAGTAATAATTCCAATCAGCACAATCTAAATCAAGATAGGATCAGCCTCCACACAGGGACTTTCCCACAGTCAGTGTCTGCCCATCACCACCACCCCCATGCCCCTGACGCTTTCCTGTCTACATGTGTGTGTCAGAGAGATGGCACCAAATGCCCTGGACACCGCTCTGTACTGCTGCACCTTTGAACTGTGATGCCCAACTCTCACCGGTGGGATTTGAGGAAGGGCTCCAGCAGAATGGACGAGGAGGGGAGTCAGGTTAAAGAGGGAGGACTTGTCTGTTCTGAGCAGTCTATGGGCTTCAGTCAAGGGTCAGTGTGTGGGGCAGTGCCCTGGAGTTACATCCTTTAGACATCCACCATGGTTCCCCGCTCCCCGTCCCTCTCTCAATGTGTGAATGAGAATGGCCGAGAATATCACTGATTTCGCATCCAATCCTGTAAAATGTGAAGAGTTAGGATTGTCATATGTCAGTTTAAAGTTGCAGCTTTACCATCAGAGATGGAGCACAAAGACGCAGCAGAAATTTAGAAACGTCATCCCGTCACCCATTCCTTCTCTCCAGTGATGCTGCCTGCCTGCTGAGTTAAAGAGTTCCCCTCACGAATTAGGTAATAACTACGTTATTACAATGAGTTTAAATGTTTCAATTTTTAACTTGAACAGTAAATTTGACTCGTGGAAGACCTCAAATATGTTTGAACTTTTTCACGAGTTAACAAGTTTCACGGGTACCTGCCGTTAGTGCCACTAGTCGCTAAGTTGCGCGCGTGAGTTCCGACGTTCCCGCTACGTTAATTGTACATGATTACTGCGAGTGAAAACTCGGGGTCACTTGTGTATCAACTCACACCATGAGACAGGCCATTTACAGCGCCAGGGACCCAGGTTCAATCTCGACTACGAGTGCTGTCTGTACGAAGTGTGGACATTCTCTCTGTGGCCTGCGTGAGTTTTTTCTAGATACTCAGGTTCCCTCCCACACTCCAAAGATAATGTAGGTTTGTAGGTTAACTTGCTTCAGTAAAATTGTAAATTACCTCTAATATAAGGATAGCGTTAGTGTGCAAGTTTGCTGGTTGGTGCGGACTCGGTGGGCCGAAGGGCCTGTATCTCCTAACCAAACTAAACGAAAGACACATGTTATAAGTTTAATGTTATCCTAACACAGCTAAAAAATAATAATTACAATTATCAAAATACCTCATTGCAGTGGTCAAAAACTGTGCTTTCACTCAATAAATTCACTTTATTGTGTTCTGTTGAAAAATACGAGCAAAACTCTACTGAAATATGACAGCTTATGCCAATACAAAACTTTCCGCTGGAGAGCGAATTGATCAACACATGGCAAGGAAACTTTGTAAACTTTAGTAATATTTTACAGTAGACTCAGAATATTTTCAGATATGATTGAAATCATTTCTAACAAGTTAAATTTAATAGATAAAGTTTAAAGATGAACAACTTTAACACCACTTCCGTTATTCCATTCTCTGCAAACTCAATGGGGCTAAATTATTTAAATTGTGTGATTCCACAATTAGTCCTGATGTAAACAAATACAGTTTGACCTAAATGATGATTCAGACGGAAAAGATAGAAGAATGAGTTTGACTTTAGCAGTTTGTGAAAAATGGGCGATATCAGGGACGAGTCGCACCCTGGCCACTTCCCTCTGTCATCAGGCAAACGGTATAGAAGTGTGAAAACGCACACCTCCACGTTCAGGGAGTTTCTTCCCAGCTGTAATCTGGTAACTGAACCATCCTACCACAACCAAAGAGTAGTCCTGAACTACTATCTACTTCATTGGTGACCCTCGGAATGTCCTTGATTGGACTTTGCTGATTTTACATTGCCCTAAGCGTATCGATACATTGTAAATGGATCGATTGTAATCATGTATTTTCTTTTTGATGACTAGATAGCACGTAACAAAAGCTGTTCACTGTACCTCAGAACATGTGATAATAAACTAAACTGATTCTGGTGCCCATTAAAAATCCTACTTGGTTTTTATTTCCATTGTGTTAAGTGAAGTGGAAAATTATAAGCAAACTATAATAGCTGGCTGAATCAACATTACTCCTTTTAGCCTATTGGTCAAAGCTAAAATTAACTAAGATGCTGGCGTCCATGGAACAATTGCGTCGGTTAACATAGTGACACATAAAATTATTTGCATTACCTGCAAACTCCACGTTACAACAGAGATGAAGGCCATTCATTCATCATGTCTAAGTCAACTAACCTCCAGAGCTGGGCTTCACTTGTCTTTAGACTTTACTTTAGAAATACAGCATGGAAACAGGCCCTTTTGCCCACTGAGTATGCTATCACTATCCTACATGCTAGGGACAATTTACAATTTTACCGAAGCCCATTAACCTACAAACCTGCACAGCTTTAGATTGTGGGAGGAAACCAGAGCACCCTGAGAAAACCCACGCAGTCACAGTGAGAACGTCCAAACTCCGTACAGACAACGTCCGCAGTCAGGATCGAACCCGGGTCTCTGGCGCTGTAAGGCAGCAAATCTACCATGGACACTGTGCTGCCCTAATTAGTTACTAAACTCAGACATTATTGATTCAAGTTAAATGCCCATTAACTTGAATTGTCATTTCCACCCACTTTCAAACACAAAATTCAATTGCATCTGCAGTTTCTATTGTACTGAATCCTGCTCCTAATATAACACAAAAATATAAAACCCTGATCCAGACACGCACCTCTGCCAAATTTATGTCTGTGGTGTTTAACACACGAAGCTCTCTGTCTGTCTACAGTCAAAGTTAACCAGAAACACTATCATGTTTACCCTACAAATGACTTTTATTTAAAATGTTTTGATTATGTCATGTTCATTTAGTTTGTGTTATTTAAAGTGGATATCTGAGCAAATCATTAAATAGTTTGCAATACGAAGGCTCTGGAACCAGTTATTTTGATCCACAGTTACTAAAACTTCTAATCCAGGGATCAGAAATCTTGGCAAGTTATTTGCATGTTTATCAGAAAGAGTTTGGCTGACTTTCATGGCCCTGAGAAATTTGGAGTGTATTTTGCATCTTGGCTTCACTGAAAACTCAATTAAAAACAATTAGTTTGGTTTAGTTGACTTTAGTTTAGATACATAGCGAGGAAACAGACCCTTCGGCCCACCGAGTCTGCACTGACCAGCAATCCCCGCACATTAACACTATCCTATGCACACTAGGGACAATTTACATATATACCAAGCCAATTAACCTACAAACCTGCACATCTTTGCAGTGTGGGAGGAAACAGAAGTTAGAAACATAGAAACATAGAAATTAGGTGCAGGAGTAGGCCATTCAGCCCTTCGAGCCTGCACCGCCATTCAATATGATCATGGCTGATCATCCAACTCAGTATCCCGTACCTGCCTTCTCTCCATACCCTCTGATCCCCTTAGCCACAAGGGCCACATCCAACTCACTCTTAAATATAGCCAATGAACTGGCCTCAACTACCCTCTGTGGCAGAGAGTTCCAGAGACTCACACTCTCTGTGTGAAAAAAGTCTTTCTCATCTCGGTCTTAAAGGATTTCCCCTTATCCTTAAGCTGTGACCCCTTGTCCTGGACTTCCCCAACATCGGGAACAATCTTCCTGCATCTAGCCTGTCCAACCCCTTAAGAATTTTGTAAGTTTCTATAAGATCCCCTCTTAATCTCCTAAATTCCAGAGAGTATAAACCGAGTCTATCCAGTCTTTCTTCATAAGAGTCCTGACATCCCAGGAATCAGTCTGGTGAACCTTCTCTGCACTCCCTCTATGGCAATAATGTCCTTCCTCAGATTTGGAGACCAAAACTGCACGCAATACTCCAGGTGTGGTCTCACCAAGACCCTGTACAACTGAAGTAGAACCTCCCTGCTCCTGTACTCAAATTGTCAGAGTAGACCCAGGCGGTCACGGGGAGAATATACATACCACCGAACAGACAGCACCCGTAGTCGGGATCGAACCCGGGTCTCTGGCGCTGTAAGCGCTGTCATGCAGCAAATCGACCGCTGCGCCACCGTGCTGCCCAATTAATTATAAACAATTTTATTGTTTCTCCTGTGAACTTGGTGCCAGCCTTCTGACCTAAGAGTCTCGCCGCACCAGAAGGGGAAATGGAGTGGTTTATGAAAAAGAGGGGAAAGGAAAATAGGAAATGTGCTGCACCTTTGGCAAGCTGATACAAGAATTATAAATGAAGTAGACAGGCCGATTGTAAACACCAAGACAGACTTCAACAAAGTTAAGCAGGATTACAGATGCACGGCTATTAGAATGAGACAATTAAGCAAGCTGAAAGATAAAATAACGTTAGATCGCAGATGAAGACCATCATGTCCATGCCAACTGACCACTAGGGTCGGGGACTTCACTTGTTCTTTTACATACTGTAGGATATACTTTCCAAAGATCTCGTCCATACTTTAATTTTAGTTTAGTTTTAGTTTAGATTAGTTTAGTTAATTGTGACGTGCACCGAGGTAGTGTGATTTTTTTTTGTTGTTGCGTGCTAACCAGTCAGCGGAAAGATAATACATGATTGCAATCAGGCTGTCCACAGTGAACAGATACATGATGAACAAAGGCCAGAGATAGGAAGAAAAAAAGGTATGAGACAGGTTTCAAGACTTGCGGATTGTGACAACTCCCCAAATCTGCCTCGCATCTAGACTGACACTTGGTTAGGCAAGATATAGAAGGATATGGTCCTAACTCAGGAAAATGGGACTAGTGTAGATGGCCAAAGAAGTTGGCATGGCCATGATGGGCTGTAGGGGCCCATTTCAGAACTGTACAACTGTATGGTTCTATTGAGACACGGATACTATTTAGTACAAGCAACTGCAGCAGGCTGATTGCCAAAAGACAGATTTCTGTTTGTTTCAGAAATGAAATGCATCTGTAAATCTCACCTGCACACCATCTAAAGGGCAGCACAGTAGCACAGCGGGAGAGCTTTACTGCGCCAGGGACTCGGGTTCAATCGTTCACTACGGGTGCTAACTGTACGGAGTTTGTACGTTGTTCCTATGATCTGCGTGGGTTTTCTGCAAGATCTTCCGTTTCTTCCCACACTCCAAAGACGTACAGGTTTGTAGTTTGATTGGCTTGGTTATAATTGTAAAATGCCCCTAGTGTGAGTAGGGTAGTGTTAATGTGCGGGGATCGCTGGTCGGAGAGTACGCGGTGGGCTGAAGTGGCCTGTTTCTGCGCTGTATCTCTAAACTAAACTAATCTAGCACTCAGGCACAGTAAGGTTTTAATAGAAACTCACAATTTCTTCCTCCTAGTTAGAGAGTAACCAAAATCATAGAGTCACACAGTGTGGAAACAGGCCCTTCAGTCAAACCCACACAGGTCACGGGGAGAACATACAAACTCCGTAAAGACAGCACCCGGAGTCAGGATGGAACCCGGGTCTCTGGTGCTGTGAGGCAGCAACTCTACCGCTGCGCCACCGTGCCACCCCGTGCTGTCCTTTGGCCATGAATGGAACAGAATTGCCTCTGTGTGGTAGAAAGGAACAGCAGATGCTGGTTTATACCGAAGATCGACACAGGGTGCTGGAGTAACTCAGCAGGTCAGGCAGCATCTCTAGAGAAAACGGATCGGGTGATTCTGCCTCTGTGTTTACACAGCAAAGGACGTAACAATTAATTGATTTATTATAGTCAGTTTTTAATTTCCTAACAAATGTTCTTCATTGTGTGATTTTTTTTTTTTGTTCCCAAACATTTTCCCTTTTACTTTTACACAGATTAACAAAGAATGTTTAGAAAAAGGAGTAGATGTAATATAAGTGAGAATCATTTCTGCGGTGAGTCACAATAATACTTTCCAAGTGATTTATCTCCTTGTGCTTCAGAAAGAAGATTTGCACTTTGATGTTCTATCATTCATTGACAGGAATACCATCACTACATTGATGGGAAATCCTTTCACAGGAATAAATGAACACAAAGCACAAGTCATGTGTTCCATTAAGTATATTCCTTCCATTTAGGTCTCAGACTACTTGCAAATTACTTGCTGCATTTGGTTTAGGTCATATGTCATAAGGTCATAAGTGATAGGAGCAGAATTAGGCCATTCGGCCCATCAAGTCAACTCCGCCATTCAATCATGTCTGATCTATCTCTCCCTCCGAACCCCATTCTCCTGCCTTCTCCCCGTAACCCCTGACAGTGCGTTTATTGTAAACATACAGCGTGGAAGCAGGCCTTTCAGCCCAGTAAGTCCGCTCTAACCAGCAATTACTCCTACAATAGTTCTACCCTATACACAGAAGCCGATTAACCTACAAACCCGCACGTCTTGGGAGCGTGGGAGGAAACCAAAGCACCTTGAGAAAACCCACGCCATCATATAGATAACGTCTAAACTCCATACGGACAGCACCCATGGTCAGAATGGAACCCGGGTCTCTGGCACTGTAAGGCAGCAACTCTCTAAGAGCACAGTGCCACTCTTTTAGATAGACACAAAAAGCTGGAGTAACTCAGCGGGACACACAGAATCTCTGGAGAGAAGGAATGGGTGACGTTTCGAGTCGAGACTGACAAGGGTCACGACCCAAAATATCACCTAGATTCTGAAGGAGATCTCGACCCAAAATGTCACTCGTTCCTTCTCTCCAGAATGCTGCCTGTCCCACTGACTTACTCCAGCTTTTTGTGTCCATCTAGCATTGTAATCTTTAGTCTTCATAACATTTAATTATCTCAATTTGTAATTCTTTAATTTCTGCTCCTCGTTTAAAATTAAATATGTTTGCATAGTCCATTCAGATTTAGTTTAGTTTAGAGTGTGGAAAGAGGCCCTTCAGACAAGAGAGGTTCAGTGACTTCAGTAATAACAAATAGTTTTGTTTTCTGTGTGTGAACAGTGTCAGAAAGGTCCTGACATGAAAAACAAAGTGCTGGAGGAACTCAACAGGTCAGGCAGCATCTGCGGAGGCAAATGGGGCAGGTGATGTTTCGGGTCGGGTCCCTTCTTCAGACTGAGTTCCTCCAGCATTTTGGTTTGTGTGCATCTCGTCCCGACTAAAGGGTCCCAACTTGAAATGTCATCTGTCCATTCTCTCCACTGATGGTACCCGATCCGTTGAGTTCCTCCAGCATTTTGTGTTTTGCTCCAAAAATCCATCCGCTGCATTCCCTTGTGCCTCCATGAATGATTCACATCCCTGGTTCAGGCCAAGATGTCGGAAAAGTGAGTTCAAAATGTTTGAATTAAATTATTTGCGTCACCCTCTTCTGACAATGCATTATAATACATTTTCCCTAATCAGGGTTGATTGTTATTATCCATTTTTAAATATTCAGATCATTTGATCTGCGCACCTTGGCGCAGCGGTAGAGTTGCAGCTTTACAGCGCCAGACACCCGGGTTTGATCCTGACTACGGGTGCTGTCTGTGCGGAGTTTGTACGTTCTCCCCGTGACCTGCGTGGGTTTTTACCGGTTCCGGTTTCCTCCCACAATCCAAAGACGTACAGGTTTGTAGGTTAATTGACTTTGGTAAATTTATAAATTGTCCCTAGTGAGTATGATAGTGTTAGTGTTCGGGGATCACTGGTCGGTGTGGATTTGGTGGGATGAAGGCCCTGTTTCTGCATTGTATCTCCAAATAAAACTATACTAAACAGAGGCAAATTATCTGTCAATTATTTTAATGGTGCAGAAGTCACTGAAATTTGCTGTCTGATAGACCAGAGACCTTGGTAAATTATACGGGTGGCATGGTGGCGCAGCTGATAGGACTGCTGCCTCACAGCGCCAGAGTTCCGGATTCGATCCTGTCCTCAGGTGCTGTCTATATGGAGTTTGCACGTGTGTGTTTCCTCCCACATCCCAAAGACATTTGTAAGTTAATTGTCTTCTGTAATCGCCCCTAGTGTGTAGGGAGTGCATGAGAAAGTGGGATAACATAGAACTAGTGTGCGTGGGTGATCGATGGTTGGTGTGGAGGAGGGGCCTGTTTCCATGCTGTATCTCTAAACTAAAAATATGGGGTTCAGCGTGGAAATCTAGTAGTTTCATTGTCTTCTTGTTCCAGATTGATTGAATTATTTTGAATTTATATTTGCCAGATGCTATGATGGAATTTGAATTTTTTTTTGATCAGTCATCTGGCCCTCTTACTAGTTCTCTTACATAACCACAATGTTGTACCTAAATATGGAACTATGTTCCATATGGCCTCAAGAAGAATAAGACTGGTCCATGCTAAATGTATGTGAAAATTCCATTACTCACGCACAGTGTATGTATTTTGATGCCTCATCTTGACCACATTTCCCAACAGAAATGCCTGGCCCAGTTCCTGGTACATAGTTCATGTTAATAAGTGATTGGGGCAGAATTAGACCATTTGGCCCATCAAGTCTACTCTGCCATTCAATCGTAGCTGATCTATCTCTCCCTCATAACCCCATTCTCCTGCCGTCTTCCCATAAACCCTGACATCCATTCTAATCAAGAATATATCTGTCGCTGCCTGAAAAATATCCATTGATTTGGTCTCCACAGCCATACTAAGGTTCTATCATGCCTTGCGTATCTCATAGACTTCCTAAATGAATCATCTCACATTTTTCCAGATAAATTTCCATCTGTCATTTCTTTGCCCATTTTACCAGTTGATCAATATAATCCTGTAGTCAAATTCTAATCCCCTCACTATCGACATGCCAACGATCTTTGTGTGGTATGAAAGCTTATTAATCTTACCTCTTAAGGGCCTGTCCTACTTACGCGATTTTTTCGGCACCTGTCATAGTCGCAGCAGGTCTCCGACGATTTTCAAGATGTTGAAAATCCAACGGCGACATGTCGTGGGGTGACGCCTATTTGGTCGTTAGTAGTCGCCCAAAGAGTCGTACCTTTTTCTGGTCGCCGCTGGATTTTCAACGTTTTGAACATTTTCGGTGACCTGCTGCGACCATGACAGGCCCTTTACCTTCACATCTTGATCATTAATGGACATCACAAATTGGCAAATTTGGTGATGGTGGGCAAATCCCACCACCAATCCGTATGATATAGAAACATAGAAAATAGGTGCAGGAGTAGGCCATTCAGCCCTTCGAGCCAGCACTGCCATTCAATATGATCATGGCTGATCAACCAAAATCTGTACCCCGTTGATGCTTTTTTTCCCATATCCCTTGATTCCGTTTTCCCTAAGAGCTAAATCTAACTTACTTTTGATACCATTGGGCTTCTATAGAAGTCCTGGGTAGGCCAAGATAGATGGAATGTGGGGAGGATGTTTCCACTAGTGGGGTAGCACCTGAAACCATAGCCTCAGAATATAATAGAAAGGAGATGAGGAGGATTTTGATTAGTAAGGGTGTCTGGAGTTATGGGGTGAGGGCAGGAGAATGGTGTTGAGACGGAAAAAGATCAGCCATGATCGAATGGCGGAGTAGATTTGATGGGCCTAATGGCCTAATTCTGCTCTTGTAACTCATGAACATGAAAGTTTGGGATAGTAAATGAAAATTTACCACACTGACTGACGTTCTCTCCAATTGCCTGGCCACTTTCCCAAAAAATAAATCCAATATGATCCCTTCTCTGGTATGCCCTATTTATGCCCTATTCATACCATAGTTATCCTCTTTCTCCAAATATGTTTCTAAATGCTCTGGACTTGTTCTTATCCATTGCCAAAGTGGAACATGTTGGCCCTTCACTCTCAATATTACATCTTTGAATGTTTCCCACAGATTGCTTGTAGACTTACTTGAAAATAGCTGTTACCAATCCACCTCCTATCTGAAGAAGGGTCTCGACCTGAAATGTTACCCATTCCTTTGCTCCAGAGATGCTGCCTGTCCCACTGAGTTACTCCAGCATTTTGTGTCTTATTTCATGTTGAAATCAGCCAGCCCCTAGTTTGGGTCTTCAATTTCCATGCCATCCTTCTTGCCCAGAGTAACATTGAAACTAACAGTGTTATGATTACTAATTTAAAAGTCTCCACACTGACATTTGCACCACTGGTTTATAGACAATAGACAATAGGTGCAGGAGTAGGCCATTCGGCCCTTCAAGCCAGCACCGCCATTCAATGTGATCGTGACTGATCATCCACAATCAGTACCCCGTTCCTGCCTTCTCCCCATATCCCATGACTCCGCTATCTTCAAGAGCTCTATGTAGCTCTCTCTTGAAAGTATCCAGATAACCGGCCTCCACCGCCTTCTGAGGTAGAGAATTCCACAGACTCACAATTCTCTGTGTGAAAAAGTGTTTCCTCATCTCCATTCCAAATGGCTTACCCCTTATTCTCAAACTGTGGCCCCTGGTTCTGGACTCCCCCAACATTGGGAACATGTTTCCTGCATCTAGCATGTCCAAACCCTTAATAATCTTCTATGTTTCAATGAGATCACCTTTCATCCTTCTAAATTCCAGAGTATACAAGCCCAGCCACTCCATTCTCTCAGCATATAAGAGTCCTGCCATCCTGGATATTAAACTTGTGAACCTACGCTGAACTCCCACAATAGCAAGAATGTCCTTCCTCAAATTTGGAGCCGAAAACTGCACACAATACTCCAGATGTGGTCTCACTAGGGCCCTGTACAACTGCAGAAGGACTTCTTTGCTCCTATACTCAACTACTGTTGTTATGAAGGCAAACGTGCCATTCGCTTTCTTCAATGCCTGCCGTATCGGCATGCCTCCATCATTCATTGACTGATGAACAAGGGCCCCCAGATCCCGTTGTACTTCCCCTTTTCCCAACTTGACACCATTTAGATAGTAATCTGCCTTCCCGTTTTTGATACCAAAGTGGATAACCTCGCATTTATCCACATTAAACTGCATCTGCCATGCATCTGCCTACTCACTCAACCTGTCCAAGTCATCCTGAATTCTCATAGCATCCTCCTCACAGTTCACACTGCCACCCAGCTTTGTGTCATCTGCAAATTTGCTAATGTTACGTAATCCCTTCATCTAAATCATGAATATATATTGTAAATAGCTTTGGTCCCAGTAACGAGCCTTGCGATAACCCCCTATTCACTGCCCGGCATTCTGAAAGGGACCCGTTAATCCCTACTCTTTGTTTCCTGTCTGCCAACCAATTTTCTATCCATGTCAGCCCTCTACCCCCAATACCATGTGCCCTAATTTTGCCCACTAATCTCCTATGTGGGACCTTATCAAATGCTTTCTGAAAGTCCAGGTACACTATATCCACTGGCTGTCCCTTGTCCATCTTCCTAGTAACATCCTCAAAAAATTCCAGAAGATTAGTCAAGCATGATTTCCCCTTCGTAAATCCATGCTGACTCGGACCAATCCTGTTACTGCTATCCAAATGTGTCGCTATTTCATCTTTTATGATTGACTCCAGCATCTTCCCCACCACTGATGTCAGGCTAACTGGTCTATAATTCCCTGTTTTCTCTCGCTCCTCCCTTCTTTAAAAAGTGGGATAACATTAGCTACCCTCCAATCCACAGGAACTGATCCTGAATTTATAGAACATTGGAAAATGATCGCCAATGCGTCCATGATTTCTAGAGCCACTTCTTTATGTACCCTGGGATGCAGACCATCAGGCCCTGGGGATTTATCAGCTTTCAGTCCCATAAGTCTACCCAACACAATTTCCTGCCTAATGTGGATTTCCTTCAGTTCCTCCGTCAACCCAAATCTTCCGGCTAGTACATCAGGAAGATTGTTTGTGTCCCCCTTAGTGAAGACGGATCCATTAACAAATCTATTTTATCCATTAACAAAAATTAGATCCAATATAGCCCCTTCTTTACTGCCGCCCAGAGGTGCAGCAGGTAACGCTGCTTCCTCACAACACTAGAGTCCCAAGTTCGATCCAGATCTCGGGTCTATGTGGCGTTATGTCACTGTGACAGCATGGGCTTCCTTTGGGTGCTCTGGTTTCCTCCCACGTCCCAAAGACGTGCAGGTTTGTCGGTTAATTGGCCTCTGTAAATTGGCCCTCGTGTGAACGAGAGAGTGGGATAACAGAGAACTCGTGTGAGATGGTGGTCAATGGTCTGTGTGGACTCGGTGGGCCAAAGAGCCTGTTTCCAATCTGTGTATCGAAACTAAACTAACCTCTGGTGGGAATCTCCAGGCACTGGCTCATAAAGCTCTCTTGGAGATGCTTTAAAGATTCAGCACCTTCTAAGCCCATCCCAGTTAACACTTGTGAGTTGAAACCCCATCTTATTCACTTTGCTCATCTATATGATCAGCAAATGATTTATGTTTCTAACCTCCCCCTTTAGGGTGGCGCAGGGGTAGAGTTGCTGCCTTACAGTGCCCGAGACCCGGGTTCCATCCTGACTATGGGTGCTGTCCGTATGGAGTTTGAGCATTCTCCTTGTGACCACATGGGTTTTCTCCCAGAGCTCCGGTTTCCTCCCACACTCCAAAGACATTCAGGTTTGTAGGTTAAAAGGCTTCTGTAAATTGTCCCTCGTGTGTAGGATAGAACTAGTGTACGGGGTGACCGTGGTTGTCATGGACTTGGTGGGCTGTTTCCATGCTAAATCTCCCAAAAAAATGACCTCACTTGTAGAACATTCATGGATAAATATACTCCTTTCTGCAGTTGGATTGACATTGCCATCTAACCCTTTTACATCCTCCTGTCCCACCTAAAGGTACAATGGCCTGTCCTAGCATCCAGCGATACACACTGTAAACAAGCCCAGAATTTGTACCATCACCTTAAACCTTCTCTCACAAACTTTGCAGTACTTGGAGTTTGCTTTGCAAACCAAAAGCCAATCCAAATTCTATCTACTCTCTACCAAACTATGTGAACACAATCAACAGATAAAGTGAAATTTGCATCAAAACACATTCTTAGCGTTTTTTACAATTCTGTATGGAAATTGGCAGTAGAGGCTCAAATAATAATTAACAAATTAATCTTTCAATAAGCAAATTCGCAAGTTTTATTCAATCTATTTCTTTGCTGGTAGATATAATATCTCTCAATACGGAGAATTCCTTATAGGTTATAAACTCTGAATGCACTACATTTGGGGTTTTAAATTATTGCTTTTCTTTGTTTGTTATGCAGGTACTATCGCAATGTTTTGCAAGGACTATCGCAACGTTTAAGGAACATTTAGGCAGGTACATGGATCGGGTAGGTGTAGAAGGATATGGGGCAAACGCAGGCAGGTGGGACTAGTGTAGATGGGACATGTTGGTCGGTGTGGACAAGTTGGGCCGAAGGGCCTGTTTCCATGCTGTATCACGTTATGGCTCTATGACTATGTTTCGCATTTTCCACGAAAATGGTTCCCCTTTAAATATATAACTATATAACCTTCTTGCAAACAATTGGATTTATTATCTGAGCAAACTTTCCAAATGCACACTGTCTCCATTGCACATCGGAAAGAAGACCAGCACTAAAACTGCCATCAAATTATTTAGTTGGTGGCTCCCAATTACTCCCACGGAACATTGTCAACAGACAGCATCGAAACATATGATTTGTTTTGCGTATATATTATTTCATATATCCTTTTTTCCCCCATTTGTTTTCTGTGAGTAATGTGTTTACAGGTCAGTTATGCTGCAGAGTAATGAATTGCATTGTTCCATTGTCAATACATATGACAATTAAATACTCTTGATGCACAGCCTTCATGTTGTGAAGTACAAACACTGCTTTGAAGTACAATGACTATTTCTCTCACATATATTAATAAGTGTATCTTGATAGAAATATGGAATAAAAGCTTATTTTATATAAATTGAGCCTCTATACTGAATCAGGGCAACAATGCTCGGGACTTGTTATGTGTCAGAATGTTTGCTGAAGCCAATTAGGGACGGCCTCCTTCCTTATCTGTGCAATTATCCACATTTAACATTGTAGCCTTATTGTTTGGCTCGGTTGAATCAGTGACAGTCATACAACAGAATACATTTTGGAGAGCCTTTAATTCTTAGAAGTAAATTTCAATTATTTTTTATAACTGAACGTAAAATATTTTTATCTATGTCATGGAGTCATAGGGTCATAGAGTGATACAGTGTGGAAACAGGCCCTGCAGCCCAACCTGCCCACACTGGCCAACATGTCCCATCTACACTAGTCCGACCTGCCTGCATTTGGCCCATATCCCTCCACACCTGTTCAATCCATGTACCTGTCTAATTGTTTATTAAACGTTGTAATAGTACCTGCCTCAACTACCTCCTCTGCCAGCTCATTCCATACACCCACCACCTTTGTGTGAAAAAATTACCCCTCAGGAGCCTATTAAATCTTTCCCCCTTCACCTTAAACCTATGTCCTCTGGTCCTCGATTTCAATATTAAAATGTAAATAAATGATGAGGCATCAATACTGTAGGTAAGACAGTCAAATCCTTTTACCCATGGTAACAACCAAATACTAGAGGCCATAGCTAAGGTGAGAGGGGCAAAGTTTATAAGAGATAAGTGGGACAAGGTTTTTATACAGCGGTGAGTAATGTGCCTGGAATATGCTGCCAGGGGTGGTAGTCGAGGCTGATATGATAGTGGCATTTAAGTGACTTTTGGACAGGCATATGAATATGCAGGGAATGGAGGGAAATGGATCATGTGCAGGCAAGTAGTAGTTGGTCTTGGCATCATGTTTGGAACAGACATTGTGGGCCGAAGGGCCTGTTCTTGTGCTGTATTGTTCTCTGTTCAATGTTCTATGTTCGAATTCAAGGATAGACAAGGCTCATTAGTTTAATGGCCCAATTTTGTTTCTAATGTGGCTATGAAATGGTCTCAGGTGACAAATCATCTTCTTAAATTTCAAATCCAGAGGTTGAATGCCAAAGAACGAATGAAAGTTTTCCCACAAATTCCCTAAGAATTTCTGTGAGATATTTTTGTTAGGATTCTCTGCGTTTGTCATTAGATAATGCCCATTAGATAATGCCCAAAAGATTTGAGAAAGGTCAGCACTTAGATTTGGCCTGTGGGTATTTATGAACCTATGACTCATAAGACAGTGCCATGGGAGACTTATTGTAATTTGTTATGGTCTATCTCATTAGAATAACATTGGCCTTAAAGTGGGATCGGGGGACTTACAGCTCCACTGATTATCAGCGACTACCATTATTATAACATACCAACTGTTTAGTTTAGTTCAGTTTAGAAATACAGTGTGGAAACAGGCCCTTTGGCTCACTGAGTCCCCGCTGACCTGTGATCCCTGCACACTAACACTACCCTACACACACTAGTGACAATTTACAATTATACCAAGCCAATTAGCCTACAAACCTGTACATCTGTGGAATGTGAGACGAAACTGGAGATCCAGGAGAAAACCCACGCAGGTCACGGGGAGAACGTACAAACTCCGTACAGACAACCACCCATAGTCAGAATCAAACCCTGGTCTCTGGCGCTGTAAGGCAGTAACTCTACCGCTGCGCCACTGTGCCGCCCCATAATCTGTTGGGAGTAAGCGCACATCCAAGCAAAACTTCTCCAGTGCACAAATGATTCCCTCAATCCCAGCGTATCCTTTTATCAGCTTTTGTGCCTTCCTTTTAATTACATTGCCCCAAGTCCAGTACCGCCCCGTTGGATTGGAACCTTGTCGTGGTCGGGGAGCTTGTGTGTCTCAGTGACCCCTAGAGCTATGCCAACGGGAGATTTGTCTCCTGTTAGGGTCTCCCATGCTGGACAGGTCGAAGGGTAGAGGCTAGACGAAGAGCGATCCACTGGTCCTCCAGGTTGGAGGTTGAGCACAGGGCTAACAACCCTGTCTCGTAAAACAAATATGTTACGGAAACAGCAACCGAAGGAATCAACAAGAAGTGGAGGACCTTCGTCGCTGCCCTACATGCCAGGAGGCGGCATAGGCCAGTAAGTAAGTAAGTAAGTCCAGTGCAGCTTCAGCAGAAAACCTGTTTGTAAGCCATTTCCATTTAAATGAGGCACAGTGCTGGAGTCCACCTCTCGGTCCTGGGCCTCCTCCACGGCCAGAGTGAGCAACACCGCAAGCTGGAGGAACAGCACCTCATATTCCGCTTGGGGAGTCTGCATCCTTTGGGCTTGAATATTGAATTTTCTCAATTCTGTTAACCCTTGCTGTCTCCCCCCCTTCCCACCTCTCCCTCAGCCCTCGGGCCCTGGCATTCCCTCTATCTCTATCTCCCTCCCCCACCCCAGTCGCACCAGCTTCTCATTTTCACACCACAAACAGCTTACAATGGCTTGTTCCCTTTATCACCGATACTTTTTTGCATATCTTTCACTCATTGTTCCTTATCTCTCCACATCGCCGTCTATATCTCTCGTTTCCCTGATCCCTGACCAGTCTGAAGAAGGGTCTCGACCCGAAACGTCGCCTATCTCCTTCGCTCCTTAGATGCTGCTGCACCCGCTGAGTTTCTCCAGCTTTTTGTGTAACCCTGGAGTAAACCGCTGGGTCGGCTGCATCTCTGAAGAACATGGATAGGTCCATGGTTAGGACCTACCCTTTATGAGGATGTTGCCTGGACTAGAGGGTCTGAGCAATGGAGAGAGGTTGAGTAGGCTGGGTCTCTATTCCTTGGAGCAAAGGAGGATGAGGGGCGATCTTATATTGGTGTATAAAATCATGAGAGGAATAGATCAGGTAGATGCGCACAGTCTCTTGCCCAGAGCAGGGGAGTTGAGGACCAGACGACATAGGTTCAAGGTGAAGGGGAAAAGATTTCATAGGAATCTGAGGGGTAACCTTTTCACACAAAGTGTGGTGGGTGTATGGAACAAGTTGCTAGAGGAGATAGTTAAGGTTGGAACTATCCCAACATTTCAGAAACAGTTAGACAAGTACATGGATAGGACAGGTTTGGAGGGATATGGGCCAAACGCAGGCAGGTGGGACTAGTGCAGCTGGGACATGTTGGCCGATGTGGGCAAGTTGTGCAGAAGGGCCTGTTTCCACACTGTATCACTCTATGACTATGACTCTATGACTTCCAGAGATGCTGCCTGACCCACTGAGTTACTCCAATGCTCTGTGTCCTTTGTTTTGTAAACCAGCATCTGCAGTTCCTTGTTGAGATGAGACTCTCTTGCTGGGAGAGGAGGCAGTCTGGTTACCGATCTTCGGTGTTCACATAAACCTCTTGCGCATCTAGCGCATCAGTGCTGAACTATCCGTAAACTGTGACTGAATGCGACCTCTCATGCTAAAAATTACAGTATTACTTTCGATTTACAGATCCAAATGAATTCCTATAGCTAACTTGATTATTCGATTAGTACGGGTGTCAGGGGTTATAGGGAGAAGGCATGAGAATGGGTTTCAGAAGGAAAGATAGATCAGCTATGATTGAATGGCGGAGTAGACTTGATGGGCCGAATGGACTAATTCTGGTCCTATCACTTAAGAAATTGAGCCTTTTGATTGCACCCATTTATGTACTTTTAAACATGAAAGTAAGTGTATCCGTTGAGCTATGAAGAGTTCATTAACTATTTTTGTGATTCATAGTCTCACCAGGGAACAGAAAGTAAAATCTTTAAACCACATTCGCTTTCGAACATGATAGAATTCCTAAGGTGTGCTCCAAGGAATACATTCGCCTTCAGGCTTATATTGATTACACTCAGTGTCAGACATGTAGCCTCCTATTCCCCCTGGGGGATCCGGGGAGAGCTACAAAATTGGCTACAAAATAGGTTTGGTAAAAATAATCAGTAGGTTGTTTTTCAAAATTGGTGGCCTGTGACCAGTGGTGAATGAATGAATGAATACTTTGTTGTCACAAGTGACGAGTCACAGTGAAATATTTTGTTTTACATACCCAAGGTATGCAAAGAGTTGCCATATAAAGGGCATCGACAAAGTTACAAAGTATCCTGCTCAGGTCCTCCTTTGTTCTGCCCCATCTCCCTCTCCCTCCCCCTCACCCAACCACTGCCTCTCTCCTCCCCTCCCCCTTCCCCTCCCCCTCCCTCACAGCTGTTCCCCACACCGGGTCCTCCTTGTTCTCCCCCCTCCCTCCCTCCCTCCCTCCCTGCCCTCACGATTACACCACAGAGATTAGTCCTGGGCCTCTGCTGTTTGTCAAATATTTTAACAATTTGGATAAGGATGTAGGAGGCACGATTAGTAACTTTGTGGATGACACCCAATTTGAGTCTGAAGAAGGGTCTCGACCCGTAACGTCACCTGTTTCTTTTCTTCAGAGATGCTGTATCTCTAAAGTCTAAACTACACTGCAAAGTCTAAATGTGAGGTGATGTATTTGAAAAGATAAACCCCTTTGAAAAGATAGGGTATTCAGGGTGAATGATGGCCCCCTGAGAAATGTATAACAGAGAGACCTTGGTGTTCAAGTGCATAGTTCCTTGGAAATAGTGAGGCATGAAGACAAAGTGGTTGTCGGTCTAAACCATGGCCTGGTTCAGCTTTGTTTAACCCTATGATTCTATATTAATCCACTAAGCCAATACAAACTTACTGAAGCCTAATGCAATTACCTTTGCGGTCTGAATATTTTCACGCTAGTCAATGTCCTTTATTCATATATCTAACACTTTTCTATCCACAAATATGTAGGCGTCAGACCTGTAAGATAGTCACACCCAACCAACACATTTTAGACCACAACAAAAGGTGGCATGATGGCGCAGCAATAGAGTTGTTGCCTTACAGCCCCAGAGACTCATGTTTGATCCTGATTACGGGTGATGCCTGTACAGAGTTCGTACGTTCTCCCCGTGATCTGCAGGTTTTCTCTGGGACCTCTAGCTTCCTCCCACATTCCAAAGACGTACAGGTTTGCAGGTTAATTAGTTTTCGGTAAAGATTGCAAATTGCCCCTAGTGTGTAGGATAGTGTTACTGTATGGGGATCGCTGGTCGACGCGGATTCAGTGGGCTGAAGGACCTGTGTCTGCACTGTATCTCTAACATTCAGAGAAGACTTGCTGACTTAATAGCTGGTATGGGGGAGTTGTCTTATGAAGAACAATTGGACAGGCTAGGTTTGTATCCACTGGTGTTTAGACAAGTGCGAGCGAACTTGATAGAAATGTATGAGTTCCTAGGAGGTATTTGCAGAGTGGAAGTGGAGATAATACAGAACTTGAAATCACTGTTTATAATTACTCGCTTGCTTAGTTAAGACTAAAATGAAGGGAAACTTTTTTCTCAGAGGTTATGTATTTGTAACTTTCTTCCTCAAAAAAATAAAATAATTAAAAACTATATTTTGGGGATATTTTTAAGGTAGTTTAGTTTAGTTTGGAGATACAGTACAATATCTTTGGCCAATTGAGTCTACACAGACTCCACACAATCACCCATTCACACTAGTTCTGTGTTATCACACTTTCTCATTCCACGTCCTAATGAGAAGCCAATTAACGCACAAACCCATATATCTTTGGCATATGGAAGGAAATGGAGCACCCGGAGGAATCCCATGCGGTCAGAGGGAGAATGGGCAAACTCCACATAGACATCAACTGAGGTCAGGATTAAACCTGGGTCTTTGGCTTTGGGAGGTGGCAGTTCTACCAGCAGTGTCACTGTGCTGCCCTGGAAGCTGGAATGTTACTTGATAAGCAAACAGGTGAAACGACACCATGGGTGGATTGAAATGTGTAGGAAGGAACTGGGGTGTTAGCTTACACCAAGATAGACACAAAAAGCTGAAGTAACTCAGCAGGACAGGTAGCATCTCTGGAGAGAAGGAATGGGTGAGATTTTGGGTCGAGACCCTTCTTCAGACTTCTTCAGATGGAAAAATTGGGAGAGGTTCAAAAAAATGAGGTTACAATCAGATCAGCCAAGATCTTGTTTAGAGGCAGTGCAGGCTTGAGAGATCACTAGGAACTACTGCTCTTATTTTGTATTTTCACATGTATAAACCTCATTAAATTCATGCAACAATGTTCATTGTAAGCAACTTGGTGAATGTCTTCCAAGATAGACACATGAAATGCTGGAGTAACTCAGTGGGACAGGCGGCATCTCTGGAGAGAAGGAATGGATGACATTTCAGGTCAAGACCCTTCTTCAGACTGAGTCAGGGAAGAGGGAGATACAGAGATAAGGAAGTGTAAGGTGTGAAAACGTGCCAAAGGGGATGAAGCTCAAAGAAAATGTAGAAGAGATCATTGTTAGCTAGGAGAAGGTAACAACAAAGCAAACAGATCTAAAATGGAAATGAGGACAGTCAGGCTAGTCGGAGAACTGGGAAGGGGAGAGGGATGGAGAAAGCGGGAAAGCAAAGGTGACGAAGTTAGAGCAATCGATATTCATACCGCTGAGCTGCCCAAGCAAAATATGAGTTGTTCCTCCAATTTGAGCTTGGCCTCACTCTGACAATGAATGAGGCCCAGGACAGAAAGGTCAGTGTGGGAATGGGAAAGGGAGTTAAAGTGTTTAGCAAACAGGAGATCAGGTATGTTTAGGCAGATTGAGCAGAGGTGTTCGGCGAAACAATCGCCGAGCCTGCGCTTGGTCTTACTGAATGACTTCCAAGGTGCAGTGATTATTGTAGACAAATGGGGAGGCAGCTTCTCCTGACAAAAACATTAAAGCTAATGACAGGTCAGATTGTTTGAGTATTTATATCTTGGGTGTGTGCACCTTGTCAGAACAAGTAAAGATCAGGCCAGATAACTAAACACTCATTTGTGGATTTTACTTTCACAAATGCTGATTACTCCACCTTGTAGTTATGTTCCTTCATTTTTTTTCAAAGACATTTGTGAATCAGAAGAGAATGTTAAGAAATCACGTCCGTGAGAGCACGTGAGAGCACTTCAGTTTAATTTAGAGATACAGCAAGGAAACAGGCCTTTCGGCCCACCAAGTCTGTGCCGACCAGCGATCCCCGACTAACACTATCCTACACACACTAGGGGCAATTTACAACTTTTACAAGTCAATTAACCTACAAACCTGTACATCTTTGGAGCGTGGGAGGAAACCAAAGATCTTGGAGAAAACCAACGCGGTCATGGGAAGAACATACAAACTCCGTACGGACAGCACACGTAGTCAGGATCGAACCCGAGTCTCTGGCGCTGTAAGGCAGCAACTCTATCTGCGCCACTGTGTGGGACACAGAGCAGTTTTTTCTGTCTCCCCTCTACCCTACAATCAGACTGAAGAAGGGTCCCAACCCAAAACGTCATCTATCCATGTTCTCCAGAGATGCTGCCTGACCCACTGAGTTACTCCAGCACTGTGCCTTCTTTGAATAATTGATCAATTGATTAATCGCTGTTCCAGCACCATGTTGCATTCAAATTGGCTAAACATTAATATTGGTCAAAAAAAGACACAAAGTGCTGGAGTAACTCAGCGGATCTGGCAGCAGCTCTGGAGAATATGGATAGACAACATTTCGGGTCAGGGGCCTTCTTCAGCATCTACAGTTGTTCTGCAGAAATGCTTCCTAACCTGCTGAGTTACTCCAGCACTTTGTTTTTTTCATTTGTAAACCAGCATCTGCTGTCTCAATGTTTGCATCCTGACAATAAAAAGAGTCGAGGACCAGAGGTCATAGCCTCAGAATTAAAGGACGTTCCTTTCAGAAGGTGATAAGGAGGAATTTCTTTAGTAAGAGGGTGGTGAATCTGTGGAATTCATTGCCACAGAAGGCTGTGGTGGCCATGTCACTGGATATTTTTAAGGCAGGGATTGATGAATCCTTGATTCGTACGGGTTTCAGGATTATGGGGAGAAGGCAGGAGAATGGAGTTAAGAGGGAGAGATAGATCAGCCATGATTGAATGGCAGAGTAGACGACGGGCCGAATGGCCTGATTCTGATCCTATCACATATAAACTTATGAACTTATGAACTATCTATTCAGCAGAATGATTTTGGTGGCGTAATGCAACATACCCTTGCTGCTAGGTGACACCTTGAACAGCTCAAGAGGAAGATGAATTACGGGACAATTATCTCAAATTTTCTCCAGAGTCCTCCCCTTATCATGAAAAATGTCATGGAAACATTCTACATTAACCCCAAATGAAAAAGCCTAATCATGATTTGCAAGGCTCTTCTTATTAAATGTTGAGCAGGCTGGGACATTCTACTTCGAGTGGTGGAGGCTGAGGGGTGATCTTATAGTGGTGTGTAAAAATCATGAGAACAGTTTTTTACCTGGAGTAGGAGAACCAAGACTGAGAAGGTGTGGGTTTAAGGTGAGAGGGGAAAGATTTAATAGAAACTTGAGGGGTAACTTTTTCACTCAGAGGTTGGTGGGTAAATGCAACCAGCTGCCAGAGGAGGTAGTTCAGGCAGTCACAATAAAAGGCACTTGGATAGATAAATGGATGAGAAAGGTTTAGAGGGATATGGACTAAATGCAAGTATATAGGACTGGTATAGATGGGGCATCTTGGTGAATATAGATCAGTAGGTCTGAAGGGCCTGTTGCCATGCTGTACGATCCTATTTCCCTCATTCATGAACAATGCCATGTATTTTTTTTTGTGGCAATTCTGATGGACAAATCCAAAGTTCTGGTGCTGAAACGATGCTGAATTTAGGCGTATGCTCTCTTTCTGACAGTCTGCAATCTCGCAAGGATTAATCACCTGAATGTGCCATTTTTGCCTTCCAAAGAGGTGTGAAACCCTTGTCCCTGACAATCTTCTAAAGTTAAGCAGATGAATTTACAACATCTGAGGTTTAGTTTAGTTTAGTTTAGAGATACAGTGCGGAAACAGGCCCTTCGGCCTACCGGGTCCATACCAACCAGCAATTCCCGAACACTAGCACTATCTTACACCCACTAGGGACAATTTTTGCATTTACTAAGCCAATTAACCTACAAACCTGTACGTCTTTGGAATGTGGGCGGACACCGAATATCTCAGAGAAAACACACGCAGGTCATGGGGAGAAGGTACAAACTCCGTGGTCGGGATCGAACCTGGGTCTCCGACGCTGCATTCGCTGTAAGGCAGCAACTCTACCGCTGTGCCACCGTAAATTTCACAGACATTGCAAGTTTACAACAATTGCGAAAGAGAACTATGAGCTGACAAATATTAGCTTAGTAGCATGATAGAAAAATGCTATGTTCAGTTTAGTTTATTGTCATATTTACTGAGGTACAGTGAAAAGCTTTCGTTGTGTGCTATCCAGTCAGCAGCCTTTGATGTTTTGCTTTCACACCTTACCCTTCCTCATCTCTGTGTCTCCCTCTCCCCTGACTCTCAGTCTGAAGAAGGGTCTCTACGCAAAACATCAACCATTCTTTCTCTCCAGAGATGTTGCCTGTCTCGCTGAGTTACTCCAGCATTTTGTGTCTATCTTCAGCAGAAACTGCATTTCTCAGTCCCTACCTGGTTGGAGATGCGGATTTTCTCCAAGCGGTATCTTCGCCCCTTCCTCGCGGCCCACCAACGGGACTGGAGCGGCGTTTCCTGCCGGGACCGGCCAGAACGTCGGCTTCTGCGATGGTGCAGAGCTGGGACGCCATCGTGGAGCGACCAATGCCTTGCCCGGGTCGCCGTGCTGTGGGCTCCGGAGCGCTGAGACCGGCGACTCCCAACATCGCGGAGCTGTCGTTGCGGAGCTCCCAACTGCGGCGGCGCTGACTTTCAAACACCGCGGAGCCTGGGATCTCTCACCGAGATCGCCAGTGTTGGAGCTCCGACAAGCGCAGCCTGTGGACTTCGGGAGCCACAGTCTCCGGGGAGGAAGCGGCCTTTCCAGACACTCCAAGCCGCTGAAGAGTGTTCTCCCGACGCCAGAGCTCCATCATCCGGCGAGAGGGCCTGAAACATCGGGCCGCCATTGTGGCGACTGCGGAGGCCTCAAATAGGCCCCGACCATGGGTGAACAGGGGATAGGGTTGGACTTTGTGCCTTCCCTCACAGTGGGAACCATTGTGGGGGGATGTTTTTATGTTTAATGTTAAATTCTTCTTTAATGTGGTGTCTTACTTTTATTGGTGTGCTGCAACTCAGATTTCACTACAGCTGAAATGGTGTACGTGACAATAAATGTCCTTTGTCCTTTGTTTTTTGTCCTTGTATGTGTGGAGCTTGCATGATCTCTCTATGACTGGATGGGAATCCCACCAGGTGCTCTAGTTTTCTCCCACACCCCAAAGACATCAAGGTTTATGGGTTAATTGGCTTCTGTAAATTGCCCCAATTGTGTCGGGAGTTTAGTTTATTATTACTGTCACATGTACCGAGGTACAGTGAAAAGCTTTAGTTATGCAATATCCAATCAAAGAAAATACTAAACATGATACAATCACGCTGCCTACAGTGTTCTCTTAGGCCCCTCTCGCTCATGGCTGACCATGGGTGTCTCCAGGGTTGGAGGACGCCTGTGCGTGACTTTGTTTAACGTGGGGAGACTGGTGCACAGACAGCCACCTTGACAGATCTGGGTCAGGATCCAGTGGCATGGAGCCCAAGACGACCGGAGACCCTTTTCTGCTGCAGCCTTCATCCGCCTTCCCAGCCGCTGTGACGCTCCACTAAGGTCAGCCATCGTCCTCTGCCTGTTCCACCGTTGAGGTCTTGGTTGGATTGCTCTTTGTGAGAGTCCTCCCCCTCGACCTTACCACCATGGGTGGCCCCTACCAGGCATCGCTCTCAGGATCACAGGACCACACAAGCTTCTGCACCACGACAAGGTGACAAACCATGAAGAGTGTACAGATAAAGGATAAAGGGTACAACATTTAGTGCAAAGATAAAGTCCGATTAAGGAAAGTTCAATGGTCTCCAATCAGACAGATGGGAGGTCAGCACCACATTCTAGTTGTTGATAGGACGGTTCAGTTGCCTGACACCAGCTGGGACGAAACTGTCCCTGAATCTGGAGGTGTGCGTTTTCAAACTTCGGTACCTCTTGCCCAATGGGAGAGGGGAGAGGAGGGAGTGGCCAGGTGTGACCTGTCCTTGATTACGCTGCTGACCTTGCCGAGGCAGAGTGACGTGCGGATGGAGTCAATGGCAGAGAGGTTGGTTTGTTTGATGGTCTGTGCTGCGTCTACAACTCTGCAATTTTTTGCAGCGTCCACAACTTGGATGAAGCTGTTCCCAAAGCATGTTGTGATACGCCCCGATCACGGCACATCTGTAGGGAGAGTTGCAGGGACCATGCCGCACTTAAGCTGTTGACGTGCTCTCTTGCTCATAGCTTTGAAGTGGCTGGTCCAGGACAAATTGCTGGTAAAATTAATTCTTAAGACGTTGAAGCTTTTGACCATCTCTACCTCGGTGCCATCAATGTGTACAGGGGTGTGTGTACTGGACCACAATCTCCTGTGTCTTGCTGAAGTTGAGGGAGGAGACTGAGAGGGTACGAAAGTGGGATAACTTAGAACCAGTGTGAACGGGTGATCGAAGGTCAACGTGGACTCAGTGTCCCATCGGGCCTGTTTCCATCATGTACCTCTCAACTAATATATATTTGTTGTGGTGTAAAATGTGTTGGTTGGGTGCAACTATCTTACAGGTCTGAAGCCTACATATTTGTGGATAGAAAAATATTAGATATGCGTATAAAGGACATTGACTTGCGTGAAAATATTCAGACCGCAAAGGTAATTGCATTAGGCTTCAGTGATTTTGTATTGGCTTAGTGGATTAGTTTAGGTTAGTTTAGTTTAGAGTTACCGTGCGGAAACAGGTCCGTCAGCCCACCGGGTCCACACCGATATACTCATGCTTATACAGTATAACTCTTCAATGTTTCCTTGTGTATCCTTGTGTTTTGCAGATTTATCTTTCAACAAAATATCCCTTTGAGTTGAATACTTTGGCTATCACTCCAACGACCTATTTCCAAGTGTCAAGTTTGCTAGATTCCTTGTTTCCATCACCTGAGTCATAATTTTCATTCTGTCTCAATTTGTTTCACTTCCACTTTTCGCACAAGATTTGACAGATCTAAGCTCATTTATCTTCAATGGAAACACAGCAGGAACATAACCCATTATGGTCCGCAGAATTCTGCTGCTGTAGAACCAGAGGCTTGTTAATCAACGTCTCCTTGTGAGGCTTGAACACTCTGTAACTAATGGCTTTAGTGCATCTTTGGAAATTATCACTGATTTGTCAGCTGCATTATTTGACACTGGATAATAAGGTGAAAGAAATGTAGAAACGAGGAACTTTAGATGCTGGTTAATGCACGATAGTGCTGGAGTACCTCAGCAGGCCAGGCAGCATCTCTGAAGAACAATGATGGGTGATGCTTCATGTCGAGACCATTCTTTAGCCTGAAGGTGGGTCTCGACCCAAAACATCACCAATCTAAGTTCTCCAGAGATGCTGCCTGATCCACTGAGTTGTTCCAGCACGTTGGTGAAATAAATGTGGGCGTAATACTATGTTGTTAGATGACGAGTCCACTTCAAAATGAATGAAATTGTGGACAGTTAGAGAATAGAACTTCTGATGAGGCATTTTTAGTTTAGTTTAGTTCAGAGATACAGCGCGGTAACAGTCCCTTTTCACGGCCCCACTGAGTCTGTGCTGACCAGCGACTCTTGTCCATTAGCACTATTCTAAACACTAGGGACAATTTACAATTTGAACCAAAGCCAAAATTTACTTACAAACGTGTACGTCTTTGGAGTGTGGGAGGAAACCGGAGCACCCGGGGAAAACCCACAAGGTCATGGGGAGGACATACTAACTCCGTACAGACAGTACCCGTAGTCAGGATCGAACCCCGGTCTCCGATGCTGTAAGGCAGCAACTCTACCACCGTGCCACTGTTTACTTATAATAAAATGGCCTTCAGCTCTTTGGAAGAAAAATACCTAATGGCCTAAAAGTACATCTATGCAGTGCTAGAGAATAGAGTGCTGTGTTGATAAATATCAAGTTAATGCAATGTTAAATATTTTAGTGCATATTATTGCCGGTTTTTAACTGAAGAATAGAACATAGACATCTTGGTATGAGGTTTTGTTCCCCTTGGTACTATTTATCCAACATTCATCTCAGTTCAATGACATCAATTAGTGCAATGTGCAGAATTCATTTCTTAACCACATTGGTTTGAATCACAACTGGCACAGTTCACTCCCTGAAGAAAAAGCTTTAAAGTTTAGTTAAAAGTCTGAACTCTGTGTTATTTGGAAGGTCAACCACATCTCTCCTGCAGTCATGGTCAGAGTGCTGCGCAAATCTCTGCGAAACAAACCTCAGGTTGACTGGCCCGGTCTGAAGTTCCAGTCATCATAGCATAGGTTGGTTTCAGCACACTACCTTCCAAAGTTAAGCGGTCAATGTTACCAAAAGAAATTCTGCAAAATGAGGCATAGCTCGGCACAGTGGTATAGCGGTAGAGCGGCTGCCTTAAGGGCCTGTCCCACTAAGGCGATTTTTTAGGTGACTGCCGGCAATTGTCATAGATGTAGCAGGTCCCTGAAAAAACGGTGACTGGACCCCCCCCCCCCCCTTCGACAATGTCTACGACAATGTCTACAACAACCTACCACCTAGTCAACGGCAAGCTACTGACAGGTTACGACCCTGTCGCGACAACTGAAGACAACTTAAGACAATTCAGTCGCCGTTACCTGTCGCCGGGTGACATAGGTAGTCGCCAATGGAATTCACCGAAGTCAGCACCGGCGACAACCTACGTCATCCTGGCGACAACCCGCAACAGCACCTATGTCAGGAGAAGTCAAGCCACGCTCATTGGAATCAAGTCAACTGTCGTTTGCTGTCGCCGAAAAGTTTTGAACATTTCAAAATCCAGCGGCAACCAGAAAAATGCTACGCCTTTTTGGGCAACTGAGGAGACTACTCATGACCATACAGGCCGTCATCAAATGGTCATCAAACCTATAGTTGCCTAAACATTCACCTACGTGGGACAGGCCCTTCACAGTGCTATATACCTGGGTTCGATCCTGACTATGGATGCTTGTCTGTACGGAGTTTGTACGTTCTCCCTGTGATCTGCATGGATTTTCTCCGAGATCTTCGGTTTGCTCCCACGCTCCAAAGACGTACAGGTTTGTAGGTTAATTGGCTTGGTGTGAAAATGTAAAATTGTCCCTGGTATGTGTAGGGTGGTGTTAATGCGTGGGGATCACTGGTCGGCCTAGACTCAGTGGGCCGAAGGGCCCGTTTCTGCGCTGCATCTCTAAACTAAACTAAAGCTCATTGCCTGTGAGAAGTAAGTCCAACGCAGGAAAAATCTATCTGTCAAAATAGAAGAAAAAACTCTTCTCCAACAAGGCTTTGCAGGATGTTACCCACTTAGAGATATTTTTTAATTTAAGAATTAAATGAAAAATAGTCTGAGGGTCTCCAATGATTTAGTCAGGATTGAATCCAGGTCTCTGGCGCTGTAAGGCAGCAATTCCATCACTGTGCCATCTCTCCCTCTCAACCCCATTCTCCTGCCTTCTCCCCACAACCCATGACACCTGTACTAATCAAGAATCTATCTATCTCTGCCTCAAATATATCCACTGACTTGGCCTCCACAGCCTTCTGTGGTGAATTCCACAGATTCCCCACCCTCTGACAAAATAAATTCCTCCTCATCTCTGTCCTAAAGGAACGTTCTTTAATTCTGAGGCTATGACCTTTAGTCCCAGACTCTCCCGCTAGTGGAAACCTCCTCTCCGCATCCAATCTATCCAAGCCTTTCACTATTCTGTACGTTTCAATGAGGTCCCCCCTCATTCCCCCCTCGTTCTTCTAAACACCAGCGAGTACAGGCGCAGCACCATCAAACGCTCATCATATGTTAACCTACTCATGTTAACCTGAGAACACATAGGTTGAGGAAGATAAAGAAGTGTTAACTGAACAGAAAATAGAAGTTCAAAGGTTCACATGTATTTGTCACATGCACTATAAGGTGCCGTGTAATGAATTTGTGATGCAGCGTTTCAATTTTAAAAAGGACATAATACACAACATAATTAAAAATTTGTCAATGAAGGAGAAGATTTTATAGTAAAATGACTAGGCCACAAGCCATTACAGCCAGGCAACTAGTTCAGTGCTATTATGCATTGGAAAGAAATGCATGCATTTATACAATGTTCATTGCATCTTCCTTACGTTTTACAATGGAATACTTTCGGAGTGTAACTATTGTTCTAAAGTAGGGAACACAGTATCCGGTTTCCCACAAACAATAGATAATTAGTTGCAGAAAGGCGGATTGAGAGAAGGAATCTTTTGTTTACATAAGGATCTTTTGTTTATATAAGGAAACATTGAGTTGCGAAATCATGAATGTATTGCAGGAGCTACTGTAGTTGCGTGCGGACTGTGAAAGAAATGAGACAAGTTACTTTGCATTGAGTCAATGCCTTCACAACAAAGAGAATCTTAAATCAAAGTGTTGGAGGAACTCGACTGACCAGGCAGAATCTGTAGAGGGAAATAGACAATGGTGATTTCGACACAAAGTGCAGGAGTAACTCAGCAGGTCAGGCAGCATATTTTGGAAATGACGGTTGTTTCCACAGAAGCTACCTGACCTGATTAGAGTCAATGTTAATATGTAACCGATAAATGAGGACCCCAGCTACACTGGTAGCGGGGTCCCTTGAAACCTGGATATTTAATATGTAACTGTTTAACAAAGTTCGTAGTGGTTTAGACTATGATATGTACATGCCTCTAATAAAAATTTAACTTAAAAAAAAAGAAGCTGCCTGACCTGCTCAGCACTTCATTTTTACTTCAAATTTGATGAGGGCAGAGTTCACGTTGTACATATCGATCTTAGGTAGACATTCGACAAGGTTCCGCATGGTAGGCCTCTCTGGAAGGTTAGACCACATGAGATCGAAGGAGAGTTTCCGGACGGGATAGAAAATTGGCTTCACAGTGGGAATCCAGCATCTTTGGAAATGACGATCCATCATTTTAGTTTAGGTTAGTGTCACGTGTACTGAGATACAGGTAAAAGCTTTTGTTGCGTGCTAACCAGACAGCAGAAAGACTATACATTACTACAATAGATCCATCCACTGGTACAGCCACAGGTACAGAAACATGATAAAGGGATTAACGTTTAGTGCAAGATTAAGTCTTGTAAGGCCCGAATAAAGATAGTCCAAGGGTCTCTAGTGAGGTAGATAGTAGCTCAGGCCGCTCTCTTGTTGTTGATGAAATGGTTTGGTTGCCTGATAACAGCTGGGAAGATACTGTCCTTAAATCTGGAGATGTGTGTTTTCACACTTCTACACCTCTTGCCTGATGGGAGAGGGGAGAAGAGGGAGTGGCCAGGGTGCGACTCGTCTTTGATTATGCTGCTGGCCTTGCCGAGGCAGAATGAGGTATAAATGGAGTAAATGGAAAGGAGGTTGAACCTTCTTCAGACACCCGACCCAAAACGTCACCTGTCCATTTCCCTCCACAGATATAATTGACCCCACTGAGTTCCACCAGCAGTTTTTATTTTTGCACATGGTTCCTGTATCCGCCATCTCTTGTGCCTTCAAAGACAATCTTAGTTTATCCTATCAACTAACAAGCAAGAGCCTCACACGGTATGGTGGGTGAATGGTTAAATAACTGGACCGGCATCAAGAGTTCTGGTCCTTTGATCGTGAAACTGGAGTTCAATCACTGCGGTAACTGGGGAATTCAATCGATGATGAAAAACAAATTTGTAATTAAGAAAATATCCCAAATTAGTACTTGTAACAATAGCACAGCTGGATTGTTCCGTGAGCTCATCTGGTCCACAAATGCCCTACAGGGAAATGAATCTATTATCTTTCCCAGTTTATTGAAGACATTTGATCGACTTCTATTCACTGAAATTTGGAAGGATGAGAGGATATCTTATAGAAACATATAAAATTCTTATGGAATTTGACAGGCTAGATGCAGGAAAAATGTTACCGATGTTGGGGGAGTCCAGAACCAAGGGTCACAATTTAAGAAAAAGGGGTAGGCCATTTAGGACTGAGATGAGGAAAAACGTTTTCACCCAGAGAGTTGTGAATCTATGGAATTTGCTGCCACAGAAGGCAGTGGAGGCCAATTCACTGGATGTATTCAAGAGAGAGTTAGATATAGTTCTTAGGGCAAATGGAATCAAGGGATCTGGGGAGAAAGCAGGAACAAGGTACTGATTTTGGATGATCAGCCATGACATAATGAATGACAGGGCTGGCTCAAAGGGCCGAATGGCCTACTCCTGCACCTATTTTCTATGTTTCTATTTCAATAACTCTTTCTCTTTCCACAGAAGCTACCTGACCTGCTCAGCACTTCATTTTTACTTCAAATTTGATGAGGGCAGAGTTCATGTTGTATATATGGATCTCAGGAAGACATCCGCATGGTAGGCTGCTCTGGAAGGTTAGACCACTTGAGATCGAAGGAGAGTTAGCGGAAGGGATAGAAAATTGGCTTCATGGTAGGAATGCAGAGGGTGATGGCGGAGGGTTGCTTTTCATCTGGTGAAGCTCTTCTGAACACTTTGCCCACAATGCCATCCTTCCTATAGCTGGGAAAATGGAACTTGCATACACTGCTCTCACAAGCGTGGTCTCATACTTGTACAGCTGAATCGAGCTCTCGGGGCTAAAGGAATCAAGGGATATGGGGAAAAAGCGGGAGCGGGGTATTGATTTTAGATGATCAGCATGATCATGTTGGCTCGAAGGGCCAAATGGCCCACTCCTGCACCTATTTTTCTATGTTCCTATGTTTCTATCATAATGTCCCAAATTTTGTACTCAATACCCTTTCCTATAAAGGCTCACCACACTGTCCACCTGAAATTTTACTTTCAGCCAAACAGATCTCTCAGCTATGCAACATTCTCCAGGAGTCGACCACTTATTGCGTTTCTGGTTTGATACATCAAAGTGCGACATCTGAAAACTGTCAGAGTTGAATTCCATTTACCGTTCTTTTGGCCACTTTCCAAACCGATCTGCATTAATTTAGTTTAAGTTTGGAAATTGGCCCTTCAGCCCACTGAGCCCATGCCGGCCATTGATTACCCAATCCGCTAGTCCTGCAGTATCCCACTTTCTGATCCACTCCCTACACATTAGGGACAATATTTATTATAGAGGGGCCAAGTAACCTACAAACCCGCACAACTTTCAGATGTGGGTGGAAATCGGATTCCCAAGTGGTCACAGGGAGAATGTGCAAACTCCACACAGACAGCACCCGAGGTCAGAATCGAACTCTGGTCTTTGTCCTGTGAGGCAGCAAGTCTACCAGCAGTCTCACTCAGTGACACAGTGCAGTACCTGTAACCTGGCTGGGGGGTGACATTTATTGTAACTACTGTCATAAGGTTTTAAAGTTTAGTTTAGTTTAAAGAGCCAAGTCCTTTGGTCCACCAGGTCTGCGCCGACCAGTGATCCCCACACATTAACACTATCCTACACACACCAGGGACAATTTATAATTATACCAAGGCAATTAACCTTCAAACCTGTATGTCTTTGGAGTGAGAGTGGAAATTGAATATCTCGGGGAAAACCCATGTTGTCACGGGGAAAACGTACAAACTCAGTTCCTGACAGCACCCGTTCTCTGGATGGAACCCGGGTCTCTGGCACTGTAAGTGCTGTAAGGCAGCAACTCTACCGCTGCGCCACCCTGCCCTCCTCTTTCACCCTTTCACTTAGATAAAGTGCTGTAATAATATATTAATTAGGAAATCATTATCAATGTTAATGTGTGTGCTTGTGGTACAATATTTAATATACCAGGTGAAATAAATTTCAAGCTTTCGTTCTAAGTAAAACTCTGGTAAAAGGTGATGAATATTCATCGAAATTTACGCCACAAATGAGGGATGTAAAATTCTCTCATCTCATACATTAATTTCATAAAAGTTAGCACGACAATGTATTAAATGAGACAGAAGTGGCTTGATGTGATTCAAAGTACGTTCTTCAATCAGGTATGCTCCTTTCAGAGCACAGGATTGCATTTTAAACTTAGATATTCTTCTTCACTTTCCACTACACCATCAATTTTGGTGTCATTTGCAAATTTACTAACAATGTTAGCTTAGTTTAAAAGGCCCTTCGGCAGAACAGTGATCCCCGCACACTAATGGGCCTGTCCCACTTGCGCGTCATTTACGCGACATCATTTACTCGCCACGATGCAGGACGCACGCATTACGCGCGCATGGTGCGTGGTGACGTAGGCAGTGACGCGCGTGGCGCCCCAGGATTTTGGGATGTACAAAATCTTTGCGCGCCATCTGCGTGATGCGCAAATGACGCCCACGTGGGACAGGCCCTTTACACTATCCTACACACACTAGCGACAATATACAATTTTACTCCGTATACAATATCTAAACTCAGTATAGACAGCACCCGTAGTCAGGATCGAACCCGTGTCTCTGGCGCTGTAAAGCAGCAACTCTAACGCTGCACCTCCATCATCAAATGGTCATCAAACCGTTAATGTATACAACAAAGAGCAGTGGGCCTCAGCACTGCGCACTGCACGGGTCACAGGCTGAATTGAAAAACAACTGTCCACTGCTACCCATTGACCCCTTCATCCAAACCAATTTTGAAACCACTTGGCCAGATCACTTCGGATACAATGCGCTCTAAACGTCTACACCAGCCGACCATGCAGGACTTTGTCAAAGGCCTTTCTAAAGTCTCCATAGACAATACACTGCCCTGCCTGATCAATCCTCTTGGTGACCTCTTCAAAAACTTTATCAGATTTGCGAGGTAGACTTCCCTTGCACAAAGCCATGAAAGTTATCCTTAATTAGTTTATGAGAATAATCCCAGGAATGAGTAGATTAACAGTCGATGAGCGTTTGTCGGCACTGGGCCTGTACTCGCTGGACATTAGATAATGAGGGGGGACCTCATGTAAACTTGCCGAATAATGATAGGCCTGGATAGAGTGAATGTGGAGAGGATGTTTCCACTAGTGGGAGAGTCTAGGACCAGAGGCTGTAGCCTCAGAATAAAAGGATATACCTTTAGAAAGGAGATGAGGAGGAATTTCTGTCATCAGAAGAGGGTGGTGAATCTGTGGAATTCATTGCTACAGAAGGCTGTGGAGGCCAGGCCAATGGGTATTTTTAAGGCAGAGATTGATAGATTTTACTTCGGAGTCACGTGAGTGACTACGTGAAGACCCCGCCAGCACGCATGTGCGACAGCTGGCAGCCAGTATGAATTACCTGACAACTCATCAGCTACAAGAACAGGCTATGAATGACACGACAGCCAAATATCTAGCTCCAGAAAACTGCATCTCCCTCAACGTGCCTGCGGTAAATAACCCCATCTGGGGAAACATCAGTCCTGGCATTAGGAGCCAGGACGTTAAAATGCAGAAAATCCTGAAACTACTGGCCTCTGGTATTACGGCTTTTGCCAGGTCAGTAGATGGGAAGGATATGTCGGAGGAGCGACAGGATGCTCTGGCACTCTTCTGTAATGTACAGTTTGAGATCAACTGTTTCAGGAAGAGTGCCATCCGACCTACACTAAATCTAAAGTTCGCGGGGTTGTGTAGAACCAGCAGTGCACAGCCGCCTACTCTGTTGTTCAGGGACAACCTGCCCAAACAGGTAAAAGACCTCGACGAAGAGACAAAAGCCGTCGGCATGATTAAGGTGCCGGCCGCTACCAGGTCCTCATATATTTGGCGGCAGCACCCCTACGCGTCCACCAGCAGGCCGCATTATCACTGCGTAAAAACAGCTGGTGAAAGCTCTAAGGCCGTACAACCTACACAAAGGTCTTTTTTAGGCCATGTCCCAGAACGGCCTTCCTGGAAGAGTTAAGATGAGGGATTACGTGCCCTCCGCTCCTAACCCTCTATTATAAGGTCAACTGGTATGTTAGTTCTCTTATCTTACTATCTTCAGTCAACTCTACTATCTGTGATTTCACACCACTGCTTTGAAGAATGTCGCCCATGCGTGCTGGTGGGGTCTTCACGTAATCCCTCTTCGTAACTCCTCATAAAATAAGGATCAAACTTCAAACTGGTAAGTCCTCGTTTAATCTTGCTATTTTTAATTTGCATTGGTGCCTGGGGTTAAGGGGAGAAGGCAGGAGAATGGGGCTGAGAGGAAAAGATGGATCAGCCATGATTGAATGACAGAGTATACTTGATGAGCTGAATGGCCTATTTCTGCTCCTATCACTTATGCACATGATTAATCTTTGCTTATTCAAATGCTTGCCTATCCTCTGTAGAATCCAACTATTTGCCCACAATTGATGCCAAGTTCACTGACCTCCAATTTCCCAGGCTTGTTCTTACTGTCCTTCTTAAATAGCTGTATAACATTAGCCACCCTCCAGTCTTCTGCAACTTCATCTGTGGCTAAAGATGATGCAAATATCTCAGCAAGTGCCTCCACAAATTCCTCCTTAGCTTCCCAAGAGGTCAGAGGATGTTCTTGATGAGGTCCTGGGGATTTGACCACCTGAATGTGCTTTAAAACCACCAATAACTTTGCTTTGGTTATTCATATATGAACCGAGGCATCACAACTCCCATGCCTCAGTTCTTTGACTTCCATGATCTTCCCTTCGGTAGAAAATGGATGAGAAGATAACTCGGGTTCTCTAAACATGCCTGCGAGGTCTTTCACACTAACTGAAAAATGTTGCCTCTGCTCTCTTGTTATCTCACTTTTGAAAGCTTCACACTAAGATGGCCTGGTGGCGTAGCAATCGAGTATAAAATATAAAAGGAAGGATGTTATACTGAGGCTTTATAAGGCACTGGTCAGACTACATTTGTGAGCAGTTTTGGACCCCATATCTGAGGGATAAAGGATATGCTAGAGCTGGAGAGGGTCCAGAGGAGGTTTACGAGAATGATACCGGGGATGATTGTGTTAACGTGTGAGGAGCATTCGACGGAGTGTGTACTCGCTGAAGTATAGAAGGATGAGCAGGGATCTAATTGAATGCACTGAATAATTAAAGGCCTACATAGAGTGGATGTTTCCAACAGCGGGAGAGTCTAGGACCACAGGGCACAGCCTCAGAATAAAAGCACCCATCTTTAGAATGGAGATGAGGAAGAATTTCTTTAGCCAGAGAGTGGTGTATCTGTGAAATTCATTGTCACAGATGGCGATGGAGGCAAAGTCATTGGGGTATTTTTAAAGTAGGGATAGATAGGGTTCTTGATTAGTAAGGGTGTCAAAGGTCACGGGGAGAAGGCAGGAGAATAGGGTTGTGAGGGAAAAATAGGTCAGCCATGATTGAATGGTGGACCATATCCGATGGATCAAATGGCCCATTCTGCTCCTGTACCTTAAGAGTTTATGATCTTATAGTGATCTTATGAACATGCACTTAGTACCTCCTGCCCACCCTCATGATATTACACTGGGGAGAAGAACACAAATTAATGGAGAAATCCTCATAGCTTTAGCATGTCAGTGACTGCGAGAAGTGCTTGCAAGACCAAGGAAAGGCTATTGTTGGCCCTGGGCCAGAGTTTGGAGTCTGGCATTCATAGAAGGCAAACGATTTCAAAATATTGGTGTCAATCCTCTCACTTACTCAAGGGGGTGAATGAGTTTAAATAACTAAACTATTCAACAGCCACAAGAAAGAAAATCTGTTTTGACTTTTATTTTCTCTGCTTTGTTATAAGGCAGCTGCAAAAATGTAGAGGCAAGGGCCCAAGCATGAATCTGGCTTCAGTATTCCCCTTTATGGATAGCAACTGTGGGATAGCTACATTCACAGTCATTTTTCAATGCATTCTCAGAGCCGTAGGAAAATTCACCTTTTCCATTGATTCTGGAGATGGTCCACATGAACTAAAAGATGGTTCTGTTGTCTCCTGGGAACCGATGAGTCAGAGGGAGGGAATGGATGGGAATTTTCAGACACAACTTGCAGACAGTCATATAATTACTTTGGTATTTAGTATTTCCTCTGAAAGAATTGATCAAACTGCCTCACTTAAAATTAAGGATACATCATTTGAGATAATTGGCTGAAGACAGACAAAGGTTTATTATGTTCATCCAGTGCGTTGTTAACATTTTAGATTAAGCTCTGCCTGAAAAGGCTGTTAAAGGCAATTTGGGAATTTACAACGAGAAATTGTAAAACATTTTAGATTAAGTGTTGGTTTTCTCCGAGAACTTCAGTTCCCTCCACCACACCAAAGACGCACAGGTTTGTAGGTTAGTTGGCCTGGTATAAATGTAACAATTGTCCCTAGCGTGTGTAGGTTAGTGTTAATGTGCGGGGATCATTGATCAGTGCGGAATAGGTGGGTTGAAGGGTGTGTTTACGTGCTGCATCTCTAAACTAAACTAAACTTAAGCTCTGCCTGAAAGAGCTGTCAAAGGCAACTTGGGAATTTGCAAGGGAAAAAGGAAAATGTAAAGGTACTCGAGGAGAGATCAAGGGCTGTTTACAACGTTCTTTCAAAAACATGGTATGACAGACTTAGTTATCACCTTTTAGTCCCCTAATTTGAGGAAGGACATTATTGCTATTGAGGGAGTGCAGCGTAGGTTTACAAGGTTAATTCCCGGGATGGCGGGACTGTCAAATGCTGAGAATGGAGCAGCTGGGCTTGTACACTCTGGAGTTCAGAAGGATGAGAAGGGATCTCATTGAAACATATCAGATTGTTAAGGGCTTGGACACGCTAGAGGCAGGAAACATGTTCCCGATGTTGGGGGAGATCAGAACCAGGGGTCACAGTTTAAGAATAAGGAGAAAGCCATTTAGAACGGAGACGAGGAAACACTTTTTCTTACCGAGATTGGTGAGTGTGGAATTTTCTGTCCCAAAGGGCGGTGGAGGCAGGTTCTCTGGATGCTTTCAAGAGAGAACTAGATAGGGCTCTTAAAGATAGCGGACTCAGGGGATATAGGGAGAAGGCAGGAACGGGGTACTGATTGGGGATGATCAGCCATGATCACATTGAATGGCGGTGCTGGCTCGAAGGGCCAAATGGCCTGCTCCTGCACCTATTGTCTATTGTCTATTGTCTTTTAAGTATCTTTAAAAGTCATAGTCAAAGGGTGACACAGCGTGGAAGCAGGCTGTTTGGACCAACTTGCCCACGCTGACCAACATGCCCCATCTACACTTGCCCCATCTGTTTGCATCTGGTCCATATCCTTCTAAACCTTTTCCTATCCATGTACCTGTCCAAATGTATTTTAAACATTTTGATAGTTCTTGCCTCAACTACCTCCTCCGGCAGCTCATTCCATATACCCACTACCCTTTTTGCAAAGAAGTTGCCCCTCAGGTTCCGATTAAATCTTTCCCCCCCTCCCCTTAAACCATTGTCCTCAGGTTCTAGATTCCCCAACTCTGGGTTAAAAGCTTTGTGTATTTATCCTCTCTATTCCTCGTATGACCTTACATATCTCTTCCAAAACTTCCATGATAGCGCCTACCCCAGGCGACTATTTGTGTGCTAGTCACAGAAGTAGATCTGCAATCACGCATTACAATCGCCACACCAGGAACGCCGCACGATTGGCAGCCCTGCCAACAGTCTGTGTGTTTTCTCGTCTTTTATTATTTTTAGTGTGTGTTAAGTTTTTGTAATATATAAAATTATAAAAGGACTGGACAAGCTAGAGGCAGGAAAAATTTTCCCAATGTTGGGCGAGTCCAGAACCAGGGGCCACAGTCTTAGAATAGAGGGGAGGTCATTTAAGAAAATTTAAAAAAAAACGTTATCACCTAGAGAGTTGTGAATTATGGAATTCCCTGCCACAGAGGGCAGTGGAGGCCAAGTCACTTGATGGATTTAAGAGAGAGTTAAATAGAGCTCTAGGGGCTAGTTGAGTCAAGGGATATGGGGAGAAGGCAGGCACGGGTTATTGATAGGGGACGATCAGCCATGATCACAATGAATAGCGGTGCTGGCTCTAAGGGCCAACTGGTCTCCTATTTTCTATGTTTCAATGTTTCTAAATGTTTTCTGGTTTGTTTTATGTGGGGGGAGGGGGCTGGATCGGAAGATACTTTTTTTTTCAGTTTCTTACCTTGCCGGAGATGCGATTAATTTTTGGATTGCATCTCCGGGCGCTCTGTGGCCTACCATCGATGGAGCTGGAGGCCTCCTCGGACTGGCTTTGGGCCTCACCGCGGGGAGTGGACTTACATTGGAGCCGATCCCTTGCCTGGGATAACTCCAAACACGGCCTGCGGATTTACCATCAAGAGCTCGCAGTCTCGGGAGAGGCTAGTCGGGAAGCTCCAACGACGCAGAGGCTCGACCAGCGCCAACACCAGGTCCGATCATCTGGTGCGGGGGGGCTGACTTCCCCCCCGATGCAGGAGCTGATCAGGAGCAGGATGCATAGGGCCCAAACGCCGCCAGCTACGGGAGTCAAGATTGTCCCGTCAATGGAGGGCTCGAGGCCCCCGACTGCGGGAGAGCACAGAAGGGAAGAGATTTGAACTTTTTTTCTCCTTCCATCACAGTGAGGAATGTGGAGGAGTCACTGTGGTGGATGTTTATGTTAAAATGTATTTTGTGTGTTCCGTTGCTTTTTATTTGTATGACTGACTTGGCAAATAAAATCTCTCGTATGTTGCAAAACATACTTGGCTAATAAAGTATTATTGTGATTGTGATTGATTGTGACTCTTTTAAATCTCTACTCAGACAGCAAAATGTCTTACTTTAACTAGGCTGTTCTTAATCTCCTCTCTCTCTTTGATCGGACTTTACAGGCTTTACAGGTTATTCACGTTATTCCCTTTATCATATATCTGCCCACTGTGGACGGCGCGATTGTAATCATGTATTGTCTTTCCGCTGACTGGTTAGCACGCAACAAAAGCTTTTCACTGTACCTTGGTACACGTGACACAACTAAACTACAACTAATAACTAATATAAGATTGTATAATACCTTATTAGTTCTTAAAACTGCCCAAGTGACTGAGCAATGTTCTTGTGCTGTTACATAGAAATTGCCTTTTTCGTTTTAACAAATCTATTGTTAGGAAATTGAGATTAGACATATGTGTGCTATGATAATGTACAGGATCTTTGAACTGAAGAATTAATTTTAATTCATTGTAATCTTAATTCTCGGAGCACAATCCACGCAGGTCACAGGGAGAACGTACAAACTCCGCACAGACAGCAGCAGTAGTTAGGATCAAACCCGGTTCTCCGGCGCTGTGAGCACTGTAAGGCAGCAACTCTAACGCTGTGCCACCCATGACATCATAGATCCAAGATCTACCGCAGGGTCAGTTTCCGCGCTGTATCTCCAAACTAAACTATAAACTAAACCGAGCCTCTCAGTACACCATCCACGCCCAACACCCTGCTACTGACTGTCTGTTAGATGTGACCTCTTACCTTCCAAATCCTGAAGGACGGCTCAGGGCAGTGCCCCGGGGCACTAGGGCTGAAGATGCCTGGACGAGGAGAGGGACAACGGTTCGCTGGCCGATCCGGACCAAGGCGACAGTTGGAGGCCCAAGAGGAGATACATCCTCTTGGGCCTGAGTTGGATGATCAGCCATGATCATATTGAATGGCGGTGCAGTCTCGAAGGGCCGAATGGCCTGCTCCTGCACCTAATTTCTATGTTTCTATCCTCTTGTTGGGAACTCCAGCAATCATTGTTTAAAAATATGGAACTTCCCATTTAAGAGAGATAAGACACTTTCTTTTCTCTCAGATGATTGCGAGTCTATGGAACTCTTTATGGTGGTGAAGTAAACCATCTTTAATGCAGGGGTAGATTGATGAGCAAAACGGTCAAAGGTTACGTCAGGTAAAATGAATACAAAATGGAAGATGTGATCTATCAACCATTTTCTTATAGGATGGGATTTTCTGTTTTAATGGTAGAAAGGAGATTGGTGGATGTCTGCTCTGAGACCACAGCATATAAGACTGATGATCTGATCCAAGACCAAACATTTCATTGTACAGCTGAATGGATGAAAAATGGATGAAACTTCCCTCCTGTTGGTGGATGTGCCGTAGAATGCATTTTATCAGGATGCATCACAGTATGGTTTGGGAACAACTCCATCCAAGACCGCAGGAAATTGCAGCGAATTGTGGCTGCAGCCCAGACCACCAAACAAACCAACCTACCTTCCATTGACTCCATTTATACCTCACGCTGCCTCTGTAAGGTCAGCAACATAATTAAGGACGAGTTGCACCCTGGCCATTCCATCTTCTCCCCTTCCATCAGGCAAGGGATGCAGAAGTGTGTAAATGCACATCTCGAGATTCAGGAACAGTTCCTTCCCAGCTGTTGTCAGGCAAACTGAATCATCCTACCAACTATTGGAGTGCGGTCCTGAGCTACTATCTACCTCATTGAACACCTCTGGACTACGATTAATCAGACAGAAGAAGGAGAAGGAGAAGGAGTAAGTTTATTGGCCAAGTATTCACATACAAGGAATCTGCCTTGGTGCTCCGTTTGCAAGTGACAACATGACATACAGTGATAGTTAGGAATGACACATAAAACATTAAACATTATTAATAAAACATTATCGATTAAACATGTGAATTAAATATAATACCAGAGCAAAAAGAGGCTACCGATTTTTGGTTATTGAGTAGAGCTACTACTCATGGAAAAAAGCTGTTTTCATGTCTGGCTGCAGCAGCTTTGACAGTCCGGAGTCGCCTTCCAGAGGGAAGTGATTCAAAGAGTTTGTGGCCAGGGTGAGAGGGGTCAGAGATGATCTTGCCCCCTCGCTTCCTGGCCCTTGCAGTGCACAGTTCGTCAATGGAGGGAAGGTTGCAGCCAATAGCGATTCGCTGCAGCCTCCAGATGTGGTGCTTGGTGGCTGAGCCAAACCAGACCATGATGGAGAAGGTGATGACAGACTCTACGAAGGCCATATAGAATTGGACCATCGTTGTCTGCGACAGATTGTGCTTCCTCAGCTGCTGCAGTAAGTACATCCTCTGTTGTGCCTTTTTGACTGCGGAGTCGATGGTGGCCCCCGATTTAAGATCCTTGGAGATGATGGCACCAGGACGCCAGCTGTGTCACTTCCTGTCTGTAGGCAGATTCCCCTCCATCCTGGATCAGTCCAATCAGGGTTGTGTAATCTGCAAACTTGAGAAGCTTGACAGAGTAGTCAGTGGAAGTGCAGTCATTGGTGTAGAGAGAGTAGAGGAGAGGGGAGAGTATGCAGTGAAAAAGCTGTTGCGGCGTGCTAACCAGTCAGCAGAATGTCAATACATGATTACAAACAAGTCATCCACTATGTACAGATAAGGGAAATAATGTAAATAACGGTGTGCAGATTTATTGGTTTATTGGCGTGTTGGATAGAACTATGTACTGGGTGATTGTTGGTCGGCGTGGACCCGGTGGGCTAAAGGGCCTGTTTTCTTGCTTCTAAACTAAACTAAACTAAACCAAAGACGCTGTCCTAAATCTGACCCACCATCAATAGGTTTGTCTGGTTTGCGTACGATGAACATCTGGAGGTTCACAGCGTAGGTCTGGAAGCGTGGAGATGTGGCTGGAGTTGGGTGGCCTCAGAAGGCATCTAGCTCAGCCTAACCTTTCTTTCAGTTCTGCAAGGGTCCATTGCTCATTTCTCTCACCAAACACCAATTCGAGGAGCCGGTAGTAAACAGAGCTGTTCTTTCAGTGAAATGCTTTTATGAAAGTGTGCTATTAATGAGTAGGGAGCAAAAAAGCTACTTTGTCAGGGCTCCAATGAAAACAGTTTGAATGTCCTTGTGTCAACAGGATGAAATAAATACATAAGAACATTAACCCATTAACTTAACTTTCTTTGCAACACTTTGGGGCCATTCTTTTAAATGCATCATTGTTTAGGCAACGCTGAATACTTAATATTATGAGGATGAAATTATGTCATGAATGTTGGTACCTCTTTGTTATCTTAACAATATATGCAAACTCTTAAACTAAGCTGAGGACTGGCTTTAACTTGCACTAAATGTTATTCCATTATCAGGTATCTAAACACTGTAAATGACTCGATTATAATCATGTGTCATCTTTCCGCCAACAGGTTAGCGTGCAACAAAAGCTTTTTACTGTACCTCAGTACACGGGACAATAAACTAAACTAGACGACTCATATTGGAAGAAGGTACTACAGATACTTTAGATAGACACAAAGTGCTGGAGTAACTTAGCGAGTCAGGCAGCATCACTGGAGAAAAACAATGGGTGACGTTTCGGGTCAGGACCCTTCTTCTGACCTGACCCAAATCATCATCTGTTCCTTTACTCCAAAGATGCTGCCTGTCCCTCTGAGTTACTGCAGCACTTTATCTTCGGCACATACCAGCATCTGCAGCTCCTTTCTACAGAGATGAATTTAATTTAGAGATACAACATGGAAACAGGCTTTTTGGCCCACCAAATCCATGCTGACCATCGATCACCCATTCACACTACTTATATGTTATTCCACTTCCGCTCTCCCTACACACTAGGGGTAATTAACAGAGGCCAATTAACCTATAAATCCGCACGTCTTTGGGATGTGGGAGGAAACCAGAGCACCCGGAGGAAACCCACGTGGTCACAGGGCGAACGTGCAAACTCCGCACAGACAACGCCCGAGGTCAGGATCGAACCTGGGTCTCTGGTGCTATCAGCCGAGCCACCATGCTGCCCTAAGGAGGCAAGAATGCATCAGTCATCTTCCACCTTTATCTCCTTGGACAAGGTTATTTGGAGGTTCCAAGCTGATTTATTCTAACATAAGGACTACATTGAAAATGAAATACCTCCTGTTGATAATTTTGGCGAGACATATATGTCTGGCTACATATAAAAAAAAATGGGAAGTTCACTTTTTTAAACCTGCTGACTTTTTCAATAAAATGTCCAGGAGCAGGGGGATTGTACTCACATTCGGGGAAGACCATGTAACAGTGGTTCAGGCAGGTTCTATTTCAGTGCAGCTACAAAAAGTGATCAGAGGAATTCTAATTCCTTTGCGGTTTACAATATCATTTGTTGCAGATGTGTCTTGCATTGTAGAATTTGGAGTTCCTGTTCCCTTGGCAACTATTATTTTTTCTTTGCTTCAGCATATGCCAAATTTCAGAGATTTTACGTCTATTATTAAGAGGGCAAAATAAAGACATTGCATTTTAATATCTACTTAGTAATGTTAATACGGTGATGTGGGACTCTGTTGAAATGTCAAGTAATATAATGGAAGAGATGATCCGACATCATTTATGTGCTGCTGTGCTTTTATTAGATTTGTTTTGGACTGATATCTGAAAGTGAACCTCTCTCCAACCTGGCAAAATAAATGGAGTAAAACTAATATGAACTCCTTAACCCCATTTTGTACTCGCTCACTCATGCCACTGGGATTCAAGCTTCAAAAATAGGCTTGAAAACTTTATGCTCCATCTGTAATATTATATGCATTAGAGAAAGCTGAAACTAATTAAATTCATTATCAAATAAGCAAAACTCTAAGTATCTGGACTTTGCCTGGTTTTAGCATATGTCAGATAATATCCCAGCGCGTTTATCACCAGCATTAAATCTGGTAATTATGGGAATTAAGGCCAAGATTTAAATAAAATATTTCTTCATTGATGAGTTCTGGACATCTATCCAGGCCTGGATAGAGTTTAGTTTATGAAATGTGCAGGAAGGAACTGCAGACGCTGGTTTAAACCAAAGATAGACACAAAAGGCTGGAGTAACTCAGCGGGACAGGCAGCATCTCTGGAATGAAGGAATGGGTGTTGTTTCTGACTTCTTCAGACTCTCGACCCGAAACGTCACCCATTCCTTCTCTCCAGAGATATTGCCTGGCCCGCTGAGTTACTCCAGCATTTTGTGTCTATCTAGAGATTAGTTTATTTTAGTTTTGTTTAGAGATACAGCACTGATGATACAAAAGTGAGTGGTTTTGCAGATAGTGAAGATGGTTGTGAAAAATTGCAGCAGGATCTTGATCGATTGGCCATGTGGGCTGAGGAATGGTTGATGGAATTTAATTCAGAGAAATCTGAGGTGTTGCATTTTGGGAAGTCTATGAACGGTAGTGAATGGTGGGCCTCTGGGTAGTGTTGTAGAGCAAAGGGATCTAGGAGTGCAGATGCATAGTTCCTTGAAGGTCTAGTCGCAGGTAGATAGGGTGGTCAAAAAGGATTTTGGCACTTTAGCCTTCATCAGTCAGAGTTGATGTTCGTCCTTCGTAGTTGAAGAAGACAATGACTTCAGTGTTTTTGTTTGTGGGTCCGGAGGTGACTGGTGAGACCGATCTGGCCCCATAAGGCTCGCCCGCATATATGACACAGTTGGGTTGGGCGCTGCAGCAGAAGTTGAAGTGGCTCGAGCCTTGCGCGCGGCGCGTTTCCTCTGAGCTTCTGCGGTGCGCTTCTTCTCAGCTGCACGCACGCACTCCTGTGGTGATCTTGTTTCGCCAAGTTGGGCGACCCAGAGCAAACGACTCCCTAGTATTGAGATTGATGTCAAGGTCTTTGAGGGACACTTTGAGGCAGTCTTTGAAGGGTTTCTTCTGCCTCCCAATTGAGCGCTTGCCCTGATACAGTTCTCCGTACAACAGTTGTTTTGGCAACCAACGGTTTGGCCTTCGGATGACATGGCCAGCCCACCTGGCTTGGGGCTTTCTGAAGGAGGGTGTAGATGCTGGGGATGCCGGCCCGTTCGTTGCAGGACTTCCATGTCCGGGATTTTGTCCTGCCAGCTAATGTGGAGGGGTCTGCGGAGACAGCTTAAGTGAAAGTGGTTGAGCAGCTCGGGGTGTCTGCTGTAGACAGTCCAGGTCTCACAGGCATAGAGGAGGGTAGTGAGAACTGCTGCATGTAGACCATCATCTTGGTGGGAACGCTGAGTCCTTTCCTCTCCCAAAGTCTGCCGAAGGCAGCGCTGCCCTTGGAGATCCTGTTGTTGAGCTCTGCATCTATGTTCACTGGTCGTGAGAGTGTGCTGCCGAGATAGGTGAAATTGTTGACTGCCAGTAGGTTCTGCCCCTTTACTGTGACGTCTGGCTCTTGGTAGAGCTTTCCAGGTGCAGGCTGATACATAACTTCAGTCTTTTTAGTGCTGATGGTGAGACCGAAGTTGTCGCAGGCTCGTGAGGGGCAGTCCATTGCGCGCTGCATCTTCTCTCTGTGCTGGCATTGAGGGCAAGGTCATCGGCGAATAAGAAGTCTCTGGTGACAGTCTACTTCACCTTTGTAACAGCCTGTAGGCGCCTGAGGTTGAATAACCCACCGCCAGTCCTGTACTTGACGTGTGTACCATCCCGACAGTCAGAGAAACCAGCAATCAGCACGGCGGAGAAGACCATGCCAAGGAGCGTAGGGGCAAGAGCACAGGAAGGCTTCCGACTCAGCTCCATCACCCAATACTTTCACCATCATGCCATCATGGAATTGCCGGACAATCGTGATGAACCTGTTGGGACAGCCAAACTTCTCCATTATCTTCCACAAGCCATCTCTGCTGACCGTATAGAAGGCCTTGCTCAGATCAACAAAGGTCACGAAACGTCACTGTGCTGCTCTCGGCATTTATCCTGGATCTGATGTGCAGCAAATATCATATCTACATTTCCACACTCTGCACGGAAGTTCATCCTGGCTTTCTGGGAGAAGAGTATAGAAGTTAAGAGATCATGTTGCAGTTGTATAAGATGTTGGTGAGACCACATTTAGAGTAATGTGTTCAGTTCTGGGCACCATGTTATAGGAAATATATTGTCAAGCTGGAAAGGGTACAATAGACAATAGACAATAGGTGCAGGATGAGGCCATTCAACCCATCGAGCCAGCACCGCCATTCAATCTGATCATTGCTGATCATCCACAATCAGTACCCCGTTCCTGCCTTCTCTCCATATCCCTTAACTGCGCTATCCCTAAGAGCTCTATCTAACTCTCTCTTGAAAGCATCCAGAGAACCAGCCTCCACCAACTCACAACTCTCTGTGTGAAAAAGTATTTGCTCATCTCCGTTCTAAGTGGTTTACCACTTATTCTTAAACTATGGTCCTGGTTCTAGACTCCCCCAACATTAGAAACATGTTTCCTGCCTCTAGCATGTCCAAACCTTAATAATCTTATATGTTTCAATAAGATCCTTTCTCATCCTTCTAAATTCCAGAGTATACAAGTCCAGCTGCGCCAATCTATCAACATATGACAGTCCCACCATCCTGGGAATTAGCCTCGTGAACCTATGCTGCACTCCCTCAATAGCAAGAAGTGTCCTTCCTCAAGTTTGGAGACCAAAACTGTGCACAGTACTCTAGGTGTAGTCTCACTAGGGCCCTGTACAAATGCAGGAGGACCTCTTTGCTCCTAAACTCAACTCCTCTTGTTATGAAGGTCAACATGTCATTCGCTTTCTTCGCTGCCTGCTGTACCTGCTGTACAGAGAAGATTTAAGAGGACGTTGCCAGGACTAGAGGGTGTGAGCTATAGGGAGAGGTTGAGTAGGCTGGGACTCTATTCCTTTGAGCACAGGAGGATGAGGGGTGATCTTGTAGAGGTGCATAAAATCACAAGAGGAATAGATCGGGTAGATGCACAGAGTCTCTTGCCCAGAGTAGGGGAATCAGGGACCAGAGGACATTCATGGAATTCATGGAAATCGTTATTGTCATTCAGACCTTGCAGTCTGAACGAAATTTCGTTGCCTGCAGTCATACATATAGTAAATAACAAAACACACAATAAACACATATTTAACATCCACCACAGTGAGTTCACCAGACACCTCCTCACTGCGATGGAAGGCAAAAATCTTGTCTTTGTCTCTTCCCTCTTGTTCTTCCTCTTCCTCTGTGCTGAGGCGACCCGGGCCTCCGATGTTGTGACTGCACCGGGTGATGTAAATAAGTCCCGCGGGTGAACCGCGCTCCGCGAGTGGGCCGGCTCAACTCCGCGGCCCGGGGCGGTCGAAGCTGCCGAAGCTGCCGCCCTCCAGTCCAGCGGACGCAGCTGTTGCCGCGGGAGCTCCGGAAAAACAGGTCACCAACCTGTGACCTGCGAGCTCCCGACGATGTCGTCCACTGGGCCCGCGGCCGGGCCTCCGACGTCGCTGCCACCGCCAACGGAAAGCCGCCACAGCTCCAAGTCGGGCTGCCGGAACGCCTGAACCCGCCACAGCCCCGAAGTCGGCCAGCCCCGCGCTGGTAAGTCCTGGCTGGCTCTGCCTCCGGAGACGCGAGGTCGGTCGCAGTTGGAGGCTGTCAGCTCCGCCATTAGGCCTCAGCGGAGACGGAGACGGAGACGGGGGATACGACAAGAAAAGTCGCGTCCCCCCCAAAGGGAAGAGAGTAAAACTGTTTCTCCCACCCCTCCCACACACATACACAACATAATAGCTCAAATTAACGCTAAAACAAGACAAGAAAAGAACAAAAAAAAAGAAAAACAGACGGACTGCAGGCTTAAGGTAAAGGGAAAAAGATGTCTATCTTTAAGATAAAGGGGAAAAGATGTCTATCTAGATGTTTTGTGTCTATCTTTAGTTTAGTTTAGTTTAATTTAGTTGTTCAGAGATACAGCGTAGAAACAGGCCCTTCAGCCCATCAACTCCGCACTAAACTAACAATCACCCCATACACTAGCACTATCCTACACACAAGGGAAAATTTACAATTTTACCAAAGCCAATTAACCTATAATACTGTATGTCTTTGGAGTGTGGGAGGAAACCAGAGCACCCTGAAAAACCCACGCGGTCACAAGGAGAACGTACAAACTCTGCACAGACAGCACCTAGTCAGGTTCGAACTCGGGTCTCTGGCACTGTAAGGCAGCAACTCTACCGCTGCGCCATCATATCGCCCTCTGCAGCAGTCTCAGCTTCCCAGGCATTGTCAGCTGATGAGAGTATAAACTTGTATTTAACACAATTATAGCCACTGATACTGACATGATGTCCTTCTACTCGTCTGAAGGGCTGCAAATCAATGCTCACTTTGGAGCACAGCGTGCATGACATTCTGAACGCAATTAATGGCCCAGGCAGCAAATAGTGGTAACTGTTCCAACGAGTCAGCGAAACCAACAGAGGGAGTTGAATAGCTTCAAGCCCCTCTGTCAGCAAAAGCAAGAGGGATGCAGATTGCATGTCGCTGCCCTGAATGACTGAAGCAAGAGCTAAGACCAGATTTTAAATTAGTCCCATCTCAGGGAAATGCATCTCCATGGTCGACTGAATCTCTGCCAACCAGAACTTGCTGCAGTACGGAAATCGTTCATGGAATCTTTTAAACTGCTTGCACCATCTCCTAAAAATATACGGCACGGTGGAGTTGCTGCCTTACAGCACCAAAGACCCGGGATCAATCCTGACTATGGGCGCTGTCTGTACAGAGTTTGTACATTTTTCCCCATAACTGTGTAGGTTTTCTCCGGGATCTTTAGTTTCCCCCCTCACTCCAAAGACGTACAGGTGTGTAGGTTAATTGGTGGTGTAATTATAAATTGTCCCTAGCGTATGTAGGATAGTGTTAATATGTGGGGACCATTGGTCAGCGCGAACCCGGTGGGCCAAAGGGCCTGTTTCTGCACTGTATCTCCAAACTAAACTAAACTAGACACAAAGAGCTGGAGCAACTCAGTGGGTCAAGAAATATCTCTGTAGATAAGTAATAGATGATATTTCAGACCCTTCTTCAGACTGAGTGTCAGGGGAGCAGGAACCAAGAGAAATGAACAAATTAATGAAAGATATGCAAAAAGACTGATGAAAACCAGCAACGATGAACAAGAAATGGTAGAACCCACAATGGTCCATTGTTGGCTGTGGGAAAGGTGATAACAAGGAGTGATACCAACTCCTAAATACGAAGTAAATACAGGTTGTTAAGCATAGAGAAGCTAAACACAGTGGTGAGCTGATAGTGCTGAAGCCTCACAGTGTCAGAGACCTGGGTTCGACCCTGACCTCGGGTGCTGTCAGTGTGGAGTTTCCACGTTCTCCCTGAGACATCGTGGGATTCCTGGAGTAGCTCCAATTTCCTTACATATTCCAAAAAAGCGCAGATTTGTAGGTTAATTAGCCTCGGTAAAATCACCTCTCATGTGTAGGGAGTGGATGCAAAAGTGCGATAACATAGAACTAGTGTGAATGGGTGATCAATGGTCAGCGTGGTCTTGCTGGGCCGTAGAGCCTATTTCCATGCTGTATTTAATCTCTCCCTCTCTCTTTCTCCCTCTTCCTCTCCATCTCTCTCTCTCTCTCTCTCTCCCTCTCCATCTCTCTCTCTCCCTCTCTCGCTCTCACTCTCTCTCATTCTTTCTCTGTCTCTCTCTCTCTCTCTCTGTCTCTCTCTCTCTCTCTCTCTCTCTCTCTCTCTCTCTCTCTCTCTCTCTGTCTCTCTGTCTCTCTGTCTCTCTGTCTCTCTCTCTCTCTCCATCTCTTTCTCCTCATCCAATGGAAGAAGGGTTATTTCATGCTGAGTGCAGGATGTGTCACAGGGACCCTCTGGCATGGGGATTGAGTTCCTCTGTGTTGTGGAGGAGAACAGCTGGTATTCGTACTGCAAAGGGAATATTTCTCTTGTTCTCTCTCTCTCTCTCTCTCTCTCTCTCACCATTTCTGGGACACTGTCTTTGGTGTGGGTATTGGGGTGGAGTTGCGCATTGTGGTCAAGTTCTGCTTAGAGCGGTTTCCTTAATTAAAAAGAAAAACAATATTCCCACAATAATTAAATGGTAAAGGAGGTAGCACGTTAAGTTAGGTTCCCAGCCGCAGAGTTGGTCTGGTCAACCCTTGGTGCCCAAGTCCCTCGGAAAATGTGAAGGAGACTTGAGCGTCGTCACTAGGTAGGTCCACTGAATATTGTACGATCAGAATGTTTAAGAAACATTTAGACAAGGACATGGATAGGACCGGTTTAGAGGGATATTGGCCGAACGCAAGCAGGTAGGCCTAGTGTAGATGGGACATGTTGGTCGGTGTGGGCAAGTTCCATTCACTTTAATTTATTTTCACGTGTACCGAGGTACAGTGAAAAACATTTGTTGCATGCTAACCAGTCAGCAGGAAGTTAATAGAAAGATGGGCCGAAGGGCCTGTTTCCACATTGTATGACTCAAAGACGCTATAAATGTTTAGTTTAGTTTCATTTAGTTTAATGTCACGTGTATCGAGGTAGAGTAAAAAGCTTTTGTTGCGTGCCAACCAGTCAGCGGAAAGACGATGCATGATTACAATTGAACCATCCACAGTGTGCAGATACATGATACACGGAATAACGTTCAGTGCAAGTTAAAGTCCAGTAAAGTCTGATTAAACATAGTCAGAGGGTGTCCAGAGAAGGTAGATAGTATTTCGGGACAGCTCTCTAGTCGTTGATGTTATGGTTCAGTTGCCTGACATCAGCTGGGAAGAAGCTGTCTCTGAATCTGTAGGACTGTGTTTTGACACTTCTGTACCTCTTGCCTGATGGAAGAGGGGAGAAGAGGGGCAGTTTTCTCAATGCCAAAATGTTTCTCTGAGCCTTGCTTCCTCAGATACCAAGGTCCTCGTTTTTTCTTCCACCTTTTCTTTCCCTCTGCACAGTTTTAACTCCATCTACTATGAGCAAATTTGGGTCCCATATCTGAGGAGTGATGTGCTAACTCTGGAGAGGGTCCAGAGGAGGTTTACAAGAATGATTCCAGGAATGAGTGGGTTAACATATGATCGGCGTTTGTCGGCACTGGGCCTGCACTGGCTGAAGTTTAGAACAATGAGGGGGAACCTCATTGAAACTTACAGAATCATGAGAGGCATAAATAGAGTGGATGTGGAGAGGATGTTTCCACTGGTGGGAGATTCTAGGACCAGAGGTCATAGCCTCAGAATTAACGGGCGGTCTTTTAGAAAGGAGGTGAGGAGGATCTCCTTCGGTCAGAGGGTAGTTAATCTGTGGAACTCATTGCCTCCGAGGGCTGTGGAGGTCAGTGGATATTTTTAAGGCAGTGATAGACAAATCCATGATTAGAACGGGTTTCAAGGGTTATGGAGAGAAGGCAGGAAAATGGAATTAGGAGACAGAGATCAGCCACGATTGCATGGCAGAGAGAAGCTGATGGGCCAAATGGCCTAATTCTACTCCTATAACTTGTGAACGTGTACTTTTCTTATGCTTCCAGCATCTTGTCTACACTTCCCTGCGGTGAGGAAATACAGAGCAGAGTTTGAGCGAAGCCAGCGCCCCTTGTCTGCTGAGAATTATAACAGATCAAGACAATTCTTAGCCTGAACTCTGCAAGGTCAGACTACTACAGACTGAGTTTACAAAATATTTTAAGAAAGGAAAAGATTGAGCAATCTGCTGTTGTTTTAATCTTTGTCTGCTAAAGTGCACAGTGAGATCATCATTGAACCAAGCTTACTGGTAGCTAATTACTAGTGTTGAGCCATTATCAGTATGTGGAAACAAAGAACCTCAGATGCTGCTTTATACCAAAGATAGATACATGCTGGAGTAGCTCAGCTTCTCAGTGAAGAAGGGTCCTGACCCGAAACGTCACCTATCCTTTTCCTCCAGAGATGCTGCCTGACCAGCCATGTTAGTCCAGCACTTTGTGTCTATCAGTAGTATATAAGAGTTCACTAAATCAAGACCAGCCATGTTGAGCCAGCACGAAACTATTTAGCAAAGATTCAAGGTATATATAGTAGACTTTAGACTTTATAGATACAGTATGGAAACAGGCCCTTCGGTCCACTGAGTCTGTGCCAATCAGCAACCCCGTACACTAGCTCACTAGGGGCAATTTACAATTTCTACTGAAGCCAATTAACTTATGAACCAGTACGTCTTTGGAGTGTGGGAGTAAACCAGGGCACCCGGGGAAAACCCATGCAGTCACGGGGAGAGTGTACTGTGCAAAGTCAGTATGGACAGCACCCGTAGTCAGGATCGAACCTGGGTCTCTGGCGCTGTAAGGCAGCCACTCTACCGCTGCACCACCGTGCCAACTCAGTACTTGTGGAAAGTAGGTCACAGTGGGATTAGCATCACCATTGGAGAGTGATCTTTGGCAGGCTATTATCATGAGTATGAACTCTTGTAAAGTAGACAGCCTGGATGGAGTACCTAAAGTTCTGGAATCCTCTGCCGATCAACTGCCACAGTCATTGTCGATGTCTTCAATCTCTGACTTCAACAGTCTTCTATCCCCAATCTTTCAAAGAAACCTCCGTCATTCCTTTCTTTCCACACTGGTGTCCCTGACATGTCTTTCTCCTTCTCGTCTTTCTTCTTCTCCAGGGTGGTGGATCTAGTTGCGCCAAAGACCCTGGTCCGACCCTGACTATGGGTGCCGTCTGTACGGAGTTTGCACGTTCTCCCTGTAACCGCATGGGTTTTCTCCAGGTGCTCCTGTTTCCCCCCACACTCCAAAGACGTGCAGCTTTGTAGGTTAATTGTCCTCTGTAAATTGTAACCAGTGCGTAAGATAGAGCGGGTGTATGGGTGATCATTGGTGGCTGTGGACTTAGTGGGCCACAGGGCTTGTTTCCACTCTGTATTTCTAAACTAAACTAAAGTGTAAAGTGTTAAAGTGTCTAGTATATGCCAAAAAGCTATTTAAAATTCTTTAGAGTTTAAAATGTTGCGAACAAAAGTGTGAACAATGGGATTGCAGGGTAAGCAACATATATGAATTAAGATGGACCCAAAATGCTGGAGTAACTCAACGGGACAGGCAGCATCTCTGGAGAATGGGTGACGTTTCGGGACGAGACCCTTCTTCAGACTGAGAGTCAGTGGAAAGGGAAACAAGAGATTTAGACAGTGATATGGAGAGATCTATAGAAAAAATGAATGAAAGATATGCAGAAAAGTAAGGATGATAAAAGAAACAGGCCATTGTTAGCTGTGCTCTAGGTTAAAATAAGTTACAGACAATATAACTCACCAGGACGACTGTGAAATTAGTGCAACTACTTGTGTGGGGGAGGGATGGTGAGTGGGGGGGAGACAAGGGTTACTTGAAGTTAGAGAAATCAATATTCATACCGCTGGGTTGTAAACGGAAACGTCACCCATTCCTTCTCTCCAGTTGCAGCCTGTTACTCCAGCATTTTTTGTCTATCTTCGGTTTAACCCAGTAGTTGCAGTTCCTTCCTACACAGATGTGAATTAAGAGCTGATTAGACTTTCCAAAGAGAATGAATAAGTGGGTTCTTCTCCTGTTGACAGGAGGTACTAGTGGAGCACCACAGAGACCAAAACTGAGGTCCCAACTGTTCACAATCAATATCAAATGTAACATTTCAAAGTTTTCTAGGCCCAAGTGTCACATTTCCAGGATTACTGATGCCACAAAGCTAGAAGTAGGAATGTGAAGAGTAATGAGGTTGTAAAAAGGCTACAAGGGGGATATAGGCATTTTTAGACTATATTGTAATCCGCTAACCACAATGCAGCAGATGGAGTGCAAAATAATTTGTGGGTAACCACTGTGATTAAAAAAAACCCCAGAAATACTGACTACCTCCCCCTTACAAATTTTCAAAATGTCCTGATGTAATCTGACTGGATCAGGAGTTTTATTCTCTTTAAATCGATCAATTTACAATCAGGGGTGGCACAGTGGTGCACCGGTAGAGTTGCTGCCTCACAGCACCAGAGACCCGGGTTCGATCCTGACTATTGGTGCTTGCCTGTACGTTCTCCCCATGACCTGCGTTGGGTTTGCTCCGAGATCTTTGGTTTCCTCCCACACTCCAAAGACGTACAGGTTAACAGGTTAAATGGCTTGGTGCACATGTAAAAATAAAATTGTCCCTAGTGTGTGTAGGGTAGTGTTAAAGTGCTGGGATTGCTGGTCGGAGCGGACTCGGTGGGCCGAAGGGCCAAATTCCGTGCTGTATCTCTAAACTAATTTAAACTACAGATACTCCCTGACTTCTGCAATGGGAGACTTACGTAAACTGGCACTTACGTAAACAATTTGGTACTCAGTCCCTAGTCATGGCAGTTTGTAATTTCCAGGGCACTCACTGGACAACACAGGGAAATGTGAGGAGTTGCATTTTGAGATGTATAACATAGGCCAGACCTACACAGTGAATGAGAAGGCTCTGGGGAGTATCTAAAGCAGTATCTAAAGTATCTAAAACAGAGGAATCTAGGAGTGCAGGTACATTGTTCCTTGAAGGTGGAGTCGCAGGAAGATAGTGTGGTCAAAAAGGCTTTTGGTACATTGGCCTTCATCAGTCAGAGTATTGAGTATATATTGAAATGCTACACTTGTCGCTTTACCTCGCCCCTTGACTCCATTCAAGGACCCAAGCAGTTGTTCCAGGTGCGACAGAGGTTCACCTGCACCTTCTCCAACCTCATCTATTGCATCCGCTTCTCTAGATGTCAGCTGATCTACATCGGTGAGACCAAGCGAAGGCTAGGCGATCGCTTCGGCGAACACCTCCGCTCGGTCCTCAATATCCAACCTGATCTCCCGGTGGCTCAGAATTTCAACTCCCCCTCCCATTCCGTATCCGACCTTTCTGTCCTGGGCCTCCTCCATGGCCAGAGTGAGGACCACCGGAAATTGGAGGAACAGCACCTCATATTCCGCTTGGGCTGTTTATACCCCAACGGCATGAACATTGACTTCTCCAATTTCAGGTAGTCCTCACTGTCTCCTCCCCTTCTCAGCTCTCCCTCAGCCCTCTTACTTTTTTCTTCCCCCCCCCCTTCCCCCCCCCCCCCCCCCCCCCTACCCTCCCTACATCAATTTGAAGAAGGGTTTTGGCCCGAAATGTTGCCTATTTCCTTCGCTCCATAGATGCGTTTCTCCAGCACTTTTTGTCTACCTTCCATTTTCCTGCATCTGCAGTTCCTTCTTAAATGTATTGAGTATAGTAGTTGGGACGTTATGTTGCAGTTGCATAAGGCATTGTTGAGGCCGCAGTTATGCCCTGTCCCACTTAAGAAACCAGAATGGAAATCTCTGGTGACCTTGCGCCCCACCCATCCATGAGTCGCCAGAGGTTTTGGTCACTCGCCTGGAAAGCCTTCGACCAAAGCGTCAGCTGCATCTACCGACCAAAGATCATATAGGATCTTTGCTACCGACCGCACACACAAACACATCGCGAAGGTGGGGGCCAGGGACAACGGAGGAGCGCTGTCTGTGCGATAAAGAGGAAGGTAAACAGCTGCCACAGTGCATGGTAAGTCCTTTAGAGAGGGGAGGAGAGAAGGGGAGAGAGAAGGGGAAGAAGGGGGAGAGAAGTGGGGAGAAGGGGAGAGAAGGGGGGGAGAAGGAGTGGAGACAGTTTTAAGAAGTTCAATAAATTTAGCGGGCATTTTCCCTTCTGGTGAGTCTTTCTAGGTTGTGAAACTCCAATGAGCCAATCAAAATGGCCGGTCAGCGAAGGAGATGGCCTACTGCCTGTAAGTAAATAGCGACCCCACTCCACTGGCTTCGACCAAACGGCAACCTATTTTTAGTTGAGGCCGGTTTTGATTTCGTTGAGATAATCGAAGGAACATAGAAGAAGCCTCGACCATGTGGAAACCACTTTGACCATTAGGGAGAGTGACCAAAACCTCCGGGAACCTCATGGAAACCTTGGGTTGCGGGCAAGATCACCAGAGGTTTCTGTTCAGGTTTCCTAAGTGGGACAGGGGCATTACAGTATTGTGTTCAGTTCTGGACACTGAGTTTTTTTTCGGAAAGATGTTGTCAAGCTGGAAAGAGTACAGAGAAGATTTCCAAGGATGTTGCCAGGTCTCTAGGGTCTGAGCTATAGGGCGAGGTTGAGTATCCATGTACCTGTCCCATACCTGTCCTAGCCATATACCTGTTTAACTGTTTCTTAAATGTTGGGATAGTCCCTGCCTCAACTATCTCCTCTGGCAGCTTGTTCCTTACACCTACCACCCTTTGTGTGAAAACGTTACCCCTCGGATTCCTATTAAATCTTTTCCCCTTTACCTTAAACCTATGTCCTCTGGTTCTCGATTCACCTACTCTGGGCAAGAGACTCTGTGCATCTACCCGATCTATTCCTCTCTAAGAACACCCCTCATCCTCCTGCACTCCAAGGAATAGAGTCCCAGCCTGCTCAACCTCTCCCTATAGCTCAGACCCTATAGTACTGCCAACATCCTCGCAAACATCTTCTGCACCCTTTGCACGTTGACAACATCTTTCCTATAAACGCGGTGCCCAGAACTGAACACAATACTCTAAATGCGGCCTCCCCAATGTCTGATACAACTGCAACATGTCCTCCCAACTTCTATACTAGTCTTTGAAGTTTCCATGCTGGGTGAAAGGTTTGGACTGTCTACCCAGTATTCCACTTGTAATTTTATGTACTTCCAGCAGCTCCCCCTCAACTTCTGGCATTCCTGAGAAATCAACCCATGTTTATCCAACAATCTTGAATTTCACTTTATTAATACCTAGGCTGTTATCCTGGCTATCCCTCAATGATCCAGTTCCCATCCAATCTTTTATTATTCACGAGTCTGTAAATTATTTTACTACTTTGTTTTATATTCTTTGGTAATTAAATTTAATTGTGCCTCAGAATATTCCTGTTTGTTTTATGACCTCTCACGTATTCCCAATTGACAGAGTATATTATACACTTATATATCTGCTCTCTTTCCACTCAATTGTTCCCTCATGCTGCCGTGTATGATAAATCAAAGGGCAAAATGTCAGAGATTTCCGCAACAGTGCTGGAAATATATTTCAAAAGTTTGACCATGGATGTTGACAGTTATGTGTTAAAAAAAATTCCATCTATTCAAATGAATCCCCCTGACTCCCAATGGATACATGCAGAGTGTGGCCCTTTCACTCATAAGTGAAGATTTACATATAAACTTCAGCTGAGGAATTGTCATCAGCCCGTGAAACGTGAGGAAGGGTTATCTCCCCTGCAGGCTCGACAATACAATGTTGCTTGCAGTTAATTCTCACATCAACTTAACCACTGTGCCAACAAAGATGAGCAAATATAAATGTATGAATGGTATGAAAATTGATTGCTCTAACTTCAAGTAACCCTTGCTTTCTCTCTCTTTCCGCCTCTCCCCCACCCTAGTTCTCCTACTGGTTTCACTGTCCCCCTGGTTAATTTTACTGTATGCCTCGTTGTCACCTTCCCCTTAGCCAACCATTGCATATTTCCTTGAGCATCATCTGCTTTGATCTGTCCTTTTCACATTTTACATACTCTCTGTACCCTTCCATATCTCTAGTTTCCCTCTCCCCTAACTCCCAATCTGTAGAAGGGTCTCGACTGGAAACTACTCCCATTCCTTTTCTCCAGAAATGCTGCCTGTCCCGCTGAATTACTCCAGCATATAAATGTTCATTTTTTCACTGATTTCCAAATTGAGGAAGTAATGTAGGAAAGAGCTACATTTTATTGCACTAATTACATTAACTTATGTTTTATATAATGGAGGCCACTTCGCCCATCAGGCCTGTGATTGCTCTTTGAAAGAGTTAAAGCCCTGTCCCACGGTACGAGTTCATTCAAGAGTTTGCCCTGATTCGAACTCAGAGATTTACGGTTATGGCCGCTCATGGGTATTTGGGGCTCTTGTGGACATTTTACAACATGTTAAAAATCTTCACGAGACTTCCCGAGCTTACCGCGTTTCCCGAGTACCTGCCGTTAGCGTTATGAGCTGCTAAGAGACGTCCCCGAGCTCGGACATACCCGCTACGTACATTCTACGTGCTTATCACGAGTTTGTTTGTTTTTTAATCTCGGGAGAGCACTTGAATGAACTTGTACAGTGGGACAGGGCTTTTATGCTATTATTCCACATAACCCTGCAAATTTCTATCTTTCAACTTTGTAAGCAATTATTGGTTAGACAGCTCTTAGAACATGGTGTACAGTTACCACAATGAGAAACCAGTCCTGAACTACTATCTACCTCACTGGTGATCCTCGGACTAACTTTGATCGGACTTTGCTGGCTTTACCTTGCACTGAACATTATCCCCTTGTCCTGTATCTGTACACTGTAAATGGCTCGATTGAAATCATGTGTTGCCTCTCTGCTGACTGGATAGCACCCAACAAAAGCTTTTCACTGTACCTCAATACACTTGTCAACGAAATAAACTAAACTAAACTCAACAAAAAATTAGGATAAAGAGAGAAGAGAGAAATTTAAGAGGTCTCAGGGGTACGATTTTGCACAGATTGTAGTGTTTATTTAGAATGGGCTGCCAGAGGCAGTAGTGGAGTAGTGGACTCGGGTACAATGAAATTAGCTGGAATTCTCTGCCCTGGCAGATGATAGAATTGTTCAAAGCATTTAAAGTGTAAGAGGATAAATATTTGAGAGATCCAGGATGAGGGTGTTGTGGAGCAATGGCACAGAAGAGGAGTTTAAAAGGGAAGAGGAGTTTAAAAGAGGCCTCAGAGGGAAGCTTTTATGTGGAAACTGGAATGAGCTGCCAGAGGAAGTAGTGGAGGCAGATACAATGGAATTCTTTGGAATTCTCTGCCCTGGCAAGATAGTGGAATTGTTCAATACTCTGTGGAAGTGGATTCATTTAAAGGAAGACTTTCTTTGGTCAGAGGGTGGTGAATCTGAGGAATTCATTGCCACAGAAGACTGTGGAGGCCAAGTCAGTGGATGTTTTTAAAGCAGAGATAGATTCTTGATTAGTGCAGGCATCTTGGATTATTGGGAGAAGGCAGGAGAATGGGGTTGAGAGGGAAATATAGATCAGCCATAATTGATTGGTGTAGTAGACATGATGGGGAAAGGCCTAATTCTGCTCCTATCACTTGTGAACATGGATAAATATTTGATAGATCAGGGATGAGTATGTTGTGGAACAATGGCACAGAAGAGGAGTTCAGGACAGCAGAGATCAACCAGTATCTTATTATAATGGAGGGGCAGTCTTGCACAACCTGATAGTCATAATGACGGAGCTGTAAGTACAGAATCAGACCCTTTGACCCACCTGGCATTCTGTACAAGTCTCTTAGGCCTGCATTTGGCAAAAAAAAAACCCTCTAAACCCATTGAGGTCATAGTTACAGAGTCTTACAGCATGGAAACAGCCGTTTCAGCGTAACTGTCCCTCACCGGCCAACATGTCTCGTCTACATTATTCCCACCTGCCCCCTTTTGGCCCGAATCCCTCTCAAGGAGCAATGACACAGAAGAGGAGTTAAGGACGGCACAGATCAGCCAGAATCTTATTATAATGGCGGGGCAGTCTTGAAGGGCCTGATAGTCATACAGTATGGAATCAGACCCTTCGGCCCACCTAGCAACTATGCTAGTCCTATTTTCCTGCATTTAGCCGATAGCTCTCTAAACCCCTCCTATATATATTTTCTCTCCATTAGTCTTATGAAAGTCGCATTGCTCATGTCTGTACACTGTGAATGGCTTGATTGTAATCATGTAGTCATTTTGCTAACTGGGTAGCACGTAACAAAAATCTTTTCGCCGTACCTTGGTACACGTGACGATAATAAACTAAACTAAATTAAAAGTTGACATCGTGTCATCTTCTGTAGCTTCCTCTGACAGCCCAGTCCAGATATGGACTACCCTCTGAGTGACAAGATTGCCCCTGAGGCCCCTCTTAAATCTCTGGACAACTCCTGCGCCTGTGTTCTGGTGTACAATTACATCACTTAGATAGTTTAGTATCGAGAGATGGTGCAGGTTGAACCTGGGTCTCTGGCGCTGTAAGGCAGCAGCCCTACCGCTGTGCCATCGTGGATAAACGTGAAGACTATTTAATTCTCGATGGGATAATTATAGTGTCTCCTCAGCGGGGAATTGAACTCATGTGACAGGCGGGGAGACAAACCGCTATCTTAATGAGGACTAGCCATTACTACTGAGGACTAGCCATTACCACTGAGGACTAGCCATTACTCCAGCATTTTGTGTCTTTTTTTGTAAACCAGCATCTCCTGTTCCTTGTTTCTGCAATCCCCAATACGCCTTGCTGCTCTTTTAAAGTTAGCATTCCATATCTGTTATTCTGTGCATTTACAGAGGTGGATATAATTATCCCAAAGGCTGCATTTGTCAGGTTATAGAGGATACTGCTTGCTTTAATGTGCACGAAGGAACTACAGATGCTGGCTTAAACCGAAGATAGACACACAAAATACTGGAGTAACTCAATGGGTCAGACAGCATCTCTGGAGAAAAGGATCAGGAGACGTTTCGAATCGAGACGTCTGAAGAAGGGTCTTGACCCGAAATGTCATCTGCTCCATTTTTCCAGAGATGCCGCCTGACCTGCTGAGTTAATCCAGCTATTTGTGTCTATCTGCAGCTTGCTTTTATATTTGCATCACACAGAAATGCCACCAGATACACTCAGAATTCTCTAGTATTTTGTGTCACAAATACCAGAAAGAATTAGTTACTTTACTAACAGTGCCAAAGGAGCAGATTTTGCTCTTAATTATGCCCATTAGTAATTGTCTGATCAGAACTGTTGGCACTGGGCCTGTACTCGCTGGAGTTTAGAAGAATGAGGGGGGATCTCATTGAAACGTACAGAATAGTGTAAGGCTTGGATAGAGTGGATGTGGAGAGGATGTTTCAATTAGTGGGAGAGTCTAGAACTAGACTCAGAATTAAAGAACGTTCTTTTAGGAAAGAGATGAGGAGAATTTTCTTTAGTCAGAGGGTGGTGAATCTGTGGAATTTTTGCCACAGAAGGCTGTGGAGGGCAAGTCAGTGGATATTTTTAAGGCAGAGACAGATAGATTCTTGATTAGTACAGGTGTCAGAGGTTATGGGGAGAAGACAGGAGAATGGGGTTAGGAGGGAGAGATAGATCAGTCATGATTGAATGGTGGAGTAGACTTGATGGGCTGAATGGCCTAATTCTACTCCACTTATGACCTTATGAACCTGATATTCATGCACCTTCATCCCAGCCAACCTGCCAACTTCATCTTAATTACAGTCTAATCAAGTTAGCCTTTTCTTTCTACATGGCCCGAAGTGAGAAAAGAGATTAAAGATATAGAATCAGAGATAAAAGATTAGATGTTCAGGGGCAGCACAGTGGTAGAGTTGATGCCTTACAGCACCAAAGACCCGGGGTCGATCCCGACTATGGATGCTGTCTGTACAGAGTTTGTACGTTCTCCCCCTGACCCCGTGAGTTTTCTCTGAGATATTCGCTTTCCTCCTACACTGCTTCCACACTGTATCACTAAACTAAACACTCTCTTACAGTTAAAGAATAAGGGGTTGGTCATTTAGAACAGAGATGAGGAAAAACGTTTTCACCCAGAGAATTGTGAATCTGTGGAATTCTCTGCCTCAGAAGGCAGTGGGGGCCAATTTTCTGGATGCTTTCAAGAGAAAGTTTGCTCTTAAAGATAGCGGAGTCAAGGGATATGGGGAGAAGGCAGGAACGAGGTGCTGATTGTGGATGATCAGCCATGATCACAGTGAATGGCGGTGCTGGCTCGAAGGGCTGAATGGCCTACTCCTGCACCTATTGTCCATTGTCTATTGTCTAAACTAAACTAAACTAAACAAAAAAAAAATGGGCTGTGTGGGAAAGAACTGCAGACGCTGGTTTAAATCGAAGGCAGACATAAAATGCTGGATAGGCAGCATTTCTGGAGAGAAGGAATGGGTGACATTTCGGGTTGAGACCCTTCTTCAGACCTCTAAAAAGATGGGTTTATGCATGAATGGAAATGAAAGTATAACTCATTTAAATGAGGAAATAATCAGGTAAGAAACGTGACAGTTGAATGTAAAGTAAATGACAATTTGGGACTCTTTAAACTTCGACTGGAGAGAATAATAATGAATGTTAAACACAACAATTTCCTTCACCAGAGAGGTTAGCCTGAGGTCTGACATTTCATGATTATTTTTTGAAAAGCTGCTGTTTATCATAGTCTAAGATGCAAAATTGCAAGTAATTACTGCCCACAAAGATGTGCGAAAGAGGACAATCAATACTTAGAGAAGAAAATTACAGAGCAATATTTTGAATGAAATTATACTTTGACATCATAAATCTAGGGTGTAAAGCAGTCACCGCTTCTGATTATTGTCTGAACTAAATGATTGCTTTACTGTTCCACGCTGTCTTGGTGAAAGCTGATTTATGGCGACGAGGAGAGAGTTTCCACAAACGTACTTGCCGAAATGTGCAGCGCAGACGTGAGTCCTTTCAGCCCACTTCAACCATGCCGACTATGTTACTTAATAAAGCTACTCCCATTCGTTAACATTAAACCATATTTCTGTATAGCTTCCCTTTCTCAGCATCTGTCTAAATGCACAGTGCCGCACGGGTAGAGACCTGGGATCGATCTTGATTACGGATGCGTAACCTGCGTGGGTTTTCTCTGAGATCCTCGGTTTCCTACCGCACTCCAAAGACTCATAGGTTTGTAGGTTAATTGGCTTGGTATAAGTGTAATATTGTCCCTAGAGTGTGTGGCAGTGCATAGTGTTAATGTGCGGGGATCCCTGGTCTGCGCGGACTCGGTGGGCCGAAGGGCCTGTTTCCGTGCTGTATCTCTAAATTAAACTAAACTAAACGCAGCAAGTCAGGCCTTCCCCTCGGTGTTCCCAGTTTCCTTGCATAGCCCAGTAATTGGTTACTATGGTCCTCTTGAGGACCAGAGGACATACAGTAAATTTAAGGTGAAAGGGGAAAAGATTTAATAGGAATCTGAGGGGTGACTTTTTCACACAAAGGCTGGAGGGTGTATGGAACAAGCTGCCAGAAGAGGTAGTTGAGGCTGGGACTATCCCAACATTTAAGAAACAGTTAGACAGGTACATGGATAGGACAGTTTGGAGAGATATGGACCAAACGCGAGCAGGTGGGACTAGTGTAGCTGGGACAGTGTGGGCAAGATAGGCCTAAGGGGCTGATCCATGCTGTATCACTCTATGACTCTGACGACTGTAAATTGTCCCTAAACGTAAATAATTGGCGAGAGGATGAAAGAGGAGCTGATTGCCATGTTTATGGGCATGTGAGCTGGGCTGTGGGAGAAGGAGACAACTCTGGATTAATCTGCTTGGAGCTGGCATGGACCCCAAAATGCTGAATGTTCTCTTTTAGTGTCTCCTTTCAAATACACTTCTGATTCGCTTTCATTGCATTAACATCCTTAAATTTAATACAAAGTATTCCAGACGTTGTCTTACTGAGGACTTCTGTAACTGAAGCAAAACTTCTCTATTTGTATATTTAATCTCCCAATTGATTCATATAATTCTTATGTTAGTTTTGCTAATTACTTGCTGCAAATAATTTTTGTGAAACATGCACCAGTTCACAAGTGTGTAGGAAGGAACTGCAGATGCTGGTTTATACCGAAGATAGACACAAAATGCTAGAGTAACTCAACAGGTCAGGCAGCATCTCTGCAGAAAAGGAATAGGTGACATTTTGGGTTGGAACACTTCTTCAGACTGAAAGATAGTCGTGGGTGAAAGCCCTCACGTCAATCTTTCAGTGTGAGGAAGTGATCTGATCCAAAACGTAAACTATTCCTTTTCACCAGAGATGCTGCCTGACGCTGAGTTACTATAGCACTTTGTGTTCTTTCGTTTTTTACCTTTAAGAAATCAATTTCTTCCAATGAGAAATATGCAGTGGGCCAATCCATGAGGAAAATGATCTTCCCCAGTCCACTGATTAGTTGCTAATGAATGTTTCTCCAGCACAGCTTCTAGGGTTTCATTGACACATTTACAAGGAGTCTCTGGCTGTGCACCGCATATGAACTAAATTTGAAATGAAGAACTATTTATCTCAATGTCGCTATCTCCGCATCATTCTGGTTGTCCACTACTCTCTGCCACAGCTCAGTTTGTGACTCACCGCTGCACTAGGAGAGGGCACCCTAACTCCATTTTCATCGACAGAAGATTTTAATCTGAAGATAGACACAAAATACTGGAGTAACTCAACGGGACAGGCAGGTGTCAGGGGTTATGGGGAGAAGGCAGGAGAATGGGATTAGGATGGAGAGATAGATCAGCCATGATTGAATGGCGGAGTAGACTTGATGGGCTGAATGGTCTAATTCTACTCCTATCACATGATCTTATGACCTTATGAGCATCATCTGGATAGAAGGAATGGGTGACATTTCGGTTCTAGACCCTTCTTCAGTCTAAGAGTCAGGGGAGATGGGGACACAGTGATATGGAAGGGTAAGGAGTGATAACGTCAGACCCATGGGGATGAAGTTCAAGGAAAATGTAGAATAGATCGTTGGGGAAGTTGACAACGAGGTATACAAAGATAAAATGTAATCAGGAGGACAGTCAGACTGGTCGGAGAACTAGGATGGGGGAGGGATGAAGAAAGAGGGAAAGCAAGGGTTACTTGAAGTTAGAGCTGTCAATAGTCATACCGCTGGGTTGTAAGCTGCCCAAATGAAATATGAGGTGCTGTTCATCTTTTTACTTCATCTGCTTTCCTTTCAGCTTAGAAGAGCAGTCAGAGCAAGCATGGGCAATTGCTTGCATTGCCAGCTCCCCTGAAGTGAAGGCATTCAGAGATTGCATTCAAGTCCTTATAGCGACCTCCTTTGTTTTTAATGTCCGTATGTGTGTGTGTGTGTATGTATGTATATATATATATATGCGTGCGTGTGTGTGTATGTGTGAATGTGAATATATATATATATATATATATACACACACTGAACTTTTTTTTTCATTTATTAAATAGTTTACAGTTGTGCAGGATATGTAAGAAACCCATGACTTCAAAGTTGCTATGCTTTGAAGAGATTTTGCAGTGGAGCCACAATTTCTGTATTCTATTCAAATAGCTGCAGGTTTAATTTAGTGTTTGCTAACCGGAATGGTCTGAAAATGTCAACTTGATTCAACCGAGACTTTGGGTAACATCTTTGTTTTAGCAGTGTCTGAATGGCAGATTCAAAGTGACTACATATTGGCCTGGAATTCATGGTGAGTGGTAAAAGAGCAGCATTGTAGTCAGTTTACACTTTGTAGCCTGGGGAATTGTAGCAGTGTTTCCGATGGGGATATATCTCTATTTGGACACCTCATCCAGGGGATCTGTGGTCATCATATCCTCAGCAACAGTACAACGTCTCTGCATAGAGCCAGATGAAGATTCCCCACTGAGAACCGCAGGAGGTAAAATAGTTGGAAAAAATAAGCACACTTCATTTGTTTTGCTGGAACCATAATAAATATTTTCAGATGTTCGAGAGATTATGAGATCGAGAGAGAGTGAGACGGATGAGAAAAGATAGTGAACGTTAAACAAAATTATCTCTTTTAATCCACAACAATAATTTCTTATTCACGAAATGACCTTCATACTCAGCGACTTTATATTTTCAGTGCCGAAGTTTACTCCGCCTTGCTTACCATTTGTTGCACTGTTTGAAACCCTCGCTCCAGGTTCAGGTTCAGTTTTGTTCAGTTAGGTTTAGAGATACAGCTCAGAAACAGGCTCTTCGCCCCACCGGGTCCACCCCGACCAGCGATCCCCGCACATTAACAATACCTGGGACAATTTTGCATTTATACCAAGCCAATTAACCTACAAACCTGAACGTCTTTGGAGTGTGGGAGGAAACCTAAGATCTCGGAGAAAACCCACGCAGGTCACGGGGAGGCCGTACAAACTTCGTACAGACAAGCACCCGTAGTCAGGATCGATCCCGGATCCCTGGCGCTGTAAGGCAGTAGCTATAATGTTACCGTGGCACCACAGTGTTATTGTCACGTGTACCGAGGTGCAGTGAAATCAGATCCATGCGTAGATACAATCTAATCAATGGATGGAGCAAAGGGGAAGAGTGCAGAACATATTTCTCAGCATTGCAGCGCACATCAGTTTCATAGACAATGTCCAATGTCCATAATGGGGTAAAGGTGAATGGGACAGTATCCTATCTGTAAGCGCTGCCTTACAGAGCTCATGGGCCACGGAACCTGGGGAGGGGGGGGGGGGGGGGGTGGGGGCTGCAGCCCCCCCACTTTTTTAGCTCGACATGTTTCATAATGCGTAGCCTCAAGTGGCTCGAGTCGCTGCAGGAAACAGCAGGCACGCCTGTGATTGACAGCAGTCGTCAACCAACCCAGCGGCACCTGCATCACTGCAACAGGTGCATTGTGCCATCACAAAGGCCCCATCGCCGCAGCCGGCCAATCACAGCGGCCGCACTGGGGTTCTGCTCCCCCAATGCTCAACTCTCGCCACACAGTTGGCCAATGAGAGCGGCGGAATAGAAGAGATTAGCCAATGGACATTACGCTTTGTGCGGGATGGGACGGGACATTTGAGTGAATCGCGACACTGTCTTTGATGCCGTTTGTAGGAAGGAACTGCAGATGCTGGTCTAACAGAACTTAGACACAAAGTGCTGGAGTAACACAGTGGGTCAGGCAGCATCTCTGGAGAGCATGGATATGCGACATTCAAGTTTGAACCCTTCTTCACCCTCAGTCAGACCCACTGAGTTACGCCAGCATTTTGTGTCCATCCTCAATGTTCACATGTGCAGGAAGGAGCTGCAGATGCTGGTTTTCACCAACGACAGACACAGAATGCTGGAGTAACTCAGCAGGACAGGCAGCATCTCTGGAGGAAAAGAAAAGGGTGACGTTTTCGGGTCAAGACCCTTCTTCAGTCTGTGTCTATCTCTGATGGAGTTTTCCAGTTATGAACACACAGAAGCTCGTGGATGTTTTTATTATAAAAGTTGTTGCCCTGCCAATTCTGCAAGTTATAGTCAAACAGAGGGAAGGAGAAGAAACAAAGAACTGCAGCTAATTGGTTAATACACCAAAGGACACAAAGTGCTGGAGGAACTCGGCAGGCCAGGCAGCATCTCTGGAGAACATGGATCTCTGGAAACAATGTCCTCTGGAGATGCTGTCCGATCTGCTGAGTTGCTCCAGAGAGGGAAGAGAACTTGCAATCATTTCCATCATCGGTGCCAGACACCCGCCCTACTCCAATCCGGGCCACACAGGCAGGGATAAGCGGGACTGGCAGCAGACAGGCTGGTGGTGTGGAGAGGAGAGGAGGTAACATAAGTTGTATGACTTTTTTTTTGTAAAATATTTTTATTAGAAGTAAATACATATTAAGAAGGAATAACATAAAATCAAAAAAGAAAAAACATATTATTCGTCTCATACATTCTTAATATTTTTTAAGTTTACAGTCGTTCTTATTTATACTTCTATATTTTTTATTATTTTATAACAGAAAGAAAATAGTAAAGAGAAATAATAAAAATAAATAAAATAGAAATAGAAAATCAATAAAATGGGTGGAGTATAAAGCAAGATATTCTTCATTGGAGAAATATGCGTGGTCTATTGTATATAGTTCTTCATCCATTCCTTCATTCAGGCTTCAGTCAGGCCCTCGAACCGGACCTCCTTGACCCTTTAAGTATTCAATAAATAGAGACCATATTCCTCTGAATTGATCTAGCTTGTCCAAAAGGACAAGTCTTAGTCTTTCCAGGTGAAGTGTCTCCGACATTTCTGTAATCCACATTTGATTGTGGGGGATGTAGGACCTTTCCAAAATCTTAGTATTAGTTTTTTACCAATTATTAAACTATAACCAATAAAAATTATTTGCTGTGTTGTTAGTAGATGATCCGTTTCTATTATTCCTAATATGATTAATTTTGAGTCTGATTTGCATTAACTACTTTCGAGATTATGTTAAAAATTTCTATCCAAAAATTAGTAATTTTTATACATTTTGTGAATGAATGCGTTAGATTAGCTTCTAAATGCTGACATTTATCACATATAGCAGAAACATTTGAAAAAATTCTATTTCATTTGGATTTCGAAAAGTGTAATCTATGTAAAACTTTAAATTGTATCAGGGAGTGTCTGGCATTTAATGAGCAGTGGTGTATATGTTGTAAACTTTCATTCCATACTTCTACACTAATTGTTTGTCTTAATTCGTTTTCCCATGCTTGCCTATATATTTCCGAGTTTGGTAAATCATTTTCCGGTAAAATATTACAAATATATGATATTAATTTTTCTGTATTCGGATATTTATTTAGACATTCATCTAAAATGTCTGTCTTTCTATTTCTAAAATCCTGTGTGTTTGATTTAACATAGTCTCTAATTTGTAAATATCTAAAGTATTCTTTTGAGTGTAATCCATAATTTTGTTGTAATCCTGAAATTAAAGGAATAAACTTTCCCTGTAGAGATCACCCATCTTATTTATTCCATAGTTTTTCCATTTTAAAAAACCTTTATCCATCATTGAAGGTTATGTATGACTTAACAAAATCAGGAAATGTTATGACTATTTCCTGTCCCTTTTACCAACTTCAAACGAAAAAAATAACACTTGAAATTATAACACATTTAAAATTGGGGGGATGGGGGATATATCCCCCCACTTTTTGAGATAGTGGTGGCCTATATTATTATTAGCAATGTTACAAAATTTTGAGATTTAAAAAATCAAGTCTGCAATTTATCCCATCAGGTAAAACATAAAAATAAGGTTAATTTGACACCAAATACACTTTCATATCTTCAGTATTAAAAATGTTATGGCCATTTTCATACTCTGAAATTAGCATCTTGTTCCCCATTGCATTTCCATTGACTGAACTCAAAAGCTGTGATCGAGGACAGTCAAAAGCCCATAACTTTCTTAAAAATTAAGAGAACTCAATGAAATTTTCAGTTATTATAGATTGAAGCATTCTGAAACAAATATGAAACAATCTTACTTGGATGACCTGAAATTAAAGCATATAATTAGTTAGTTACCTAATTGTAGCTAATTACAAAATTCAATTACTAGATCTAAACATCTATCCATTTCTTAAGAAAAGATAAACATTTTTTAATTGCCTAAGTGTCCAAATAACATTCACACAATAATTCACAATATAACATGATTTTAAAATGTCATTTTCAGGAATTTATAGGCCATGGAATGCCACCCGACCTCCTCGGGCCCTGGCATTCCCTCTCTCTCTATCTCCCCCCCCCCCACCCTAGTCGCACCAGCTTCTCATTTTCACACCACAAACAGCTTACAATGGCTAGTTCCCTTTATCATTGATACTTTTTTGCATATCTTTCATTCATTGTTCTTTATCTCTCCACATCACCGTCTATATCTCTCGTTTCCCTGATCCCTGACCAGTCTGAAGAAGGGTCTCGACCCGAAACATCGCCTATCTCCTTCGCTCCTTAGATGCTGCTGCACCCGCTGAGTTTCTCCAGCCTTTTGTGTACCCTAAATTATGGAAGGACCGTTCAAATACCTTATACAGAGGGGAGGAAGCTATCCCTGAATCTGGTAGTGCGTGCTTTCAAACTTCTACCTGATGGCAACAGAGTGAAGAAGGATTGTCCAGGGTGGGACAAGTCTTGAGATTTGGTGATCCATCCTAACTTTTATTTGTCCATCCTTAGTGCAGTAATAATAGTCACCAACTACCCATTCTTCATGTTCTTCATATCTTCACACCATTACCGTGTTGCCTGTGGAGAAGACTATCGCTTGATACCACTGACAGCTAACTGACCACTGGAGACGTCAGACGTGAGGAGTGTGGGCCGGTAGGGGGGTGAACCTGGGTCGTGTCTCCAGTGCCATCAAGGTCGGCTGCAGGAGGCATCCCAGGAACACAAAGATGGCCGGACTAGGAGAGGGGAAACTGCTCCAGAACATCGAGCGCGAGGGCTGACTGGACTTTGGACATTGAATAATGGCACCAAAAATGGCGGCGCCTGCATGTGTAATATATGCAAAAATAATTTTACTGCGCAGTTGCATACAGTATGCGACAAATACATCATTGAATTGTGTTTACCAAGTAATAGCAGTGAACATTCTCACACTTAATAACGAGTCAGGCCCCATGGAAGCAGCCACACTGACCAATGCTGTTCAATGATGTCATCAGAGTGCATGTCATGTAGCAAGAAGGGAGGCCTCAGAATTATAGGTCCTATGATGGTTACATCGTGAAGAAGATTCAGCAGCAGGAGGGAAAAATCTGCAACAAACTAAACTTTACCAGGTACCCCAAGAGTTGAAATATTCACAGAAGGAAGATAGCTTCAGACAATGAAGGTTAGCTGGTGACTACAGACGCGATGAGCAAGGGCCGGTGGGAGGGTGAACTGGGGTAATGCCTCCAGCACTTTCAAGGTTGGTTGCAGGAAGCGGCCCCGGGACACAAAGATAGCCAGACGAGGAGAGGGACGTTGGTTGACGGGAACTGCTCCAGTCCATCAAGCGTTTGGGCCGATTGGACTTTGGACATGGCGCCAAAACATGGTGGTGCTGAATGTGTAATACATGCAAGAGGAGGGGTGGAAGATTGCAACCTTCACGTGGTCCGCCCTGTTTCGACTAATGCAATCAACTCGATGTGCACAAACAGAAGATCAAATAGAACAAATTGTCCAACTTTAGGCTGTGCACGCCACACAAAAGAAGAAGAAGATGCAAAAGGAATTTGACTGTGCAGTTGCACATGTGACATATAAAGCACCATTGAACCATTGAAGCATTGAGACTGTGAAATAATTATCTCCTTATAACACCAAGCTTGACTCTGTTTCCTAGAGTTAAAGAGTAGTGAGAGGCAGCCTTTCAGGTATGACTCATGCCAGAGAGAGATGTTGTGGTCTTTGTTATTCCACATTCTTTAGACCAGTGCTTCTTAAACTGGGGAATAGTTCACCCAAGGGTGAATGAAATTATTTTGGGGTGAATGAGTTAATTCATGTTTAGTGCTCATGTGACAACATTAATTATATATAAAATTATACACAAGGATGAATAAGACGAAAATTGCCAAAAAAAACTAATAAAATTTAGTCGAGGGTGAATTAAATTTTGTGATAAAGACTCAATGGTGAATGACACCGAAATAGTTTAAGAAGTACTGCTGTAGACCTTGCAATCTATGCAAAACTTGAGAGTACACACTCAAGATAGATTCAAAGAGTTGGAATAACTCAACGGATCAGGCAGCATCTCTAGAGAACATGGATAGGTGATGTTTCGGTTCATGATCCTTCTTAGTTTTGATATACAGTGTGGAAACAGGCCCTTCGGCCCACTGAGTCTGCGCCAACCAGCGGTCCACGCACACCAACGCTATCATACACACACTAAGTACAATTTAGTCAATTAGCTTACAGACTTGTATGCCTTTAGAGTGTGGGAAGAAACCAGAGATTCCAGAGGAATCCCAGGCAGGTCACAGGGACAATGTACAAACTCGGTACAGACAGCACCCGTAGTCAGGTTCGAACCCGGGTCTCTGGCGCTGTGAGGCAGCAACTCTACTGCAGCGCCACCGTGCCACTAAAGGGACCTTTTTCCAAAGGACTTTGTGTCTTTGTTTAATCAGGACACTTAAAGATATCACAAGATTACCTCAATCCTTTCATATCAACATGAAGAAAGTATATTTTTCTGTACCTCGGTACACGTGACAATAAACTAAACTCAAACTCCAACTAAAAATTGTATTCCACCATCCTCCACAACCATTTTGAGAAATTGCCAAGTTTGATTTTGCTGCCTTTTAAAGTCAATGAAGAGGAAGATAGAAAAATGTGCGCTTCACCTGATCTTATGGATTGGATTAAAATGATTTCCCTCCCACATCCCTGGGGATCCCAGCTTGCCAGGAACATGTTTCATACTTACAGGTGCATGCAGTGTATGATTTTCTGGCCATCATTTTATGAAGAATGATCCACAGCCCATTTCCAACTTTCCAGTTTATATTCGGTAAAGATTTCTCCCGCAGAGAGCGCCAAGCTGTGGTTCTGCTCCAAAGGTTCACATTTAATGCAGGTGTCAGCAACATAGTCTGAACTGGCAGGCGGCAAGGTGGTGCAGCGGTAGAGTTATAGTCATAGAGTGATACTGCATGGAAACAGGCCCTTCAGCCCAACTTGCCCGCACTGGCCAACATGTCCCAGCTACGCTAGTCCCACCTGCCTGCATTTGGCCCATATCCCTCCAAATTTGTCCTATCCATGTACCTGTCTAGCTGTTTCTTAAACGTTGGGATAGTCCCAGCTTTAATTACCTCCTCTGGCAACTTATTCCATACACCCACCACCCTTTGTGCGAGATAGTTACCCCCCAGATACCTATTAAATCTTTTTCCCTTCATCTTGAACCTATGTCCTCTGGTCCTCAATTCCTTTACTCTAGGCAAGAGACTCTGTGCATGTACAGTTCCTGATCAATTCCCCTCATACAGCGCCAGAGACCCATCAGCCACAAACTGCCCCATTGGCAGACAAGCCTGCAGTTCACCCATTGGCCTCTTAGGATATCTCAGCATCCAAAGAAACTTAATGAAGGCAGTATATCCTTGATTCTGCTCCAGAAGAATGTAATAGAAAGATTTCAAAGGGATATGTGTCAAATGCAGGAAAATGGAACGTAGAGATGCCCATCTTGGTTGGCATAGATGAGTTGGGCCAAAAGGCCTGCTTCCATGAGGTTAAATATTAAAATTTATTATGATAATAAAACAAATAATATTTTCTTTCTTTAGTTTAGATAGTTTAGAGATACAGAGCAAAAACAGGCCTTTGGGTCCGGCGCCGACCAGCGATCCACGCACATTAACACTATCCTACACCTACTATTTTTACCATTTTTACATTTACCAAGCCAATTAACCTACAAACCTGTGCGTCTGTGGAGTGTGGGAGGAAACCGAAGATCTCGGAGAAAACCCACGCAGGTTACAGGGAGAACGTACAAACTCAGTACAGACAGCATCCGTAGGCGGGATCGAACCCAGGTCTCCGGCGCTGCATTCGCTGTAAAGCGGCAACTCTACCACTGTGCCACCGTGATCGCCCAGGGTTCTCTTCTGTTGAAGAGGACTATGACAGCAAATGTATGAGACAATCTCATTAATGTAAAGGCTGTATAGGTGGCACCAGATCTAATAATAATACAGAGAAAGGGATAAAGAAACAAATAAGGGAGAGTAAGAAAATAGAAATATATATATATATTACAGGTAGATAGTGTGGTCAAAAAGACTTCTGGCATATTGACCTTCATCAGTCAGAGTAATGAGTTGGGAGGTCATGAGAAGACGTTGGTGAGGCTGCATTTATAGTATTGTGTTCAGTTCTGGACACCGTGTTACAGCAAGGATGTTGTTAAGCTGGAAAGAGTGCTGAGAAGATTTACGAGGATGTTGCTAGGGCTAGAGGGTGTGAGCTATAGGGAAAGGTTGAGTAGGCTGGGACTGTATTCCTTGGAGTGCTGGAGGATGAGGAGGATCATTTTTATAAATGTGGACAAAATCATGAGAGGAAAGAGATCGGGTAGATGCACAAAGTCTCTTGCCCAGAGTAGGTGAATCGATTCTCCTGCTCTGGGCAAGAGACTCTGTGTGTCTATCCCAATCTCTTCCACCCAGCCTGCTCCTGTCCCTAGAGCTCAGACCCACGAGTCCTGGCAATATCATGGCTGATCTCTCTTTTCCTCTCAATGCTATTCTCCTGCCTCCTCCCAATAACCTCTAACACCCGTACGAAAGCAGAGGTAATTATACAGCTGCAGTAGTAAGGAGTCTGGAATTGCCTTCCAGTTGTTATTCATCAGGGCCCCTCACAGTCCAATTTGCACGTGTTGAGAATATATCACATACTGTTTCTTGAGCAAAGAAAAGCCTCCCATATGTTTCCAAGTATTTAAAGGGGGATTAAACAGCATGCCGGCTCGATTATTATAAAATATTCCATTTATTTTATCTGTGAGATCCTAACAGACCATGTAACATGATATTGCAGAACAAATGCATAATCTGTTATTCCTTGGACGTTTTATCCAGAGCTTTTTTTTTGGTGAATAACACTCCAACCGGACTAGCCAAGTGATGTTTACAGTGACAATAATAGACATTCTGAAGGTTAACTTCAAAATCATGTCAACAACCCACATCTGTTTACTGTCAAACGCAAGGAAATGGCGATGCTCTGTGCACTGAGGCTCTCTAAACTTTGTCAACAGAAGTTTTCCAAAGCATATCAGGCTGTCTGCCCCTTGGTCTTGTACAATATACCAACAAAATCCCAAAATGTTTTTATTTAAAAAATAATCAAATAGGTCAGGTCTGAAAGCTTCTGGAAATGTGAAATATCCTAAGATGAAGATTTCTGTTTTTTATATAGGGCTATTAATATATTCTATAGACTTAGAGCTGCACAATGGCTCAGCTGGTAGAGCTGCCTCACAGCTCCAGAGACCCGGGTTCAACGCTGACCTTGGGTACTGTGTGGAATTAGTATGTTGTACCTCCTCCAGTAGCTCGTTCCATACACCCACCACACTTTATGTCAAACAGTTACTGCTCAGATTCCTATTAAACCCTTCCCCCCTCACTTTAACGTATGTCCTCTGGTCCTCGATTCCGCCACTCTGGGCAAAAGACTCTGCGCATTTACCCAATCTATTCCTCTTGTGATTTTGTACTCCTCAACAAGATCACCCCTCATCCTCCTGCACTCCAAGGAATAGTCTTAGCCTGCTCAATCTTGGCAACATCCTCGTAAAACTTCTCTGCACCCCTTTCAGCTTGACAACATCTTTCCGATAACATGGTGCCCAGGACTGAACACAATACTCCAAATGTGGCCTCGCCAACAACCTTGGAGACATTATTTCAAGTCAAAGTCAAAATCAAAAGAGTTTATTGTCGTGTGTCCCTGACAGGACAATTAAATTCTTTCTTTGCTTAGCACAACAGAACATAGTCGGCATTGACTACAAGACAGATCAGTGTGTCCATATACCATTATATACGTAAATACACACATGAATGAATAAATTGATAAAGTGCAAATAACAGGTAAAGGGGTGTTAATGAGGTTATAACAGATAACAGATAAAGGGGTATCATGAGGTTATACTGTATCAACCTACATTTCAAAGACTAATTTCCATAACTATTTTAATCTCTTTTCCAAAAGAGGTTAGCCCTCAATAATTGTCTGTGTGGTGGGTCCCACCTCCAAACCAAGGTGAAGAAACCTGTGCTTATTTTAAATGAAACATTTTAGTTTGTGGAATAAATTCCAACAGATTATGATTTTTCCAAGGATTTCCAAAACACGCACAATTCTTACAAATGGAATAAAAACATACCAACGGGCTGCAGATGAACACGTTGTCCATCACAGAAAGATTGCTCTGGAATGAGATCGTTTTTGGACTGGGGCTGTAGAGTAAATTTAGTGTTGTAAATTCATAAGTCATAGGAACAGAAGTAGGCCATTCAGCCCATCGAGTCTACTCCGCCATTCAAAGATGGCTGATTTATCTTTCCCTCTCAACTCCATTCTCCTGCCTTCTCCCAATAACACTTTCTATCCATACCAACCGAGTATCTGTCAATCTCCAGCTTAAAAATACGCAATGACTTGGCCTCCACAGTCCTCTTTGGCAATTAAATCCACAGATTCACCATTCTCTGACTCCTCACCTGCTTTCTAAAGGTACATCCTTTTATTCTGAGGATAAGGCCTCTGGTTCTGGACTCTCCCACTAGGGGAAACATCCTCTCCTCATCCACTCTATCCAGGCCATTCACTTATCGGTAAGTTTCAATGAGGTCCCCCCTTCATCTCTGTGACTTCCAGAAATGTCTTCTAATTGTCCAGTGTTCAGTTCAGTTAAATTTAACATGTATCGAGGAACAGTGAAAAGCTTTTGTTGCGTGTTGTCCAGTCAGCAGAAAGACAATACATGATTACAATCAAGCCATTATGGTGTATGCAGCTGCTCCTCGACGCAAGACGGGGATAAACCCATCGTAAACCGAAAATATCGCAAGTGGAAAATGCATTGCGATATATTGCGATCACGTGACCGGAAGTGACGTGTGGCTCACTGCTGTTGCCGAGCGTTTGCCGAAACATCACAAGTTGAAGCATCGTAAATCGGGGAGCACCTGTAGATACACGGTAAGGGAATAACGTTCAGTGCAAGGTAAAGCCAGCAAAGTCCGATCAAGGATAGTCCAAGGTAATAAATTTCATACTTTTTCTTTACCAGTCAATTTGTAAAAATATCGTTGAAATATTTTGGAACTGCTGCTGTATTTTTGTAAGCCTCAATCAGGTCCATGAGACATAGGGACAGCACCATGCCACTCAGCCCATTCAGTCTTCTCTTCCATCCAACCACAGCAGATCGACCTCTCCCCCTCAACCCCACTCTCCTGCCCTCCCCCTGCAACCCTCAACTCTCTCCCACCCCCAATCTAGAACCCATCAATATCTGCTCCAAAAACACCCAATTCCTTGGCCTCCACAGCTGCCCATGACAATGATAAAGAGGCTGTCCCACTTGGGTGACCTAATTGGCGACCGAGTTTAGATGAGTTTAGGAGAGTTTGAAAAAATGCCATAGTCGAAAGGGTTCGAAGGAGGTCTTCTACATCGACCTCCTTCGACTATGTTGAAGACCAGCTTCGACCAGCTACGACCAACTTCGGGAAAATTGGGCACCGAATAGTGGAGAGTGAAGACGACCTCCTTCGATCTCCTTCGACCTCCCTTCGGCTATGATGAAGACTACCTACGACTACCCTCGACTACCCTCGATTACCTGCGAATAACATGCCGACCTACTATGACTAAACCTACAAGTAAAAAAAGTATCGAATATTTTCCATGGCGACCTTTTTTTACTTGCGTGCATTTTTCGACATGTTGAAAAATACGCCGCGACCTAGCTGAGGCCTCGAGTACGTGGGACTACTCTCGAGCACGCGGGACTACTCTCGAGCACGAAGGAGAGTTACAAAGACCTCCTAGGACCTCGTGTCGACCATGTTGCGAGTATGAGTTGAGGGCAAACTCGTCAGAACTTGCGGATTAGTCGCCCAAGTGGGACTGTACAGATACTGACAAAGGGATTAATGTGAATAATGGTAACTGGTTAGAAGTTTAAGTATTCTTTCTGCTGTGCTTGAAAATACACATTTTGGACCTTGGACAGTCTTTTTTTCTACTGTGCTTAAAAGCTGAGGTTAGCAATAAGCATCTTGGACCTGGACAGTGAATATTCATCACACTGGGAAATATCCAAGAAAGAATGGAGCATCAGATGATGGGAACTCCAACACATCTTGATCGTATTATAATTCACTAACTCTCTGACTGATTTACAATTAAAAACAATTCACAGAACCAAAAGCAGATGCAGCACAATCAACACTTCACACTCTCCACAAAACTGGGAGGAATGTTTAATGAGTTCTGGCCTTCTTCCAGTCTCTGTCAGCAAACACCAAGGATGAGCGCAAACACCTCATTTAATAGTCATAGAGTCACAGAATCTTAAGGGCCTGTCCCACTTGGGCAACATTTTAGGCGACAGCCAATAAAGAGGTTGTCGCATCGTGGTCGGGTCGTGACGCGGTTGTGATCTGGCGTGAGGCGTGATGACGCATGTAGCGACACGCGGTAAAGCGCGATGTCTCCCCGCCGTCCCAGGATTTTGGAATGTTCAAAATCCTCGCGCGACATCTGCGTGTCTTATCATGTCATGCGCCCTTTCGCACTATGAAGTACGGGTAACGCGTGGTGACGCACGGTCATTGCCTGTGCTAATTTAGTTTGCGTCGCGTACATCACCATGCGTCACCTGTATGTCGTCGTGCATCATGATGCATCAAGCGTCGCCGTGCGTCCCCTTTTATAGGGAAGCTGGTCAATCAAATGACATCACGCGCCCAGATGACGCAACCTGTCGTATCTTGCCGTATCGTGTCGCGGATGGACGTACATTGATGCCGCTTGATGGCTGTGACGTCACAGGCACTGCCGTATGCTGTCCTATAGTGATGCACGGTGACGCGTGCCCTGTCCCACGGTGACACATGGTGACGAGTGGAAATTGGTGACGCGGAGTGACATACCTTGACGCATCCTGTCGTACTACTTGACGGTTTTCAAGCAACATCGGGCGTCAGTCCCTTTACAGCGTGTAAAGTGCGACAGGCCCTTTACAGCGTGGAAACAGGCCCGTCAGCCCAACTTGCCCACACTGGCCAACATGTCCCAGCTACATGAGTCCCACCTGCCTGCATTTGGCCCATAAGCCTCTAAACCTGTCCTATCCATGTACCTGTCTAAATGTTTCTTAAACGTTGCGATAGTACCTTCCTCAACTACCTCCTCGTGGAGCTTGTCCCATACACCCATCACCCTTTGCGTGAAAAAGTTCCCCTATAGATTCTTACATAGAAAGGCTCTTACATAGAATAGTGCCTCCGGCACTATTCCCATTAGAAACGGGAATAGTGCCGGAGGATTGGCGTACTGCGCATGTTGTTCCATTGTTTAAAAAGGGTTCAAAGAATAAACCTAGCAATTATAGACCTATTAGTTTGACGTCAGTGGTGGGCAAATTAATGGAAAGGATACTTAGAGATAATATATATAAGCATCTGGATAAACAGGGTCTGATCAGGAACAGTCAACATGGATTTGTGCCTGGAAGGTCATGTTTGACAAACCTTCTTGAATTTTTTGAAGCGGTAACTAGGGAAATTGATGAGGGTAAAGCAGTGGATGTTGTCTATATGGATTTCAGTAAGGCATTTGACAAGGTTCCCCATGGAAGGTTGGTTAAGAAGGTTCAATCTTTGGGTGTTAATGGCGGAGTAGCAAGATGGATTCAACAGTGGCTGAATGGGAGATGTCAGAGAGTAATGGTGGATGGCTGTTTGTCAGGTTGGAAGCCGGTGACCAGTGGGGTGCCTCAGGGATCTGTGTTGGGTCCACTGTTGTTTGTCATTTACATCAATGATCTGGATGATGGGGTGGAAAATTGGATAAGTAAGTATGCAGATGATACTAAGATAGGTGGTGTTGTGATAATGAAGTAGATTTTCAAAGTCTACAGAGAGATTTGGCCATTTGGAAAAGTGGGCTGAAAGATGGCAGATGGAGTTAATGCTGATAAGTGTGAAGTGATACATCTTGGCAGGACAAATCAAAATAGGACGTACTGGTAAATGGTAGGGAATTGAGGAATGCTGTGGAACAGAGGGATCTAGGAATAACTGTGCATTAGTTCCCTGAAGGTGGAATCGCATGTAGATAGGGTGGTAAAGAAAGCCTTTGATGTGCTGGCCTTTATAAATCAGAGCATTGAATATTAGGAGTAGGGAAGTATGTTAAAATTGTACAAGGCATTGTAAGACCAATTCTGGAGTATGGTGTACAATTTTGGTCGCCTAGTTATAGGAAGGATGCCAACAAAATAGAGAGAGTACAGAGGAGATTTACTAGAATGTTGCCTGGGTTCCAGCAACTATGTTTACAGAGAAAGGTTGAACAAGTTAGGTCTTTATTCTTTGGAGCGCAGAAGGTTAAGGGGGACTTGATTGAGGTCTTTAAAATGATGAAAGGGATAGACAGAGTTAACGTGGATACGTTTTTCCCATTGAGGTTAGGGAAGATTCAAACAAGAGGGCATGATTGAGAATTAAGGGACAGAGGTTTCGGGGTAACGTGAGGGGGAACTTCTTTACTCAGAGGGTGGTGGCTGTGTGGAATGAGCTTCCAGCAGAAGTGGTGGAGGCAGGATCGATTTTAACATTTAAGAGTAAAGTGGATAGGTATATGGACGTGAAGGGAATGGAGGGGTATGGTCTGAGTGCAGGTAGATGGGACTAGGGGAAAACAAATGGTCGGCACGGACTGGATGGGCCGAGAGGGCATGTTTCCGTGCTGTAATTGTTATATTATATGGTTAAAGACTGTCCAAAATATGTATTGCTAAACTTCTTATTAATGCTTTCCCCCCCACACCTTAATCTATGTCTGAAGAAGGGTCTTGACCCGAAACGTCGCTATCTTCTTCGCTCCTTAGATGCTGCTGCACCCGCTGAGTTTTCTCCAGCTTTTTGTGTAACCCTTAAATCTATGTCCGCTGGTTCTCAATTCACCTACTCTGAGTAAAATAATCTGTGCCTCCACCTGATCTATTCCTGACTTTTGTACACCTGTATAAGATCACCCCCCCCCCCTATGCTCCAAGGATAGAGTCCCCCCCCCCCACCTACCCCCCTCCTACCTATCCCCTTCCTATCGACCCCCTCCCTATCGACCACCCTCCCTATCTACCCCCTCCTACCTACCCCTCCCTACCTACCCCCTTCCCTTACCTACCCCCTCCTATCTACCCCCTATCTGCACCCTCCCTATCTACCCTCTATCTCCTCTCCTATCTACCGCCCTCCACTCCACCTCCCCTCTCCACCTCTACCCATCCTATCCTCCCCCCTCTCCTCCATCCCCTCCCCTCCATCCCCTCCTGTCCCGCTCTCTCCCCTTCCACCTCCCCCCCACCTCTCCCCTCCTCATCTATCTTCCCTCCACCTCTCTCCCTCTCACTTCTCTCCCCCTCCATCTCTCCCCCTCCATCTCTCTCCCCTCCTCTTCACTCCCCTCCCCCTTCACTCCCCTCCTCTTCACTCCCCCTACTTCTTCTCCTCACTCCCCCCTCCAACTCCATCATCTTCTCTCCCCCTCCCATCTCCTCCAACCCCTCACTCACCCCCTCCTCTCTCTCATTCCCCCCCTCCCTCCCCCCTCTGTACTGTGAACTCTCCCTCCCCGTACTCTCTCTCTCCCCCTCTATTCTCCCTCTTCCCCTCCCTCCCTCCTCATGTCTTCCCCCCTTCCCCTACCCCCTCCTTTTTTTTATGTTTCAAAAACTTTATTCGACCCTCCCCCCTCCTCTCACTCACCCCCTCCTCTCTCTCCCCCTCCCTCCCCTCTACTCTCTCTCTCCACTCAGCTCTCTCTCTCCCTCTAATCTCCCTATCCCCTCCCCCTCTTCCCCTCTCCTCCCCTTCCCTTCCCCCACCCTTCTCTACACCCTCACCCACCCCTCTCTCCCCCCTTCCCCCATCTACCACACACCTCCCCCCTACCCCAGTCTCCCCCTTCACCCTCCCCGCTCTCCGCCCTCCCCATCCTCATCCCCCTCTCTCCCCTCCCCTTCCCTCCCCTCTCCTCCCTCCCCACTCTCTCCCCCATCCCCCCTCTCCCCTCCTTATCCCCCATCCTCACCCCTCTCTCCTCACCCCTCCCTCCCTCCTCCCCCTCTCTTCTCCCCTCCCCATCTATCCTCACCCAGCTCTCCCCACCCATCTCTCACCCATCTCTCCTCAATCCTCTAACCTCACCCCTCTCTCCTCTCTCCCCCATTCCCTATTCTCCTCACCCTCTCTCCTCACCACTCTCCCCCTCCTACTTCCTCCCCCCTCTCATCCCCATCCCTCTCCCTTCACCCCCCCACCCATCTCTCCCCTCTCGCTTCCCCCTATCCGTCTCTCCCCCTTCCCCATGCCCCTCTCCACCCCTCCCCCACCACTCTCACATCCCCGCCCCCACCTCTCCCACCCCCTACACCTCTCTCCCCTTCCCCCTCCCTGCTCTCCTCCCCCTCCCCGCTCTCTCCCTTACCCCCCTTCCCTCCCCAATCTCTCCCCCATCTCCACCCTTCCTCCTGCCCCTCTCCTCCCCTCTCACCTCCCTTCTCAACTCCCTCTCTCCTCCCCTCTCTCCTCCCCCTCTCTCCTCTCTCTCCCCCTCCCCCTCTCTCCTCCCCTCTCTCTCCCCTCTCTCCTCCCCCTCTCTCCTCCCCCTCTCTCCTCCCCCTCCCTCTCCCCCTCCCTCCTCACACCTCTCTCCTCACACCTCTCACATGCTCTGCCCTCTAGCCTTTGACATTTCCACTCTGGGAAAATTTGTTCTGACTGTGTATCCTATTTATGCCTCTCATAATCCCATGTACTCCCATCAGGTCTCCCATCGGTCTCCGACTCTCCAGTAAAATCCAGTTTATTCAACCTCTCCTTACAGTATAACTAATACCCTCTAATCCAGGCAGGATATTGGTAAACCTCTCCTGTGCCCTCATCAAAGCTGTCACATCCTTCCTGGAATGGGGTGACCGGAACTGCACACAATACTGCAAGTGTGACACAAAATACTCCGAACATTTGGGCTCGTTTTGCATTCAAATTTGAACAGGCTTGGCGAGAATATAACATTCAAATTCAGATATAATATTCAAATTCAGATGTTATATTATATTTTGAGTATTATGTACAGTTATGGTCACTCCATTACTGGAAGGATGTGGAGGCTTTGGAAAGAATACTCAAGAGGTTTACCGAATGCTTCCTGAATTATAGAGTATTAGCTGTAAGGAGAGTTTTACTTTAGTTTACTTTAGGGATGCAGCGTGGAAATATGCCCAACAGCCCACTGAGTCCACGCCGACCTGCGACTAGCACTATCCTAAACACTAGGGACAATTTACAATCTTATCAAGCCAATTAACCTGAATAACCTGTACATCTTTGGAGTGTGGAGGAAACCGGAGCACCCGCAGAAAACCCACGCGGTCACAGGGAGAGTGAACAAACTCCGTACAGACAGCGCCCATAGTCAGGATCAACCCCGGGTCTCTGGCGCTGTAAGGCAGAAACACTATAGTAGCGTCACCGTGCTCCCAAATGTTGAATAAACTTGGATTATTTTCTCTGGAGTGTTGGTGGCGAAAGGGAGACTTGATGGAAGTATATAAAATGATCACAGATAGAGAAAGGGTAGACATTCAGAACGTATTCCCCCCACCCCCCCCCCCCCCCCACCCCCCCCCAGGAGGAAATGTCAAAGACTAAATGGCAGAGCTGTTATATTTTATTTTGTTCCCCTTATGTTCGAGGTGGCATGGTGGTGCAGCGGTAGAGTTGCTGCCTGACAGTGCTTGCAGTGCCATGGACCCAGGTTCAATCCCGACTATGGGCGCTGTTTGTACGGAGTTTGTACGTCCCTAGTGTGTGTAGCGGAGTGTTGATGTGTAGGGATCGCTGGTCGGTGTGGACTTGGTGGGCCGAAGGGCCTGTTTCCGCGCTGTATCTTTAACCAAATTAGCACTAAATTAGATCCACTGAGTTCTCCAGCACTTTGTGCTTTGCTCCTCTCAGGGATTAACCTGACAAATAGGTATATGGAACTAGTGACTTCCGAAAAAGGAGGCTCAGTTTGCAAATTGACCGTAATAAACAAGTTCTTTGCAACTATTACTGCAAATTGTCGTATGGTGAGAGGCAGTCTGGTGTCCAGCACGAATCTAAGAATTTTGAATTAAAGCTGACTATTTTAATATTCTAAGCATTGTAATATAGTGAATTTTTTTAGTAGGGCAGACAGGTTGATTATTTGAATATGTGCTCATAAGCCTTAGAGGTTACCTGAGGCAATTTAGCAAAACAAGGCTCCCATTGTGTTGCAGCCTTGTGTGTGTATGTGTCGAAAATACAGAAATGTCAGTTCTACTGCTTTATCATAATTTATTCACTTTTAAAGTACTGGGTGTTATTGAAGTCAGAGTTATTCTTAATTGCCCTTGAGAAGTTGGTCATAAGAATTAAACTCCCTGAACTGGTGCAGAGAAGATTTACAAGAATGTTGCCGGGATTCAACGTCATGAGCTGTAGGGAAAAGTTGAGCACGGCTAGGACTGTATTCCTCAGAGCGCAGGAAGATGAGGGGTGATCTTATGGAGGTGTATAAGATCATGAGAGGAATAGATTGGGTAGATGTACAGAGTCTCTTGCCCCAGAGTAGGGGAATCGAGAACCAGAGGGCAGAGGGCATTTACAGTGAGGGAGGTAAGATTTAATAGGAACCTGAGTGGTAACTTTTATCTCTAAAACGTTGCACATATGTCTATTAATCTTGCCCACTGGCAATGTTTTGTCCACAAAGTCTTGTTTGGTGACCCGATTCAATTAATGTGAATAAATATCACCAGAACATGGCATGTTGTCCCTGAGACCATCTCAGCGAAGAAGAAGGAACTCTTGTCTCCTGTGACCTGACATAAGCATCCCCGGCCCACGCTGTTCCGCCCACCAATAGCTCATGCTGCTGTTAATTAGTTGGCGTTTCCCTGCTGAACTGGATGGCAATTAAGATTCATTCCAGAGCAACTCAAAGAGATGAGTAGAGCACAAACACACTCCTGCACCTCTGATAGACATAGACATAGAAATAGACATGGAAAATAGGTGCAGGAGTAGGCCAATTCAGCCCTTCGAGACAGCACCACCATTCAATATAATCATGGCTGATCATCTAAAATCAGTAACCTGTTCCTGCTATTCCCGAAATCCCTTGATTCCGTTAGCCCTAAGAGCTAAATCTAATTCTCCTTGAAAACATCCAGTGAATTGGCCTCCACTGCCTTCTGTGGCAGAGAATTCCACTGGTTCACAATGCTGTGGGTGAAAAAGCTTTTCCTCATCTCAGTCCCAAATGGCCTACCCCTTATTCTCAAACACTGGTTCTGGACTCCCCCAACATAGGGAACATTTTTCCTGCATCTAGCCTACAGTATCCAATTTCTTAAGGATTTTATATGTTTCTATAAGATCCCCTCTCTTTCTTCTAAATTCCAGTGAATATAAGCCCAGTCGATCCATTCTTTATTTTAAGATACTTTGGTATAAAAGTTGACCACGCCGCCAGAAGTGTATAGCATCAGACTTGGATTGTTTTTTTCTGGATCACTGGAGGTTGCAGGTAGACATGATAGAAGTATATACAAATTATGAGAGGCTTAGATAGGGCAGACAGCCAGAACCTTTTTTCCGCAGATGCAAGAGGGCATAGCTTTAAAGTGAGAGGGGCAAACTATAAAAGAGATGTGCGGGCAAGTTTATTAACGCAGAGGGTGATGATTGCCTGGAACCCGCTGGCAGGGGTGGTAGTTGCGGCAGATACAAAAGTGGCATTTAAGAGACTTTTGGAGAGGCACATGGAAATACAGGCAATGGAGAGATATAGATTATGTGGAGGCAGATAAGACATAGTCTTGGCATCATGTTTGACAGCAACATTGTGGGACATATGCTATAGTCATTAGTTTATTGTCACGTACCAAGCTACAGTGAAAGCTTTTGTTGAGTGCTATCGGTGAAAGACAATACATGATCAGAATCAAGATGCCCACAGTGTACATGTTGTTCTTGGCATGTGTATCAGTGCATTTATTTGTGTGTAATTGTGAGTTTCTAGTGGGTATGTGCATGTGTGCACAAATGTGTGTGTATTTATAATTGTGCAAATATTTGTGTTTATGTGCAAAAGTGTACGCGTGTGTGTGTAAATAATTGAGTTTGTATGTATATGTGTGCATGCAAATGTGCATGTGTGTAAAAGCATGTGTGAGTGTGAGTGTGTGTGTTTGTGTGCAAATGTGCATGTGTGTAAATGCATGTGTGAGTGTGAGTGTGTGTGTTTGTGTGCAAATGTGCATGTGTGTAAATGCATGTGTGAGTGTGAGTGTGTGTGTTTGTGTGCAAAGGTGTGTTTGTGTGCAAATGTGTGTGTGTTTGTGTGAAAATGCGTGTGTGTGCAAATGGGTTTATGTGCATACGCATGTTTGTGTGTGTGTGTGCGCGCGCGCGTGCCACAGTGAGACTAAGATGTGGGTACTGAAACTGTTGGGACGTATACAAAGCAACATCACATCCACTAACTTCAAATAGCGCTTCCTTTCCCTCTCTCTCCACCTCCTCCCCCTTCCCAGTTCTCCCACCAGTCTTACTGTCTCCGACTACATTCTGTCTCTGTCCCGCCCACTCCCCTGACACCAGTCTGAAGAAGGGTTTCGATCCGAAACGTCACCCACAGACATTCTCTCCAGAGATGCTGCCTGTCCCCGCTGAGTTACTCCAGCATTTTGTGTCTACCTTCGATTTAAACCAGCATCTGCAGTTCTTTCCCACACATCACATCCACATAATGAACCTTACTTGCTCTGAGTGGTGACAGTTCACTGGGCATCAATTTCAGCAGCCTTGCCTCGGACTAGTCACAGAACTGAAGGTCGTCATTTGATCCCAATTAGTAAAGCTTGAATCATCCTAGCCTCATCAGTATGGAAACATTCTCCGTGAATAACTGGAAGAAGCTGCTGGCAGGGACAACATGCAACCCACACCTTCCTCAACAAGACAGTGCCAGGTAATGGGCTGGGTTTGACAACTAGTAACTGACGGTGTAAGATTTAAAGGAACAGTCTATGGAAGATGGATTCTGGGGAATCAAGAACTAGGAAACGGAGACGAGGAAACACCTTTTCTCACAGTGAGTGGTGAGTCTGTGGAATTATCTGCCTCGGGTGGTGGAGGCCGGTTCTCTGGATGCTTTCAAGAGAGAGTTAGATAGGGCTCTTAAAAATAGCGGAGTCAGGGAATATGGGGAGAAGGCAGGAACGGGGCACTGATTGGGGATGATCAGCCATGATCACATTGAATGGCGGTGCTGGCTCGAAGGGCCAAATGGCCTACTCCTGCACCTATTGTCTAATGTCTATTGTCTATTGACCTTAGGTTTCAGGTGAGAGGGGAAAAAATTGAACATGAACCTGAGGGACAACTTTGGCACACAGAGCTTGGTGGGTGTACGGAACGAGCTGCCAGTGGACGCAGTTGAGGCAGGTGCGTTAACAAGCATTTAAGAGTCAAGAGTGTTTTAGTGTCATATGTCCAAAACAGTGCAGTGAAACAATTAAATTCTTGCTTACAGCAGCTCACCAGAACAGGACAATAGAATATGAAAACATAGTACTCTGAAAAAATTATAATAGATGACAAGTTCAATATATATTAGATATGTTACAATATTTACCTTGAGCGGCGCTGCAGTTCTGCCACTCCCCGTGTGCACGACATTGGCGCCTTTCAGAGGGGGGGGCGGGTTTAAAATGCCATTTTTCTCCAAACAATTCAAATCGATCCATCTCAGGGGATTTCGTCGCTAAAGAGAAATCGCTCCGACATTTGTTTTATGAAGGTATTTTTAAACTACACTAGATCATTTATTAGCTAGAGTAATTTAAAAATCATCTTCTAAAGCCGTGAGTGCCGACAACGGGACGGACCTTACGTAGGAGAGAAAAGAAGGTACACAGTTTATTTTTACATAAAAACGTGGTTCTTAGGAAGCATTTAATCAAATTTTCATGTTGCGAAAAGGGGACAAAAAATATATACGAACTGGCAGTGTTTTTCCTGCCGACTGTGGGTTAAATTCACCGCAAACCGCAACGTTCCAATCCCCCGCGTTCCACTAAAACCCACTTGCAAGTTGATGTAAATGGCCATTCATTTACGGGAATTAAACACGAAATTCCTTCCATTTGGCCTACAAATTCATGAAAATGAGATTTAAAAATCATGTTATATTGTGAATTATTGTGTGAATGTTATTTGGACACTTAGGCAATTAAAAAATGTTTATCTTTTCTTAAGAAATTGATAGATGTTTAGATCTAGTAATTGAATTTTGTAATTAGCTACAATTAGGTAACTAACTAATTATATGCTTTAATTTCAGGTCATCCAAGTAAGATTGTTTCATATTTGTTTCAGAATGCTTCAATCTATAATAACTGAAAATTTCATTGAGTTCTCTTAATTTTTAAGAAAGGTATGGGCTTTTGACTGTCCTCGATCACAGCTTTTAAGTTCAGTCAATGGAAAGGCAATAGGGAACAAGATGCTAATTTCCGAGTATGAAAATGGCCATAACATTTTTAATACTGAAGATATGAAAGTGAATTAGGTGTCAAATTAAACTTATTTTTATGCTTTATCTGATGGGATAAATTGCAGACTTGATTTTTAATATCTCAAAATTTTGTAACATTTCTATATATATATATGCACACACACGCACAGACACATTATATAAGATATTTACATATATACATACATACATAGACACACACACACAAAACAAATATACATTATATAATGCAAAAAGATAATGGGATACTTCTTCAATGGATGACTGCATAATCTTTGAAAGTGGAGTTATTATTGTTATGTACTGGCCAATGTACTAGCCAATTACTTTGGCAAGGACTCGCATACATAAGTTAAATAAAGTCCAGATATTCTGGATCTCTTGAGGCAAAAATGATGCACTGAAAGGCTTAAAAGCAGCTGGCTGCTTTTCACACTAGATTTGCTCCACACATTGTATCTGTGTGCTGTCTCAGAGTTATCCGTGTGATCGGGGCCTAGTGACTACTTGAGGCAGCTTTTCAACGTTGTTGTTGCTGAACTGCATGGGCAAGCTCAAGAGGCAAGATTCTTTAATTGTACTATTTACCAAAACGGAATATTGCATTGTAGCAGCATGAGAAATTTGTAAATACTGTACTCAATAATAAACAAACAACAAAGAAAAGTCCAATGAATATGAAGCACAACACAGTGCACAACAAAACAGAAGTCCAAAGTCCCTAGTACATCCAGGACAGGTCGTAGTTCGGTTAAGATGGTATTTATAGTGTTCAATAGCCTGATAGTTCATGGGAAGAAGCTGTTCTTGAACCTGGAGGACACGTTTTCAGGCTTCTGTACCTTCTTCTCGATGGCTGGAGTGAAATGCGTTTTTGGCCAGGGTGGTGTAGATCTCCAATGATGCTGGCTGCCGTTTTGGGGCAGCGACTCCTGAAAATCCCTTCATGCTGGGGAAGACAGTACCCACAATGGACTGGGCAGTGCTCATCACTTTTTGTAATCTCTTTCATTCCTGGGCATTCGAGTTGCCAACACAGGCCACAGAAGGCTGTGGAGGCCAAGTCAATTGATATTTTTAAGGCATAGATAGATAGATTCTTGATTAGTGCGGGTGCCAGGGGTTATGGGGAGAAGGCAGGAGAATGGGGCTGAGAGAGAAAGTTAGATCAGCCATGATTAAATGGCGGAGTAGACTTGATGGGTGAAATGGCCTGCTCCTATCACTTATGAACATGAACTTACGATGCAACTAATCAACGTGTAGAAAGAAACTGCGGATGCTGGTATATACCGAAGATAGACACAAAGTACTGGAGTTACTCAACAGGTCAGGCAGCATCTCTGGATAAAAAAGGATGGGTGACATCTCGGGTCGGGATCCTACTTCAGATTGTAAGTAGAGGGGAGGGAACTGGAGGTAAGAAAAGGGCAGAACAAAGCAGGACTGGAAAAAAAACAGTATTCTCTCAACCCTACATGTAGAAGTTCAAGAGAGTATTCATAGACATGCTAAATCCCCTCAGGAAGTAGAGACGTTGATGGGCTTTCTTTATGATTGCATCAATGTGCTGGGTCCAGGACAGATCTTCAGAGATAAGCACGGACAAGAACTTGCGGTTGTTAACTCTCTCCATAACTGTCCCGTCGATGAAGACGGGTTTGTGGATCCACGGCCTTCCTCTTCTTAAATCAACAATCAGGCCCTTGGTCTCACTGACATTGAGAGCAAGGTTGTTGTTCTGGCACCATTTAATCAGACGATCGATCTCCCTTCTACACAGTAGCAGCACTGTGGCGCAGCGGTAGAGTTGCTGCCTTACAGCGAATGCAGTGCCAGAGACCCGTGTTCGATCCTGACTACAGGTGCTGTCTGTATGGAGTTTGTACATTCTCCCCGTGGCCTGAATAGGTTTTCCCTAGTGGGTATAGGATAGTGTTAATGTGCGGGGATTGTTGGTCGGCGTGGATCCGGTGGGCCTAAAGGGCCTGTTTCCGTGCTGTGTCTCTAAACTGTGACTCCTCATTGCCCACACCATCGTCCATCAATGGTGGTGTCAGCGAATCTCAAAATGGAGTTGGAACAGTGTCTGGCTACACAGTCATGGAGTGAGCAGAGCAGGGTGCTGAGCACGCAGCCATGAGGGCCCCCTGCGCTGATGGTTATTGAGGAGGAAGTGTTGTTGCCAATTCGTCAGCAGTTGTCAGAGTTCTGCACTGCAGTGCAGCCAAACCAATTGTTATTGCAAATAGACGCAAAATGCTGGAGTAACTCAGTGGGTCAGGCAGCATCTCTGGAGAAAAGGAATAGGTGACATTTTGAGACAGAATCCTTCTTCAGATTCCGAAGAATCCTTATACCTCCTCCCTCGACTTCATCCAGGGTCCCCGATAGTCCTTTCACATGAGACAGAGGTTCATTGGCGCCTCCTCCAACCTCATCTACTGTATCCGGTAGACCCGGTGTGGAGACCTGTCGTTTGCATCTCTTCCCCAGCCAACAATGGGTCATGATAGACTTCCATACTTCTTGAGGGCATCTGTTCCCAGCCTTGTTTCGATATGATACGATACGATAAACTTTATTCATCCCCGGAGGGAAATCGGTCTGCCGACGGTCACAGCACACAACAAGGTACCCAAAAACATGAAATTAAAAGTGGAAAAAAAAAGAAAAGTGCAAGCGTCTGTTGTCTGGCTGCCGTCCGTGTGCACGGCGCCTTCACCGGAAAGAACGAACGAACCAACGCAGACTTATCCCCTGGGCAGAGGATTCTTAATTAGAGCACCCCCCTCCCCACCCCCCTCAATCCCTAGTGGGACAGTCGCGAACTAAAGGTCATGGCCTCAGAATTAAAGGATGTTCTTTTAGGAAGGAGATGAGGAGAAATTTATTTAATGGTGAATATGTGGAATTCTTTGCCACGGAAGGCTGTGGAGGCCACGTCAGAGGATATTTTTAAGGCAGGGATAGATAGACTCATGATTAGTATGGGTGTCAGGGGTTATGGGGGGAAGGCAGGATATTGTTGTTAGGAGGGAAACATAGATCAGCCGTGATTAAATGGCGGAGTAGACTTGATGGTCCGAATGGCCTAATTCTACTATTCCTTCTCTATCTTTTGGTCCGAAGAACGGATCCAACCTGAAACGTCACCTATTCCTTTTCTCCAGAGATGCTGCCTGACCCGCTGAGTTAATCCAGCTTTTTTGTGCCTAATCTGTTCGCTATCTAGGGCAAATAACAAACTGCTCGAGTAGTTCATTAGGTCAGGCAGCATCCATGGAAGAAGGAGGGCACGGGTGATGTTTCTGTCCAGGGACCCTCCTGCAGACTGATGAAGCTGAGGGGGGATAGATGGGAGGAGGAGGTTGAGGGAAAGGCTGTGGCAACAGGTAGCAGGTGATAGATGAAACCAGGTGAGGAGGAACTAATAGGCAGATGAGTTGAATGAGGGAAGAGAAGGGAGAAGATAGCAACCAAGGCTGGAAATGTAATAGATGTGTTTTGATGAGGTACATGTAAATGTTTAAGAAACATTAAGACCGGTGCATGGATAGGACAGATTTAGAGGTATAAAGGTCAAATGCAGGCAGGTGGGACTGGTGTAGGTGGTTAGTGTAGGTGTAGGTAGTGTAGGGTCTCGACCCAAAATGTCGCCAATTCCTTCTCTCCATAGATGCTGCCTCACCCGTTGAGTTTCTCCAGCATTTTTTGTTTACCTTTGATTTTTCCATTTCTTTAACACTAGTGCAGGTTAGACATGTTGGCCAGTGTGGGCAAGTTGGGCCGAAGGGCCTGTTTCCACATTGTATCACTCTATGACTCTATGCCTCTCAAGCTTTGTCTTTTCTGGAAGGGCTGTTTGGTCCCCTGAATGGAAGTGAGAGGCGGTGTAGGGACCGATTTTGGATCTCCTGCAGTTCCAGGGAAAAGTGTTTGGGGTAAGAGGTAGGTTGATGGGGAATGATGAGCGAACCAAGGAGTGATAGATCTCTGCGGAGAAGCAGAAAGGTGTGGGGATGGGTGAAAGTAACTGGTTCTGGAAGGAACTGCAGATGCTGGTTTAAACCAAAGATAGAGACAAAATGCTGCAGCAAGTCAGCGGGCCAGGCAGCATCTCTGGAGAGAAGGAATGGATGACGTTTCGGGTCGAGACCCTTCTTCAGACTCAATTCAATCCGTCCGATGAAGGGTCCCGACCCGAAACGTCACCCAATCCTTGTTCCTTGAGTTAGTCCAGCGTTTTGTATCTGTCTCAGAAATGACTGGTGGTGGTTTCATGCCTCCAGTATGAAGCAGGGATGGGGGAAAGTAAATTGGGAGCGGTTGTTTGGCAGTAAATCCACATCCGACATGAAGGAGTGTTTTAAAAGCCAGCTGGCTCGAGTTCAGGTCCAGCAGGTTGACAGATATTGAAAGATAAGGGTGACAAATTGCTGGAACCTTGGATAACAAGTGATATAGTCAACTTAGTCAAAGGAAGTATTCATAAAGTTTAGAAAATTGTAATGGGACAAGGTCTAGATTAGTTTATTTCAAAGATACAGTGCGGAAACAGGCCTTCGGCCCACCCAGTCCCCAATGACCAGCGATCCCCGCACACAAACACTTCCCTATACATGCTAGGGACAACATTTATATTTACACCAAGCCAATTAACCTATTGTGATCCACTGTGATGGATGTTTGTGTGAATTTAATTGTCTGCGTGTTTTTCTATGAATTGTTCTGTTTGTTTGTTTGTATGGCTTGTAGAAACGGAGTTTCGTTCGAGCCTCTCTGAGGTTCGAATGATAAGTAATCAAATCAAATCAAATCAAATCAAAATTGGAGTGTGGGAGAAAACCGAAGATCTCTGAGAAAATCCACGCAGGTCACGGGGAGAACGTACAGGCAGCAGCCGTAGTCAGGATCGAACCCGGGTCTCTGGCACGGTAAGGCAGCGACTCTACCGCTGCGCCACCGTGCAGACCTTGAGGTCCTTGAGAAATACAAAGGAATCAGAAAATAACATAATCAAGGGATTGGGAGGGGCATGCAATGTCCTTGGCATGAAGTATTAAAGAGAATTAAAAGGTGTTTTATCCCTATATAGGAGCAAAGAGTAGCTAGGGATAGGGTAGGTCCGCTCAAAGACAAAGATGGGGATTTATACGTGGAGCCAGAGGAAGTGCGCAAGGTAATAAATGGGTACTTTGCATCTCCACAGAGATGTCCTTCTCTGCGGAGAAGGACATGGAATGATTGAATGCTACTTTACTGTCATGAGATATTCTTTGTTTTGCATACACGAGGTATGCAAAGAGTCGCTACATAAAGGGAGCTGACAAAGTTATAAAGTATCCCATTTTACTAAAAAACATTTTTAACACATTCCATTGTGGTTCCCCTTTAGTTCCCAGCGGTCAACCCCCCCCCCACCACAGAATGCCGTGTCCTCCTTTATTGGATGATGATGAGTTTAGGGTGAAGCATATTGATCTCATAAGGAAAGTAGATATTAGGAAGGGAGAAATGTTGGGTGCCTTGGAAAACATTAAGGTGGATACTTAGTCCCCAGGACTCAATGGGATCCATCCCAGGTAATTGAGCGAGGCAAGAGAGCAGATGCCGGGACCTGGCTAGAGATCTTTGTATCTGTTGAAGCCACTGGCGAGGTCCCAGATGACTAGAACGATACCAAATGTTATCACTTTCCGGGAGCTATGGACGGGCACCACAAGATCCCACTGTGCATCGGTGTTCATCAATTCATGTTCATATGTGATAGGAGCAGAATTAAGCCCTAGGAACGTCCTTTAATTCTGAGGCTATGACCTCTGGTCCTAGACTCTCCCACAAGTGGAAACATCCTCTCCACATCCACTCTGTCCAGGCCAAAGGATAAGGTGGTAAAGAATGCGTACAGGTCATGACTAAATATTTTGTGCAGTTTTAGTCACCACTTTCCTGGAAGAATGTGGATGGATACTTCGGAAAGAATGCAGAAGAGTTTTATCAGGATGCTGCCTGGATTGTAGCTATAAGGTGGATAAACTTGCCTTGTTTGCTCAGGAGTGGTAAAGGCTGAAGGGCAACATGATTAGTTTAGTTTAGTTTAGAGATACAGTGTGGAAACAGGCCCTTTGGCCCACAGAGTCTGCACTAACTCGCGATCCCCGTACACTAACTATCCTACACACTCTAGGGGCAATTTACAACTATGCCAAGCCTATGCCAAACTTTTGGTTTCCTCCCACATTGGGTCATGGGCAGAAGGTACAAACTCTGTACAGACAGCATTGGAAGTTAATTTCAAACCCGGGTCTCTGGAACTGAAAGGCGGCAACTCTACCGCTGTGCTGCCGTGCCATACCGTGATAGAAGTATATAAAATTGTGAGAGGATCCTGATTCAAGTTTAATATTAACAGTAAGTCAAAGAAATGTTCTTGGTTACTGTTTGACAATTGGAAAAAAATTAATATTTTAATATAAAAATTCTGGAAGGGAACATTATCCCCCACAATCAAAATGTGGACTGTGGAAATGTCGGAGACGTTTGCATCTGGAGAGAATTAGGTTTGTCCTAATGGACAAATACGAACTTTTTGAACAAATATGGTCTCCATTCATTGATTATTTAAAGGGGTAGCTGAGCTCAGCATTGTAACTCAATAAGTACCCTGGTGTAGGATTAGATGAAAAGATGTATTCTGGGATTTGTATACACGTCTCCATAGATATTTTTATGTGAAATTGCTCCATTCATTGTTAAGATGTATTCCTTATTTTTTTATTATATAATAATTGTTTTGGTTTTTTTTATTTGTTTATTTTTATAATTTTTTTTAATTTATTTTTATTTTTTATTTTTATTCTTTTTCATTTTTTTATTTTCTTATATAATCATTATTATTTAATCACCATCTCTTGATTATTGATCTATACTTTTACTTTTTTACCACTCCTTTACTTTCCAAAAAAAAACAGAAGCATACATAAATTGTTCCGTAACATCTGTACAATCTTTGTGACAAGTCTAATAGTAAGATTAAACGAGAACTCACCTGTTCGAAGTTTGATCGTTATTTTACGAGGAGTTACGATGAGGGATTACGTGAAGAAGAGCCCGCCTCACGCTGGTAACGGCATACTTCAAAGCAACGGCATGAAAAACACAGAACACCAAAGCCGGAGTAACATAGTAAGGCCATAAAAAGACTTAGAACCACCATTTGATCATTTATTTTACGAGGGTGGGAGTGGAGGGCACGTAATCCCTCATCGTAACTCCTCGTAAAATAACGATCAAACTTCGAACAGGTGAGTTCTCGTTTAATCTTACTATTTTACTTCGGAGTCACGTGAGTGACTACGTGAAGAGTTTTAAAGCTTTCTGTGTTTTTTATGTCGTAGAATTAATCCGTACGACAGTCCGGCTAAGTAAACACATACATGAGAAAGCAGACAAAAGTTAGATCTTTTTCACAATTTAAAATTTTTTAATGGTTGAAAGACCATATAATACCCTCCTTATATTTGAGGGAAAAAATGATTACAAGTGACAAAAGATATCAGTGACTACACAACTGATTATAGCAATTAATAGCAAACAAAGCAGGTGATTATAGTGCTCCCAACACCGCGTGTCCAAAGCTTGTCATAGTGTGAACAGGTTTGTTGTAGAACTTTGAAAAAGTTTCTTCTTTACTCCACCCTGCGATTTTTTAAAATATGCTCGAGAGGTACGTCCCGCCCTTCGCCGCGGACGTAGCTGCCGCCCTGGTGGAGTGAGATTTGAAGACATCAGTGTCTACTCCCGCTAAAACCAACACCTGTTTCAACCATTTTGAGATAGTTTGAACTGAAGCTTTTTGTGTGTGGCTTTTTGTGCGTAAGCAGCAATGTCTTTTCGTTTCCTCGAAAAGTGTCCGTAACTTTAATATATTGGTTCAAATGTCTAACCACACACAAAGCAGGCTCAATATGAAAAGCTTGAAAGGTTACCTTTGTTCCAGATCTCCCTGGTCTACTTTGTTTGATCAGATCGTAAACATAGAATACAACGTTATCTGTAGTCACATGCATACAGTCTAAACGCAACATTTGTAAAGTTTGCACTCTTTGGGCTGAGACCAGTGCCATTAACATGACCAATTTCAATGTTAACCTATCCAATGTCAACCCTTCAATTGGCGTCCATTCTCTAAGTAGAGCAAGTACTATGCTCACATCCCAAATCTCTGTATATCTAGGTTTTGGCGGATTCATGTGAAAAATTCCTTTCATGAATCGTGATATTAATGGATGCGACCCAATTGACTTCTCACCAATCATAAGTCCTAAATAGGACGACAAGGCACTGCGTGCAGTGTTAATGGCACTGTAACTTAAATGTTGCCCAAAGTGCAAATTGGCAAGGAATTCCAAAACATGAGTAACATTCACAGATTCATCAGAAATATTTGACTGTGTGCAAAATTCTTCCCATTTCTTAATATGTGTGTCATATATTGTTTCTGTGTGCTATGTCGCCATGATGCACCAATAACTGTCAAAGTTTGGTCCGACAATCCCAGTTCCTGTAGTGGTCTGGTCAAAACCTGCAGATTAACAAATTCATATATGCATATAATGGGTAACCTTCATTTGTTACTGGATTAGTCAAGATATCACTACAGTTAGGAATCTGCATATATGGTTCTTTAATCATATTTAGCATAACTGGGAACCAAGGTTGAGTTGGCCAATTTGGCACTACCAACAATCCGGAAGCTGAATCTTGCTCTATTTTCTTCAAGCATCTCTGGATCAGAGCAAATGGTGGAAAAGCATAAAAGAACATTTTTCCCCAGTGTAATGAAAATGCATCTACTGCAACTGCGTCCGGATCGTGTTCCCAAGACACATAATGTGGCAATTGATGATTAAGCCTGGATGCAAACAAATCAATTTCTGGCAACCCAAATCGTTCTAACAATATTCTTAAATATTGCTGGCTTAAGCATCCATTCCGTATTATCTTTAAAAATCCTGGACCTTCCATCTGCTACCACATTGTCTTTACCTGGAATATAGCTTGCTGAAATCCATATCTGCCGACCAATACACCATTGCCATATCTCATTGACCAGACAATCACATGATACTGATCTAACTCCCCCCATGTGATTAATGTAAACCACAGCCGTTTTATTGTCTAATTGTATTAATACATGCAGACATTGTTTAGCAGAACAATATGCTTTAAGCCATAAAAGGCCCCCAATAACTCCAAATAGTTAATACCATACTTTTGGTGAAACACTTGCTCTTCAGTTTTCCATCTACCTCCACAACTGGAAGATAAATCTGTGGCCCCCCATCCGAGAGCACTAGCATCTGTTTGCAAAACCATTTCAGGCTGTTTAATCATGATCTTCTTAGCAGCTTGTGGGACATTTTCAACCCACCATTGCAATTCCAATACTGCTTTCTTTGTTAATTGCATAGGTCTGTCAAAGTGACCTGCCTTATCTTTAAGAGCCCTTACTTTGTCCCTTTGAAGATTTTGATAATGTAATGGCCCAAATTCCACTGCCGGAAAAGCTGCCACTAGTGTACCAATGACTTTTGCCACTTCTCGGATGGAGGGATAAGGTTTGTGAATGAGGTAATTACACATTTGCAAAATATCATTTGTCTTCTTTGCTGGCAACGTAACTAACATAGTCACTGAGTTAATTACAAACCCCAGAAAATCAATTGATTGAACTGGCTGCAGCTGGGATTTAATTGGATGAATTAAGAATCCAAGCTCTTTAAACAAAGCTTTAGTAACTGAAATTGAGTGCTCAGCTGACTCTTGACTATCATTAATAATCAGAATATCATCCAGATAAGCCATTACAATGTGTTTCTGTGCTCTTAATTGAGCTAAAACTGGTTTCAACAGTTTTGTAAAGAGTCTAGGAGCTGAACTTAATCCATTTGGTAAAGCTTTGAACTGCCATAATTGCCCCTGCCAATAAAACTTTAAGTATCTCCGAAAAAGATGATGAATTGGTACAGAATAATAGGCATCTTTCAAATCAATCTTAGCCATATAAGAACCTGCTGAAATCAAATATTTTGCAGTTTTAAATGTCTCCATCTTAAAACATTTGTATTCTACAAACTTATTTAGATCTGTAAGGTCTAGAATAATTCTACAACCACCATCTTTCTTATCTCTGCGAAATATATTAGAGACAAATTGATGCTTATGTTCATAAGTTTTTTTCAATTACCCCTTTTTCGGATAATTTGCCAATTTCCACATCAATCTCCATTCTTTCTTCTGGAGAAAACACATAAGCATAAGCAGGTTTATTCTGTACAGGAGGATTGACCCCTTCTTTAAAAATAATAATAGCTCCTGAAACTGCTTGTAATATAAATCGATCAGAAGTAATATTAAGCCAGGCATTATAAAATTTTTGCAATCTCCCTCCAACTGGAGATTCATCCACAGTTTCTTTAAGGATAGAAGTCTTTAATACCTCTCCATAGGAGCGTGATGGTCTCCTCTTTCCCGAATACAGGGAAGCAGTGGCCTGTGTAGCACGATAATACCTTCGTGACAAATTTCTGCCTCTATAACGAAAATCAAAACTCCTTCGGGCCGAAAACCCTTTTCTTTGTCCAAAGACAAAAGGCTTAATAGTGCTAAAATATTTAGCTTCTTCATCCAACTGCTTCAGTTGTTTCGGCAGATTTTCTCCAAACAAATATCCAGGAGCTTGAACTCCACTTTCTTGACACAGGCTTGCATATCTAGGGTGAAATATGGGCCGAATCGCCATTTTCCTCATGCAATTGATCTCATAAAACGAATTGCACATTAAACCCAAAGTATCTTTTTGAATCTTGTCCATTTCCAGATTCTCCATTTGCCTGCCAAATGCCGTGATGGCAGCCGAAAATAATTTTAGCACCTTTTGAAATTTCATTTCTTGGGCTCTCATACTTGGAGTCATAGATGCCCATACCATCGGATTCACCGTAGGCACTTCCAATGAGGCACAATTGCCTGGTGCTTTATATAATTCTGATAATTCATTCATCACAGTATTATGAAGCTGGTGAGATACCATATAATTTATATTGGCAGCTAGGCTTTCTTCCATATCCTCACCACTTCCTTCGGGTATAGCAAAACTTTGTGCTATCCTAGGCAGATCAAGCCTTTTCTTTTTACTTTGTGGCGTGCTTTCAAAAATCATTTCAAATTCAGCAGGGTCTGCCTTCTGCAGCCCTAATTCCATCGGGATATTATCCCATGAGACTTCTTCCAGCCCAAATCGTGGGTCTGGAGTATCATATTCCCAACTTGGCCCACAGCCATATTCATCATATTGAAACCCCTCAGGGATTTTCTGGGATTCATGAGGGTACTGTGACCCTTGTCTCATAATAGTTTGGAGAACTTTCTCCATATGCTCCATTTTTAGCCACATAGTTTTATTATCTGGAGGTCTTTCAAAATCAGAATCATCAGAAACCACGGGCCTCACAGTTTTCTTTTTGCATTTCTTAGGAACATTTTCCTCCGTGGTTATAATTTCCGGAGAATCTGGAAATTCTATATCGGGTAAATCAGTGGCCAACGGTATCGGAAACCGGGTCCACTCTAGCTTCGCTTCCCGTATATTTACTTTCACCCCGGGAGGCTCTTTTCACCCGCGAAGCCTTCCTTCCCGATTTCTCCATTTTGTTAAAATTTATCTTGTGCTCAATCAGCACGTTAACGTCTAAATTTTTACTTTTAGTTTCGCTGTTGGAACCATCCAGCGTAACCTAAAACCCGCGCCGATGTAACTTCACTTACCTGCGGGCCGTTCCGACCGCTGCGAGGAGCTGCTCCTTACCGCAGCTCCTTCTTTCGCCGTCAGCGTCGACGTCATGCCGTTACCAGCGTGAGGCGGGCTCTTCTTCACGTAGTCACTCACGTGACTCCGAAGTAAAATTTGTATTTGAAGAACTGTTGTACCTTAGACAATATGCATTGCTTCTAATAAAAATATTTAAAAAAAAAAAAAAAAATTAAATTGTGAGAGGAATAGATGGGGTAGATGTCTTTATCCTGGGTTTTAGAGGGTATAGGTTTAAGGCGAAGGAGGAAAGGTTTAACAGAGTTTTACAAGGCAAGTTTTTTACAGAGGATGTCTGGATCATCAGCAAGGGAAGGTAGTAGAAGCAGATATGATAGCGATATTTAAGGAAACATTTAGACAGACACACAAAAACAAAGGGGCAAAAAGGATTCACAAGGATGTTGCCAGGACCTGAAGGCCTGAACTATAGGGAAAGGCTGGGCCAGCTAGGACTCTTTTCCTTGGAGTGCAGGAGTCATAGAGTCATGGAGTGATACACTGTGAAAATAGGTCCTTCGGCCCAACTTGCCCACACCGGCCAACATGTCCCAGCTACACTAGTCCCACCTGCTGGCATTTGGTCCATATCCCTCCAAACCCGTCTATCCATATGACTGTCTAAAGGGGCTGTCCTACTTGGGAGACCTAATTGGCGAGTTTAGAAGAGTTTAAAAAAATGACATGTTGAAGACCTCCTTTGACTATGTAGAAGACCTCTTTCGACCTCCTTCGACTATGTTGAAGACTAGCTTCGACTACCTATGACTAGCTACGACTAACCGGGAAAATTGGACACCGAATAGTGGAGAGTGAAGACGACCTCCTTCGATCTCTTTCGACCTCCCTTCGACCATGATGAAGACAATCTACGACTACCTTCGACTACCTTTGACGACCCTCGATTACCTACGACTAACATGACGGCCTACTACAACTTACTACGACTAAACCTACAAGTAAAAAAAGTATAGATTTTTTTCCATGGCGACCTTTTTTTACTTGCGGGCATTTTTTAACATATTGAAAAATACGCCGTGACCTAGCTAATAATAATAATGATATATTTTATTGTCATTGCACACATGTGCAACGAGATGTGGTATGCAGCTTCCATCCGGTGTCATAACTTAAACAACTAATAAAATTTATTTAGATACCCCGAGAAACAGGTTTTATAAAAAGAACAGTAAACAGTAAAACAGGCCTCCTTTCCACTTCAGTGTGGGGGGGGGGGCTAGTAAATTAAAGGAGCATTTCATGGGACTAGCTTTGCAGGTCTCTTGGTGTCTTCTCCAGCAGTTCCTTTATAAGCTTGGTCTATGTGACAGTCATTTTAATTTAATTATTATCATAATTCGTCCTCTTATGCTGATGTATTGTGTTTGCTAATCAGTCGCTGACTGCAACCTCTTCAGACAAGTGATCATTTGAATCAAGGGATATGGGGAGAAAGAAGGAATGAGGTACTGATTTTGGGTGATCAGCCATGATCATATTGAATGGCTTGAAGGGCCGACAGGCCTATTCCTGCACCTATTTTCTATGTTTTTATATAATGAATCTTATTTTTCCAGTGAAATGTTATGCATTTTTTTAATGTTTTGCTGTGGTGAGAAAATCCTACTGATTATTCACCAAAAGCCTCCACTGCACACATCAGAAACAAATGTTTGTGAGTTAATTGACCCTCTGTATATTGCAGGTAGACAAAAATGTTGGAAAAACTCAGTGGGTGAGGCAGCATCTATGGAGCGAAGGAATAGGTTGACGTTTCGGGTCGAGACCCTTCTTCAGACTCTGTATATTGCCCTAGTTGTGCAGGGAGCGGGCGTGAAAGTAGGATAGCATAGAACTAGTGGGAATGGATCATCGATGGTTGGTGTGGACCCGAAGGGCCTGCTTCCAAGCTGTATCTTTCAATCCATCGATCAAGTCTAAAGCAAATTCCTTCTTGGACAATGGGAATGGGGAATAGGTACCCTGAAATCTCCCTCGTCTCCCCTCTCCCATCAGACAAGTGTTACAGAAGTGTAAAAATGCACACCTCCAGATTCAGGGACAACTTCTTCCCAGCTGTTCTCAGGCATCATATCACCAGCAAGAGAGCAATCCTGTCCTACCATCATTGGAGATCCTTGGACTATCTTTCAAGGGACTTTACTGAACTTTATCTTGCACTAAACATTATTCCCTTTATCCTGTATCTGTACACTGTGGGCAGCTTGATTGTAATCTTTGCTGAAGGGTCTTTCTGCTGACTGGATAGCATGCAACAAAAAAGCAGTTTTCTTCGATATTTTTATTTTCTGTTTCACTATTGCCAGTGAAATTTACTGGTAGATGTTGAAGTATTTTATTTTATTGCTCTCTCGTATTCGATGAAAAAAAATGATGCCCATGGACTAAACCTCCCATTGAAAGCAGGGGAGACCAGAAATAAACAAATCCTGTCTAATTTGTCAGCCTGATGTTGTTCTATTGCTTATTGTTCACACTCTACATAGAATGGCATAGAAGGGTGGCATGGTGGCGCAGCGGTAGAGTTGCTGCCTCACGGCACCAGAGATCCAGGTTCAAACCCGACTGTGGGTGCTGTCTGTGTGGAGTTTGTACGTTCTCCCTGTGACCTGCGGGGGTTTTCTCCGGGTGCTTCAGTTTCCTCCCACATGATTAGTACGGGTGTCAGGGGTTATGGGGAGAAGGCAGGAGAATGAGCTTAAGAGGGAGAATAGATCAGCCATGATTGAATGTCGTAGTAGATTTGATGGAACAAATTGCCTAATTCTTCTCCTATTCTTTATAGGTTTGGAGGTTAATTAACGTTGGAAATATTGTAAAACTGGCCCTAGTGTGTGTAGAATAGGTGCTAGTGTACGGGGTGATCGCTGGTCGGCACAGACCCGGTGGGCCGAAGGGCCTGTCTCCACACTGTACCGCTAAAGTCTAACCGGCTCTTGAAAATCAATGCCTGTTCTGGAATCAGTGTTTATAATAAGCAGGAAAAAAAAGGCAAGAGAGCAGCGCGTTTTGTGTTCCAATGGACCGGGAGCATGAAATTATGGCAACAGCTGCCTGAACATTGCTAATAATCCAGGAACACTTTTGAGTATTTTCATTCCAACTGTGAAAGTATTACTACAGCCTTCAGCACACAAAATATTACTTCTGCGCATTAATAAAAAGTGTCTTCCATGACACCTCTTTAAATGAAAGGCGTAAATCAGGTTTGAGCCGCTCTTAAGAACTAGAAAAGATCGACTTTAACTCTATAACCTTTATGGACAGAATGATTAACACTAATCTGTGCTGAAAGCTGGATTCTGGAGGAGTTTTCAGTGTATTGAATATAAACTGCTTGGAGCATTGGAATTTCCGCTCAAAGAACATTTATATTTGCTCTGCACATTAACTGGATCCTGAGAGTTAGTGAATAATGAAATTGTTCAGCCAAGACATATACGCAGGCAGTCAAACGAGTCAGGATTAAGTGAAAAAACATGAGCATGGAAACTGTGAGCCTACTGTCCAATTCTATAGATACCCCAAAATTTGGACATTCTCGAGAATCCCATTGTGAAATACACAACATATTTGACAGGTTGCAAAGTCTTTCGTGTGAGTCTGTTCACACAAAGGGCAGACTAGTTTTGTTAAGTTAAATTCAGTTTAGTTGTTAATTTCAGTTACGATCAGTTGAGTTCATTTAAGTTCAGTTAACTTCAGTTGTTAAATTAACTTTAGTTTAGTTTAGTTTATTATTGTCACATGTACCGACCGAGGTACTGTGAAAATCTTTTGCAAAAAAGACCATGCATGATTACAATCAGGGCAGGCCGTCCATAGTGCACAGATAAAGGATAAAGGTGCAACATTTAATGCAAGATTTTACTTCAGAGTCGGGTGAGTGACTACGTGAGGACCCCGTCAGCACACATGCGCGACATATCGTCGAACGCATCGCAAAGCGACAGGCAGGGAGGATGGTCGCTCCTCCACCGGTAAGTTTAAAACAGACCTACGGGTGAGTATTTACTATCCTGAGGTCGTTTTGCGGGCACTATGTTGTGGTTTTTCTTACAGAGTACCCCATCATGGGCAAGTCACGAACTAAGTCCAAACGTCGAGACTGGCTGCGGAGGACCACGGGAACGCGGGCAGTCAGCAGCGGCCGGCTTCTCTCGAGCTGCACATTATTCAAACAGCAGCCCCCGACTTTTGACACCTCGGACTGGCGGCAAAGCCAACCTGTAGTCAGGCAAGCCCGTTGACTCGACAGGGTCCGGGCTGGAAGACTCACCGCCTGCGGGAATCGACAGCGGTTGATTATCCCACATGGAGCAGATGGTGAAGCAATTGCTCCAACGCGACCTACTCCAGCAGGAGTCTCCTAGCAGACCCACGGCAGCACCTTTTACAGAGTAGAACAGGAGCTACTCAGCATGGTGTCCAAGTTTGCGATGCCTTCACAGAAGGGACTGCCGTTGCAGCCGCAGCTGGCAGCCAGCAGGAATTACCTGACAACAAATCAACTACAGGAACAGGCCATGAATGACATGACAGTCAAATAACTAGCTCCAACAAAAAATGCATCTCCCTCAACGTGCCTGCGGTAAATAACCCCATCTGGGGAAACATCAGTCCTGGCATTAGGAGCCAGGAAGTAAAGATGCAGAAAATCCTGAAACTACTGGCCTCTGGTATTACAGTATTTGCCAGGTCAGTAGACAGGAAGGATATGTCGGAGGAGCAAAAGGATGCCCTGGCACTCTTCTGTAATGTACAGTTTGAGATCAACTGTTTCAGGAAGAGTGTCAACCAACCTGCACTAAACCCAAAGTTCGCGGGGTTTGTGCAGAACCAGCAGCGCACAGCCGCCTACTCTGTTGTTCGGGGACAACCTGCCCAAACAGGTAAAAGAACTCGACAAAGAGGCAAAGGCCGTCGGTATAATTAAAGTGCCGGCCGCTACCAGGTCCCCGTATACTTGGCGGCAGCACCCCTACGCATCCACCAGCATGCGGATCACAGCGAAAGAACAGCTGGTGAAAACTCGAAGGCTGTACAACCGACACAAAGGTGTTTTTTAGGCCATGTCCCAGAACGGCCTTCCTGGAAGATGCGCCAACCCCCCAACCCCACAGCGCCTCCACCTCCCAGGAGGAAACCAACACAGCACCACCGGTAACCATGAAGGTAGGTGGGTCTGGTTGCCTCGGAACATAGCATGTGTAACTTCTTCAGAGGTTGGGGGAAGGTTACACTTGTTTAGGGATGCATGGAGTTATATAACTTCTGATCCTTTCATACTGCACAGTATTCAGGGATACAAAATTGAATTTGATCACAAGCTCCTCCTTCTGGTTCAGCATGCACCTAGCCAAAAGTTTGTGCTTTCACAAAAAGAGAAATTGGAAGGTCATGCGGAACTGTTAAGACTACATACAAAAGGAGTAATTGAGAAAACCAAATATGAATCTCTTTAGTTTGTATCAAACATCTTCACCAAAAACAAAAAAGATGGTGGATGCCGCATCATTATTGATTTGACACAACTGAATACTTTTGTGCAGTACACCCACTTCAAAATGGAAACTTTTGCTGCCAAACAACTAGTTTCCAAGAGGTACTTCATGGCTTGCATCGACCTAAAAGATGCATACTATTCTGTACCAATAGAGAAAGATCACCACAGATATTTGAAATTTATCTGGATGGGGCAGCTCTGGCAGTATAAAGCGCTGCCTAATGGAATAACATTAGCCCCCAGACTGTTACTAAAATATTGAAACCGGCCTTGGCATTTCTTCGGAAACAAAAACATATGGCATATCTCGATGACATCCTAATTGTGGGGAAAACCTTGGAGTTGGCCAAATTGGCTGTCTCAGCCACCAAGCTCCTATTTCAAAAAATGGGGTTTATCATCCATCCAGACAAATCCAAGTTAATGCCTTCTATGACTATGGACTATTTGGAGTTCACGATTGATTCTGTTCATATGTCTGTCACTTTGCCAAAGGACAAAGCAACAGACTTGATAGAGGCATGCAACAGCCTTGTTTGCGTCAGTAAACCATCTATTCAGCAAGTAGCCAGGGTAATTGGAAAGCTCGTGGCTGCCTTTCCAGCCACACAATTTGGACCCTTACATTACCAAAATCTACAGAGGGCCAAAATTGCAGCACTCAAACACCATGCTGGCCACTTTTACAGTCCAATGCAGTTACCAGCCAAAGCAAAATTGGAATTGTGATGGTGAATTAACAATGTTCGACATTGCTCTAATCCCATCATACTCACAAACCCTTCAGTTGTGTTACAAACTGACGCCAGCGCTCACGGCTGGGGAGCAACCAATACCACCTCCAGTTGCGGTGGAAGATAGAATGCACACGAGTTAACCTTACTTCAGACACTGGGTATCAATCATCTAGAGATGTTGGGAGCATTTCATGAACTTCGGGCTTACTGTTCAGACATGCACCATCTGCATGTTCGCCTACAAATTGATAATACCACTGTGGTGGCATACATTAATCATATGGGTGGAATTAAGTTGATATCTTGTGATGAATTGGCCAATTCAATCTGGCACTGGTGCATAGAAAGAAACATTTGGATATCAGCTACTTACCTTCCGGGTAAGCTCAATACAGTGGCGGACACCAGGTCACGCAAATTCAATGACAACACCGAATGGATGTTGGACCACCAGGTATTTACTGACATTGTAGCTCGGTATGGAACGTCAGATATCGACCTTTTTGCATCCAGATTTAATCACCAGATACCAACGTATGTTGCATGGGAACCAGACCCTGGAGCAGTAGCGATGGATGCTTTCTTGCTACACTGGGGCGATTTGTTTTTCTATGCATTTCCCCCCTTCTGCCTCATCAGTCGGGTCTTGCGAAAAATTCAACAAGACTCCGCATCAGATATTTTGGTTGTACCCGATTGGCCTACTCAGCCATGGTTCCCTGTGGTACTCAACATGGTCTCAGAGCCATGTTTTCCGATCTACAAACGCCCGAGTTTGCTGGTACATCCTGTGACAGGGGAGAGTCACCCGTGCCATGACCGAATTAACCTATTGGTTTGCAGGATTTGAAAAGACTTCTCCTGGAATTTGGGCTGTCGGACTGAACCATGAATATCATTGCGGCATCATGCAGAGAGTCCACCAGGGAACAGTACCTCACCTATATCAAAACATGGGAGGTATTTTGTACCAGGACAGACACTACTTACAACACAGCCACCATCATAGATGTGCTGGAGTTCCTGGCAAGTCTACATTTCGATGAAGGCTTGAGCTACAGTGCCATCAACTGTGCTAGAAGTGCCCTATCCTCATACCAGGGACAGGGGTTAGAACACCATGGAGTCGGATCTCACCCTCTGGTGTCAAAACTTATGAGGGGTATTTTCAACTCGAATCCCCCCAGGCCTCGATATTCCCAGACCTGGGATATTGGCATTGTCCTAACCCTGCTCAGAGATTGGGCACCAGCCACGTCCCTTTCACTAACTAAACTCACGTATAAATGGTGATGCTGATGGCTCTTGTAACGGTGCAGCGGGTCCAGCCTCTGCACAAACTAGGACTGGATGCCATGGTAACATCCCAAAATAAGGTAACCTTCCACATTTATGAGTTACTTAAACAGAACAGGCCTGGATCATCTGGCCTCAAATTGGAGTTGCTGGCTTATCCCGTAGATAGTCGCCTATGTATAGTGACCCACCTTCTACATTACCTGGAGGTCACCAAAAGTCTCAGGGCCATGGAAATATCTCTATTGATAAGCCATAAATGTCCTCATCAAAGAGTAACCATGCAGACCATCTCAAGATGGCTTAGGGTGGTATTAGGTGCAGCGGGGGTGGACACTGATGTTTTTAAATCTCATTCCACCAGGGCTGCAGCTACATCGGCAGCAAGGATGATGGAAATTCCTATGGACCACATCCTTGCAACGGCGGGTTGGTCTAATGAAAGAACCTTCCAGCAGTTTTATAATAAACGTGTGGCCACGCCTGAGACATTTGCAGACACTAATAAATACATTATTGTTTTTCAGCAGTTTCATGTCTGAAATACGTTAACATACTTCCTCCATTGGTTATTTTGGCATTGTGTGAGCATGGACTCGTTTCCAGGGCATGAAATCACAGAGCTTTGAAATCTTCACATAGTCACTCACGTGACTCCAAAGTAAAATAGTAAGATTAAACGAGAACCTACCCATTTGAAGTTTGATATTTATTTTATGAGGAGTTACGATGAGGGATTACGTTCCCTCCACTCCCAACCCTCTATTATAAAGGTCAACTGGTATGTTAGTTCCCTTATCTTACTATCTTTAGTCAACTCTACTATCTGTGATTTCACACTGCTGCATTGAAGAATGTCGTGCATGCGTGCTGGCGGGGTCTTCACGTAATCCCTCATCGTAACTCCTCATAAAATAAAGATCAAACTTCAAACTGGTAAGTTCTCATTTAATCTTACTATTAAGTCTAATTAAAGATAGTTTGAAGATCTCCAATTAGGTAGATGGGGGGGTCAGGACCACTCTAGCTGGGGAGAGAACCGTGCAATTACATGATAACAGCTGGGAAGAAACTGTCCCTGAATCAGGAAGTGTGTGTCCTCAGCTTCTGTACCTCGATCCTGAGTACGGGTGCTGTCTGTATGGAGTTTGTATGTTCTCCCTGTTACCATGTGGGTTTTCTTCGGATGCTCCAGTTTCTTCCCACTCCCACCAGCCCAGTTAATTGGCGCAGGCAAATAGTGTAAATTGTCCCTAGTGTGTGGGACAGTACACATGTACGGGCTGGTTGGCACGGACACGGTGGGCTGACCTGATGAATAATTACAGGATTCTCTGTTTTTATTTCAGATTTCCATCATCTGCAGAGTTTTGATTTTCAGATTTCATAAAATCTTGGCAGAATCGCACTGAGACCAGTTCATCACATGACATGTAGGAAGAAACTGCAGATGCTGGTTTAAACCAAAGATAGACTCAAATTGCTGGAGTAACTCAGCGGGACAGGAAGCATGTCTGGAGAGAAGGAACGGGTGACGATTCGGGTCGGGTCTGAAGAAGGGTCAAATCTCCAGGACAAATGTCCAGGTCCTGGTCTTATATTGTGGGACACCAGAGAGGAAATTGCGGGAGTTTTGGTTGAAATTTACGAGTCATCTTTAAATACAGGAGATGTAGCAAAGAAGACTGGAGGGTGGCAAATGTGCTTTTATTCAAGAAGGTCTGCAGGGAAAATGCCAGGAAAATGCTGGGAACTATAGGCCAGTGAACTTAAAATCTGTAGTTGGAAAGCTACTAAAGTGTATTCTGAGGGAAAAGATATACAGGCATTTAGATGGACAAGGGCTGATTAGGGATAGTCAGCATGGTTTTGTACGTGGGATGTCATCTCACAAATTTGATTGAGTTTTTTGAGGACGTGACCAAAATGGCCGATGAGGGCAGAGCTGTAGATGTTGTGTACATGGACTTCAGTAAAGAGTTTGACAAGGTTCCACATGGTAGGCTGCTCTGGAAGGTCGCATGGGATCCAAGAAGAGATAGCTGAATGGATTAAAAATTGGCTTCATGGAAGGAAGCAGAGGGTGATCGTGGAAGGTTGCTTGGATTGGAGGAACAGCACCTCATATTTAGCTTGGGTAGTTTACACCCCAGCAATATGAACATTGACTTCTATAACTTCAGACAGCCCTTGCTTTCTCCCTCCCTACATACACTTCCCCTCCCCAGTTCTCTCACTAGTCTTACTGTCTCTGACTACATTCTATCTTTGTCCTGCCACCTCCCCTGAATTGTGAGTCTGTGGAATTCTCTGCCTCAGAGAGCAGTGGAGGCCGGTTCTCTAGATACTTTCAAGAGAGAGCTAGATAGTGCTCTTAAAGATAATGGAGTCAGGGGATATGGGGAGAACGCAGGAACTGGGTACTGATTGGCGATGATCAGCCATGATCACATTGAATGGCGGTGCTGGCTCCAAGGGCCGAATGGCCTACTCCTGTACCTATTGTCTATTGTCTATTGTCTATTGACATCAGTTTGAACAAGGGTCTCAACCCGAAACGTCACCCATTCCTTCTCTCCAGAGATGCTACCTCACCAGCTGAGTTACTCCAGCATTTTGTGTCTACACCCAAAATATATGTGGGAAGGAAATGCAGATGCTGGTTTAAACCAAAGATAGACACTAAAAGTTGGAGTAACTCAGCGGAACAGGCAGCATCTCTGGAGAGAAGGAATGGGCGGCGTTTCGGGTTGAGATGTCCGAAGAAGGGTCTCGACCCAAAACATCACCCATTCCTTCTCTCCAGAGATGCTGCCTGTTCTGCTGAGTTACTGCAGCTTTTTGTGTCTATCTTCACTTCCAAGTCTATGTAGTTTGCAGCTTATTTGGGGTTGTATAGTCTGATGGTTGTTTCCTAGTCTGATGGTTGTAGGGGAGAAGCTGCTCCTGAACATACATACACACATGCATATATAAGAATTTCATAGTTCCATTTCGACACATATGACAATAAAACACTCTTGCATCTTGCCTCTTGCTACTTACCTCTTGCCTCTTGGCTCTTGGCCCTTGAAAACGGAACAAGGGAATTCTTACTTGCAACAGTACAACTAGCCAGTAAGCCCTGTCCCACTGTACAAGTTCATTCAAGTGCTCTCCCGAGTTTGAAAAAAAATCAAACTCGTGGTAAGCACGTAGAATGAACGTAGCGGGTACGTCGGAGCTCGGGGACGTCTCTTAACAGCTCGTAACGCTAACAGCAGGTACCCGGGAAATGCGGTAAGCTCGGAAAGATTCGTGAAGATTTTTCAACATGTTGAAAAATGTCCACAAGATCCTCGAGTACCCACGAGAGGCTATTACTGTAAATCTCCGAGTTCGAATCAAGGCAAACTCGGGAGAACTCTTGAATGAACTCGTAATAGGACAGGGGTTTTAACCCAGTACTCATGGAAAACATCATCAACAAAAAACGTTAATAAATTAAAGACCCCAATATTAGTGCAAAAATCCTGAAGCCCTATGTGCATTCAAGACAGTTTTTAGCTCATAGTTTAGTTGATGCACGTTGTGTTCAGGTATGCCTTCTATACCACTTTATCTAAAGAGATTTATCTGAATGAACCTAGTTGAGGACGTGGTCTCATCGAAGAGATGGGATCTGCATTTGTCATACCGCTTCTGATAATGAACTGGAATGTCAGCCTAGATTTTGTACTTCAGTCTCTGTTCTGGCACTTAAGTCCACAATCCTAAGACTCAAAAGTAAGAGTACTACTAACGAAGATGCAACTCATAGAGTCATAGAGCCATAGAACAATACCGCATGGAAATGAGACTTTCGGTCTTTTGAGCTGACGCCGACCATCCATTTTACACTGATCGAACATTACTAGTAAGATTAAATGAGCTTACCAGTTTGAAGTTTGATCTTTATTTTATGAGGAGTTACGATGAGGGATTACGTGAAGAAGCCCCGCCAGGCGCATGCGCGTCATACTTCAAAGCAGCAGCGTGAAAACACAGTAAATATAGTCAAAGTGATATAGTAAGACTCAGAAGACTAGAACTACCAGATCTTTGCGATTATGAGGGCCGGGAGCAGAGGGCACGTAATCCCTCATCGTAACTCCTCATAAAATGAAGATCAAACTTCAAACTGGTAAATTCTCATTTATTTCAGAGTCACGTGAGTGACTACGTGAAGATTTCAAAGCTCTGTGATTTCATGCTGTAGATCCATTCCATATGACACACTACTTCAGTTGACACAGTAGTGAACAAATAATGTATTTAACATTGCTCAAATTATTCAATAACCATTTTTTAATAATAATAAACAAAAACAGTAATAACCCCTCTATCCCAGGTGGAAATTACAAATGAAATTTAGAAAAGAAATCAAACGGAACCCAAAACAGCAGGCCCAAGACCTTGCACTGTCAGGACAGGTTTGTCATAAAACTTGGAGAAGGTCGCCTCCCTAGACCATCCTGCGGCCCTGAGGATTTGATCTAGAGGCACCTCCTGTGCCTTTGCTGCAGATGTTGATGCCGCCCTGGTGGAGTGAGATTTAAACACATGAGTGTCTACTCCAGCACAATCCAAAACCTGTTTTCACCATCTAGAAATAGTTTATACTGACACTGTTTTATGAGTTTTTTTGTGGCTGATGAGCATTGCTGTCTCAGAGCCTCTCAGACTCTTAGTTACCTCGATATATTGACTCAGGTGCTTAACTACACATAGTGTTTGGTCCACAGGGTATGCTTTAAAGCTTACTTTGGTTCCGGCCATTCCTGGCCTGCTTTGTTTGATTAAATCATATACATAAAACATCATGTTATCTACAGAAGAATACATGCTATCCAGCCGTAGCTTTTGCAATGTTTAAACCCGTTGCGCTGATACTAGTGCAATGAGCATAACCACTTTAAGTGTTAACTTCTGAAAAGATAGTGACGTGATTGGAGCCCATTGCTGAAGCAGTGTGAGAACTATACTGACATCCCAGATTTCTGTATATCTAGGCTTAGGAGGGTTTTTGTTAAAGATACCTCTCATGAATCGGGACACGAATGGATGAGACCCGATAGATTGTTGTTCTGATCTGGTTCCCACGAAACGTAATTAGGCAACTGGTGATTTAGCCTGTATGCAACCAGATCTATATCTGGCAAACCATAGCTGCTGACAATCATTTTAAAAACATCAGGATTTAGCATCCATTCTATGTTGTCATTAAATTTCCATGAGGTCAATAGTTTTGGCCTCTTCCTCTAGGTGTTTGACCTGTTTCAGCAGGTCTTCCCCGAATAAGAAATTTGGTGCCTGAATATTAGAGGACCTGCAAAGAGCTGCAAAGCATGGGTTTAACGTTGGTTTGATGGCAATTTTCCGGATACAATTGATCTCGAAATGGGCATTGCACAGCAGGGCCAACGTATCCTGCTGTGTTCCTGACATTGGTGCCCCTTGGACCATTTTCCCAAAAGCCGTGATACCTGACCCCACTAATTTGAGGACGCTCTGGAAACGGAGCTCCTGCACCCTCATTGATGCGCTCATTTGTGCCCAGATAGCCGAGTTCACGGTGGGCATTTTGAGCAACGCACAGTTAACAGGTGTCTGGTAACGCATTGTCGTCTGTTCCATGATAGAATCCTGGAGCTGGTGAGAGGCCATATAGTTTATATTGCAAGCCAGATTTTCCTCCATGGCTTCACCGGTTCCCTCCGGAATGGCAACATTTCTAGCCACATCCAAGACACCTGGAGCATGGCTCATGTGCCTTGGTGTAAGCACAAAAGCAGTGACACAAACTTCAGGGTCAGAATCCTCCTGCCCTGGCTCTCCCGAGGCTTGCTCTAGGGAGGTCTCTACCAGCCCTAAACAAGGTGCTGGTGAGGGTGATTCCCATTGGAACTCATAGGCGTTCAAGTCCTCCTCGCCATATGGGCCTCTGCCTGAGGCCGTCTGGGGAATCCTGAGGGCATGCGACCCCGATTGGAACACTTCATGGCTCATCATAGTTTGAAGCATCTGTTCCATTTTGTCTAGACGTCCCCAGACCTTCTTGTGGAAGGAGGGAGTCTTCTTCGTCAGACTCGTCAGAATAAACGGGCCTGACTGATTTTCATTTAGCCTTTCTCCCTGCTGGAGTGGTCACAGCGCCCTGAGGAGGCAGTTGAGCTGCCGGCGGTTCTGCAGTCGGCGTAGGAACCGGCGCTACCGCAGCTGGCATCTCCCTACCCGATCTGCGAGTACTAACTCGCGAACCAGTGAGTAAAGCTCTTACTACGGACGGCAGACTTTTGAACAACTTTCTCCATCTTGAAAATACTCCCGCTAGTTCCTGAACCAGTCTCACAGAGTTTAAATACCCGCAGAAAGTTTTAAAATCACTTACCTGCCGGTTTTCTACTTACCGCTGATGGAGCTGCGCTCTCCAGCCCGTCGGTGCGCCATGCGTCGGGGCTTCTTCACGTAGTCACTCACGTGACTCCGAAGTAAAACCCCATTTTTCATTCTCCCCACATTCCCTCCAACATCACCCTAACCTAGATTCTACCATTCCCATACACACTCAGGGTACCTTATGTTGCAAATCAGTTTGCATATCTTTGGGATATGGCCGGAAACTGGAGCACCCAGAGAAATTCATACAGTCACAAGGATAATGTGCAAACTCCACACAGATAGCACCCAAGGTTATGTTTGAACCAGGTTCTCTGGTGCTCTTTGGCAGCACCGTTATAGCTGTGTCACTGTGCTGCTGCCAAATTAAACATAAAGTTTAGTTTAGGGATACAGCAAGGAAACAGGCCATTCAGATGACTGAGTCCGTACCGAACAGGAATCCAGTGGCCAGCGATCAGCGATCAGCGATCCCTGCACATTAACACTATCCTACACACACTAGGGACAACTTTACATGTATACCAAGCCAATGAACCTACAAACCTGTGAGGGAGGAAACCAAAGATCTCAGAGAAAAAACCCATGTGGTCACAGGGAGAATGTACAAAATCCGTACAGACAACACCCGTGGCCGGGATCGAACCCGGGTCTCTGGCACTATAAGCACTGCAAGGCAGCAACTCAACCACTGTGCCACCATGCATGACAGCCTGGCTGGGCTTTGTTGACAAGATGTGAGAAATTGGTACCACTAATGGATACTTCACAGTCAGTCATGAAGAGGAAAGGAGAAAAATAGAAAGGGAAACAAAATTAAAAATAACCCATGCAGCTGAACTGTGGTCCGTAGTCAAGGTTACGGTATACTGTTAGAGTCAGCCATAAACTTAATGTGAAAACATTTGATGTTGACTCTGGATACATAAAATGCACTTAAAATCTTCAGCACTGAAAACTCTGACTTTAATGGGTGTTACAATTCAATTCATTTGCTTTTAATTGAAAACAAAAAGGGCATTAAGGGATTTGAAAAGTTTAGAGGGTAAAGTGTTCCTTTATAATTAAAGTGAGACTTTTAGGGTGTGGCTTCTTCAATGGAGAGCTGTCAGAGTATCTCTCCCCATCTTATGCAGTACAATGATTATATTACAAGGCAGAAATGTGCCAACACAATGAACTAGAGATCCGCAAGGCTGCGTTCTCAGCCCTGTTCTTTACTTCTTGTATATCCACGAATGTGCAGCCTTTACAAATCTAATTACATTTTCAAATTCGCAGACGACACCACCGTTGAGGGCCGGATATCAAATAATGATGAGACAATAGAGGAAGGAGATTGAGACCCTTGTGTCCTGGTGTCGAGACAGCAACCTTTTCTCTCAATGTCAGCAATACAAAGGAGATAGTGATCAACTTCAGGAACCAAAACGGCACACATACCCCAGTATACATTGACTGCATCGAAGTAGAGATGGTCGAAAACTTCAAATTCCTAGGATTCAATATCACCAACAACCTCTCCTGGACCACCCATATTGAAGCAATGACCAAGAAAGCTCACCAATGCCTCTACTTCCCTCTACTTAGGAAGTTTGGCATGTCCCCTACAACTCTCACCAACCTCCACAGATGCACCACAGAAAGCATTTCATCGTGATGCATCACAGCTTGGCTGGGAACAGATCCATTCCAAGATGCAAGAAATTGCAGCAAATTGTGGACACAGCCCAGACCATCACACAAACGAACCTCCCTTCTATTGACTCCATTTATACTTCACTCTGCTTCGGCAAGTCCAGCAGCATAATCAAGGATGAGTCGCACCCTGGCCACTCCCTCTTCTCCCCTCTCCCATGAGGCAAAAGGTAGAGTAGTGTGAAAACGCACACCTCCAGATACAGGGTCAGTTTCTTCCCAGCTGTTGTCAGGCAACTGAACCATTCTACCACAACCAGAGAGCAGTCCTGTACTACTATCTACCTCATTTGTGACCCTCAGACTATTCTTGATTGGACTTTGCTGGTTTTACCTTGCACTAAACGTTATTCCCGTATCATGTATCTATACACCGTAAATGGCTTGATTGTAATCATGTATTGTCTTTCCGCTAACTGGATAGCACGCAACAAAAGCTTTTCACATGACAATAAACAAAACCCATCTTCAAGTTGCAGGACACTCGTTCTGTTTTTTTCTCCATACAGGCAACCTACACAGAGTAACTTTGACATTAAAAAGTTAGCTTCCAAAACAAATTACACACAAATTTCACACAAAGATGGTCTGATGGTATTTTCTGATGTGAAATCATGGAATCATTACAGCGTAGAAGGAGAGACCATTTGGTCTGTTACATCTTTCTAGACTACACTCTATGTCAATCCTCTGCTTTTTACTCTTCCCAAGGAAATGACGGCAGAAAACTGAGAATTACTTAAACATCTAACAAAGTTGAAAATGTTTGAAGCTCTTACTAAAGACACAGTGCCGGACATGTCAAGAAATTCAAGGTAATCCAGGAACACAATTCTACACCTGGTTTATTTTCTCTTTTCTACAACTTGTTTAGTTTAGCTTTGTTTAGAGATACAGCGCTGAAACAGACCCTTCGGCCCACTGGATCCGTGCCGACCAGCGATCCCTGCACGTTAACACTATCCTACACCCACTAGGGACAATTTTTACATTTACCAAAACCAATTAACCTACAAACCTGTACGTCTTTTGGAGTGTGGGAGGAAACCGAAGATCTCACATAAAACCCAGGCAGGTCACGGGGAGAATGTACAAACTCCGTACTGACAGGACCCATAGTCAGGATCGAACCTGGGTCTCCTGCGCTGCATTCACTGTGAGACATTAACTCTACCGCTGCGCCACCTGTTGTGATTGTGCATGATGTGATTGCACTAATGTAAGGTGTGATTGGCCAGGATAACATGTTGACGGTAAATTTGTTGACGCTTTTGTTCAGTTCAGTTCAGTTTCAGTTTGAGTTTATTGTCACATGTACTGAGGACCAGTGACAAGCTTTTGTTGCGTGCTAATGAGACAGCAGAAAGACAATACATGATTATAATCGAGCCATTCTGCCCATTCACCCAGTCCATCTCTGTCCTTTTGAAGTTTTCCACTCTCCACCTCACTACACCTGTTTCACTTTCAAACTTTATGACATCCTCAGATTTGAAAAACAAATAAGCACGGTGGCACATCAGTAGAGATGCCGCCTCAATGCCCCAGAGACCCGGTTTCAATCCTGACTAGGAGTGCTGTCGGCTCGGGGTTTGCACATTCTCCCTGTGATCACGTGGCTTTTCTCCGGGTGCCCTGGTTTCCTCCCACACTCCAAAGATGTGCAGGTTTGTAGGTTAATTGGATTTGGTAAAAAAAATTGTAAATTGTCCCTAGTGTGTAGGCCCATACTAGTGTACTGGGTGATCGCTGGTCAACGCGGACTCGGGAGGCCAAAAAGCCTGTTTCTGCATTGCATCTCTAAACTCTAAAGATTAAAGTAACATTTCAAAATGACAATTTACACATTTTTAATTTGTGCCATTGTTTAAAAGGTTCAGAAGCCACTGAATTTCCTATTCTCCAGTGGAGCTAAACCAGATGGCAGAATGCTGTTGTATTCTCAGCCCAAGGGCAGGCGGTGGAGTGAAGTGGTCACACTATGGGCAGCTTATTGGCAGCGTGAATGTCATGCCTCATTGATAACCCTCCAAGTGGGTGGAACAGAATCCAGCCCTCAGGGTGGTATCTACTGGAACATGAGTATCTCTGCACCATAATCGACAGAGGTTGTTTTGCTCAGATCAGTGAACGGCAGAGCTGTTACTTGGAGTTTGGTTCTGGACATGGCTGGGAAAGTTATTCTTGAGAACCAATTAACAATGTTGACTCAACAGACCACAATGTACTTCACTGCAAGTGTTTTGTTATCACAAGCACTTTCCTACTTGCAAAGAGATCTTAACGGAGCTCAGTTTATACAAGACCTCACCAGAGGAAAATTACTCTGACTGAAGTTCAGTGAGGTCTGAAGTGCAACCCATTTCTTTTATTTTCCATGCCAATAGCCGGCGACTTTACGTAACTGGAAATAGTCACTTTGGAAGCAATATTACAGCGCCAGCCAAAAATATAAAGCAGGATAGTAAAAACTTCTTTATGTATGTGAAGAGGAAAAAATTAGTTAAGACCAAAGTTGGACCCTTGAAGACTGAAAAAGGTCTGAAAAACTGAAAAACTGAAAAAGACTGAAAAATTTATTATGGGGAACAAGGAAATGGCAGATGAGTTGAACAGGTACTTTGGATCCGTCTTCACTAAGGAGGACACAAACAACCTTCCTGATAAAGTAGTGGCCAGAGGATCTGGGGTGACGGAGGAACTGAAGGAAATCCACATTAGGCAGGAAATGGTGCTGCGTAGACTGATGGGACTGAAGGCTGATAAATCCCCAGGGCCTGATGGTCTGCATCCCAGGGTACTTAAGGAAGTGGCTCTAGAAATCGTGGATGCATTGGTGATAATTTTCCAATGTTCTATAGACTCAGGATCAGTTCCTGTGGATTGGAGGGTAGCTAATGTTATCCCACTTTTGAAGAAAGGCGGGAGAGAGAAAACAAGGAATTATAGATCAGCCTGACATCGGTGGTGGGGAAGACGCTAGAGTCAATTATAAAAGATTAAATAACCGCACATTTGGATAGCAGTAACAGGATCGGTCCAGATCAGCATGGATTTACGAAGGGGAAATCATGCTTGACTAATCTTCTGGAATTTTTTGAGGATGTAACTAGGAAAATGGACAAGGGAGAGCCAGTGGATGTAGTGTACCTGGACTTTTAGAAAGTATTTGATAAGGTCCCACATAGGAGATTAGTGGGCAAAATTAGGGCACATGGTATTGGGGGTAGAGTGCTGACATGGATAGAAAATTGGTTTGCAGACAGGAAACAAAGAGTAGGGATTAATGGGTCCCTTTCAGAATGGCAGGCTGTGACTGGGGTACAGCAAGGCTCTATGCTGGGACCACAGCGATTTACAATTTACAATGATTTGGATGAAGGGATTCAAAGTAACATTAACAAATTTGCAGATGACACAAAGCTGGGTGGCAGTGTGAACTGTGAGGAGGATGCTATGAGAATGCAGGGTGACTTGGACAAGTTGCGGGAGTGGGCAGATGCATGGCCGATGAAGTTTAATGTGGATAAATGTGAAGTTATCCACTTTGGTATCAAAAACAAGAAGGCAGATTACTATCTAAATGGCGTCATTGGGAAAAGGGGAAGTACAACGGGATCTGGGGTTCCTTGTTCATCAGTCTATGAAAGTAAGCATGCCGGTACAGCAGGCAGTGAAGAAAGCGAATGGCATGTTGGCCTTTATAACAAGAGGAGTCGAGTATAGGAGTAAAGAGGTCCTTCTGCAGTTGAACTGGGCCCTAGTGAGACCACACCTGGAGTATTGTGTGCAGTTTTGGTCCCCTAATTTGAGGAAGGACATACTTGCTATTGAGGGAGTGCAGCGTAGGTTTACAAGGTTAATTCCCAGGATGGCGGGACTGTCATATGCTGAGAGAATGTAGCGGCTGGGCTTGTACACTCTGGAGTTTAGAAGGATGAGAGGGGATCTTATTGAAACATATAAGATTGTTAAGGGTTTGGAAACGCTAGAGGCAGAAAACATGTTCCCGATGTTGGGGGGGGGGGGGGAGTCCAGAACCAGGGGCCATAGCTTAAGAATAATGGGTAAGCCATTTATAACGAAGATGAGGAAACATTTTTTCTCACAGAGAGTTGTGAGTCTGTGGAATTCTCTGCCTCAGAGGGTGGTGGAGGCGGGTTCTCTGGATACTTTCAAGGGAGAGCTAGATAGGGCTCTTAAAGATGGCGGAGTCAGGGGACATGGGAAGAAGGCAGGAACAGGGTACTGATTGTGAATGATCAGCCATGATCACATTGAATGAAGATGCTGACTCGAAGCACCTATTGTCTATTGTCTATTGACACCTGGGTTCAATCCTGACTACGGGTGATGTCTGTACGGAGTTTGAACGTTCACCCCGTGACCATGTGTTTTTTCTCCGAGATCTTCGTTTTCCTCCCACACTGCAAAGACGTACAGGTCGTAGATTAAATGGCATTGGTAAAATTATACATGTGTGTGTGGGATAGTGTTAGCGTGCGGGGATCGCTGGTCAGCGCAGACCAGGTGGGCCTTGTGCTCATTCAACAGTTGATCAACCTTTTATATTTCTTGTAATTGTTTTATTTCTCTTGTTTGGTTTAGTTTAGTTTAGAGACACAGCATGGAAAGAGGTCCTTCGGCCCATCAAGTTCACGCCGCCCAACAATCCCCGCACATTAATACTATCCTACACACAGACTGGGACCAATTTACAATTTTACCAACGCCAACAACCTATATGGTCTTTGGAGTGTGGGAGGGAAGCTGGACCACCTGGAAAAAGCCCAGACCGGTAGTCAGGATCGAACTCGGGTCTCTGGCGCTGTAAGGCAGCACCTATACCACTGCGCCACCGTGCCACCCTCTCTATTTGCCCATTTCCCCAATGTCTAAATGGCTTCCTGCTGACCAGGGCCAATTGATTTGCCAGTTTCCTTCACATGCAAACATTTTCCTTCTCCGTCTTACCCATTCTGTTGCCCATTGATCAATGACCCTCTCCATCCACCAGTCATCACCTCCACTCAAATGACCTGCTCTCCATTAACAACCTTCGCTCTCCACTTTCCCTCTCCATCAACCAATTTAATTTGCCATCAGACAAGTTCCCATTTCCTTCCAATCAATATCGCTATCCATTGAGCAAAACCCAAATCCAATATCCATTGATCAGCCTCCTGCCCCATCCATCAGTTCCACTTTCCATTCATTGATTCACATCTGCCTGATTTCATTCACCATCTAGCGGTCTTCCCCCTCTCTTCCATCTTGTGCATTCTCCTCCCCAATAATCAATTTCCCTCGCTATTGAGTAATCTCCTTCACAAGCTAAACAATAGTCTCCGTCTATTGTAATGCACTCTCCATCGATTGTGTTACCTTGTGTTATCACTAATGTCTTTAGACTTTATAGAGTCATAGAGTGATACAGTGTGGAAACAGGCCCTTCAGGTCAACTTGCCAACATGTCCCAGCTACATTAGTCGCACCTGCCTGCGTTTGGCCCATATCCCTCCAAACCTCCCCTATCCTGTACCTGTCTAACTGTTTCTTAAATGTTGGGATAGTCGCTGCCTCTACTACTTGCTCTGGCAGCTAGAGTTTAGACGAGAGATACAGCACAGAAACAGGTCCTTTGGCCCACTGAGTTTGCGCTGAACAGCGATCATCCCATACACATGCACTATGCTGCAAACTAGGAAGAATTTACAATTTTTAGCAAAGCCAATTAACCTACAAACCTGTATATCTTTGGAGTGTGGAAGGAAACCAGAGCAACCGGTGAAAACCCATGCAGGTCACGGGGAGAACGTACAAACTCCGTACAGACAGCACCCGTAGTCAGGATCGAACTAGGGTCTCTGGCATTGTAAGGCAGCAACTCTACCGCTGCGCCACCGTGCCGCACGTAATGTCCTTTTCCATCTCGTCAATTTCCTTCTGAATCAACCACAGCCTTTCCCCTCTGACCAATTGCCTTCTTCATCAAAAATGTGCTTGTCCATCCAACTCCGTTCTCCAATCACCATTTACCTCTCCGTCCTCAAATTTCATACTCCAACTGGTCATTTTCCTTTTCCATCCTGTACATTCTGTAATTTATCTCTGCATCTGGCTAATTCTCTTATCCATCCACCAATTGCCTCCTTGAATGACAAATCTCCCCACTATCTGCCCTGTTCACATAGAACAGTACAGCACTGGGACAGGCCCTTCAGCCCACAATGTTTGTACCAAGTTAAACTGATCTCATCTGACTGTAAACGATCCATAATCCTCTATTCCCTGCGCTTCCACATGCCTATACAAAAGCCTCTTAAACGGCACTATATCATATCTGCCACCAGCACCACCCCCGGCAATGAGTTCCAGGCCTCCACCACTCTCTGTGTGTAAAACTTGTCCCGCACATCTGCATTAAACTTTCCCCCTATCACCTTTCAGTTCTGACTGTCCTCCATAATCTCTTTGGAGCAGAATGGGCTAATTTAGGGATGGTCTGCAAGGCTTTGTACACAGCAGGTCATGTCTCACTAACTTGATTGAGTTTTTTGAGGAGGCGACAAAGGAGATTGATGAAGCGAAGACAGTGGATGTTGTATACATAGATTTTAGTAAGGCTATTGATAAGGTACTTCATTGATCTAGAAGATTAAGATGTATGGGATTCACAACAACTTGGTCGTATGGATTGGGAACTGACTTAGGAAGACAGAGGTTCTGGTAGAAGATAGATATTCTGGCTGGAGGTCTGTGACCAGTGGAGTTCCGCAGGTATCTGTGCTGGGGACCTCTGCTGTTTGTGATATCTGTAAATGACCTATACATAAATGTAAGGTAGACAAAAATGCTGGAGAAACTCAGCGGGTGAGGCAGCATCTGGGGAGCAAAGGAATAGGTGATGTTTCGGGTCGAGACCCTTCTTCAGACTGATGTGGGGGTGGGGGGGGGGGCGGGATAAGAAAGGAAGAGGCGGAGACAGTAGGCTGTGGGAGAGCTGAGAAGGGGAAGGGAAGGAGGGAGAAAGCAAGGACCACCTGGAATTGGAGAAGTCAATGTTCATACCGCTGGGGTGTAAACTACCCAAGCGAAATATGAGGTGCTGCTCCTCCAATTTGCAGTGGGCCTCACTCTGGCCATGGAGGAGGCCCAGGATAGAAAGGTTGGATTCGGAATGGGAGGGGGAGTTGAAGTGCTGAGCCACCGGGAGATCAGGTTGGTTAATGCGAACTGAGCGGAGGTGTTGGACGAAGTGATTGCCCCGCCTACGCTTGGTCTCACCAATGTAGAGCATTTGACACATAGAGCAGCGGATGCAATAGATGAGGTTGGAGGTGGTGCAGGCGAACCTCTGCCTCACCTGGAAAGACTGATTGGGTCCTTGGATGGAGTCGAAGGGGGAGGTAAAGTGACAAGTGTCGCATTTCCTGCGGTTGCAGGGGAAAGTACCACGGCAGGGAGTGGTTTGTGTGGGAAGGGACGAGTTGACCAGGGATTTACGGAGGGAGCGCTCTCTGTGGACAGCCGAAAGGGGAGCAGATGGGATGATGTGTCCAGTGGTGGGATCCCGTTGGAGGTGGCGAAAATGTCGGAGGATTATCTGTTGTCTGTGACGGCTGGTAGGGTGGAAGGTGAGGACAAGGGGAACTTTGTCCATGTTACGAGTGGGGGGATGGGGAGTGAGAGCGGAGCTACAGGATGTAGAGGAGACCCTGGTGAGAGCCTCATCTATAGTCGAAGAGGGGAACCCCCGTTCCGTAAAGAATGAGGACATCTCTGATGCCCTGGTTTGGAACACCTCATCCAGGGTGCAGATGCGATGTAGACAGAGGAATTGGGAGTAGGGGATAGGGTCCTTACAGGAAGCAGGGTGTGAGGAATTGTAGTCCAGATAGGCATGGGAGTCAGTGGGTTTGTAGTAGATGTCGGTCAGTAGTCTGTTACCTGCGATGGAGATAGTGAGGTCTAGAAACGGTAGAGAGATGTCGGAAATGGTCCAGGTGAATTTGAGTGCCGGATGGAAGTTAATTGTGAAATTGATAAAGTCAGTGCGTTCTGCAGGAGGTAGTAGCAATGCAGTCATCAATGTAGCGGAGGTAGAGTTCGGGGATAGGGCCACGGTACACCTCGAACAAGGATTTTTCGACGTACCCTACAAAGAGGCAGGCATAGCTGGGGCCCATACGCGTGCCCATGGCTACGCCGTGGCTTTGGATGAAATGGGAGGAGTCAATGGAAAAGTTGTTGAGGGTTAGGACCACATCCGCTAGGCAGAGGAGAGTATTAGTAGACGGGGATTGGTTGGTTCTGTGGTCGAGGAAGAAATAGTGGGCTTTAAGACCCTCCTGGTGGGGGATGGAGGTGTAGAGTGACTGGACATCCATAGTGAAGATGAGGGAGTGGGGGCCTGGAAAACAGAAGTTATGGAGGTGATGAAGAGCATGTGAGGTGTCTTGGACATAGGTGGGGAGGGATTTGCCAGGGGGGATAGGATGGAGTCGAGGTATGTTGAAATAGGTTTGGTGGGACAAGAACAAGCAGAAACAATGGGTCTGCCAGGACAGTCAGGTTTGCGGATTTTGGGGAGAAGGTAAAATTGGGTCGTGCGGGGCTGGTGAACAATGAGGTTATGGGCTTTGGAGGGCAGGGAGCGGGAAGTGATGAAGCCAGTGATAGTGTTTGAGATAATGGCCCGGTACATAAATGTAGATTGTTTGGTGAGCAAGTTTTCTGATGATACCAAAATTGGAGGAGTTGCAGACAGTGAGGAAGTGTGTTAGAAGATACTGTGGGATATAGATCAGCTGCAGAAATGGGTTTAGAAATGGCAGATAGAGTTTAACCACACTCCAAAGGCGTACACAAATGCAAAGTGTTGTACTTTGGGAGGTTGAATGAGAGGTGGGAGCATATACGTCAAAATCCTTAACAACAACTGCAGATGCTGGAGAATCGAGGGTAAACAAAAGAGAAACTCAGCGGGTGCAGCAGCATCTAAGGAGCGAAGGACATAGGGTCGAGACCCTTCTTCGACCCGAAACGTCGCCTATCTCCTTCGCTCCTTAGATGTTGCTGCACCCGCTGAGTTTCTCCAGCCTTTTGTGTACCCTTAACAACATTGATGCATAGAGGAATCTTGGAGTCCAAGTTCATAGCTCACTAAATGTGGCAACAGATGTATATCGTAAAACAACATATGGTAGGCTTGCCTTCACTGCTAGGGGCATTGAGTACAAGAGTCAGGAAGTCTTGATGCAACTATAGGACTTTGGTTAGGCCGTAGTTTAGTTTAGTTTAGTTGAGAGACACAGTGCTGTTTTGGTCGCCCCATTACAGGAAAGATGTGGAAGCTTTGAAGAGGTGCAGTGAAGGTTTTTCCAGAATGCTGTCTGGATTAGAGGGTCTCAGCTACGGGAAGAAGTTAGATATATTTGGATTGTTTTCTCTGGAGGTTGAGAGGAGTCTCCCATAGCTTCCCTACTTCCACCGACGTCGTTCCCTGGATTCTCTCAATTTCCTTTCTCAAACTGAGGAACAACATTGGCCAATCTCCAGTTCCCTGGGGCTTCAACTGTGGCTGTAGAAGAAACAAAAATCCTCGTCAAGGCTCCCGTAATCTCTTCTCTTGCCTCCCTCTCTTGTTCCCTTCTCTATCTGATTAATTCCCTTTAATTCCTGCAGTGAATATCCTTTCCCATCAGAGCATTTTCTGTCCTGATACAAACAATTTAATCTCTATTCAAACAAATCTCCTATCTATAGAACAATTTCCTTTTGCATACAATGGGTAAAAAGATCGGCATGAACGTGATGGGCCGAAGGGTCCCTTGCTGTGCTGTTTGCACCAATGACTCTGTGGCCTCTATCAAAGAATCTTTGGTCAAGCATCCTAACCCAAAACACCATTTGTCAATCAAAAGAAGGGTCCCAACCCAAAATGTCAATTGTCCATTCCCTCCATCAGATGCTGCCTGACCCGCTGAGTTCCTTCGACACTTTGTGTGTTGCCCCAGATTCCAGCCTATGCATTTTCCCGTGACTCCAAAGATTCCACTCTATCTGACCAAATTCTCACTCCCTCTCCATCCATCTGTGTTCCTTATCCATCCAGCCAATAGTTCCAACCTTCAACAAGGTGCAGCGGTAGAGCTGCCGACTTACGACGGCAGAGACTACGGCTGCGTCTGTACGGGGTTTGTACCTTCTCACTGTGACCGTGTGGGTTTTCTCCGGGAGCTCCGGTTTCCTCCCACACTCCAAAGACGTACAGGTTTGTAGGTTAATTGGCTTTGGTTAAATTGTCCCTTGTGTGTAGGATAGTGTTAGTGTATGGGGATTGCTGGTCGGCACAGAATCGGCGGGCCAAATAGCCTGTGCTGTATCTTTAAAGTCAAAAGTTTAAAGTAAATTCTATTGTACATGTAGTTTTTCCCTCTAGCTCAGTCAATTTCCTTTTCAGTCTGACAATTTCCCTCTGCCCCCATAGATTTATCTGATTGTGTTGCCCATGCTTTCACTGCATATCAATGGAAGAAAACAAAATCAGTCAAAAGGAAATTCTTTGGTAATTTAGTGCGATCTGTTTACAGTTTGCCATTTGATTGCCCTATAAACAGAAATTGAGACCACTAATCCTCCAAAGCAAATACACCTAGCTTGCATCAGCTGTTTTTAAAACACACTGGTTTAGTAGAAAATGAATCTTTTGAAAAATATTTGAATGCTATAAATTCATAAGTTCCAGGAGCAGAATTAAGCCATTCGGCCCATCAAGTAGACTCTGCCATGTTATCATTTTTCATGTTATCATTATATATTTTTCCCTCTCAATCCCATTCCCCTGCTTTCTCCCCATAACCCCTGACACCCGTACCAATCAAGAATCTATCAATCTCCACTTAAAAATATCCACTGACTTGGCCTCCACAGCCTTGTGCGACAAAGAATTCCACACATTCACCGGCCTCTGACTAATGAAATTCCTCCTCATCTCCTAGGTACGTTGTTTTATAATGAGGCTATGGCCTCTGGTCCTAGACTCTCCCACTAGTGGAAACATCCTCTCCACATCCACTCTATCCAGGCCTTTCACTCTCCCCCTTTGTGCTTTTGGTGAGTTCACTTTGCAGCTGGTGGTATTTTGAAGGTGGGTATGTTCATCTCAATGGACCTGCTGTTAAAATGAGTAGGAAGGAACCCCACTGAGTTTTTCTCCATGATTTTGTGTCTATTTTTGGTGCTGTTAAATTTTTCCAATTCTGTAGAAGCAAAGAGCTGCAGACGCTGATTAATACACAAAAGGGCACAGGCCCTTTGGCACGCCGAGGCCATGCTGACCAGCAGTCACCCCATACGCTGGCACTATCACACACACTGAGGACAATTTACAATTTCAATGAACCTACAAACCTGTATGTCTTTGGAGTGTGGGAGGAAACCAGAGTATCTGGAGAAAAACCCATGCGGTCACGGGGAGAGTGTACAAACTCCGTACAGACAGCACCCATATTCAGGATCGCACAATGTTCCCTGGGGGTGTGAGGCAGCAACACTCCCGCTGTGCCCCCGTGCCGCCCTGATTCAAGGCATTGATAAGCTTCAACTTGCACTTGATTGAAATGGGCAATCAAACATGTACAAACTAGGTGTCCATTCCCTTTATTCACATTACTTTGAAGACTGGCAAACTGGCATCTCAGTTATATCTTTCATTTGGATCAGAAGCAATATCAGTCTGTGACATGTCATGCTTTTCTATCACATTGTATAGTTCACAGTCTAAAGAGTAAAATAGCTTCATAAAACTGTTGGTTTCAGCCCTCAGAACGATTCCAAGCAGTACGGGACTATTTTCATAAGCAATTCGCAGGGGAAGGGGGTGACAACGCTGCCAGTGTCTACAGTGGGAATGAAAGATGGATTTACAGCGGTCCAAGGCTGTGTCCCAAAGGGAAGCATCAGGGCCAATAAATGCAGCGATACTTTCAGTAAATATTTCACAGCATAAGGAAAATAAGAATGGAAATGGTATGAAGCGACCTTAATATGCAAACCTACCTGAATCCCTTCATATTATAAGAAATGGAGCTTTCAATTTATTTATTTATTTATTTATCTATTCGTCTATTTCTTTCTTTGTTTATTTATTTATTTATTTATCTGTCTATTTATCAATTCTACATATTTATTTATTTGCGTTTGGAGGTATGTTTATATATTTGTTTATTTATATATTTATTTCTCTTCGGAATTTCAGGTTTCGGCAATGGCGCAGGGATTATGTATTTTGAGGCAAGTACCTGTCTCAACTGCCTCCTCCGACAGCTCGTCCCAAGCACTGTACACTGTGTGAACAAGGAATTTCATTACACTGTACTGTCACTAAACTAATCTGAATTTGTTACAGTGGCTACGGATTGTTACGGAGCTTAGCGCATTGTTGGGGGGGTCTGGTGGCGCAGCAGTAGAGTTGCTGCCTTACAGCGCCAGAGACCCGGGTTCGATACTGACAACGGGTGCGGTCTGTACGGAGTTTGTACGTTCTCCCCGTGGCCTGCGTGGGTTTTCCCGGGGTGCACCGGATTTCTCCTGCGTTCCAAAGATGTATGGGTTTGTAAGTTGCCCCTAGTGAGTAGGTTACAAAAGTAGCATACGGGTGATCATTGGTCAGCGTAGATTCGGTGTGCCGAAGGGCCTATTCCCAGGCCTGTATCCCAAAACTAAATTAAACTAAGCATATCTGAGTGGGAAATAACTACAGATGCTGGTATACACCAAAGGCAGACACAAAATGTAGTTACTGAGTAACTCAGTAGGACAAATCTCTGCTATCTCAGACTGAAGAAGGGTCTCAACCCAACACATCACCCATTCCTTTTATTCCATTTTACTCATTCCTGTGCTGTTTGTCTCGCTGAGTTTCTGAAGTATTTTGTGTCTATCTTAAACATATCTGAGTACAAGCTGCAGAGATAAAGGAGAGGACTCATAAATATGATGCATGCTGTTGTCTTTGGGATACACCAAAGCACTTTGCAAGCAATAAATTGGTTTTAAATTGCAGTCACTGATGTTATGTGACCATATGCTCCAGTCCATTTTCGCTCAGCAAGACTCCTTGAACAATAAAAGGATGAATGATGGTGTAATTACATTTTACTGGTGTTGGTTGACTGAAGAAATATTGGTGCAGCGCACTCTTTGTTATTCTTTCAATTGTTCCATTGGATCTTATGCTAATCGGAGCAACGTGTCTGTGCTCTGGTTTAATATGTTATGCAGACAACATCTCCAAATGTCCGCACATGCCTGTACTGAAGCGAACTATCAAGCTCGAAGATGCTCACAAAATCTCTGTGGGGCTTGAGCCTACAAACGCTTCAATGAAAAATGCTACCAAGTGGCCAGGCAAACATTATTAACTGCTCCATCATGGAGATAGTAACATCCCGCTGTGCTTTCATGCAGTCATGGCATGGAAGCAGCTGTACACACTGTGCTTGGAGAAGCAACCAGAATAGATGAACAACATAACCTTCTGTGGTGGAGGAAGGAACTGCAGATGCTGGTTTACACTGAAGATAGACACAAAATTCTGAGGTAACTCAGCAGGACAGGCGACATCACTGGATGGGAGGAATGGGTGACGTTTTGGGTCGAGACGCTTCTTCAGACTGAGAGTCAGGGGAGAGGGAGACAGAGATAAGGAAGGGTAAGGTGTTAAAACATGACATCAAATGGGATGTAGATCAAGGAAAATATGGAATAGATTATCTGAATTACTCCAGCATTTTGTGTCTAAGCGTCTATGGTGATTCATTTAGTTTAGTTTAGTTTATTGTCACGTGTACCGAGGTACATGCAAAAGACTTTGTTGCGTGCTAACCAGTCAACGTAAAGCCAACACTTGATTACAATCAAGCCACCCGCAGTGTACCGATACATGATAAAGGGAATAATGTTTAGTGCAAGATAAAGCCAGTCAAGTCCAATCAAAGATAGTCCGAGGGTCTCCAATGAGGTAGATAGTAGTTCAGGGCTGCTCTCTGGTTGTGGTTGGATGATTCAGTTGCCTGATTACAGCTGGGAATAAACTGTCCCTGAATCTGGAGGTGTGCGTTTTCACACTTCTATACCTTTTGCCCGATGGGAGAGGGGGGAAAGAGGGAGTGGCCAGGGTGCGACTCGTCCTTGATTATGTTGCCGGCCTTGCCGAGGCAGCGTAAGGTATAAATGGAGTCAATGGTAGGGAGGTTAGTTTGTGTGATGCCCTGGGCTTCGTCCACAATTTTACTTCTGAGTCATGTGAGTGACTACGTGAAGAAGCCCCATCAGGCGCATGCGCGTCATTACGTCAACGCATGTCGCACCGACAGGCTGGAGAGCTCAGCTCCACCAGCGGTAAGTAGTAACCCGCAGGTAAGTCAATGTTAAACTTTTCCTGCGAGTGTTTTTAAAACTCTGTAAGTCTGGCTCGCAGAGCCAGCTAGAGTGGTAAAATATATTTATAAACTGTGTTAATGGAGTGGAACCCGCTGGGACCGTGGTTACCGCTTATAGATCGGGTCGGGAGATAACGGCTGCTCTAACGCCGACTCCCGCGATTACCGCTATTTAGATCGGATTTGGAGATAACGGCTCCAATACCCGCAACTGTTATACTGGCAGCTAAAATGAAATAAAATAAAATGAAATTAAATTAAATAAAATGAAATACTAACTTTATTTCCCAACTGCCTCCATCAATTTCCAGTGCTTCAAGGCACTTAGAAATACCAAACTAAAGTACTCTCAGGCTCATTTGTCATGAGTCTGATGATATGGAAGACTCCCTCCTTTTAATTTAAAGGTATGGGGATGGCTCAACCAAATGGGGGAAAATACTCCAAATTTAAAGAGCCATGGGGGGAAAACATTTCAATTGGGGTCAAATGCCGTAGGATTCCCACACAGCCTCTCGCAGAAGTCCATATAGCAAAGAAGAAAACATCGTTATGCATAACAGTGGGAATCATCCTCCCCAGCACCTTGTTTAGGGCTGATGAGACCTCCCTAGAGCATAACTCGGGAGAAGCAGGGCAGGAGGAATCTGACCCTGAAGCTGCTGTCACTGCTTATGTGCACACAACAGCGCACACGAGCCATGCTCCAGGTGTCCCAGATGTAGCGTTAAACTTTGCTAAACCCGGAAGTGACTTGTGAGGCTATCGAGAAAACTCTAGCCACCAAATGTAAATTACATGGTTTCTCACTAGCTCCAGTATACGTTCATGGAGACTGCCATAAGTTATAAAACACCTGTAAACTGTGCTTCACTCAAAATGTTCACCATGAACTCGGCAAAGGCACAAATTGGTGCAACGATGCGGAGACAAAAAGTAAGATTTCAACGCATCCCCAAGTTGTTGGCAGCAGGCATTCGGAGAAGGTCCAGGGGGCACCGATGTCTGCTGTTCAACAAGATATGCTCGCCTGTTCTGCAACGCCTACGTTGAACCCGAAGTTGCAGCTCTATGTAGGTCCACCAATATCCAAGCCCAGATTATTTATTTGGGGTGGACCTCCTCAAACAAGTCAAGGACCTGCAGGAACATACCAAAACAGTCCGTCTCAGCAAGACATACGTTCCTTCTGCCAGGATGCCGTCTCGCAGGTCGTTTCTACACGAAAGGTGACGGATCCAGGGGCATGGCCAAGCAGAGTGGGGCCAGTGGGACGACGGTATTACTCACCTGTGTATCCCAGCTACAACCCCAATATGGGCAGAAGGGGTAAAGGCCGACTGTAGAGGTACAGGTGATTCATTTTGTCCAGGATAAGTTCTGGGACCTCCGGTTGGGGGTAGGTTGCAATAGGGTATGATGCATAACATTTCATCAGTTTATACTACACACTGTCTCAAGCACGAATACAGTTTATGTCAGGAATTGATCTGCCTGTACACAATATGCCTAATAGAGTATTGGGGGTTTCTGCACAAACTCAGCAGGTAAAATAATAAATTACAGGTTGTCCGAAAAAAGGGGAATAGAGAGGACTATAAACCATCTTCAACAATTGTGTCCAATATTTTCCCCAGACAGAGAAAAGATGGGGGATGTAGAGGTATTCTGGATCTAAATCAGTTAAATTCCTATGTTCAGTATATGCATTTTTTAAATAGACACCTTCAATACTGCGAAACGGCTGTTATCACAAGGCTGTTATATGGCAACTATAGATCTAAAAGATGCATATTATTCAGTACCAATTCATCATCAGTATCGGAGATACTTGAAATTTAGTTGGATGGGACAGCTGTGGCAATTTAAAACATTACCAATGAATTAACCTCAGTTCTAGGCTAGTCAAGGAATTGTGGGAACCAGTGCTGGTGCTGCTTTGGGCCCAGAATTGGTAAAGGCTTATCTAGATGATATTTTAATCATAAGCAACACTCAAGAGACAGCTGAGGAATCGGTTTCATCAACCAAATACATATTAGAAATGTTAGGGTTCCTGGTCCATCCAACCAAATCCAAGTTAGAGCCATCCTAAAAAATTGTTTATTTGGGATTTGTCATTGATTCAGTTGATATGTCAGTGACTTTACCTACAGCCAAGGCTGTGGAGATCAGAGAGGTCTGTACCAGTCTCGCTGGAAAACAATATCCCTCCATCCGGGAAGTAGCTACTGTTATTAGTAAATTGGTGGCAGTTTTCCCTGTAGTGCAGTTGGAGTGGAAGCTAGAGGTTATGGAAAGTGCTGGGAGAGAGTCTGTTCGCAGGAAGCGTGGGGCGCGCAGTGATGCGGTTCCATCTCAGCAATCGAGTCGGGAGCTAAGTGCGGTAATGCCAGCTCTGATACCAATGGCTGTTGCCCCGGTGATAGAACAGCCTCCAGCTGCTCCAGTGTCGCAGGGTACTGAGGCCACGGCAACAAGCAAAAAAGCAAAATGAAAGTCTGCCAGACCGGTTTTATCTGACGGGTCTGAGGACGAAGAAGACTGTCCTCCAGACCGGAAAAGAATGTGGGGGAGACCGGAACAAATGGAGAAAATGTTCCAAACTTTAATCAGTCAAGGGTCCAAAGACCCAGAGATTTCCCAGGCAGCCTCCGAAGGAGTTCCATACACTGAGTATGGTGCCTATCAAGAATGGGAATCTCACTCTCCAGTGCCTTGTTCAGGTCTGGATGAGGTTTCCCTAGAGCAAGACTCGGGAGTACCAGGGCAGGAGGAGACTGACCCTGAAGCTGGTGTCCGTACTTATGTGTATACACCAGAGCACAAGAGCCACGCTCCGGGTGTTCCCGATGTAGCAAGAAGTTTTGCTATACCGGAAGGGACTGGTGAGGCTATGGATGAGAACCTGGCTGCCAACATTAATTATTTGGTTTCTCACCAGCTCCAAGAAACTGTTATGACTGAAACAGTTGAACTGTATAAAACACCCGTCAATTGTGCCTCGCTCAGGGTGCCAACAGTAAACTCTGCAATTTGGGCACCCATGAGTGCAACGATGCGAGAGCAGGAAATGCGTTTCCAGCGTGTCCTCAAGCTGATATCACTGCATTTGGGAAACACATACAAGGATCGACAATGTCCAAAACTCAAAAGAACATCCTTGCGTTGTTCTGCAATGCCTATTTCGAACTTAATTGTATGAGGAAAATCGCCATTCGGCCAACATTGCACCCAAAATTTGCAGGACTGTGTAGGGCAAGCAACATTCAAGCACTGGATTACTTGTTAGGCGATGACCTCATCAAGCAAATTAGGGACATTGACGATGAGGCAAAGACAATTGGGCTTATGAAACCATTCATCCCTGCTCCCAGGATGTCATCTAAACAGTTAGGTTCGATGCGCAGGGAGTCGGATCACGGGGCAGGCCCAGCACAGTGAGGCTGATGGGGCAAAAATATTATCCACCAGTGCAGCCCAACAACAACCCAATATTGGGAGAAGGAGACTTTCCAGTGCAGCATCAACATCCGCAGCGAAGGCGCAGGACGTGCCTCTAGACCAAATCCTTGGGGCCGCAGGATGGTCTAAGGAATCGACGTTTTCTAAGTTTTATGATAAACTTGTTCTTATAGTACCAAGGTTTGCGCATGCTGTGTTGGGTCCCGTACAGGGTTTAAAGCATACACTGTTGGCCAAAGGTTATGTGTAGTTAAGCACCAATATATCGAGATTAAGTTATCTCAGTCTCAGAGGCTCTCAGACAGCAATGCTCATCAGTCACAAAAAAACTCATAAAACGTGTCAGTATAAACTATTTCTAGATGGCAAAAAAGGTTTTGGATTCTGCTGGAGTAGACACTCATGTATTTAAATTCTACTCCACCAGGGTGGCATCAACATCCGCTGCAAGGCCGCAGGATGGTCTAAGGAATCAACTTTTTTAAATTATGATAAATCTGTCCTGACAGTGCTAGGGTTTGGGCATGCTGTTTTGAATTCCGTTTCATTTGATTTGCTTTGTCTTTATAAGTTTAATTTGCGATTTCCCCTGGGATAGAGGGGTTGTTCCTGTATTGTTATTAAAAAAATTATTATTCGATAATTCAAAGCAATGTTCAATATATTATTTATTCACTACTGTGTCAACTGAAGCAGTGTGTCGTATGGAGTGCATCTATGGCATGCAATCATAGAGCTTTGAAATCTTCACGTAGTCACTCACATGACTCCGAAGTAAAATAGTAAGATTAAACGAGAACTTACCAGTTCGAAGTTTAATCCTTATTTTATGAGGAGTTATGATGAGGGATTATGTGCCCTCCGCTCCCGGTCCTCATAATCGAAAGGATCATCTGGTAGTTCTAGTCTTCTCAAAGCCTTACTATGTTACATTTTGCTATTGGTTTCTGTGTTTTCACGCCACTGCTTTGAAGTATGACGCGCATGCGCCTGGCGGGGCTTCTTCATGTAATCCCTCATCGTAACTCCTCATAAAATAAGGATCAAACTTCGAACTGGTAAGTCCTCATTTAATCTTACTATACACTGCAATCTCCTGCAGTCTTGGATGGAGCTGTTCCCAAACCATGCCGCATCCCGATAAAATGCTTTCCATGGTGCATCTGTAGAAGTTGGCAGGCACGGAAATCGCTATAAAAAAATGGAGGGGACCGGGGGACAGGGGGGACACAATTTCCTGCCGGCCACACACACACACACACGCACGCACGCACGCAGGCACGGGGCGGCTTCGGAGGCTCAATTCAGCGCTAAATGCAGCTCAACCTCTGCCTGTCTCACCAGTTTAACCTACATCCCTGCCTGGACTGTCGGGACACCAGCGCTGCTTCTCCGCGCTGGCTGTAACCCTGGGCTATATTTCCCGCAAGTCCAGGCAGGGCTGTAGGTTAACCTGCGGGACAGGCAGAGTTGAGCTGGGGTTAGCGCTGCTTCTCTGCGCTGGCTGCTGGCCTGGGGCACAGCTTCCGTCTGACTCCCGACGCCTCTGGCCACCCCCGGGCATGGGGGGGGGCACTCCAGTGGGGACGGGCATGGTCCAGTCGCGGTTCAACACCGATTGGAGACCGGATTCGATCCTGGCTGCGGATGAGGCGCAGGTCGGTGTACAGGGCTGCCGAGAGTGTTTTGGCACGTCTCCCTTCAATCTATCCTCAGTCCCACCCCCCTTACTTCCGCCTCTGACCGACACCTCCCTCCTCCAATGATCGCGCTGAATTATCATGTCCTGCCCCTCACAGGGAGAGCATGCAAACACCACATAGATAGCAACTGAGCCCAGATTGAACATTAGTTACTGGAGTTGTAGGGCAGAGCTCTATGATCAGCACCTCTGTGATTAAGTTTAGTTTAGTTCAGAGAAACAGTTTGGAAACAGGCCCATCGGCACACCGAGTCTGCACCAACCAGCGAACACTACCCGACGCACACTGGGGACAATTTACATTTATACCAAACCAATTAACCTACAACACTGTATGTCTTTGGAGTGTGGGAGGAAACCGAAGATCACGGAGAAAACCCACGTGGGTCACGGGGAAAGTGCGCAAACTCCGTACAGACAAATACCCATAGCCAGGATCGAACCCGGGTCTCTGGCGCTGTAGAACAACTCCACCATTATGCCACCGTGCTCCCCGAAGGTTGCAATATTTACTTTCAGTAGCGCTCGCCTAGAAGCATCCAAACAAATTCAAACTGTGCAAACATTTTAAGAGAAGCTTAGATCAGGAGCACATTGTTTTGTTGATCTTTGTGCTAATTCAGAAAGAAAGCAGTGGACGATGGCCTCAGGCACCAAATCGGCCTCGCTCAGAATAGAATTAATCATCATTAGGAGTTCAGTTCATTACAGTCCTTCAAAGAGGCTCTAGAGAGGATGCCCCAAGCTATCAATGGAAAAACACCAGGCTTCTGTGAAAGTTGGAAGGTGGAGAGTCTCAGCACAAAGTGTGTCGGTGTCATTGATAACGGCCCAGGGAGACCACATTTAAGTGTTAGAATGCAACACTTAATTTCATGCTGAACTTACTTACAAATAAGAGGATGTTGGATAAATATGCATTCCAGGTCAACAACACTGAAATTGCCATGTAGAAGTAAGAGGTGATGTTACTAAACTAAACTTAGCTAGGGATAATTTACAATCTTGAGAGCCAATTATCCTACAAACCTGAAATAGACACAAAAGGCCAGACAGCAAAACTCAGCGGGACAGGACAGCATCTATCTTTGGTGTAAACCAGCATCTACACATCCTACAAACATGTATATCTTTGGAGTGTGGGAGGAAACCGGAGCACCCGGGGAAAACCCACACAGTCACGGGGAGAAGGTGCAAACTCCGTACAGACTGCACCCATAGTAAGGATGGAACCCGGGTCTCTGGCGCGGTAAGGCAGCATCTCTACCGCTGCGCCACCAAGTACCCCTTGCTGCGCCACCGTGCCGCTCTAGGACTGGAGTTTACTTTTTCTGCATCCTGGATCAGATTTTTCTTACATTCTCCTTTTTTTGAATGCGAAATTCAAAAGAAGAAGCAAGCAAGCAAGCAAGCAATAGAATTTTGGCAATTGGGTGGAAATTTGAAGCCAACAGACAGGAATGTCAAAACGGTTATATAAACTAAGGATAACGATGTAACAGAGAGAGTTGAAATGAAAGAGAAACACGAGATCTTGGAAGGGATGGTCACTAGGACGCTCATTGACAGCTGGAGGTATGACTTCAAGGACTGAGCAGTCACTCTGCATGAGGGAAAATAGCTTTGAGAGTTGAATTTAATTAATACTATATCACGTTATGCTTCACACACTGAAATGCCTTTTGATATAACTGATGATTAAATATCACTGGTCTTCAGCATGTTATAGTGCAAAATTAGAAAAGGTAGTCATCTGAGAATGGGGCGGCACGGTGGTGCAACGGTAGAGTTGTTGCCTCACAGCGCCCGAGATCCAGGTTCGATCCCGACTGCGGGTGCTGTCTGTAGGCAGTTTGCATGTTCTCCCCGTGACTGCATGGGTTTTCTCCGGGTCCTCCGGTTTCCTCCCACACTCCAAAGACGTACAGGTTTGTAGGTTAATTGGCTATACGATAAGATACGAGATAAGATGAGGATCAATCTGGACCCTTGGGGGGAAAGTACTAAATTGCGGTACAGCATATAGCAACATTATTAGAGAGTAAATTGGGAACAGCAGTTATTGGGTAAGTCCACATCAAAAATGAGAATCATTTAAAGACCAGCTGGACGGCACGATGGTGCAGCGGTAGAGCTACTGCCTTACAGCATCAGAGACCCAGGTTCAATCTCAACTACGGGTGCTGTCTGTATGGAGTTTGTACGTTCTCCCTGTGACCTGCATGGGTTTTCTCCGAGATCTTCAGTTTCCTCCCATACTCCAAAGACGTACAGGTTAGTAGATTAATTGGCTTGGGTTTGTATACTTGGTATAAATGTAAATTGTCCCAAGTTAGCAAAGCTCACGTTGCATAAATTAAAATGTGAAACATTTTACACGGTGGTACGGTGGTGCAGCAGTAGAGTTGCTGCCTTACAGCGATCACAGCACCAGAGACCTGGGTTCGATCCTGACCACGGGTGCTTGTCTGGACGTAGTTTGTGCGTTCTCCCTATGACCTGCATGGGTTTGCTCTGAGATCTTTGGTTCTCTTTCACACTCCAAAGACATGCAGGTTTGTAGGTTAATTAGCTTGGTTGAAATGTAAATTGTCTTTAGTGCGTGTGAAACAGTATTAATGTGCTGGTCGGTGTCGACTTGGTGGGCTGAAGGGCCTGTTTCCACGTTGTTTCTCTAAATTAAACTAAACTAAACTCAAGCAGGGAATTAGAAGAGCCAACTAAAGCCTTGGCTAATCGGATTAAAGAAAATCTCAAGGCTTTTTACATGCCCATTTTACTTCGGAGTCACGTGAATGATTCCGTGAAGAAGCCCAGCCAGGCCTCATGCGCGTCAGTACGTCAGCTGCATTGGCGCAAGAACCAGACTTAGTTAAAGTTAAACCTAGTTAAACCTAGAAGGTAAGTTTGATTTTACTTACCAGGGATTTTCAAGCAGGAGCCTCTCTTCACAGAGGTTTTCCTGCCAGTTTCACAGCCCGACGAGTGAGCCGGTTATGGACTATAGGGAAACCCCGGTCCGACCGCGGAAACAGACGTCGGTCCCCAGGCAGGGAATAAAATTTGTGGAGAAAGGACTCGTTCAGCCCTATTGGACTCGGGTGAGTCGGGCAACAAGGGTTTTTCTCTTATAATAAAGTTTACATGTACGTTATAGTGTTTTCTTAAAGTTAAAAGTTAAAGCAAACTTAAAAGTCAAAAAAGGTATTGTCATGTGTCCCTGACAATGAAATTCTTTCTTGTTTAGCACAAGTTGCTGTGAAGGGTTAAAAATTGCTTTAACCCTTCACAGGTAAAGCTCTACACTAAAAATTTGATTTAGTGAGCCTACACTGTAATAGCGCGAGCCTGTGGGACAGGCCGCGCCAGTAGCGCCTGGGATAGGGCAACTTCATGTGTAATAGCGCGGGCCTATGGGACAGGCTGCGCCAGCAGCGCCTGGCAGGGCTGCTTCATGTATGAAAGCGCCGGCCTATGGGAGAGCAGCGCCAGCAGCGCCTGGGACAAGGCTGTTTCATTTGTGACATTGCCGGCCTATGGGAGAGCCGCACCACCAGCGCCTGGTACAGGGCTGTTTCATGTCAAAAAGTGCTGGCCTCTACGACGTCGGCAACGCCTGGGACAGGGTTGCTCAAAGTAACACATAAGTCTGCTAGGCCCACGGTATTGGGGAAAGATTCCCCGCCGGGGCTGGATAGCAAAATAATAGACCCACGGAGTCGGGGGATGATTCCTCACCGGTGCTGGATAGTGGGTTTGAAACGACTATCCCAAATACAGCACCTGTTGCATACAGTGCTACAGCAGGGCACACGCCAACAGGAGGAGTGTCAGCGCCACCCTGAACAAAAAGGCGCCAGCAGCACCTAGTAAAGAACTGTTTGATAGCACCTTCATGGATGAGGAGGTGCGAGCCATTGGTCATTTTAGTTCTGACCCCGACTCTGATGGTAAGGTTGAGCCAGATGTTTCACCTTTGCAGGCCGCACCAGCAGCTCCAGTTGACAGAGCTGCTACAGAGGCAGAGACCAAGACGGGTCAGTATCCTGCTGTGCAGTGAAACAATTTTACTTCGGAGTCACTTGAGTGATTCCGTGAAGGGTTCGAAGATTTGTGATTTCATGCGAAAATGCATTAAGCATGATATTGATTCAAATGTATTAATGGTTTACATTAATAAATAAATCAATAGTAACCCCTGTATCTCAGGGGAGGCTAAAGTGGATGCTAAACAGAATGGGCACAACCACGGGTCAGTAACCGGCCTATGGTAAAAAAATTTAAATCAATTCAGTTGACCATCCTGCGGTCGCGAGTATATGGTCGATGGGAATGTCCATTGCCCTGGACGCTGACGTTGATGCTGACCTGGTGGAATGAGATATACAATCGTCAGTGTTAATACCTGCATAACCCAGAACCTGCTGCAGCCACCTTGAAATAGTCTGAACCGACCTTCCGTTGTGTAGTTGTTTGTCGATTAATAAACAATGCTGATTCCACACTTCTTAGAATTCTGGTGGCCTTGATATAATATAGCAAGCCTGCCCTCCCATGTAGACGTAAGACCGTGAGGTATCCGAAAAATGATCTTAATTCCTGCCACCCCGGTCTGCTCTGCTTGTGTAGATCAGAATGTAAAATGTAATGGCACCTGCAGCCAATTCCATCCTATCTAGCCACAGCGTTTGCAATGTTTGCCCTCGTTGTGCTGATATTAGTGTCATGACTAAGGATGTAGCTGGAACCCCCTGGTGAAGTAATGTTAACACATTTTCATTAACCAAACTGCATATTCTTGTAGTGGGAGAACTAGTGTCAAGAACTCTTTAACAATCAATATCCGGGTTGAACCCGACAGAGGGGTTCCTGTTTGTTGCAGCTGCAGTGTCTCTATAAATGAATTATCGCCAAATACCATTTAAGAATGAACTGGAAGATGTCAGTAATCTGTACCGTATTAAATGTAACATTAACATTTAAACAAAACCACTTCCGATCCTCTCAATAGGAATGTACTGCATTTTTAGATGCTATCCCTGCACTCTGTAGTGAGCACTTCCATGGCTTGATGTGACAACCTGAGCCATAAGTCAATCCATTCAGAATGTGTAAGTCAATAATTGTTTTATTATGCAGAGGCCGGTCTCCTGAACCACAGTTTGAACCAGGAAGTTTTCGTTTTTTGGAATAACCGTATACCGTTGTATTATTATGCCTGATGAAGCAGGCAACATGGCTGCTTAGCCAGTCCGACAGTACGAACCCAAAGCGAGGTCTTGCTGACTGTTTTAAGACCTGGCTAATGAGGCAAAATGGAGGAAGAAATAAAAGAACTTTCCTCCTTTTGTAGCGAGAATGTATTTCTCCGCACTGTTGTGCCACATATTTTTGCAATCAGTGAATAAACATGAACCAACATGTCGATATTCGATGTAGTATTGAACCATACTTTCATAATACTTTGAGATCCAATACCTATTCTGTATTGTCATCGATCTGAACTGGATGATACACCAGTGGCAAAGGAGATTAGGTAATTATTACAGGATACTTTACTTGATTGCCATGTGACTAACATATGTCACCACCGTAGTGTAGCAACTTGAAGTTGAGCATGTAGATTATGTATATTCGCTCAAGAGCCCCTTACCTATGGGGTGCATCTAGTGCATATATTTAGTTGATACCAACAAATGAAGAATTGGTAACTCATGCAAATCTCCACTACCTCCAACTAGAGATGGTATTCGGAACTTCTCACCTTAGAGTCCTTAGCATCAGTTTGTAGTAACTGAATTTGAGCGACCAAACTACTGGAGCAATGCTGAATACTGTTTTTTCATCATTGTCACTGAGGTAGTTTCAGCTGATAATAGCATAAGGTTGTTAACAATGGTCTACATGTCCTTTGAGAGGTCGCTACTTTGCACGATATCAGTTCCTTGATTTGCTCAGCTCAAACACAGCTACTATATTGCCAATTACTCTTGATTAAATAAAAGTCAGTTTTATAACAGGTTGCTATTAACTCCAATCTCTTGCCACTACGCGGAGTCATCGGATAATTAATAGTTAAAGTTAAATCCCAATGACCAACAAACAGTTTATTCCATTCCGCAATGTTTTACTGTTATTAGTATAGTTATATTTATTTGATAACCTCTGCAATGGGAACGGCATAGAATGGATCTTTGAGACCCTTATGAATCTGTTGTTAGTCAGGAGAATAAGTTTTCATATTCGGAAAGTTCATAAGCCCGACACTCTCCATTTTTATAATAAACATGCCACTCCCGCCTTATTCCATGGGTGTTTTGTATGAGAACTTTGGCCCGATTTCCGAACCTTATCTTCAAAGCCAACCCTGGCCATAATCCAAACTTGCTTGGAATGCTAATACAATGCCTCAACCAGATGTTTTTATCCTTTGTGTGTTGTACAAACAAATGTAAATTTTACAACTTGTGAGTGGTGCACTTACCCATGTTTCGGAAGTGCCAGACCCATTTTGTTGAGTAGGGTTGGTAGGGTGCATGGAATTTCTGAGCTATCACGCTGCCCCCAGCACCAGTGAACTGCCTACTGCCGATAAGCGCCTGGGGTGCGTTCTGAAACGGTGACCTTTGCCCGCCGTTGGCCTTAATTGATTCATCTGCCAGTTTTTCCTCCCCTGTTGAATAGGCCTTACCTGAATAACAGATTCGGTGGCTGGCTCTCACATCCCCCTGTTGCCGCTGTTCACTGCCGGCACATATGTGCTTCAGTATGTTCCATCGACTTCTTTAGAGCCTGGAGTCAGTTATATCTTGACCTTTCGCACTCCCCTTCTCAGAGAGAGCGATTCGTAGGCAGCCTTAAACAGGCGCTGCCGCAGGCCGCAGAATACCTAAACTGATATGAACCCATTGGACCTGTACCCGAATAGAACATTCTGCTGGGATGGCAACTTTGTTTTCAGGAAAAGGTACCTCTGACATGTGCCCTTCATCCCTTGGGGTATGCCCCATGGCCATACCCTGAGCATCAGCAGGAAACATGAACTTACCAGTTTGAAGTTCAATCTTGATTTTATGAGGAGTTACATTGGTGATTACGTGAAGAAGCCCAGCCAGGCCGCATGCGCGTCAATCTTCAAAGCAGCGGTATGAAATCACAAATAACAATTACCTAAGAGACACAGTAAGATGCGTGACTCGAGAACTACCAGATGATCTTTATGAGAGAGGGTTGGGTGTTGAGGGCACGTAATCACCAACGTAACTCCTCATAAAATCAAGATCAAACTTCAAACTGGTAAGTTCTCATATAATCTTACTATTAAAAACACGAGGGTAACGAGAGAGAACGTAGGACCACTCCTGAATAAAGGAGCCATAGCCTCAGAATAAAAGGACGTACCGTCAGAATGGAGATAAGGAATTTGTTTAGTCAGAGGGTGTTGGGCTTCTGCTGTTGGAATAACTTAAGTCATGCACAATGATTAAGATCCAGACTTTATTAGCGTTACATCATAGGTAGCTTCATCTTAGCCCATAATTCAAAAGTGAAGGAGAAAGGGCAGAGAAGCTTTCAGTTAAACTAGTGGGCGTAGCTACAAAGTATGACTCATAACATGAGTGACACTGATCTACATCTTCCCTCTTAAAGAATTAAATGTCAGTACAAAACTATTGACTAAATAAGGCATGCAAAGCAATTGATAATAAGCTGGAGGAAAGTCAAACATAGCCCGGGTACTTCACGCTGGGCTTGCAAACAAAACCAGCATGTGTGCAATAAAGACCATCTCCGTTTTTCCCCACTGGGGATTGAGACGGTGGCTTCACAGGTGAAGGAGATTGAACCAGCATTCCCGGTGATGAAACAGGGGACTGTGGTGCAGGCGGAGGGGGCGTTGCCACTGGCAAAGCAGCCACTCTAGGAGTGGGTTGTTGTGCTTGTGTAGGCGGATCAATGCCGCTGGACACGGACGGAAGCGCACTTGTACGGTCTGGATAATACGGAGGTGGAGCTGGCTCATTCACAGACAGGATATGTTGTCTGTTACGCCTGTAGGTGTCGCCATCGGCACTGACCAGATATGAGCGTGGCTCAGAAGAAGTTCCAGAAATAAAACCAATATGGTCATGGCCTTTGTTAGTTTACAAACAAACCACCTGCCAATTGGTTAATGGTGGCAGCGGCCTACTTGTCTTGTCATACCACTGTTTTTGAATGGCATGCATTTGTTGTAACCTGGACTGGACTTCTGATGGTGGAACCACCTGTGGGTTCAATGCCTAATACAGGCACCATGGCTCGGGTTTGCTTTGACAATAAACGTTGAGCAGGTGAACCCAAAATGGGGTCGCGGGAGATGTTGAGTATATTGAGTAGATCCAGGAACACGTCGGAATTAGCTCTGTACGAACGTTCTATGAGCTGTTTGGCATTCTTGACAGCCCGCTCAGCTTGTCCATTCAACTGTGGATACTCAGGGCTGTTGGTGATGTGGCAAAAACCCCAGCGTGCAGCAAACTCCTTGAAGTGTTGGCTGGTAAATTGGCTGCTGTTATCAGATAACAGTATGCACAGAGCTCCGTGGTCTGCAAAATGGCGAACAAGCTTCAAAACTACCCCGCGAGAAGTGGGGCGGCTAAGAAAATCAATGACAAACCATCCAGAATACGAATCGACAAATACCAGGTACTGCTTGCCATGCCATTCAAATATGTCAGTTGCCACTCTAGACCACGGGAGGGCAGGAGCCCGATGTGAAAGAAGTGGTTGCTTTTGTTGATGAGGTGCCAAGATGTTACACACTGCACAGGACGCCACATTCTCGGTGATGTATTCGGCCATGCCAGGCCAGTAAAACATGTTTCTTCCCCATAGGACGGTGGCTTCAGCGCCTGGGTGCCCTGAATGGACAGCGTTAAAATACTTGCTGTGCAGTGAAGCAGGGACCACAGCCTTGAGTCCTTTTACAATAATGCCATCCTGCAGCACTAGCTCATTGCAGACGGCAAAGAGGGACGAACTAGCAGCGGAACATTGTAGTGTTTGTCTGGCCAGATAATGACATTACGATAAAGTCATTATCTGGCGAGGACGGACCCTCACAGGTCTTCCGGGGTGCACGCGAGAGAGTGTCAGCCAGGTGCATATCCTTACCACGTTTGTAGGTCAGAACAATGTCATATTTTTAATGGTTCAGCAGCATCCGCTGCAAGCGTCCTGGAGAGGCATGAATCGGTTTGTTAAAGATGATGATCAAAGGTTGGTGGTCGGTTTCAATCGTGACCGTATGCCCGAAGAAAAAGTCATTAAATTTCTTGCCTGCGAAAACAACCGTCAGCAATCTTTTTCAATTTGGGCATATCTTTGTTCTGTGTCAGTCATAGTGCGCGAGGCATAGGCAAAAGGCTTATTGCCTCTACCATCATTTTGAAGACATGCTGCACCCAGTCCATGTTGTGAAGTGTCACAAGGCAGTGCGACCGGTCATTTAGGATCAAAATAAGCGAGAGTTGGAGCACAAGACATCTGCTGTTTTTTTTTTGTTTTTTTAAAAAAATATTTTATTTATTAGAGGTAAATACATCAATGTACTTCACATATATATTGTTACAATCATTGTACCCCATAATTGTATGGCTTGTAAAGAATAAGAATAGAAAGAAAGAGAGTGAAATAGGTGAAAAGAGTTGTGATAGTGAAAGAGCGTGCCAAAGGGGAGAAGAAACCCTTGGTCAAAGAATTAGAGAAAGGGGGTTAAGAGATAGACCTTAAAAAGGAAAAGGAAAAGGGAAAAAAAAAGCCAGTTACTATGTTATATATATCACGCAAAAGGAATCCACCAACTCAATAGTTTTTCATCTCCCCCTACCAAGGCCCGAGGTACTCCTGCACCATATCTTTGTGGTAATTCTATAAATGCAGACCACGTCTGAAAGAAGCGTTCTGATTTTCCTTCCAGGCGGAGTCTCATATCTTCCAGATGTAGTGTTTCAAACATAGTTGAAATCCACATATTTAATGTTGGTATAGGAGCATTTTTCCAGAATTTTAAGATTAGTTTTTTTCCTATTATTAAGCCGTAATCAAATAAATTATTTTGATATGCATTTAATTCCGAACTACCTTCTGTCATTCCGAAAATAATCCATTCTGGCTTTGGTGTCATTTTTATTTTAAACACTTTTGTGAAAATTTCAAAGATTTCAAAACAAAACCTTTGAATACAGTGGCATTTATCACAAATTGGTGCAACGTTTGGGAAAAATTTGTTTAATTTCGTTTTTGAGTAGTATAATCTATGTATAATTTTAAATTGTATTAAAGTCTTACGTTAATTGAGCATTTGTGCACATTTAATACGTATTCTTTCCACCTTTCATTGGATATTTTTATGCTTAGTTATTTTTCCCACTCACCTCTAATACTTTCCGTTGTTGGTATTACTGCATTTAGTATAATATTATATATATGTGAAATTAAATTTGGTGATTCCGCCTTTGTATTCATTACTTCATCTAGTAAGTCTAATGGCATTTTGTGAAATTCATGTGCATGTTTTTTCAAATAATCACATATTTGGAAATATTTAAAATACTGATTGTTACCCAGATCGTACTTTAGTTGTAATTGTTTAAATGATAATAGTTTTCCCGTATCATACAAATCTCCCAAAGTTTTAATTCCTGCTCTTTCCCATTGAAATGAATGCTTTGTCTATAATCAAGGGTTTAAACAGAGGGTTTTTAGCAACAGGAGATAGGAAAGATAAGTTTCTTAATTTTAAATTGTATTTTATTTGTTTCCAAATTCTGATTGTACTATGAAAAATTGGGTTTTTGTTGTAGTTTGTATTATTCACCGTCAATGGTGAAAGAAGGATTGCACCAATATTAAAGGGGGAGCAGTCCTCTTTCTCCATAATGATCCATTCCGGTTGATGAAGAGCATTATCCAACAATTGAATCATATTTCTAATATTTACCGACCAATAATAATACATAAAATTAGGGAGTTCTAATCCCCCTACTACTTTGGGTTTATTCAGGTGTGGTCTTTGTATTCTATGGGTCTAATAATCCCAAATAAAATTTGTAATATCTGAGTCCAATTTTTCTTTTTTTAACTTTTTGGGTAGATATAGTGGGACTGATTGGAACAAGTATAGAATTTGTGGTAGAAAAATCATTTTTATGGCGTTTATTCTGCCTATTAAGGACATCGGGAGCGTTTTCCAGAATTTAATTAAATTATGTAATTTCTTAAGTACAGGGTTATAGTTTGCTTTAAACATATCTTGATATTTTCTAGTAATTTCAATGCCCAAGTATTTAAATTTTTCCCCAGCTATTTTAAAAGGAAATTGTACGAGATGTATAGAATCTTTCGGTTTTATTGACATGATTTCACTTTTATTCCTGTTTATTCTGTAACCTGAAAATGAACCGAAATCCTCAATTAAATTTAAAATATTGGGTATAGTGACATGAGGCTTTGTGATGTACAAAAGTACATCATCAGCGTATAATGATATTTTATTGTTTGAATATTTTGTCTTATATCCGTGGATATTCGGATGAGTTCTAATACTTTCCGCTAGTGGTTCAATTATGAGGGCAAATAACAATGGTGATAATGAACAACCTTGTCTATTACCCCTTGACAGTTGAAATTTTGTGGATAAAATATTATTAGTCAATATTCTGGCCGTTGGCTTATTATATATTAATTTAATCCATTGAATGAAATTCTCTCCCAGTTGAAATGTTTGCAATACCTTAACCATATACTTCCATTCAACTTGATCGAATGCTTTCTCTGCATCCAGCGAAATGATTGCGAGATTTGGATCTTTAGTTTGGTGTGAGTGCATTATATTAAGCAGACGTCTCAAATTATTAAATGAATGTCTCTTAGGGATAAACCCCGTTTGATCCGGATGTATTAGTTTAATGGCGTACTTACTTAATCTTCTTGCTAATATTTTTGATAATATTTTTGATCTGTATTTAACAACGCAATAGCTCTATAGGATCCAGGTTCTTCCTCATCTTTATCTTTCTTAAGTATTAATGTAATCGTAGATTCTGCTAGTGTATCAGGTAATATTTGTTCTCTGAAAGCGTGTGTGTACATTTTCTGTAGACAAATATATCGTAAAAACTTTTATAGAATTCATTACTAAATCCGTCGGGACCTGGTGTTTTTCCATTTTTTTATAAGAATATTGTTTCTTCTATTTCCTTATTTGAGATTTGTGCTCCCAATTCCTCTTGTTCCTGCAATTCTAGTTTGGGAAGATTGCAATTATCCAGAAACTCAGTGATTGTGTTGGTGTCCGTTGTCATTTTGGATGTATACACATTCTCATAAAATTGCACAAATCTATTATTAATTTCATTTGGTAATGTTAATACTTCCCCTTTGTCTGATTTAATCTTTGAAATCGTGTGTTCCTTTTCTCGTTTTTTTAATTGGCGTGCGAGAAGTTTATGAGGCTTCTCCCAAAATTCTAACTGTTCCTGTCTTGTAATTTGGAATAATCTTATAACTTTCTCTGATAGTAATTTATTTAATTTGAATTTTAGTATTAATATTTTATTGTGTTTATCCATGGACGGGTCTTTAGCATTATCTATATCCAATCTATATCCAATCTAATTTGTTCCTCTAGCTGCCATTGTTCATTCTTATTTTTGTTTTTATTCTGAAAGGCTTGGTATGAGATTATAACACCTCTAATAAAAGCTTTGAAAGATTCCCATAATAATGAAGGTGGTGTGTCAGGCGTATCATTTATTTCGAAAAAAAGATCCATTTGCTGTCTTAGATATATAGTCTTTTAAAATTTGGGGGTTATACCTCCAGAACGATGTATTCTTAGACATGCCTTCTATTTTTTTTTTTTTAAGTTAGGGGGGAATGATCTGAAATCGTATTTGTGTGGTATTTTGGGTTGAGAGTATACGGAATTAATTTTGTGTCTACCAGGAAATAATCTATACGTGAGTAAGTCTTGCGTACCGATGAATAAAATGAATATTCCTTGCCTGTCGGATTTGCAATCGTCCAAACATCGGTTATATTTGTATTTTTTATATATGTGTTTAAAAGTTCACTAGTTTTAGATTTCGTATTACCTCGTTGTTTTTGACTGGATTTATCTAAATAAGGATCTAAGACACAGTTCAAGTCTCCCCCAATTATAACATTCTGGTAATTATATTCTGCAATTATATTCAAAATTTTATTTAAAAAATGCGGATTATCAAAGTTAGGCGCATATATATTTACCAATGTGATTGGGATTGCATGGATCTCACCGGTAACTATCAACTATCTCCCATCCTTATCTGTTAAGGTATTTTTCTGTTTAAATGATATATCTTTGCGAATCATGATGGACGTGCCTCTGGATTTAGACGTGTATGACGAATGAAAAGTTTGACCTATCCAGTTGGCCCTCAATCTAACTTGATCTTGAACTTTAAGATGTGTTTCTTGGAGGAAGATAACATCTGACTTAAATGCTTTCAGCTGTGCTAAAATCATACCCCTTTTAATACATTCGTTAGCCCCCCCCTAATATTCCAACTGCAAAATGAGATTCCTCCCGAATTATTTTGTTTAGTGTCTTGCATTTTGACTAGGTTTAGTACCTATGTATCTTGTGGTGCATCCATACCTCAGGTCTTTAAGCAATGGGGGAACAGTCAACCTACCAAGTTCAGTTTGTGGATTCCTTTTGAGATTATCCTTGAATAAAAAAAACACATGTGATTAATTGTGATAGTTAAAAAAAAAATAGTGAAAATACAGTGACCGAGCTTGTCGGCACTGTAATAAGTGGCCCACCTGTTGGTGGGAGAAATCATTGTATCGACTTCCGTTGTTGATGTTAATAAACAAATAGCTCCGTTCCCTCAATAAGTCATAACATATCCATATTAGAACCGAGCCGATTCCAAATCAACTATATAATACCTAATTGCTGTACATATATCCATTTCATATGTATTCCCAAATATATCTAACTGTTTTATCTATAAAGTGTTAAGCATCAGTTTTTACCTCGATAATTATCAGCTATTGGTTGAAGGGGTTACCTAAGGCAGGCTTCTGGATCTGAGCCAGGAGCCCGTCATCCCCCTCACAACCCGGTTATAAATCTGCTTAAAACGTATTAAGATATTAATTTATAGACGTTAGATTGTAAATCAGCCCCTTACTACCGATCTGGTTAATGTTCATTACATTTTCTATGATAGTATTCTATGTTTTAAGTGTTAAAAGTGTTATTTCTATAACATTGGGTTATTCAGTTAAAATTTTTAAACCACGGTAATTGCTCTGTTCAGATTATATTGTAAAGCTCTGTATTCAGTGTTTATCTTTTTCCACTTCACTTGGAACCCAGTATGTCCTTGAATTAACATTCCTCGATAAGCCGTCGAGTCTAAACACAGGGAGAGTTCCATCTTCTGTTGAACACATTTCATGGTGAAATAGTAAAGAGAGAGAGTATCCATGCAGTACAGCTTTTCAAGTTACTTATTCTCTTCCACGATGGTTAAGGCATATTTATATGCGCTCTCCGGATTTGTAAACGATTTTTGCTGATCGTTGTAAGAAATGCGCATTCTCGCGGGAAAGTAGACTCCATATCTGACACCCTTCACGTCTTGGAGCGTTTGTTTTACCTTGTAGAACTGATTTATTTTTTGGACCACTTAATAGGGGTAATCTCTAAATATTTTGAAGGTTGTCTGCTTGTATTTCAGTGGTACTCCATATTTGATATTACTCATAACCTCTTCCACACCAGAGATGTCCCAAAATTCCACAATGATCTGACGTGTGTATTCTGAGCCTGTTTGGGATTTTTGTTTGAATCTCGGAATTCGATGTGCCGCTTCAATTTTCGGAAGGTTAGGAAGATTGAGAGCTTCTTTAATTAGAACCACAGCAAACCTCCGAGGGTTATCTCCCTCGGCTTCCTCGGGTACTCCTTCTAGCCTTAGATTAAAGCGTCTCGAACGAGTTTCCAAGTCTAGGCACTTATGCCATTATGACATTTTGCCAGCTGTTTTGCAGTGAGGTCGTGCTGTGTCTTCATTTTCTTCATATCCTCGGCCATTCATCCCATCTCTTCCTCCATCTCTTTCATTGTTTTCACATATGAGGCGACAGTCTCATGCACTGCAACAAACTTCTTATTAGTGTCTTCTTCCCCCTTGTCCATTCGCTCCAATAGTTCAACTCTCACATCTTCAATTATTTTATTTACGGTGTTGATCGAATCCTGCACAGACTCAATAACTTTCAAATTGCCCGTATTCGTATTCAGCATTAGCTTATCTGTCATATCTTTCATCATTTTTTCCATGTGCGTTCCGTCCACCTTTTCATCTTTCAGTTCTCTTACCGTTTGCTTTAAGTCCTCCAAGTCTTTCTCCTTATCTGCCTTATCTGCCTTAGCTCTTGTAGACATTTCGGAAGGCAGTTTTCCTTCAAGAGCACCTTCAAAAGTCGATTCTCCAAGCTCTTCAGGCTCTTTCTCAGTGCTGCAGTATATTTTTGAAATGCTTCTCTGAGGACTCTGAGCAGAAATCGGATTCTGCATTTAAAGGGTTAAATCCAGAGTTTAATGCACAGCACTTATTGTTGATGCCATCAGCAGAGCATTCAAGGCCTCCAATAACCTTTTTTTTAAATCGGTCCCGATCTCTAGATCCAGTTTTAATGCAAAAAATCTCAAATTTTCGGGAGCCTATGTGTGGCGATTGTTACCAAAACATGGCGCCACCGGAAGCATACTTGGGCATATCATTGTTCTGTGTCAGTCATAGTGCGCGAGGCATAGGCAAAAGGCTTATTGCCTCTATCATCATTTTGAAGACATGCTGCACCCAGTCCATGTTGTGAAGCGTCACAAGGCAGTGCGACCGGTCATTTAGGATCAAAATAAGCGAGAGTTGGAGCACAAGACATCTGCTGGTTAAGAGTGTCGAACGCCCTCTGCTGTTGTTCATGCCAGGTCCAAGCCCTGTCTTTGTGGGTAAGCTGGCGCAATGGGGCTGATATTTCACTGAAGCCCGGAATAAATTTGCTCAAGTAGTTAACCATGCCAAGGAATCTTTGTAGATTGAGCACGTCCGTGGGTGCTGGGAGCTCGTTGATGGCACTGGTTTTTGCCGGATCAGTTTTTAGGCCATCCTTAGTGAACACATGGCCAATGTATTTCACCTCACTTACCCTGAATTTGTATTTTTTTAGGGTTTAACTTGAGGTTGATGGCATTAACACAGTCCAGGAACTATGTCAGATTAGCAACATGTTCTTCGACAGTGCATCCAGCAACGAGGATATCATCCACTACAAAGGAGCATGGATAACCTGCAAACAATTGCTCCATAGCTCGTTGAAATACTAGCAGAGCTTATGCCAAAAGGCATGCGAAGAAATCTGTATCACCCAAATTGTGTGCTGAAGGTAGTTAACTTAGAGGATTTGCGTTCCAGCGGAATCTGCCAGAATGAACTCTTGGCATCTAGTAATATGAATACAGTCACTTCAGCCAGCTGCGCTGCAATCTCGTCCACAGTGCGCATGAGATAGCGAGGTCATTTAATGGCTGTGTTTAAGTCCTTAGGTTTATATAAATCCGTATTTCATCCTTATTCTTCTTCGTTGCCACAACCAAGGTGGATACCCAATCCGAGGGGTCAGCGATGGGAGCAATCACACCTAGAGACACCATTCAGATTCAGATTCAGATTCCTTTATTGTCATTCAGACCTTTCGGTCTGAACGAAATTTGTTACCTTGCAGTCATAACATGTAATAAATTAAAACAAAACACACAATAAACACATTTAACATCTATTGAGTTTACTTTGAACATGGTCCCGCATAGCATGGGGAATCTTGTGAGCTGGACGAACAACTGGAATTACCTCAGGGTTAATGGTAATTATGTACTTAACGGGCAACATGCCCAGCTTGTTGTCAAACAAAGTTTTTTTATGGTGTCAGGATTTGTTGGCTAAAGTCACAGGTTGTAGTCAGATGACAAACAGAAGGGCTGAAAGAGACAAGTCCCAGGTCGCGACATGGGTCAGCACCCAGCAGAGATGGCACATCCTCACAAACAACATAGAAACTCAGATTGTGGACATGTGAGTTAAGTCAGCCACGTAGCCCGACTTGACCAATAGGGTGCATCGGACTTCCTGCAAATGGGATAAGGGAGGCAGCCATAGGAGTGACAGTCTCTGTTTTTCGTAACTTTTTCAACACAGCTAGACAGATCACTTTACACCTGGCCCCTGTGTCAACTTTCAGATAAAAGTACTTGCCATTAATGAGCAAAGCAAGCCCTGTGACCTGCGTGGTTTTTCTCCGAGAGCTTCGGTTTCCTCCCACACTCCAAAGAAGTACAGGTTTGTAGGCTCGTTATAAATGTAAATCGTCCCTAGGGTTAATGTGTGGGAATCGATGGGCGGTGCCGACTCGGTGGGTCAAAGAGGCCTGTTTCCACTCTGTATCTCTAAACTAAACTAAGCTATGACACTGTGCATGGATCAATTGTAAGCATGCATTGTCTTTCCGCTGACTGGTTGGCATGCACCTCGGTATACGTGAAAATAAACTAAACGGAATTGAACTGAACTGAAACTGACTAACTGAGGTACAGTGAAAATCTTTGTTTTACAAAGTACACACAAAGTACATACAAAGTGCACAAAAGAGTCATCACAAACGCGCTGACAAAGTTACAAAAACTACTCATCCCTTCTTTGCTCCTCCCCCCCCCCCACCCCACCGGACCCCCCTTAATTGTCGGTGGTCCCCTCACACCGGAACCCCTTTGTTCTGGGCAACGGGACGTCCACCGCGGGCCCGACTGTTGAATTTGAAAGGTGAAACCAGCAAAACTAGTTAATTACCCTTTTTTTAAACAAAAATAAATGTCATCTTTTATTACAATAATATACACAATACCAAACAAACCCACCACCATAGTACAAAATCACCCAATTATCTAAACAAATATTCTTATATACTCTTCTTATGTGCTTATAATGAAATATACTATTATACAACTATATTACAACAATTGTCAAAGATGCATTCCACCCCTTGTCGTGCCCAGCGATCCTGGAAATCCGCCAAGGTGCCCATGGACTGTGCGTAGTCCCTCTCTAGTACCATCCAAGTGTGGACGTAACCCCGGAAAAGGGGCAGGCAGCCGGCTCAGGCAGAGCCCTCTTCTGCCTGGCGCCGTGACTCGCGGATGGCCAGCTTGGCCAGGCCTGATCCCTTACCCTTGGTAACAAAGATGTGCATTACTGCAAAAAAGGCATTAGGGCTTTTAAACCTGAAAGTATGACGAAAGTAAACTTGGCAGTAATTTTCAAAGAGGAATCGGATGTTTTCTTTAAGGGCCTTTCCCACTAACGTGACTTTTCAGCGACTGTCTTCTATCTTTGAGCTTGAGGACACATGCCTGAAAAAGCACTCACGAGCTGGATACACACACACACACACACACACACACACACACACACACACACACACACACACACACACACACACACACACACACACACACACACACACACACACACACACACACACAGCAAAGGCGGGGGCCAGGGAAAGCGGGGGAGCGCTGTCTAAAATTCACACCCGCGATGAACAGGAAGGTAAAAGACGGCTGGCACAATGTACAGTAAGTCCTTTAGAGAGCGGGGGAGGGGAGAGAAGGAGTGGAGGCACTTTTAAGAAGCCAGGCCACTTATAATAAAGTTTAGAGGGCATTTAACATTACGTCGGTTTTTCTTGGCTCTGAAAACTCCAATGAGCCAATTAAAATGCCCGGTCAGCAAAGGAGATTGCCTACAGCTGCCTTAACTGCCTAGCGACCCCACTCCACTGCACTACGAGTTCAAAAGAACCATGCCAACCAAATTTGACTCAAGTAAAAATTTTTCAGCATGCTGAAAAATATTTCTCGACCAAACTGAGGCCGCAAGTATGCGGGAACTTTCCTCGAGCATGAAGAAGAGTTCCAGTGACCTGCTAGGATCTCCTAGGACCACGTGTCAACCATGCTGCGAGTTTGGAGTGCAAACTCTTCTAAACTCACAAATTAGGTCGCCACAGTGGGATAGCCCCTTTTAACTTTTGCAAGTTTGGGATGGATGTGTGGAACAACTTAACAGAGAAAGACACAAAGTGCTGGAATAACTCAGCGAGTCAGGCAGCATCTCTGGAGAACACGGATAGGGGACTTTTCGGTTTGGGACCTAAACGGTAGAGTCCCGATCCGAAACGTCACTTATGCGGGAACATGTATGGGGGAAGAAGAAAAAAATAATGAGCAGAGAATAAGAGGTGGTGGGTGGTGGGTGTCTTAAAGGTGTGAGCAGAGAGAAAGAGGGGTATAAAATGACAATAGAAGCAAGTGGCAGCAAGGTGAAACTTAATAGTGGCTGGCAGACAAATCCAGGAACAAAATCAAAAGGGGCCACTTGTCAACATAATTGTATAAAGGGTAAAAGTGTTGTAAAAACAAGCCTGAAGGCTTTGTGTCTCAATGCGAGGAGCATTCGTAATAAGGTGGATGAGTAAAAGGTGCAGATAGCTATTAATGACTATGCTATAGTTGGGATCACAGAGACATGGCTCCAGGGTGACCAAGGCTGGGAGCTGAACATCCAGGCATATACAATATTCAGGAGGGTAGACGAAAAGGAAAATGGAGGTGGGGTAGCGTTGCTGGTGAGAGAGGAGATTAATGCAATAGAAAGGAAGGACATTAGCATGGAGGATCTGGAATCGATATGGGTAGAGCTGCGAAACTCTAAGGGGCAGAAAACGCTAGTGGGAGTTGTGTACAGGCCACCTAACAGTAGTATTGGAGTTGGGGATGGCATCAAACAGGAAATTAGAAGTGCGTGCAACAAGGGTAACACAGTTATAATGGGTGACTTCAATCTGCATATAGATTGGGTGAATCAAATTGGCAGGGGTGCCGAGGCAGACATTTTCTTGGAATGTATGCGGGATAGTTTTCTAAACCAGCATGTGGAGGAACCAACGAGAGAGCAGGCTATTCTAGACTGGGTATTGAGTAATGAGGAAGGGTTAGTTAGCAGTCTTGTTGTGCGTGGCCCCTTGGGCAAGAGTGACCATAATATGATTGAGTTCTTCATTAGGATGGAGAGTGACGTAATTAAATCAGAAACAAGGGTACTGAACTTAAACAAAGGTAACTTTGAAGGTATGAGCCATGAATTGGCCAAGATAGACTGGCAGGTGAGTCTTAAAGGGTTGACAGTGGATATGCAATGGAAGGTATTTAAAGACTGCATGGATGAAGTACAAAAATTGTTCCTACCAGTTTGGCAAAAGAATAAATCAGGGAAGGTGGTGCATCCGTGGATAACGAGGGAAATCAGGGATAGTATAAAAACTAAAGATGAGGCATACAAATTGGCCAAAAAAAGCAGCCTACCAGAGGACTGGGAGAAATTCAGAATCCAACAGAGGAGGACAAAGGGCTTAATTAGGAAAGGGAAAATAGATTACAAAAGGAAACTGGCAGGGAACATAAAAACTGACTGCAAATGTTTTTATAGATATGTGAAGAGAAAGAGACTAGTTAGAACAAATGTTCGTCCCTTGCAGTCAGAAGCAGGTGAATTGATCATGGGGAACAAGGACATGGCAGACAAAATGAATAACTACTTTGGTTCTGTCTTCACAAAGGAAGACATAAATAATCTGCCGGAAATAGCAGTGGACCGGAGGTCAAATAAGATGGCGGAACTGAGTGAAATCCAGGTCAGCCGGGAAGTGGTGTTGGGTAAATTGAATGGATTAAAGGCCGATAAATCCCCAGGGCCAGATGGTCTGCATCCCAGAGTGCTCAAGGAGGTAGCCACGGAAATAGTGGATGCATTAGTGATAATTTTTCAAAACTCCTTAGATTCTGGAGTAGTTCCTGAGGATTGGAGAATAGCTAATGTAACCACACTTTTTAAAAAAGGAGGGAGAGAGAAAGCGGGGAATTACAGACCAGTTAGTCTAACATCAGTAGTGGGGAAACTGCTAGAGTCAGTTATTAAAGATGGGATAGCAGCGCATTTGGAAAGTGGTGAAATCATTGGACAAAGTCAGCATGGATTTACAAAAGGTAAATCATGTCTGACGAATCTTATAGAATTTTTCGAGGATGTAACTAGTAGAGTGGATAAGGGAGAACCAGTGGATGTGTTATATCTGGACTTTCAGAAGGCTTTCGACAAGGTCCCACATAAGAGATTAGTATATAAACTTAAAGCACACGGTATTGGTGGTTCAATAATGATGTGGATAGAGAACTGGCTGGCAGACAGGAAGCAAAGGGTAGGAGTAAATGGGTCCTTTTCAGAATGGCAGGCAGTGAGTAGTGGGGTACCGCAAGGCTCAGTGCTGGGACCCCAGCTATTTACAATATACATTAATGATTTGGACAAGGGAATTGAATGCAACATCTCCAAATTTGCAGATGACACCAAGCTGGGGGGTATAGTTAGGTGTGAGGAGGATGCTAGGAGGCTGCAGGGTGATTTGGATAGGCTGAGTGAATGGGCAGATGCATGGCAGATGCAGTATAATGTGGATAAATGTGAGGTTATCCACTTTGGTGGCAAAAACATGAGGGTAGACTATTATCTGAATGGTGGCAGATTAGGAAAAGGGGAGATGCAACGAGACCTGGGTGTCATGGTACACCAGTCATTGAAAGTAGGCATGCAGGTGCAGCAGGCAGTGAAGAAAGCAAATGGTATGTTAGCATTCATAGCGAAAGGATTTGAGTATAGGAGCAGGGAGGTTCTACTGCAGTTGTACAGGGTTTTGGTGAGACCACACCTGGAGTATTGCATACAGTTTTGGTCTCCAAATCTGAGGAAAGACATTCTTGCCATAGAGGGGGTTCAGAGAAGGTTCACCAGACTGATTCCTGGGATATCGGGACTTTCATATGAAGAAAGACTGATAGACTCGGCTTGTACTCACTGGAATTTAGAAGATTGAGGGGGGATCTTATAGAAACTTACAAAATTCTTAAGGGGTTGGACAAGCTAGATGCAGGAAGATTGTTCCCGATGTTGGGGGAGTCCAGAACAAGGGGTCACAGTCTAAGGATAAGGGGGAATTCCTTTAGGACCGAGATGAGGAAAACATTCTTTACACAGAGAGTGGTTAGTCTCTGGAATTCTCTGCCACAGAAGGTCGTTGAGGCCAGTTCATTGGCTATATTCAAGAGGGAGTTGGATATGGCTCTTGTGGCTAAAGGGATCAGGGGGTATGGAGAGAAGGCAGGTACGGGATACTGAGTTGGATGATCAGCCATGATCATATTGAATGGCGGTGCAGGCACAAAGGGCCAAATGGCCTACTCCTGCACCTATTTTTCTATGTTTCTATGTTTATCCACACGCTACAGAGATGCTGCCTGGGCCGCTCAGTTACTCCAGCAATTTGTGCCTTTTTTTTCGTATGCCAGCATCTGCAGTTCCTTGTATCCAGTTTAACAAAGAAGCAGCAATGAAATTATGAGCCACAGTTCTATGAATTCCAATAAAATTACCCGGAGAATGTCACCTTTCTCAGGCTTGTTGTAGCCATTTGAGATGTAACAATATTGATTTAAGCACTTCCTACTAGGCAGTCGGCCACAATTAATTGTTTCCTTGGACTTCCATCTCTATTTCCTATATTATTGAATACCTTTAAAACATTAGTCACAAACAGGCGTTTATGCACTCAGAGAACTTGCCAGCTCATTAGTATTTGAAGGCTGTGCCTTTGCAAAGAAATCTTTCAGTGTTCCTGTAAATTGCATTTTTTTTAAATAAGGAAATAATTGCAAGGCGACTGAAACAACTCATCCCCTTGCCCACTGATTTCCTTCACTGTGTTTATCCTGGCCTTCAGCCGCTCCCCAAACCCACCTACTTCCTCGCCAATGCACATGCTGAGTTCCACAGAGCAATTTGGATCAACTTTCAGCCCACACTAAAACATATTCAGGTATTAGGAGGAGGAACATTTAACCTTTTAAGAATAATTTCAAAGCGGAGATTGACGGATTCGCGATTAGTGCAGGCGTCAGGGGTTATGGGGAGTAGGCAGGAGAATGGGGTTGAGAGGGACAGGTAGATTAGCCATTGATTGAATATACTTGCAGAGTAGACTTGATGGGCTCAATGGCATAATTCTGCTCAAATAATTTATGAGCTTATGAACCTTATTCCAGTTTTTGCTGGTCACACTCGAATGCAAAACGAGAATATGGCGGCACGGTGGTGCAGCGGTAGAGCTACTGCCTTACAGCACCATAGACCCGAGTTTGATCCTGACTACGGGTGCTGCCTGCATGGAGTTTGCACGTTCTCCCTGTGGCCTGCGTGGGTATTCTCCGAGATCTTCGGTTTCCTGCCACACTCCAAAGACGCACAGGTTTGTAGGTTAATTGGCTTGGTGTGAATGTAAATGGTTCCTCGTGTGTATAGGGTAGTGTTAATGTGCGGGGATCGCTGGCCAGTGCGGACTCGGTAGGCCAAAGGGCCTGTTTCCGCGCTGTATCTCTAAACTAAACTAAACTAAACCAAACGAATAGGTGTCATTTAATATCTAGTTTAGTCCTGGCTTTAAAACTTGAGAGTTGAATTATCACTTCCTATTACATTCATTCCATATCTTTTGCACTGATTTACGAGCTGTATCTCTTGTTTTCAGCCCATGCCACTAGCTTCAATTATTTTAGCTGCAGGGGGGCTATTTTTGCAATGGCTGCGCCAAGTCCCATGTGTTTCTACATTGAGAAAAAACAACCTCGCATCAGAATCTTTCCAGCCCATATTATACTGAAGAACCAATATGTGTTCAGATAATACACATGACTCAGATCAACACACTTCAAGTTTAGTTTAGTTTAGTTTAGTTTAGTTTAGTTTAGTTTAGTTTAAAGACACAGCATGGAAACAGGCTCTTCAGCCCAACTAGTCCGAATCGACCGGCGATCCCCGCACACTTTCTTACACACTCTAAGGGCAATTTTTTGTATTTACACCAAGCCAATTAACCTATAGACCCGTACGTCTTTGGAGTGTGGGAGGAAAACAAAGATTTTCTGAAAAAAACCCATGCAGGTCAGTCACGGTTGTGCAGCGGTAGAGTTGCTGCCTTACAGCAAAATACAGCACCGGAGACCCGGGTTCGATCCGACTACGGGCGCTGTCTGTACGGAGTTTGTATGTTCTACACGTGACCTGCGTGGGTTTTCTTTGAGATCTTCAGTTTCCTCCCACATTCCAAAGACGTACAGGTTTGTAGGTTAATTGGCTTGACTAATTGGCTTGATAAGAATGTAAAAATTGTCCGGTATAAAATTGTCCAACTTCCAGTATAGTCCCTGGTGGACTCTTCGGAAGGTACAAAGTACAAGGTACAAGGTCACAGGGAGAACCTACAAACTCTGTACAGACAGCACCCGTAGTCAGGATCAAACTCAGGTCTCTGGCACTGGAAGCGCTGTAAGGCAGCAACTCTTCCACTGTGCAACCATGTTGCCCTGGATTCTGGCAAAACCTCCCCTTGGGAAGGACTGACTTAAATGGTGTTAAATGAATTATTACTTGATGGAAAATATTAAGTACTGCGGAATAGGATATTAATGCAGAGGTATTAAAAAATATCTTAAGGTATTAGGAATATGAGATCTTGCACATCAGGGAAATACCATATAAAGTTCAGTACATCCAGTGTTGTTTTTGGAGGTCAAATAATAATGAATGTTATATATATTAGGCAGCTGTTCCTTTTATTGAGGCCTACTATTACCAATGAATCTGGATTGGAAAAAAAAAACATTAATAATTATTCGCAGACACAAGGAACTGCAGATGTTGGTTTTGAAAAAAAATCATGCAATGCTGGAGTCACTCAGCAGGTCAAGTGGTATCGTTGGAGAACATGGATAGGCGACATTTTGGGTTGGGACCCTTCTTTGCAGTCTGAAGCAGGGTCCCAACCCAACACATCACCTATAGGGCCCTCATTCCCCTCAGTCCCATTCTACTGTCTTCTTCCCATAACCTTTGATCTTCTTCTTGCAAATGAAACATAAACCGAAGGAATAATTAGAGCTCAAGCCGGGTGTTGAGCAGCCAGGTAGTTGTCTCTGCGTCAATGTCTGCCAGGCCCTGAGCTCCGCTTGGTGGGTGGTAGAGTGGGCACCCAGAGATGGCATGGTTGGCTGTTTGATACCCTTACTAATCAAGAAGCTGTGAAATTCTACTTTAAAAATACCCAATGATTTGGCCTCCACCGCCATGTGTGGCCATGAATTCCAGATTCACCACCCTCTGACTTAATAAATTCCTCCTCATCTCCTTTCTGAAGGTGCGTCCTTTTATTCTGAAACTGTGCCCTCTGGTTCTAGACTCTCCCAATAGCGGAAACATCGCTGGTGCCAGAGACCCGACTACGGGTGCTTGTCTGTACAGAGTTTGTACATTCTCCCCGTGATCTGTGTGGGTTTTCTCCGGGCGCTCTGGTTTCCTCCCACACGCCAAAGATGTACAGGTTTGTGGGTTAATTGGCTTGTTATAATTGTAAATTGTCCCTGGTGTGTGTAGGCTAGTGTTAGTGTGCAGAGATCGCTGGTCGGCGAGGACTCAGTGGGATGAAGGGCCTTTTTCCGCGCTGTATCTCTAAACTAAATTAAACTACCTGTGTTGCTTGGATAGCACACAAAAACAATTTTGTTCACTGTACACTTGACAATAAAAAAACAATACCGACACCAATCTTTAAACAATAGCAACTCTCACAAATGGTGACCATGTAAAGGCTGCATTGCAACAGCCTATATATTAATAGCCTTCTGATTAATTTTACTGATTGTATGCCTCCTTGTCATCTTCCCCTCAGCTAACAATGAAACATTTTCCATTTCCTTATCTTCGTCAACTTTGATCTGTCTTGAAAACATCCAGTGAATCTGCATACCTTATCCTTCCATATCTCTAGACTCCCCCTCCCCGACTCTCCGTCTGAAGAACAAGAACGGTCTTGACGCAAAACGTCACCTATTCCTTCTCTCCTGAGATGCTGCCTGACCCGTTGAGTTACTCCAGCATTTTGTGTCAATCTTCAGCTTATATATTTCTTGACTTTTAGAGTCATAGAATCATAGAGTGATACATTGTGGAAACATGCCCTTCAGCCCAACTTGCTCACACTGGCCAACATGTCCCAGCTATACTAGTCCCACCTGTCTGCGTTTGGACCATATCCCTCCAAACCTGCCCTATCCATGTACCTAACTAACTGTTTTTAAACGTTGGGACTGTCCCTGCCTCAATTACCTCCTCTGGCAGCTTGTTCCATACACCCACCACTTGTGCTACCAGGAATGGAAATGCATGGCAGTGTGTGCTTCCAGGGCCACATTGACTTGCAAATGCCCCACAAATGCTTCACAAGCCATTCATATTGCATCAAAACTGTTGTGTTGAAATAAAATAGGACACACATTTTGCAGACAAGTTCATGCAAGTTTGGAATTTTAGTGGCCAACTGGAGAAGTTCCAAACTTGCTGACCATAAGTTGCAAATCTCCCCCTCCTTCATCCCAAGTATTTTTTAAATTGCAGAGTTGTATACGGTATTTCCCTGATTGACAAGAGCCTTTGGCTTCTGTGGATAGATGTTGAAGAAGAGAGAATCAATCCAACAGCCAGCCATCGAGGCCATAATGAGACCGTGGAATTCCCCAAGAGAGTCATCTGCCTCTTTGCAAGGAGAACTTTGCAAGAGAGGGAAAAATTGAGCAGAACAAAATGGAATTTATGGAGACATGAGGAACTGCAGATGCTGGAATCTTGAGTAAAGTGTTGGAGGAACTCAACGGGCCATAGTCGTAGAAGCATACAGCGCGGAAACAGGCTCTCTGGCCCAACTTGGCCTTGACAACCAAAATGCCCACCATTATTTTTCTGCTGACCGGTTACCATGCAACAAAAGCTTTTCACCGTACCTCGGTACACATGACAATAAATAAAACAACACCAAAAGTATGCCCCATATGGTCTACTCCCATCTGCATGCACTTGGCCCATATCCCTCCAAGAGGTTCAGGTAACATTTGTAGAGAGAATGGGTCGGCCCTTCTTCAGATTATTGAGCTCATCGATATAATTATAGAAACATAGAAAAATAGGTGCAGGAGTGGGCCATTCAGGCCTTCGAGCCAGCACCGCCATTCAATATGATTATGGTTGATTATCTAAAATCAGTACCCGTTCTTGCTTTTTCCCCCCATATCCCTTGATTCCCATAGCCCTTAGATCTAAATCTAACTCCCTCGTGAAAACATCCAGTGAATTGGCCTCTACTGCCTTCTGTGGCAGAGAATTCCACAGATTCACAATTATCTAGGTGAAAAAGGTTTTTCCTCATCTCCGTCCTATTTTGCCTACCGCTTATTCTTAAACAGTAACCCCTGGTCTGGACTCCCCCAACACCGGAAACATTTTTCCTGCAGCTAGCTTGTCCAATCATTTAAGAATGTTATATGTTTCTATAAGATCCCCTCTCATCCTAAATTCCAGTGAATACAAGCCCAGTCGATCCATTATTTTATCATATGTCAGTCCCGACATCCCAGGAATGGTAAACATAGGCTGCACTCCCTCAATAGCAATAATTTCCTCCCTTAAATAGGTGACCAAAATGACACACAATACTCCAGGTGCGGTGTCACCAGAGCCTCGTACAACTGTAGTAGGACCTCCTTGCTCCTGAGCTCGAATCCTCTCGTAATGCTATTAGCTTTCTTCACTGCCTACTGGACCTGCATGCGTACTTCAGGAGATTTAACCTCAGGATCCATTCTCAAACCAGGGCAAACATCTGCACCGGGCATCTTCAATATGAACGTCACATTCAGAGCAACTGAATTAGTTGTCCATTTAAAGCAGATACATTTCCCAAAATAACCAGGCATGGGATTGAAACACATGGACACGATATGAAGAATTCATTGATTTCGTTCAGGTTAGCTCATTCACACACTGGAATGTATTATGTGGATAGGGGAATTAAAGCATCACTTTTCAAATGTTTATAAGGTATTGGAATGTTTGTTTGGGCACTGCGTGCTGCAGATGAAATGTTTCTAGTCCAAAAAAAAAGGCATTCCTTGAGAAAGATCATAACAAGTGCTTTTTTTATATCAAAGGGTGCATTTTTTCAGTTACACTGGAAACGTTGTCCATCAGATTGAAAAGCTGACAGGATCTTATTTTCCAGAATATTTTAAATTAAGCTATTCTAAGCAGGATTATAGACCTGCTAAGTGACACAAGTTGCTTCGATATAAATATTGGAACTGAAAAATCTTTAATATAGCTGCATCAATGACAATGACAAATAATGGAAGTGGACATTTAATTTGCTGGATTTTGAAACCCATCCATCACACTTCATGTAAATTTTGATGCTTCTGGGTCACTGCTCCAAAAAAAATTAACACATTTTTTGTCCTCTCGCTAAATCTACGAGTAAATCACTCGGTCTCTGGAATTCAGTCAAGGGCTTGTCACAAGCTCAGGGCCTGCAAACTTCAGCATCTCTGCTTGGGAGAGCATAGAGTCATAGTCACACAGCATGGCAACAGGTCCTGCAACCCAACTTGCCCATGTAAATAGCTTGTTCTAAGCTTTCTCCCAGTCTAGTTTCAGGCAATAAAATACTGAGTCAAGCACTTGAGCATCTAAACTTTCTTTTGGAAAAACACAATAACAGTTCCCACTACTATATATAACCACCGCAGGTTTGTTCCTTGTATCTGCTTGGCCAAGCCCTCTTAGCCTTGTTCAAGCAGAGACACTCCAGAAGGTCATGCAGATCCAAGCGCCCTCCCAGAAGATCAGCACGGGACCTTGTGGGAGCAGCCTTTTATAGGTCCCCGAACCTTGAGGGGCTGAACCACATGGGGGTGGTCTCTATACAGTCCAATAACAGGTGTCGATTAACACAGTACATGATAGACATTTCTCTAACCCAATAATACAGTGACTAATACAATATATCTGACAAAGTTTCTAGATGCAACTTAAAAGAGTTGAATTATGCAACATGTGCCTAGACATTCAAGAAACCCAGACAAGGCTCACCACTTAAACCAATCAACATCTAGCAGAGTAAAGCTTTGCAACAATATTTACAATGTGTATGTCTGGTTTGTATTCACCCAATCCATTCCATGCAATTTACACCTAATTGTCAGAATCTGCAGATGTTCAATTCTCTTCCTGCAACTCTTACCTAGGCTCTAGACACACTGGCATCATTCTGCAGCTCGTCACATTTCTGCAGAAGGCACATTTAAATTGACCAATTGGCCTAGCAGCCCAGAAGCATTTACTTAATTTTAGTGTCCTGGCATCTCCAATTTGACCTGAATTAACACCCACACTGACCAACATGTCCCATTGACACTACTACCACATGCCTGTGTTTGGCCCATATCCCTCTAAACCTGTCCAATTCATGTACCTGTTTAAATGTTTCTCAAACATTGCAATAGTTCCTGCCTCAACTACCTCCTCCGGTAGCTCGTTCCACAACCCTCCACTCTTTGTGTAAAGAATTACCCCTCAGATTCCTATTAAATCTTTCCCCCCCTCACCTGAGACGTATGTGTCTGGTTCTCGATTCCCCTACTCTGGAGAGACTGTGCGTTTACCTGATCTATTCCTCTCATGATCTTGTACACCTCTTTACAATCACCCCTCATCCTCTTGCGCTCCAAGGAATAGAGTCCCAACCTGCTCAAACTCTGCAAAGAGCTCAGGCCCTCGAGTCCTGGCAACATCCTCGTAAATCTTCTCTGCACCCTTTCCAGCAAGTCCAGTAACCTCTGAAGCTGCCAAGCCAATCTGGTCAAGCCGGCTTTCTATCAACAAAAGATCATGCTTTGGTTACACTGCTTGCTGTGATATTCTCGGCAGATTGGGGCACAGAGTGCAAGCTATCCGGGGTAAGATGGGGAGCTTTATCTGTTTGATTACACCCGCCCCTCTCCACCGATCCCTGAGGCGCTAGTCATAGGTCACCAGGCTGAAAAACAAACTTCCACCATTCACCCTCTGCTTCCTTTCATGAAGTCAATTCTCCATCCAGTCGGAAATCTTTCCCTGGATCCCATGCGATCTAGCCTTCCAAAGCAGCCTACCCTGCAGAACCTTGTCAAATGCCTTACTGAAGTCAAAATAGACAATGTAGTTACTTCTTCAAAAATCTCAATCAGATTCATAAGGTGCAATCTCCCACATACAAAGCCATGTGGACCGTCTCTCATCAGCCTGTCTATCCAAATGCCTATATATCAAATCCATCAGAATCCTCTCTATGAACCTGCCTACCTTGGACGTAAGGCTCACTGGTCTCTTGTCCCCAGATTTTTCCTTGAAGCCCATCTGCAATAGAGGCACCGCATTAGCCACCCTCCAGTCATCCAGCACCTCACCCATGACTACTGATGATTTATTTATCATGGGTAGACATGGATGGCAGAGAATAGGGGTGACACTGTGGTGTAGTGGTAGAGATGCTGCCTTACAGCGCCAGAGACCCGGGTTCAATCCTGACGATGGGTGCTGTCTGTACGGAGTTTGTACGTTCTCCCCGTGACCTGCGTGGGTTTTCTCCGTGTGTTCTGGTTTCCTCCCACATTCCAAAGACATACAGGTTTGTAGGTTAATTGGCCACCGTTCCTAGTATATAGGATAATACGAGTGTACAGAGATCACTGGTCGGTATGGCTTCTGTGGGCTGAAGGGCCTGTTTCGGCGCTGTATCTCTAAACTAAACTAAACTAAACTAAAAAAAAAAACATTTTTCTCCACCAGGGCACCTGCAATTTCTTCTCTATGTTCCTATAGTACCCTCGGATATAGCTGATCATCCCCGGGAGATTTATCTACCTTCATATGCCTTATAATGTCCAGCAAACACCTCCACTGCATACAGATTGTCCTCAGGACATCTCCATTATCTGTCCCACATTCTGTAATCTTCTCTAATTCTCATTGTGGACCTTACCCATCTGCTGCGACTCCACACAGAGATGACCACTTTGGTTTCTGAGGGTTAGGAGGGATATGGGCCAAACGCAGGCTGGTGTGACTGGTGTAGCTGGGACATATTGGCCGGTGTGGGAAAGTTGGGCCGAAGGGCCTGTTTCCCTGCTGTATGACTCTATGACACTATGGCAAACATCTTTAAAATTTAAATATTTACTAAGTCACTTTATAACCTTTTTCATTGCCCGTTTTAGTCATCCAACCAAAAGCAAAAAAATAACATTGGAATCAATTTCATTTCTTGAATAAATCCATTGATAAATCAATACAAGTTTTGACAGTCCTGTACTAGCAAAATAATGGTTGCTAAAAAAATACCAATATCATTCCAGCGAGTCATTGCTCCATCGTAAAATGCATTTTACAACCTACTTTATCCTGAAATTAATAAAGAATTGAAAATATCATGGATTTAGTCCTACCGATTTATCTTATTAAAATTTTTTAAACTTAATTGCTTTCACTTGTGTTTCCCCTGAGGTCTCTGAATCTTGTCAGTGAAACCCAAGTGAAAGCAATTTAGCTTAAAAAATGTTCATAAAATAAATTGGGCATGATTTGGGTACATGATTTTGTACACTTCTAGTAGATCACCCCTCTTTCTCCTGCGCTCCAAGGAATAGAGTCCCAGTCTGCTCACCCTATAGCTCAGACCCTCAAGTCCGGGCAACATCCTCGTAAATCTTTTTTTGCACCTTTTCCAGCTTGACAACTGTGAGCAGCGGTAGAGTTGCTGTCTTACAACGCCAGAGACCTGGTTTCCTGTACGGGTGCGGTCTGTACAGAGTTTGTACGTTCTCCCTGTGACTGCATGAGTTTTACCCTGGTGCTCCAATTTCCGCCCACACGCCAAAGATTTACAGATCTGTCGGTTCATTGGCTTTGGTAAAATTATAAATTGTCCCTAGTTCGAGTATGAAGGGGGATCGCTGGTCGCCGCGGACCCGGTGGGCCGAAGGGCCTGTTTCCGCTCTGCATCTCTGTCTGCTGAGGTCGATTTCCACCAGCAAAACCACCTCTCCAAACTGTTCTAAACCAGTTGAACCACAACTCGTTTAGGAAAATTTAGTAGAACCGTGAGTGTAGAAGTTCAATGAGGTAACCACCAATATTCTGTCAGTTGGGACAAGCTTCTTTATTGTGCTGAACAAAATAAGTATGAATCCAGGCAGTCGGTTGTTCCATGGTAGTTCAGTCTTGATACTCAGTGAAACAAACTCAAGATCTGATCCATGAATGAATATTACATCCTTGATTCTGAGAATATACTATGTTGCAAGATCAAATTCATTTGGTAGTCCTCTGAGACCACGCTACCTAAAATTCAGATACAGTTTCTTTCCACTTCAGCCCACAGACTGATCAATGTTATTTTATGGGCTAATTTTGACATTTTATGGGTTGATCACCAACACAAAATTCAGCGTGCAGTGTAATCACAGCTGCTGTAAATCTATCTCATCACTTAGTAACAAAGCATGTTTGGAAATTCTGGGTCAAAAATAGTCCACAGGGACCAACTACAGCTGTGTATCAAACAATCCCGTGGAACCACAGTTGCAATACAGTGTGGAGAGCCAGGATTTAGCAATGATTTCCCTGGTTATTATAATGGATAGCACCAGGGAGCAACAAAACTATTAAGTGTAGGAAGGAACAGGAGATGCTGGTTTCACACCGCAGATAGACATAAAACGCTGGGGTAACTCAGCGGGTCAGGCGGCATCTCTGAAGAAAAGGAGTAGGTGACGTTTTGGGTCGAGGCCCTTCTTCAGACTGATGGATGGTTTGTGAGGTGATTGCACCAAAGTGTACTACTGTTGCATCAGTTTACTGCCGAGATGCAGTTTTATGCGACTTTGGTTAGGCCACATTTGGAACATAGCCCTTCTTTGGTCGCCAAGTGAGATTGGACGCATTGAATTGTTTGCTCTGGAAAGGCAGACCCAATCTGAAGAAGTTTACTCAACCCGAGACATCACCTATTCCTTTTCTCCAGAGATGATGCCTGACCCGCTGAGTTACTCCAGTTTTACATATTTATCTTAAGAACAAAACTATTAATGGGTCCAAACAATATCTGGCTATCAAACCAGGCTCCTGCATTCATGGGTCACGTGTGTTGCCAGCTGCAGTTAGGCTGAATTAAAATGGAGACCCTGGTTCGATCCTGACAGTGGGTGCTGTCTGTACGGAGTTTGTACGTTCTCCCCATGACCATGTGGGTTTTCTACGAGATCTTTGGTTTTCTCCCACACTCTAAAGATGTACAGTGTGTGTTGGGTAGTGTTAATGTGCAGGGATCATTGGTCGGCATGGACTCGGTGGGCCGAAGGGCCTGTTGCCGCACTGTATCTCTAAACTAACCTAAACCAAATACAGACAGAAACTTGAAAGTGCGCACTGCCATACTCAGGAATAGCTTCTTCCTGTCTATTACCAAGTTTCTCAATCGCCTTTCCTTAAGCTAGGGTGATATTCCATTCACCACTACCCTATTGAGGACATTTGACACTGTCTAAGGGACCAATGCGCTACAATGCAGTGAACTATATTCTGCACCCTTTGCTCTATCTATTGTACTTGCGTTTGAACTGTTTGTATTTATGTATGGTATGTCTGATCCATTTGGAAAGCATGCCAAACAATGCATTTCGCTGTACCCCGGTACATGTGACAATAACAAACCTAAAGCTAAACCTAAAATGAAAGACTGCTCCTTGCATGTCTCCATAGAAGTCATCGGGCGCCAGTTAGCAACACTAGACACTATGGTGGCCAGTGTGAAGAGTGGCGGCAGGGACTAGAGTCATAGATAGAGTCAAAGAGTCTTACAGCGTGGAAACCAGCCTTTCAGCACAACATGCCCACACTGATCAACATGTCCCAAATACTCATCGAATCGTTTAATTCACTTTATTATTGTCACGTGTACCAAGGTACAATTAAAAACTTTTGTTATGTGCTATCAAGACAAAGAAAAGACGATACATGTATACAATCAAGCCACCCACAGTATACAGACAGGATAAGAGTACAGTATTTAGTTTAGTTTAGAGATACCAAACAGCAGCAGGCCTACCAAGTCTGCGATTCCTGAACACTAGCACTATCCTATACAATAGGGACAATTTTTACGATGTGGGAGGAAACCGGAACACCCGGGGAAAACCCACGCAGGTCAAAGAGAGAACAAATTCTGTACTGACAGCACCCATAGTCAGGATTGAACCCGGGTCTCAGGTGCTGTAAGTCTACCGCTGTGCCACCGAGCTGTGATGATTATCGTAATGATTAGAGCCAGGATGTTTCGGCACTAAAAATCTCTGAAATAGGCAGGCAAAAAGGCATAATAAAATTACAAAAAACTGAAGAAAAAGGCACATTGTCAAAAAAAGGCATAAAAAGGCATGTATTCCCACCGCCAAAATATGGTTAAAGATGATAATATAAAGGTATACTACATGAAATGACCAAAGTTGCCTGGTTGCACTTAATTACTAGCATTTTTTTCAAATTATTTGGTGTTAAACTATGCCGTCTGTCAGACAGAATATGCTTCAGTTGTGAAAAACTTTTATCAACTTCAGCAGAGGTCACTGGTGCATACCCGAAACAAGCTACAGACAGTATGTTCATGTCAATATCTTGTGCATTATAACTACCTTTGAGAACTTTAGCTATGTTTTGTATTTCTTCAAGATCTTTGTTAGCTAAAATCACTCTCTCACATTTTCCTTGTATGTCTTTACCTACATCGCCAAGAATTTTACGAATATCGTCAGTTACTTTGTTGAAAACCTGCAAGTTATTCACTAATGTTTTGCCACGTTTCTCAAGGGAAGCTTGTGGGACATTTGCACAATTGGAAGCAATAAACACAAGATCGCAGTGGAGGGACTTTTTCGTCATGATTTCACTGACGATCCTGACTGCAGCAGATTCTTCTTCTTCAAAACAGTTGACGATTTATTTTATCTTTTCAAAATTTGCAGCATAGTAGAGTACAGCAGAGAGCCATGTACCCCACCTAGTCAAAACAGGCTGAGGAGGTAGCGGAATCTCGGGTGCCATTTCCTTGAACAACTGCACACGTGACGGTGCTTCGAGGAAGATTTTCTTGACATTGGAAACTAGGCGATCGACATTTGGAAACAAGCTACGTATGTGCTTGGCAAATCTATGAAGTCTTTGAGCTAAGCATGTCAAATGCTACATTTTGGGGAATAAAACTGAGCACGAGCTGCTTTATTCATGTACAGAGCTGCATCAGTCACAAACAGAAGAACATTCTCGTGGTTTATACTTTCTGGCCAAAGTACAGCTAGTGAAGATGTAAACAACTGAGCAATAGTTGAGCTGTTTGACTTCTCCAATACTTCCGATGTCAACAAATACTGAGCCTGTTATTGATGGTTGACCTGCCTCCAGTATACCAATGACCACATTGGCAACATTCTCCCCACAGCATTGGTTGTCTTGTCTATTGAGATCCATATTTTGTTGCATGCAAAAAAAGGCTGATTTAGGCACTTGATCGTGAAAAAGGCATTATCCTGGTGAAATCATAAAAAAGGGCATGAAAAGGCACATCTCTAATTTCGGCACAACAATGTTGAAGTTGATGTCAACATAATTTTTCCGTAATAATGACTCGCTTGGTATATGTTCTTCTGTGCATTTCTCTAAAAAACCTCTGAGAGATTTGTTTTCGCATTTCCACAGTTGAATTCCAGCATCAATGAATGCCTTGCACAGATCACTCGAAAACCCAGATTTGTGACTGGAGCCAGCAGTAAATGTAGTGCGGAGACAAGCTTGGGTATTTCGCTTGGGTAGTCTACACCCCAGCGGTATCAACATTGACTTCTCTAATTTTAGATCGCCTTTGTCTTCTCCCTCCTCCCCCTCCCTTTCCCAGCTCTCCTACTAGTCCTACTGTCTCCTCCTCTTCCTTTCTTTTTCCCGCCCCCCCCCCACCCATCAGTCTGAAGAAGGGTCTCAAACCTAAACGTCGCCTATTCCTTCTCTTCATAGATGCTGTCTCATCCGTTGAGTTTCTCCAGGATTTTTTGTCTACCTTCGATTTTTCCAGCATTTGCAGTTCTTTCTTAAATAGATCTTGGAAAAAACTGAACCAGTGGGCAGCAGCACGAACGAATGAACGAGCGATGGTGGTGCCCCCGGTTTCGCCCCGGTGGTGGAAACTTTCTGGTAAGTTCTATTGTTAACTTATTAATATTAATGTGTTAACATAGAAAACGCCATTGTAATCATGGTACAACTAGAGAAAATAGCACGACTTTTTGGCAAAATGGCAAAAAAAGGCTGATTTAGGCACTTGATCGAGAAAAAGGCATTATCCTGGTGAAATCATCAAAAAAGGCATGAAAAGGCACATGGCATTTATGGCAAAATCCAGGCTCAAGTAATGATTTACCCTTTAAAGGTATATCATCACCACGGGGGGGGGGGGTGGTCACATGATTATGAAACGTTTAAATTTTGCCATAGTTGTTTTATTATTCTGGCAACAATGAGTTATGACCACAAAATGGGAAGTTAATTACCACGGTCATTTCTGATGGAGAGAGACTTGTATAAGTCGCAGAGAAATATGAGGGCATCGACATGCTAAGATGAAACATCTGGTATATATTGCCCTTGGTCTGTGAGCTATCCTTAATGCTGGGGATTGAAAGTGACAGGATTAAGAGAGAGAGTGTTAGTGAGAAGTGATGGCTCCTGCAGGAAAGCAATTGGAAAGCACTGTAGATCCAATTTTCTTGAACTAAGTGAAACATGATCCTGCTACTGCTGAGATTTCATCAGTCACGACACACTGTGTACCCTGACATGTTCAATTGGTGAGTTTGCTTAAAATGGACCTCAATTGAAGTTGCATGAGAAAACCTCCTTACTGAATGAACATGGCATGAAATGTTCCTCGGCATTTCCCATTTCAACGCCAGCCTGATCACAGGAATGATCCCTGGAATTAGTACATTAACCTATGGTGAGCGTTTGACACCACTGGGCCTATACTCGCTGGTGTTACGCCAGCGAATGAGGAATTCACAACAGAGGAATGAGGGGGGACGTCATTGAAACATACAGAATAGTGAAAGGCCTGGGTAGAGTATATGTGGAGAGAATGTTTCGACTAGAATTTCTTTAGTCAGAGGGTGGTGAATCTGTGGAAGACTGGTGAGGGAGTCAGTGGATATATTTAAAGCAGAGATAGATAGATTCTTGATTCGCACAGTGTCAGAGGTTATGGGGAGAAGGCAGGAGAATGGGGTTGAGAGGGAAAGGGATTGAATGGCAGAGTAGACTTGATGGGCTGAATGGCCTAATTCTACTCCTGTCACTTATGATCTTATATTGTGATATTATTATCGATATGAAATTATGTACATCATTCAATTTATTTACTTTATTTAGTTTATTGTCACGTGTACCGAGTTACAGTGAAAAGCTTTTGTTACGTGCTATCCACTTAGATTACAACTGAGCCATTCACAGAGTATAGATACATGATAATGAACAATGTTTAGTGCATGGTAAAGCCAGCAAAATCGGATCAAGGATAGTTCGAGGACTATTCTAGCCATTGAAACTACTATACCCCAAAATCACCGTGAATGATGAGGAATGTGTGGGAAGGAACTCCAGATGCTGATTTACACCGAAGATAGACACAAAATGCTGGAGTAACTCAGCAGGCCAGGCAGCATCTCTGGAGAGAAGGAATGGGTGACGTTTCGAGTTGAGACTGAATAATGCCCCTGTCCCACTTAGGAAACCTTAACGGAAACCTCTGGAGACTTTGTGCCCCACCCAAGATTTCCATGCAGTTCCCGGAGGTTCCCGGACGTTTGTGTCAATATCGACCATTAGGGAGACAAACAAAAACCTCCAGGAACCTCCGGGACCCGCACGGAAACCTTGGGTGGGGCGCAAAGTCTCCAGAGGTTTCCGTTCAGGTTTCCTAAGTGAGAAAGGGGCATCAGGGTCATCTTGACCCTTATTCACTCTCCCTGAAAGGTCACCCAAGTCTGAAGATGGGTCTCGACCCGAAGCATTACCCATTCCTTCTCTCCAGAGATGCTGCCTGTCCCGCCGAGTCACTCCAGCATTTTGTGTCTATCTTTACCATTGGTAATGGGCAGCAGTGAAAATTGCAGGAGTGTTTGCACTTTTGAAAATCGTAGTTAAAATGTAGAACAGTACAGCACAAGAACAGCCCCTTCCGTTCACATTGTCTGTGCCGAACATGATGCCAAGACCATCTCTGATCTATCTGTGCATAACCCATTTCCTTCCATTCCTTGCATATCCATGTGCCTGTCCAAAAGCCATTATTCAAAGTCCAGTCGGCCCCCGTGTTGGGAGTGCTGCAACTGTCCCCATGAACCAACGTCCCTCTCCTCATCTTGCCATCTTTGTATTCCGGGGGGGGACTCCTGCAGCCGACCTTGAATGCGCTGGAAGCATTACCGCTGTTCACCCACCTAACGGCCCATGCTCCTTGCTTCTGACTTCCCCACCTCCCTCCAGGTTTAGTTTAGTTTAGAGATACAGCATGGAAATGGGCCCTTCATCCCACAGAGTCTACACCGACCAGCGATCCCCGCACAGTTACACTGACCAATGAATCTTCGGGTGGGTTACCGGTCCCGCCGTTCGACGAGCCTTTGGCCTCCGGTTCTATGTTTTATGTGCAATGGGTTAATTTGAGGAAGGACATCCTTGCTATTGAGGCAGTGCAGCGTAAATTCTCAAGGTTAATCCCCGGGATGGTGGGACTGCCACATGAGGAAAGATTGGAAAGACTGGGCTTGTTTTCACTGGAATTTAGAAGGATGAGAGGAGATATTACAGAAACGTATAAAATTATAAAAGGACTGGACAAGCTAGATGCAGGAAAAATGTTCCCAATTTTGGGGGAATCCAGAACCAGGGGCCACAGCCTAAGAATAAAGAAGAGGCCATTCAAAACTGAGATGAGAAAAAACTTTTTTACCCAGAGAGCTGTGATTTTGTGGAATTCTCTGCCACACAAGGCAGTAGAGGCCAATTCACTGGATGGATTTAAAAGCGAGTTAGATTGGGGCTAGCGGAATCAAGGGATATGGGGAGAAGGCAGGCACGGGTTACTGATTGTGGATGATCAGCCATGATCACAATGAATGGCGGTGCTAGCTCCAAGGGCCAATTGGCCTCCTCCTCCACCTATTTTCTACGTTTCTTTGTTTCTACGTTTAAGTTTCACTGTTATTTTTGTTGTTTCACTGTACTTCGGCACGCGTGACAATAAACTCAACTAAACTAAATTAAACCAAAAGTCCATGCAATGAAAATCACAGTAGCTACATGTTTAGAAGAAGCACCTCCCACTAGCTAAAGCACAACCTCGGGATATTGGGGTGTCTTTGAGTAGCCTGTAATATATTGAAATGCTGTCGATTCAGATTTCCTGATATGTCAGCAAATTGTGTTTTTAAGTGTGTGCAGAAAAGCAAGAAACATGAATGATTTTCTCCTAGTTCTAGTGATATTGTTCAATAATAGTCATCGTGTGCATCTTTCAACTCCACTTTCGTTACAACAAGTGGGAATCACCCTGTGGTCCGAAGGTATGACTTTTAAGGGCAACATTTTAATATTAGAATTTAGCTAACCTGTTTTACATGACAAACCTAGTGTCAGCAACTATTGTATATATCAGTTCTGAATACCATAAGCTGCCATACTAGTGTGTTTACACTAGTATGATCTGTATGATTGCTGTTGTATTAAGACTATAAACTGTATTTTTAACAATGTCAAATGAAATTAGATATTAACCATGTTTTTTGCACTAAATCCAGGGATCTCTCCTTGTCTCCAACAGCCTCTTTCCACCCTGGCCATCATTATGTGCATTAGTGTTCTCTAGTATCCCTAGACTATGAGTTTTTAATAGATTCCCATGTAGTTGTTTGGGGCTGTACCAGTCCAGTTTGGAGCCCCACAGACCCTGTTTTAAAGCTTGACTGAGTGTAACCATCAGGATGCCTTTTCAAATGTTCTCTTGACCAATTCCAGGTATGTACAGTCATAGAGTCATTGATTTATACAGTACATAAACAGGCCCTTCAGCCCATGCTGATGCAGCTGCTTAACTGTTCCCTCTAACCTTTGGCACGTACATTTATAAGAAACATAGAAATAGGTGCAGGAGTAAGGCATTCGGCCCTTCGAGCCAGCACCGCCATTCAATATGATCATGGCTGATCATCCAAAATCAGTACCCCATTCCTGCTTACTCTCCATATCAATAGACAATAGACAATAAACAATAGGTGCAGGAGTAGGCAATTTGGCCCTTCAAGCCAGCACCGCCATTCAATATGATCATGGCTGATCGTCCACAATCAGTACCCCTTTCCTGCCTTCTTGCCACATCCCCTGACTCTGCTGTCTTTAAGAGCTCTATCTAACTCTCTCTTGGAAGCATCCAGAGAATTGGTCTTCTGAGGCAGAGAACTCCACAAATTCACAACTCCCTAGGTGAAAAAGTTTTTCCTCATCTCCGTTCTAAATGACCTACCCCTTATTCTTAAACTGTAGCCCCTGGTTCAGGAATCTCCCATCATTGGGAACATGTTACCTACCTCTAGTGTGTCCAATCCCTTAATAATTTTATATGTTTCAATAAGATCCCCTCGCATCCTCCTAAATTCCAGAGTATACAAGCCCAGCTGCTCCATTCTATCAACATATGATAGTCCCGTCATCCCGGGTATTAACCTTGTGAACCTCCACTGCACTCCCTCAATAGCAAGGATGTCCTTCCTCAGATTTGGAGACCAAAACTGCACACAATACTCCAGGTGTGGCCCTGTACAACTGCAGAAGGACCGCTTTGCTCGTATACTCAACTCCTCTTGTTATGAAGGCCACAACCCATCAGCTTCCTTCACTGCCTGCTGTACCTGCATGCCTACTTTCAGTGACTGATGATCCCTTGATTCCATTAGCCCAAAGAGCAAAATCTAACTCTCTCTTGAAAACATCCAATGAATTGCCCCCACTGCCTTCTGTGGCAGAGAATTCCACAGATTCACAACTCGCTGGGTGAAAAGGTAGCACAAGGCTAAGATCGCTGCACTTACAACAACTTGACAATGGTTGTGTACAGTGGACAGGGAGAAGCTTTTGTTGCGTGCCAACCAGTCAGCAGAAAGACAGTACATGATTACAATCGATCCATTTACCGTGAAAAAATACATAAGGGAATAACGTTTAGTGCAAGGTAAAGCCAGCAAAGTCCGATCAAGGATAGTCCAAGGGTCACCAATGAGATAGATAGCAGTTCAGCACTACTCTCTGGTTAAGGTAGGATGATTCCATTGCCTTATAGCAGCTGGGAAGAAACTATCCCTGAATCTGGAAGTGTGCGTTTTCACACTTCTATACCTTTTGCCTGATGGGAGAGGGGAGAAGAGGGAGTCTCTAAATATCTAACATAATATTAATATACAATGTCTAAAATAATATTATGAAAACAAAATTAAGTGTCCATTTCTACAGACAATAGACAATAGACAATAGGTGCAGGAGTAAGCCGTTCGGCCCTTTGAACCAGCAACGCCATTCAATGTGATCATGGCTGATCATCCACAATTAGTACCCTATTCCTGCCTTCTCCCCATATCCCCTGACTCCGCTTTCTTTTAGAGCCCTATCAAGCTCTCTCTTGAAATTATCCAGTGAACCGGCCTCCACCGCCCTCCGAGGCAGAGAATTCCACAGACTCACAACTCTATGTGTGAAAAAGCCAAAGTTTCTCTGCCTACTTTTTTCTAGCTGTAATATCTAGAAAAGCTCTTAAAGATGTAACATGGACAGCAAAACATCTGGATGAGACTCAGTATTCCCTGTATTCGAGCTAAAGGCAGCCTCAGCAGTTTAGCATGCTTTGCTCAGGGCTGTGTGACTATCACTCAATGATAACACCAGCCTGTAATGGCAAACATACGATTAATACATTTAGAATACAATAAGTGCACTTTCACACACATTTGACTGTTATGCACGAGAGCACTTTTACAATACAGTGGCATCATTACATTCATGTTTGGATGATTTATTGGGGAGCATTTTGGTGAGCGTACCTTTTACAAGCCTTGCTTTTATAAGAAAAGTACAAAGTTGCTGCCTCACAGCACCAGAGATCTGGGTTCAATCCTATGGGTGCTGTCTGTATACTGCTCCTTTCCCTTATGCTGTCTGTATACTGCTCCTTTCCCTTATGACCTTATGACATGACCTTATGACAAGCATTTTTAATTTGTAAGAAATTAATTTTCATGGTGAGAACAAATTTTTCTGCCATCATGCAAAAAAGTATGAGTAGAAGGGGCGTGAAAATATTGTTGTCTACTGAATATTGTTTATGTAAATCCAAATCCACAAATTTGTACCACTGCATGGGTTATTTTTCTACGTCCCAAATGCAATGAAATTAACATTAGAATCATTGGCAGATATGTTTGGAAAGTATGAAGGCCTTTGCAGCTTCAAAATGACATGATAAGGCACATTCTTCCCTGGGGCAAATCTTAAAAAATCATGTTGAAATCATTAGTGTACGTGAAAACAATCGTTTATGGCGTGGGCTTTAAGGCATGTTGAGAGCATGAATGAACAGTGATGGAAAAAGTATACTGAGAGCATTGCAGTGAGGAGGGAATTAGTGCATTGTGCTGCCAGTGGTATATATGGAGGGAATTAGTGCATGGTGGTTTCAGTGGTAGATGTGGAGGGAATTAGTCCATTGTGATATATGGAGGTTTAGTTTAGTTTGTTAGTTTAGAGATACAGCGCGGAAACAGGCCCTTTGGCACACCGAGTCTGCACCGACCAGCGATCCCCGCACACTAACACCAAGGACAATTTACAGTGACACCAAGCCAATTAATCTAAAAACTGGTACGTCTTTGGCGTGTGGGAGGAAACCGAAGATCTCGGAGAAAACCCCCGCAGGTCACGGGGAGAACCTTCAAACTGTGTACACTCAGAACCCGTAGTCAGGATCGAACCTGGGTCTCTGGCCCTACTAGCGATGTAAGGCAGCAACTCTACTGCTGCACCACCGTGCCGTCCAGTCATGGCGCTCAGTAATGAGTGCATGGTGGTTTCAGTGGTCGATGTGGAGGGAACTAATCCATTGTGGTGGCAACTGTATATGTGGAGGTAATTAGTGCACCATGATGGTGGCGGTAGTATATGTGGAGGGAATTAGTGCATTGTGCTGGCAATGGTATTTATGAGGGTAATTAGTTCATGGTGGTTTCAGTGGTCGGTGTGGAGGGAGTTAACGCTTGTGGTGGAAGTAGTAGATGTAGAGTGAATTAGTGCATTGTGGTGGCCACGGTACAGTTAGTTTTAGTTTAGTTTTGTTTAGAGAATCAGTGCAGAAACAGGCCTTCGGCCCACCGAGTCTGCGCCGACCAGCGATCCCCGCACACTAACACTATCCTACACGTACCAGGGACAATTTACAGTTACATCTAGAGCCAGGATTTTGCCATAAATGCCATGTGCCTTTTCATGCCTTTTTTGATGATTTCAGGAAGATAATGTCTTTTTCACGATTGAGTGCCTAAGTCAGCCTGTTTTGCCATTTTAACGTAACCTACAAGAAAATTTACAGCATCAGGGCGAAACCCGGCTGTAAGTGGGTGTTAAGTGATTGGAGAGGGGTGCGTGGGAAAGGGTCCAGTCTTTGCAGACTGGCGTCATGCTTTAAGTAGGTGTGAAGTTGTGATTGGGGAGGTGTAGGTGGGAGGTGCGGCTGACGATTGCCCAAGGAGCGGGGGGTTTCCTCTTGTAGGTTGTGATTTCTTGCAAGCCCTTCTACACTGAAGAAGAGTCATTTGCTGAGAACTTGCTGCTCAACTTCGCAGAGTACCTTTTCTTGCCAGCTCTGATTCCTCTTCTTAGCTTGTACTTGGCCTGCCTATAGAGGTCTGCATCCCCGCTCCTGTAGGATCTACCCCTGCAAGCGTCAAAATGCCTAGTCAAGTCAACGCCTTGTAAAAAACTGAACGATTTGGTGAGAGTGTACGGGAGTGATATATTCTCTACAGACAACTGTGTGCTGTTTTGCAAAGCATGTGAGAAAGCAGTGAATCATGAGAAGAAATATTTCGTCTCCCAGCATTTACAGACTGCTAAACACAAGTTGACGGCAGAGAAACTGAAGGTAGGAAATATGCAAGCTTGTCTCCTCACAACATTTACTGCTGGCTCCAATCGCAAATCTGAGTTTTTGAGTGATCTGTGCAAAGCATTCCTTGATACTGGAATTCCACTGTGGAAATTGGAAAACAAATCTCTCAGAGGTTTTTTAGGGAAATACACAGAGGAACATATACTGAGCGAGTCATCAATACAGAAAAATTATGTTGACAGCAATTTCCAACATTGTTGTGCAGAAAATTAGAGATGAAGTTGCATGCAACAAAATATGGATCTCAATAGACGAGATAACCAATGTTGTGGGGAGATTTGTTGCCAATGTGGTCATCGGTAAACTGGAGGCAGGTCAACCATCAAAGGAGTATTTCTTGACATTGGAGGTCTTGGAGAAGTCAAAAAGCCCAACTATTGCAGTTGTTTACATCTTCACTTGCTGTACTTTGTACTTAAAGTTCCTGGCAATGCAGGTAAAGACATACAAAGAAAATGTGAGAGGGGGATTTTAGCTTACAAAGATCTTGAAGAAGTACAAAACATAGCTAAATTTCTCAAAGGTAGTTGTAATGCACAAGATATCGACATGAATGTAGAGTTTGTAGCTTGTTTCAGGAATGCACCAGTGACCTCAGCTGGGATAGAAATAAGTTTTTCACAACTGTAGCATATTCTGTCCGACAGACGGCATAGTTTAACACCAAATAATTTCAAAAAAAATGCTAGTAGTCATATGCAACCAGGCAATAATGTAGTATACGTTTATAATTATCATTTTAAACCATATTTTGGTGGTGGAAATACATGCCTTTATGCCTTTTTTGTCAATAAATGCCTTTTACGTGCCTTTTTGTGTAATTTTATTTTGCCTTTTTGCCTGCCTATTTCAGAGATTTTTAGCGCCTAAACATCCTGGCTCTAGTTATGTCAAGCAATTAATCTACAAACCTGTACAAACATATTTAGAGTGTGGGAGGAAACCAAAGATCTCGGAGAAAACCCACACGGTCACGGGGAGAAAGTACAAACTCCGTACACACAGCACCCGCAGTCAGGATTGAACCCTGGTCTCCATTTTAATCCAGCCTAACTGCAACTGGCAACACATGTGACCCATGAATGCATGAGACTCGTTTGATAGCCAGATATTGTTTGGACCCGTGAATAATTTCGTTCCGAAGATAGACACACAAAACTAGAGTAACTCAGCGGGTCAGGCAGCATCTCTGGAGAAAAGGAATAGGTGACGTCTCGGGTCGAGTCCCTTCTTCAGACTGGGTCTACCTTTCCAGAAAAAACAATTCAAACGCATCCAATCTCTTGACCAGATAATTGCTATACCAAGTATACAAACCCAAGCCAATTAACCTACAAACCTGGACATCTTTGCAGTGTGGGAGGAAACCGAAGATCTTGGAGAATGTTCAAACTTCGTACAGACAGCAACGTAATCTAAATTGAACCTGGGTCTCTAGCGCTGCAAGGTGGCAACTCTAATGTAGGATAGCGCTGATGGACGGGGGTCGCTGATCGGCACGGACTAGGTGGGCCGAAGGGCCTGTTTCCTCGCTGTATCTCTAAACTACAAAAGTTCAGCTCTGTGACTCAGGCTCCACTACCAGCTCTTCCCTCCGCACTCCCTGGTGCCTGGTCCACAGCACTTGCACCAACGCAGGGACCTTAGCCTGATAACAAGGGGCTTGTTGACTAATTGGCTGGGTAAAATTGTAAATCGTCACTTGTATGTGTAGGATTAGTGTTGGTGTTCCGCACTGTATCTCTAAACTAAACATTCCTTGGAGAAAGGAAGGACACATCTATGTGGGTTGTAACTTCAAGTCCGGTCCACTTACACATACGCCCACTATTTCATGCAGAAATTACTACAGAAAGTCATCTATTCCAGCGGTTTGAATGTTGATATCTCTACTTTCAAGTAAATCCTGCATTCCCTGCCCTCCACTCGCTCCCTCCCCCATCCCCACACCCTCTCATGCTCTAGATGTCCTAACAGTTCCACTGGTCACATCCCTTGTATACCTCTATTTATCACACCTTCCCAGCCAGCAATGGACCATTGTGAACTCCACCCTTCTTGAGGTCATCTGTTGCCAGCCCTGATTTTTTTTCTGGTCTTTTTTCCTATCCCGTTTACTTACCCTCACCCTCCACCCCTTCTACTTTCAGTCTGAAGAAAGTCCCGACCCAAAACGTCACCAATTCATTTTCTCCAGAGTTGCTGCCTGACCTGCTGACTTACTCCAGCATTTTGTATCTATCTTTGAAAGCAAATCTAGGGTTTTTGGTCATTAGAAAAGGATGCTAGTCGATCCAATTTCTAGGAGATGCGATGTCCTGGTCCAAAACATTCGACATCAATTCTAAAGTGCTGCCTTAATCTCCCTAATGAAATTAATTTTGCAACCTCTTGTTTCCGTGCAGCATCATTATTAATCACTTAATCATGCATTCTACATTACACAGGGTGAGATCGATTAAGACCACAACCGAGGTAAATTACAATAAGGCATTTCACTAACAATCCAAACCCCTCTGGCCTGGTGTGTTCATGCATGTAAAATATCAAGGCTGGCTTATGTCTGGCTAAACTGGGAACCCAGCCTAATTTACAACTTCTGCTTGGAAGATGCTAAAGATATCAAATTTAATTTTAAAGAGGTCTTTATGCAGTATGTTGTATTTACTCGGTGAACCTTTACAGACACATTAAATGTTTTTTACATTAACAAATTGCCTTTTTAAAAAAAATACACAATGGAAGCAGGCCCTTCAGCCTACCAAGTCCGTGCCAACTAGCGATCCCCGCACACTAGCACTTTCCTGCATGCATTAGGGACAATTTACAATTTTACCAAAGCCAATTAGTCGACCATCGATCATCTGTTCATGGTAGAGCTATGTTATCCCACTTATGCATTACTCCCAACATGTCAGAGACAATTTTACAGAGGGCCCATTAACCTAAAAAACCCCTGTGTCTTTGGGATGTGGGAGGAAACTGGAGCACCACATGGGTCACAGGGAGATCGTGCAAACTCCATACAGACAGCACCCGAGGTCAAGATCGAAAGTGGGTCTCTGGAGCTGTGAGACAGCAGTTCTACCTGCAGTGCTGCCGCATTAGTTTAGTTTAGTTTAGAGATACAGCATGGAAACAGGCCCTTCGGCCCACTGAGTCAGTGCCGACCAGCAATCACCCAAATACACTAATACTGTCCTATACACACTAGGGACAATTCACAATTTTACCAAAGCCTATTAACCTACAGTCCTGTACGGCTTTGGGGTGTGGGAGGAAACCGGAGCACCTGGAGAAAACATACACAGTCACAGGGGGAACGTACAAACTCCGTACAGACAGCACCCATAGTCAGGATCGAATCTGGGTCTCTGGCACTGTAAGGTGGCAACTCTACCGCTGCACCACAAGTTTCCTGCCCTCTCTATTTCCTGTTCTTAATAAATCTTATTCTTTACATTATCCAGCTCCATTTGAGTAATTTTAGCAACAGGAATTATGTGTGCTCAACACAGAGAAGGGTGGTAAATAAAAGGCTGCTATATGAATGCTAACGCCTTTCAGCCCAGCTAGAATCATTTGACATGCCGGTATTATTTGGCTCATTGGTAAACCCCAGAGTAGACATCTGCCTGATGGCTGACTGCTGGGGACACTCAAGCCCTGAGGCATCTCTTTAGTTTTTGGAATGCTTGCTCATGTTGTATTCTGGTCGATACAATCCAGGGGCTTCTGACTCTGGTTCCAAAAACCTCAAACCGAAACACAAGATACATATCATTTTTCACACCCAAATACTTAAACTCTCGAGTCCCCGTTTAATATCTTAATGGACCTCTGGAGGTGTACTGATCTTATAGAGGTATACAAAATCATGAGAGGAATAGATCGGGTAGGTGCACATGTAAATTGCTCGTTCTAAGATTCTTTTCCAGCCTAGTTTCAGTGAATAAATCACTGAGAAGCACTTGCACATCTAAACTTTATTTTGACAAAACACAATTTCATTTCCCACTACTGTACCTAACCACCGCGGGTTCGATCCTTGTATCTGCCTGATCAAGCCCTCTAGGACTCACTCAAACAGAGACACTTCAGAAGGTCACGCAGTCCCAAGCGCTGTCCCAGAAGTTTGACGCAGGACCTCGCGGACTTTTATAGGTCCCCGGACCTCAAGGGGCCGAAGCACATGGGGTGGTCTCTTTACAATCCAATTACAGATATCGATTAACCCCATACATGACAGACATTTCCCTAACCCAATAATACAGTGGCTAATACATTGTATTCAAACAGTGTTTCTCAGAGGAAACAAACATTGCAACATGTGCCCTGATATGCAAGAAAACCAGACAAGGCTCAATACCTCATCCAATCAACATTCAGCAAAGTAAAGCTTAGCAACATTATTTACAATTATTTACAATGTGCATGTCTGGTTTGCATCCATCCAATCCAGTCGATGCATTTTGCACCTAATTGTCAGGGTCTGCAGATGTTCCCATTCTCTTCCTGCAACTATGATCTACGCTCTAGACAAACTGGCACCATTCTGCAGCTTATCCTATTTCGACAGAAAGCGCTTTTAAATTGACAGAATGGCTTAGCAGCCCTGAAGCCTTTACTCAATTTTAGGGTCCTGACCTTCCCAATTTCACCAGGATTAACACACAGAGTCTCTTGCCCAGATTGCGAGAATCGAGAACCAGAGGACATAGGTTTAAGTTTAGTGGGGAGAGATTTAATAGGAATCTGAGGGGTAACTATTTCAAGCAAAGGGTGGTGGGTGTAGGGAATGAGCTGCCAGAGGACTATCATAATGCTTAAGAAAACTTTAGACAGGTACATGGATAGGACAGGTTTGGAGGGATATGGGCCAATTGCAGACAGGTGGGTCTAGTGTAGATGGGGCATGTTGACCGCTTGGGGACCAACGTCTGTGAGCCACTGACCCCACTGTCAGTGGCTCTAACATTACTTCCTTGCTGTTCCAATGGCATCCCCACAGGCTGGGAGTCGCTGAATACACTGTCAGCGACTCTGTTTGAATTTCTTGCCGTTCCAAAGGCATCCCCACAAGCTGGGAGCCGCTGACTACACTGTCAGTGAATCTGCTTGAATTTCTGGCCATTTTTAAGGCATCCCCGCAGGCTGGGATCCGCTGACTGCACTGTTTGCGGCTCCTTATCTCGCAACCTGATTTTTTGCCGGTTATCCGCTACCGCGGTCGGACTGAGTTTCCCCACAGTCCATAACCGGCACACTCGTCGGGCTGTGAAACTGGCAGGAAAACCTCTGTGAAAAGAGGCTCCTGCCTGAAAAAACCTGGTAAGTAAAAAACGAACCTACCTTCTAGGTTTAACTTACCGCTGGCAGGAGCTCTGTCCTGCCAGTCTGGTGCTTGCGCCAGTGCGGCTGACGTACTGGTGCGCATGCGGCCTGGCGGGTTTATTTCACGGAATCACTCACATGACTCCGAAGTAAAATGTTGCATCTAAAGACGTTTTTTGTTATTTATTTAATTTTAGGGTTTTTTTAAGGTTAGTTTAGGTTAACTGGCCTCAGTAAAATTGTAAATTGTCCCTAGTGTGTGTAGGATAGTGCTAGTGTGCGGGGATCGTGGTCGGCGCAGACTCAGTGGGCCGAAGAGCCTGTTTCCATGCTGTGGAATATGTGGAATGCTCTGCCTCAGAAGGCAGTGGAGGCCGATTCTTTGGATGCTTTCAAGAGAGAGTTAGATAGAGCTCTTATAGGTAGCGGAGTGAAGGGATATGGGGAGAAGGCAGGAATGCGGTATTGATTGTGGATGATCAGCTATGATCACATTGAATGGCGGAGCTGGCTCAAAGGGCAGAGTGGCCTACTCCTGCAGCTATTGTCTATCGTTTATAGTCTATTATCTATTGCATCTCTAAACTAAACTAAAGCTGCAGAATGTAATTGTCTGGTTCATATCCCGTGTAAATGACAAAGAAGCACTCTTTATTCTTGATTCTTGACCAATCTCACCCACTCCTCACCACAGGGGTCACGGAGCGACATTGACTCCTCTGTTCCGTACCTTTTCCCTTCTTGCTTTTTATGTTTGGGGAATAAATATTGACAAGGGCACGAAGGAGCATTTTGCTGCACTGCTTTAAATAAAAAGGATCGGATGGTTTTTTTATGCCATACTGCAAAACTAAAATGGTGGCTGCAGCATCGCAGCACTCCGTTCAATTTAGTTTGTTTTCACGTGTACCGAGGTACGTTGAAAAGCTGTTTGTTGCATGCTAACCAGTCAGCGGAAAGATAATACAAGTGTCTCGACATTTTACTTAAAGCATACGGTATTAGGGGTTCAGTATTGATGTGGATAGAGAACTGGCTGGCAAACAGGAAGCAAAGAGTAGGAGTAAACGGGTCCTTTTCACAATCAGTAACTAGTGGGGTACCGCAGGGCTCAGTGCTGGGACCCCAGCTGTTTACAATATATATTAATGATCTGGATGAGGGAATTGAAGGCAATATCTCCAAGTTTGCGGATGACACTAAGCTGGGGGCAGTGTTCGCTGTGAGGAGGATGCTAGGAGACTGCAAGGTGACTTGGATAGGCTGGGTGAGTGGGCAAATGTTTGGCAGATGCAGTATAATGTGGATAAATGTGAGGTTATCCACTTTGGTGGCAAAAACAGGAAAGCAGACTATTATTTAAATGGTGGCCGATTAGGAAAAGGGGTGATGCAGCGAGACCTGGGTGTCATGGTACCACCAGTCATTGAAAGTAGGCATGCAGGTGCAGCAGGCAGTGAAAAGCGAATGGTATGTTAGCTTTCATAGCAAAAATTTGAGTAAAGGAGCAGGGAGGTTCTACTTCAGTTGTACAGGGTCTTGGTGAGACCACACCTGGAGTATTGCGTACAGTTTTGGTCTCCAAATCTGAGGAAGGACATTATTGCCATAGAGGGAGTGCAGAGAAGGTTCACCAGACTGATTCCTGGGATGTCAGGACTGTCTTATGAAGAAAGACTGGATAGACTCGGTTTATACTCTCTGGAATTTAGGAGATTGAGAGGGGATCTTATAGAAACTTACAAAATTCTTAAGGGGTTGGACAGGCTAGATGCAGGAAGATTGTTCCCGATGTTGGGGAAGTCCAGACAAGGGGTCACAGCTTAAGGATAAGGGGGAAATCCTTTAAGACCGAGATGAGAAAGACTTTTTTCACACAGAGAGTGGTGAGTCTCTGGAACTCTCTGCCACAGAGGGTAGTTGAGGCCAGTTCATTGGCTATATTTAAGTTGGATGTGGCCCTTGTGGCTAAGGGGATCAGAGGGTATGGAGAGAAGGCAGGTACGGGATACTGAGTTGGATGATCAGCCATGATCATATTGAATGGCGGTGCAGGCTCGAAGGGCTGAATGGCCTACTCCTGCACCTAATTTCTATGTTTCTATGTTTCTATGTCTCGACCCGAAATGTCACCCGTTCCTTCACTCCAGAGATGCTGCCTTTCCCACTGAGTTACTCCAGCATTTTGTGTCTATACATGATTGCACTCCCTCATTACAGAATAGGATGCTCGTGTCACCATAACAGGACCTTGACACATGACGTTCGAACCCTGCTGCACTAGGAGGTAACTACCCCTGTGGGGTAATTAAAAAAAAGAGGATGGATCTGGAGAGAAAATTCGAGCTTCAATGTGAAAGCAAAGCAAATCTGAAGAAGGGCTCAATGCCAGTGGTAAGAGCTAGATCAGGAATGAGACGGGAGATGGCACATGAGTTAAAGTTACAATCAATAACAATCAGAAGTGGCGTACTAGGACACAGTTGCCTACAGCACCCTCGTTTGACAAAAAGGAGGGCTGCTTACATAGAATTTTCCCTTGCAAATATTTATGCAGCAACGTCGCACCCTAAATGTTGATATTAAAGCTCTACTCAAAAATGTGTCAACCAGAAGTGAGGTTGGAACTAAGACGTGCATATCAAGCATTCAATAACACTTTGGAGCATTTGCTCACAGGATGTGGGTTACACTGTTAGGTTCCTTCATAAGTGATAGGAGCAGAATTAGGCCATTCAATCCATCAAGTCTACTCCACCATTCAATCAAACCTGATCTATCTTCCCCTCTCTGCCCCATTCTCCTGCCTTCTCCCCATAACCCCTGACACCAGTACTAATCAAGAATCTGTCAATCTCTGCCTTAAAAATATCCATTGACTTGACCTCTACTTCTTCAGAAGAGTAAGAAAATTTGACATGTTCCCAATTGCTCTTACAAATTTCTAAAGGTGCACCATAGAAATCATTCTATGAGGATGTATTACAGCTTGTTATGACAACTCTTTGCCCCTTGGTAGTTTTGTTATCTGCATTTTCTCTGCAGGATCTTTGGCATGAGCTGTTTTTCCAATGTATAGAACAATCTGCCTGGATAGCACACATAACAATATCTATCACAGTATCTCAGTGCACAACTCAATAATAAATCAATACCAATACTTTGCAAGGAGTCATCATTTTACTTCGGAGACTTGGTTTGATCCTACATGTAAATACAGTACCTCTTGCATTGTTTAGGTTTTTTAGTTTAGTTTAGAGATACAGCATGGAAATTGTAGCTGCCAGAGAAAACCTGCGCAGGTCACAGGGGGAAAGTACAAACTCCATACAGACAGCACCCATAGTCAGGATCGAAATCGGGTTCCTGGCGCTGTAAGGCAGCAACTCTACCGCTGCGCCACCTTGCCATCTTGCAAACCTCTTGAAATATAACCAGTACATAAAGTCTTACAATGAGAAAACTATGCCTTTGGCCCACTGTAATAGCGCAGGCCTATGGGACAGGCCGTGCCAGCAGCGCCTGACAGGGCTGCTTCATGTGTAATAGTGTGGGCCTTTAGGACAGGCCGCACCAGCAGCGCCTGGGACAGGGCTGCTTCATGTGTAATAGTGCGGGCCTATGGGACAGGCCGCGCCAGTAGCGCCTGACAGGGTTGTTTCATGTATGAAAGTGCCGGCCTATGGGAGAGCCATGCCAGCAGCGCCTGATATTTACATTTGTTTTGTACAACACACAAGGGGTAAAAATATTTGGTTGAGGCACAGTCGGAGCATTCCAAGCAAGTTTGGATTATGGCCAGGGTTATTTAAAAAAAATTAAGGTTCGGAAATTGGGCAAAAGTTCTCATGCAAACCACCCATGAAATTAGGCAGGAGTGGCATGTTATAATGAAGAATGGAGAGTGTCGGACATATGACCTTTCCAAATATGAAAACTTATTTTCCTGACTAACAACAGATTCATAAGGGTCAGAGATCCATGCTATGCAAATCCCGTTACAGAGGTTATCAAAGACAATATAACTATACTATAACAGTAAAGGTTTGGGGTATGGGATAAACTGTTTGTTGGTCATTGGGATTTACCTTTTATTATTATTAGCCTTAACTCCACCTTGTGGCAAGAAATTGGAGTTATAGCAATGTATTACAAAACTGAGTTTTATTTTCATCAAGAGTAAATGGCAATATAGCAGCTGTGTTTCAGCCGAGCAAATCAAGGAACTGATATAGTGTAAGTAGCAATTAGACCATTTTTAACAACCTTATGCTATTGTCAGCTGAAGCTACCTCAGCCACAATGATGAAGTAACTATATTCAGCATTGCTGAACATGACAATAACTCATTGAACTTGAACTTGAACTTGAAACACGCTACTGTAGTGTGATCAGTCGAATTCAGTTATTACAAACTGATGCTAAGGACTCTAAGATGAGAAGTTCTGAATACCATCACCTACCTGGAGGTATTGGAGATTTCATGAGTTAGCAATTCTTCAATTGTATCAGCTAAATATATACACTAGATGCACCCCATGGGTAAGGGGCTATTGAGCGAATATACATATTCTACATGCTCAAATTCAAGTTGCTGCTCTACGATGGTAACATATGTTAGTCACATGGTAATCAATTAAAAATATCCTGTAATAATTACCTAAATCTCCTTTGCCACTGGTGTATCATCCAGTTCAGATTGATGATAACACAGCATAAGTGTTGGATCTCAAGGTATGATGAAAGTATGGTTCAATACTACATCGAATATCGACATGTTGGTGCATGTTTATTCACTGATTGCAAAAATATGTTGCACAACAGTGCGGAGAAAGACATTCTCGCTTCAATAGGAGGAATGGTCTTTTATGTGTTCCTCATTTTTGCCTCATTAGCCGGGTCCAAAAAAGCAGTACTTTCCTATTGAGGGGATCAGAAGTGTTTTTGTTAAATGTTAATGTTACATTCTCCATTACTGTTCATTTTAATGGTATTTGACAATAATTCAGTTATAGAGACACTACAGCTGCAACATAAGGGAACTACGCTGAACTTCATGGTTCAACCCGGATGTTCAGTTGTTAAAAGATCTTGACACAAGTTCTCCCACTACAAGATTATGCAGTTGGTTATTGAAATGTGTGAACATTACTTCACCAAGGGGTTCCAGCTACATCCTTAGTTATGACACTTATATCAGCACAACAACGGCAAACATTGCAAATGCTGTGGCTAGATAGGATGGAATTGGCTGCAGGTGCCATTACATTTTACATTCTGGTCTACACAAGCAGAGTAGACTAGGGGTGGCATGATTTAAGATCATTTCGGATACCCCACGGTCTCACATCTATGTTATCAAGGCCACCAGAATCCTTAGTATGGAATCAGCATTGTTTATTAGTCAACAAACAATTATACAAAGGAAGGTTGGTTCAGACTTTTCAAGGTGGCTGCAGCAGGTTCTGGGTTATACAGGTATTAACACTGATGATTTTACATCTCATTCCACTAGGGCAGCAGCTACGTCGGCGGCTAAGGCGAGGGACGTGCCCGTCGACCATATTTTGGCGTCCGCCGGATGGGCAAATGAGCTGATGTTTCAGAATTTCTATCATCGGCTGATTGCCGATCCAGGGCTGTTTACCAATGCTATTTTAAGTTCTGTTTAAAGTGCCCTGGGATAGAGGGGTACTGTTGTTTGTTTATATTTTTTAAATAAATCTTATTACTGCATTAAATGCAATGTTACTACTAATGCATTCATTTCTCATTCGAGTCAATCAATGCAATGGGATGCCGAGATTTGTAATCTGCAGCATGAAATCACAAAGCTTTGAACTCTTCATGGAATCACTCACATGACTCTGAAGTAAAATAGTAAGATTAAATGAGAACTTACCAGTTTGAAGTTTAATCTTGATTTTATGAGAAGTTACGCTGGTGATTACGTGCCCGCCACGCCCAACCCTCTCTCATAAAGGATCATCTGGTAGTTCTCGAGTCATGCATCTTACTATGTCACTTCGGTAATTGTTATTTGTGATTTCATACCGCTGCTTTGAAGATTGACGCGCATGCAGCCTGGCAGGTCTTCTTCCCGTAATCACCAACGTAATTCTCATAAAATCGAGATCAAACTTCGAACTGGTAAGTTCTCATTTAATCTTACTAATAAATATACAAAAACTATAGGTGTAGGAAGGAACTACACCTGCAGATGCTGGATTAAACTGGATAGTCACAAATGGCTGGAGCTACTCAGCAAGTCAGGCAGCATCACTGGAGAAAATGAATCGGTGACCTTTCAGGTCAAGACCCTTCTGCAGACTTCAGAAGTAGGATCTCGACCCGAAACATCATCTTTTCCATTTCTCCAGAGATACTGCCTAACTCATTGAGTTACTCCAGCTGTTTGTGTCTTTCCCTACAAATACTAGAGGGCGGCACAGTATGTCAGCAGTAGAGATGTTGCTTTACAGCGCCAGAGATCTGGGATCGATCCTGACTACGTGGGACAATTTACAGCCTCTACCAAAGCCAATTGACCAACGTACCTGTAAATATTTGGAATGTGAGAGGAAACCAGAGCACCCGGAGAAAACCCACATAGTCACGGTGGGGGGAACGTACAAACTCCGTGCAGACGCCACCCGTAGTTAGGATTCCACCCGGGCCTCTGGCGCTGTAAGGCAGCAGCTCTACTGCTGCGCCATCGTGTCATTCCTGTAATGATTTACGTCAGGATGGAGACCCGGTAAGATTGCATCCATCGTCGATATGTTGTGGTAGTAGGCGAATTCGGGTGGGTGCAGGTTTTGAGTTGTATCATAACCAATCTCTCAAGGCACTTCATCGCAATGGACATGAGTGCCACTGGCCAGTGGACACTGAGGCATGTCGGATTGCTCTTCTTTAGCACCTGCCTGGATAGAGCGGATGTGGAGAGGATGTTTCCACTAGTGGGAGAGTCTAGGACCAGGAGTCATGGCCTCAGAATTAACGGACGGTCCTTTAGGAAGGAGATGAGGAGGAATTTCTTGAGTCGGAGGGTGGTGAATCTGTGGATTCATTGCCACAGAATGCTGTGGAGGCCATCATGGATAGTTATAGGTGGAGATTGATAGATTCTTAATTAGTACGCGTGTGTCAGGTATAATGGTGAGAAGGCAGGAGAATGGGGCTATAAGGGAGAGATAGATCAGCCATGATTGAATGGCGGAATAGACTTGATGGGCCGAATGGCCTAATTCTTCTCCTATTCCTTATGAACTTATAAACCAGTATTATGGCTGTCCTTTTAAAGCAGGTAGGGATCTTGGATACTTGATGTGAGAGGTTGATGATGGCCGTGAAAATTCCAGCCAGTTGGTTTGCAAAGGTTTTGAAACGTGGGCAGGAACATCATCAGGGCAGGAGGCTTTCCAAAGATTCACCTGGAAACGGATCTTCTGACATCAGCCTCAGACCCTGAGATCACAGTACTGATGGATGCTCCATTTTTACTTGGTGCCTGCCTTAGTGACCGTATTTTGGCCTAAATTAGGACATAATTGCATATGATAGGAGCAGAATTAGGCTATTTGTCTACTCCACCATTCAGTCATGGCTGATCTGTCTCTCCCTCTCAACACCATTCTCCTGCCTTCTCCCCATAACCCCTGACGCCCGTACTGATCAAGAATCTGTCAATCTCCGCCTTAAAAACACCCAAATGACTTGGTCCACAGAGCCCTATGTGGAAAAGAATTCCACAGATTCACTACCCTCTGACTAAAGAAATTCTTGTGGAAACATCCTTTCCACATCCACTCTATCCAGGCTTTTCATTATTCGGTAGGTTTCAATGAGGTACCCACTCATCCTTCTAGCGAGTACAGGCCCAGTGCTATCAAACGCTCATCATAGGTTAACCCCTATCCTAAGAAATTTTCTGTCAACTTCAGCCTTAAAAATACCCAATGATTTAGCCTCCTCAGCCATCTGCGGCAATAACTTCTATGGACAGAAAAGGTTTGTATGAACAAATATATGAATGTAGAAACTCGGCAGCCATGGTGAAATATTTGGGAATTGTCACCTGCAATTCAAAGGAAGAGGTGATGAAGGGATCCAGCAGCAAATAACCTGGAGCAAGGGTGAAATCAAACAATGTAACATTCAGGTAAATAAGTAGTTTACTGATTCTGTAAATAGGTGGTTCATAGCTCAAGGCAGATTGCAACAAATGTGTGGTAGGAATTGAAAACAACTTTGTTCTTCTCAACAATTAGTTTAAAGGGCCTGTCCCACTTTCACGACCTAATACACGACCTCTCCCGAGTTTGCCCTTGACTCATACTCACAGCATGGTCGTTAACGAGTTTGTAGGAGGTCGTAGGAGGTCGTAAGAGGTCGTAGGTAGGTCATGATGCTGGTCGTAGGTACTCGTGTCATCATGTAGATCGGGACGTTTTTCTAGCCTGATAAAAAATGGCGTGAATTAGATCGTGAAAATGGGACAGGCCCTTAAGGCAACTGAACCATTCTACCACAACTAGAAAGCAGTCGTGAACTTCTATCTATCTCATTGGAGACCATCAGACTACCTTTAATCAGACTTTACTGACCTTATCTTGCAAGAAACATTAGCCACGCTATTCCATATTGTAATCATGCATTGTCTTTCTGCTGACTGGTTAGCACATTAGCTACTAATGGGTCTGTCCCACTTGGCGATTTTTTAGGAAACTGCCAGCGACTGTCATAGTCATAGCAGGTTGCTGAATAAACGGCGACTACCTACGTCATCCTGGCCACAACCTACGACAACACCTACGTCAGGAGATGTCAAGCTACGCTCATTGGCGACCAGAAAGACGTTACGACTTTTTGTGCGACTGAGGTGACTACTCCCGGCGCACAAAATTCAAGATTCATGATTCAAGATTCAAGAGAGTTTATTGTCATGTGTCCTAGATCGGACACTGAAATTCTTGCTTTGCTTCAGCACAACAGAATATAGAAGGCATGAATACAGAACAGATCAGTGTGTCCATATACCATTGTATAAATATATACACACATGAATAAATAAACCAGATAAAGTGCAAATAAACAGAATGGGCTATTAATGTTCAGAGTTTTGTTTGAGTTGAGTTCAATAGCCTGATGGCTGTGGGGAAGAAGTTGTTTCTGAACCTGGATGTTGCAGTCTTCAGGCTCCTGTACCTTCTACCTGAAGGTAGCGGGGAGATGAGTGTGTGGCCAGGATGATGTGGGTCCTTGATGATGCTGCCAGCCTTTTTGAGGCAGCGACTGCGATAGATCCCCTCGATGGACGGGAGGTCAGAGCCGATGATGGACTGGGCATTGTATACTACTTTTTGTAGTCTTTTTCGTTCCTGGGCACTGAAGTTGCCAAACCAAGCTACGATGCAACCGGTCAGCATGCTCTCTACTGTGCACATGTAGAAGTTAGAGAGAGTGCTCCTTGACAAACCAACTCTCCGTAATCTTCTCAGGAAGTAGAGGTGCTGATGTGCTTTCTTTATAATAGCATCAGTGTTCTCGGACCAGGAGAGATCTTCAGAGATGTGCACTCAACTCAACTCAAGGAAATTTGTCTTTATCCTGCGCTGAATGTTGACTAATGATGAGAATCAGAGCAGAGGATACAGGAAGCTGGTGAAAGAGAATTTGGTGACTGCGCCAATGTACTACACATAGGTGGAGGGAACTAAAGTCAGATTGCAGTGAGACACCAGGTAAAGTGGAATGGGAGCTGCAGCTAATTCTATGGGCAAAACTGGATTTGAAAGGGTGGAAGCAACTGGATACAATCTCATCAGCTTCGCTGAACCTTAATTAGTACACGTGACATTAAACAGACCTTTAAAACCTTTGATAAAGAGCTAATGGAGAATGATGGTGTGTTGAACCATGTTCAAAGCTGCAAGCAAGTCAAAATGGGCATGGGTTAGTGATTATCTTTATCACTGCTACACTGGATATCTAAAAGCGGCCTCATAGCAGAAGCGTCCAGGTCACGGGGCTGGAAACTGGAAGTACCCTGAGCTAATTCTGCCACCACCATCATCTATTGCGACAAGTGATGGCTTCCACTGATTGTCGCAGGAAGCCTGCGTCCTTTTCAGGAAAGACGATGACAGCGAGGTCAACCTTTGTAACAAGATGGACACGAAAAGAGGAAGAAGGTCTAAAAGCAAAATACGGGAGAAACTCAACGGATGAGGCCAAATCTGTGAAGGGAATGAACTGACAATGTTTTGGGTTGGGAGCTTTTTTTTGCAAGAAGGGTCCCGAACCTATGGGGTGTCACGGTGGTGCAGCGGTGGAATTGCTGCGTTACAGCGCCAGAGAACCGGGTTCGATCCTGACTACAGACGCTGTCTGTGTTTGAATTTGTACTTTCTCACTGTGGGTTTTACTCCGGGTGAATCTTCTCTGTACTCCCTCTATGGCAAGAATGTCTTTTCTCAGATTAGGAGACCAAAACTGTACGCAATACTCCAGGTGTGGCCTCACCAAGACCCTGTACAACTGCAGTAGAACCTCCCTGCTCTTGTACTCAAATCCTTTTGCTATGAATGCCAACATACCATTCGCTTTCTTCACTGCCTGCTGCACCTGCATGCCTACTTTCAATGACTGGTGTACCATGACACCCAGGTCTCGTTGCATCTCCCCTTTTCCTAATCGGCCACCGTTCAGATAATAGTCTACTTTCCCGTTTTTGCCACCAAAGTGGATAACCTCACATTTATCCACATTATACTGCATCTGCCTTGCATTTGCCCACTCATCCAACCTATCCAAGTCACCTTGCAGCCTCCTAGCATCCTCCTCACAGCTAACACTGCCCCCCAGCTTCGTGTCATCCGCAAACTTGGAGATGTCAATTCCCTCATCCAGATCATTAATATATATTGTAAATAGCTGTGGACCCAGCACTGAGCCTTGCGGTACCCCACTAACCACATCAATACTGAACCCCCAATACCGTGTGCTTTAAGTTTGTATACTTATCTCTTATGTGGGACCTTGTCGAAAGTCTTCTGAAAGTCCAGATATAACATATCCACTGGTTCTCCCTTATCCACTCTACTAGTTACATCCTTGAAAAATTCTATAAGATTCGTCAGACATGATTTACCTTTCATAAATCCATGCTGACTTTGCCCAATGATTTCCAAATGTGCTGCTATCCCTTCTTTAATAACTGACTCTAACACTTTCCGATGTTAGACTAACTGGTCTGTAATTCCCCGTTTTCTCTCTCCCTCCATTTTTAAAAAAGTCGGGTTACATTAGCTCCAATCCTCAGGAACGACTCCAGAATCTAAAGTTTTGAAAATTATCACTAATGCATCTACTATTTCTGGGGCTACTTCCGTAAGTACTCTGGGATGTAGCCTATCTAGCCATGAAAGGCAAACCGGTGGATCCGGGTCTCAATGTGTGGCAAAATCATGCCTTCCACATATGGACAAGAAGGTCATAAGGTCGTAAGTGATATGAGTAGAATTATGCCATTCGGCCCATTAAGTCTACTCCGCCATTCAATCATGGCTGATCTATCCCTCCCTCCGAAACCAATCTCCCTCCTTCCCATTATTCTGCAGACACCGGCACGAATCAAAAATCTATCTATCTTTGCCTTAAAAATATCCACTGACCTGGCCTCCACAACCTTTTGTGGCAGAAGGACATCAGAGTCGAAATCAGGGTCTGAACGAGCAGATAGTTAGCTGCAATGGGATTCACATAGGATCTCCATGGGAATGGGATATCTCAGAGCTCCTACTCTTCTTATTCATTGTTTGGGCGTCTGCGTGCATGCGTGCGTGTGCGCGTGTGTATGCGTATGCTTGTATGCGCATGTGCATGTGTGTGTGTTCATTGGGGTTGAGAGGGAATGATAGGTCACCCATGATTGAAAGGCATAGTAGACTTGATGAGCAGAATGTCTAATTCTGCTCCTATCACTTAGGAATTTATTCCTGTAGCTCTATGCACATGTGTGTGCATGCAGAATGGTGAGTCTGTGGAATTCTCTGCTTCAGCGGGAGGTGGAGGCCGGTTCTCTGGATACTTTCAAGAGAGAGCTAGATAGGGCTCTTAAAGATAGCGGAGTCAGGAGATATGGGGAGAAGGCAGGAACGGGGTACTGATTGGGGAAGATCAGCCATGATCACATTGAATGGCGGTGCTGGCTCGAAGGGCCAAATGGCCCACTCCTGCACCTATTATCTATTGTCTATTGTCTATTGTCTAAATCTTTCTTCCCTCATCTTAAATCTACCTTTAATCTGGCTCTTGATTCCCCTACTCTGGGCAAGAGATTGTGCACCTATCGACCTATTCCTCTCATAATTTTGTACACCTCTATAAGATCCCCGTCATCCTCCTGCACTCCAGGGATTAGAGTCCCATCTGCTCAATCTCTCATTGTAGCTCAGACCTTCGAGTCCTGGCAACATCCTTGCAAATCTTCTCTGCACCCTTCCCAGCTTTCTGTTGGATTTCTTTAAACCGAATACTTTATAAAATGATCTGAATTGAGGTGGTTTGGTCAGGAAATTGCATTGGCTGATTCCCATCTATAAATAGGCAGACAATTTGGCAGTGAAGACAGCCTTGTGCCTCTGTCACGCAGGAGGGACATGTCTAAGCTAAACAACACTGTGGCATTTGCAATGATTGATTTTCAAAATCAATAATACACAATGAACAATTGTTAAGAGGAGTCATCCCAAGTGCTTACAAAGTCCTCAGATTAACTGCTTGGTGCGGCGTGAGTCAGTGCAGAGACTTTGTTTCCTTTAAAGTTAATTTAGTTTAGGTTAGAGGTGCAACGTGGGAACAGGCTCTTTGGCCCACTGAGTCCGCGGCGACCAGCGATCCCCACACACTAGCACTAGTTCTACACACACTAAGGGCAATTTACAATTTTATCAAAGCCAATTCACCTACAAACCCGTATGTCTTTGGAGTATGGGAGGAAACCAGGGATCCCGGAGTAAACCCACGCAGGCAACAGGGAGAACGTACAAGCTCCGTACAGACAGCACCCGTGGTCAGAATCGAACCTGGATCTCTGTAAGGCAGCAACTCAATCACTGCACCACCGTGCTGCCCTTATCACAAGAGGATTGGTGTGAATATTTTCACTGCCTTTCCTTGCTCAGATCTTTAGAAGTCTCAAGTTGGCCAAAAAGATGACCATCCTAACTAGAATTCATAAAAAGTGCTAATGTGATCCCCCTCCTTGAGGTTTGCACATCTTGTAACAAATAAATAATGATTACATTCAGTGAACGACAGAAACTCAGCACATATTAAATGCAAGCATCCCAGAAATTCCAAGGTACATTCCCCATGGACATAGCGGAAGAGCTGCTGCCTTACAGCGCCAAAGACCCGGGTTTGATCCTGATTATGGGTGCTTGTCTCTATGTAGTTTGCATGTTTCCCCCATGACCGCATGGGTTTCCTCCGAGATCTTCAGTTTCCTCCCCCACTCCAAAGACATACAGGTTTGTAGGTTAATTGGCTTGGTATAATTGTAAATTGTAAATTGTACCTAGTGTGTGTAGGATAGTGTTAGTGTGCGGGAATCGCTGGTCGGGTGCGGACTCGGTGGGCCTGCTCCCGTGCTGTGTCTCTGAAACTAAAAAACGAAAACGTTACCCATGTGCAAAACAGTGGATAAGATAAAAGTAATGGTAACTTAGACAACAGACAATGGACAATAGGTACAGGTGTAGGCCATTCGGCCCTTCGAGCCACCACCGCCATTCACAGTGATCATGGCTGATCATCCACAATCAGTACCCCGTTCCTGCCTTCTCCCCATATTCCTTGACTCCGCTAATTTTAAGAGCTCTATCTAACTCTCTTGAAAGCATCCAGAGAATTGGCCCCCACTGCCTTCAGGCAGAGAATTCCATAGATTCACAACACTCTGTGTGAAAAAGATTTTCCTCATCTCCGTTCTAAATGGCTTACCCCTTATTCTTAAACTGTGGCCCCTGGTTCAGGACTCCCCCAACATCGGGAACATGTTTCCTGCCTCTAGCTTGTCCAAACCCTTAATAATCTTATATGTTTCAACACGATCCCTCTTATCCTTCTAAAATCCAGAGTACACATGCCCAGCCTCCCCATTCTATCAACATACGACAATCCCGCCCTCTTTTACCATCACTTTACACAATAATGTGATTCTTACAGGGGTGGGACTTTTGTCAACTCAAGGTCTCAGATCCTCTGGTTCTCAATTGCCCTGCACTGGGCAAGAGATTCTGTGCATTAGTTTAGCATAACTTCTGTTACTAATCTCAAGGAGCATTATCATACTAATTAAACTTGTTTCAGTATTATAACCTGTGTCCTCAAACATTGTTTAGATGCTCATCTCACTAACTACAGAGAGGAAATATGACCAAAGATAGACACAAAATGCTGGAGTTACTCAGTGGGACAGACAGCATCTCTGGAGAAAAGGAATAGGTGACGTTATGGGTCGAGGCCGATCAACAGACTCACAGGACCAGATGACCTGAACTTGCCTTTTCCAAGTAATATAAATTAGATTGTTGGCCTCTGAATGATGTTTAATTCAGGCAGAGAACCATTCAGCCTCACATTTCTTCGAAATATTGAAAAGAAGTTAAATAACTTAACTCCTTTGGTATTTCTCAACTGTGTTTTGCATCAGGCTTTGGTCATGCCACAGAAGGTGTGAAGCCAAAAAACAGTTTGCTCTCACGCCTTTCGCCTGAATCCTTCGGAGGATACATCACACTCAAGTGGTTTTCCATGGTCTTCCTGAATGGAACGCGTCAGTGCAACCTGTGTGGTAAAACCATTGTTCACCTTTCCATTCGCACTTCAAATTCCAATCGCATCTTATGTGCAGTTTTTATAATGCCACAGACGGCTGTGGAGGCCAAGCCATAAGTTCATAAGTGTTAGGAGCAGAGTTATGCCATTTGGCCCATCTTGTCTACTCCGCCATTCAATCATGGCTGATCTATCTTTTCCTCTCAACCCCATTCTCGGAGTGGAAGATTGCAACCTTCACGTGGTCCGCCCTGTTTCGACTAATGCAATCAACTCGACATGCACAAACGGAAGATCAAATGGAACAAGTTGTCGAACAACTTTAGGCTGTGCACGCCACACGAAAGAAGAAGAAGAACCCCATTCTCCTGCCTCCGCCCCACAGCCTTCTGTGGTAATGAAGTCCACAGATTCACCACCCAATGACTAAACATAAATTCCTCTTCATTTCCTTTCTAAAGGTACGCCTTTTAAGCTGAGGCTATCACCTCTAGTCCTAGACTCTCCGACTAGTGGAAACATCCTCTCCACATCCACTCTATCCGGGCCTTTCACTATTTGGTAAGTTTCAATGAGGTACTCCCTCATCCTTCTTAGACTCCAGCGAGTACAGACCCAGTGCCATCAAACGCTCATAATATGTTAACCTACTCATTGCTGAGAGCATTCTCATAAACCTCCTCTGGCCCCGTCTCCAGAGCCAGCACATCCTTCCTCAGATGTGGGGCCCAAAACTGCTCACGATACTCCAAATGCAGTCTGTTTTATATTTTTTTGTCCTCTTGAGATGAAAGAGAATAAATCATTGGCAATTTTTTAAGGATGAAATAAATCGAAAGAAATTATTTGGATCTTTTGAAGCAGAGATTGACAGGTTCTTGACTAGTACGGGTGTCAGGGGTAATGGGGAGAATGCAGGAGAATGTGGTTAGGGGGAAAGATAGACCAGCCATGATTGAATGGCGGAGTAGACTTGGTGGGCCGAATTACCTAATTCTACCCCTTTGACTTATGAACTTATGATGGGCCAATGATGTTGGAAGCCTACTCATTCCCTACATTTTGCTTTGTCAGATAGATGGAATGTTAAAAGGAAACTGAGACCTTACAGTTCAAGTATTAGTCGCATCTGCACAATGCCTTTGCATCCTGGATATAGTTTAGTTTAGTTCAGTTCAGTTCAGTTCAGTTTAGTTTAGAGATACAGAGCGGAAACAGGCCCTTCAGCCCACCGAGTCCGCACCTACCAGTGATCCCCCACACTATCACTACCCTACACACACTAGGGACAATTTTACATTTACACCAAGCCCAATTAACCCACAAACATGTACATCTTTGGAGTGTGGGAGGAAACGGAAGATGTCTGCGAAAACCCACGCAGGTCACGGGCAGAATGTACAAACTCCGTACAGACAAGCACCCGTAGTCAGGATCGAACCTGAGTCTCTGGCACTGTAAGGCAACAACTCTACTGCTGCGCCACCTGCCGTACCATTAATCCAGTTTGCTGTGGCCTCCCTGCATTTTTAATTGGTAAAATTGGCAAAACCGACACTGCAACGATTGCAATGAAAACAAAACTGACAGACAAAATTTGAAATGGCATGGAAAATAAAGCTCATTACAATATTTTTAAAATCTATTTAATCCCATTGGACAGGTACAAGTATAGGGCAGGTTTGGAGGGATATGGAGCAAGCGCAGGCAGGTGGGACTAGTGTAGCTGGGACATGTTGGTCGGTGTGGGTTAGTTGAGCCAAAGGGCCTGTGTCCACACTGTATCACTCTATTACTCTATAAGTGAATGATAAAATATGTTTAAAAGAACTCCATGATAGTCCTACTGAAAATCACTGCAGATTTTAGACTTTAAAGAAACAGCATGGAATCAGGCTCATGGAATCAGGGTGGGAGATTGCAACCTTCACGGGTTCACTCTGTTTCGACGAATGCAATTAACCTGGCATGCAGAAACAGAAGATCAAACAGAACAAGTTGTCTTACAACTTTAGGCTGTGCACGCCATACGCAAGAAGAAGAAGGCCCTTTGGCCCACAGTGACTGTGCCGACCAGCGTAAAATATCCTACGCACACTACAGACAACGTTTTACAACTTATCAAAGTCAATTAACCTACAAACCTGTACATTTTTGGACTGGGTGTGGAAACTGGAGCTCCCAGAGAAAACCCACGCGGTCCAAAGGAGAACGTACCAACTCCGTACAGACAGCACCCGTAGTCAGGATCGAACATGGGTCTCTGGCGCTGTAAGGCAGCAACACTACAGTTGTGTCACTGTGCTGCCTCTTTGCTACACAGTGCCGCCCCTTAACTTCTATTTCTGACTGCCACAGGATGGCCACAATACTTGCTTATGAGATCCCAAGTCACAGTTGAAGTAGAGGCCTTAGAGACAGTGTAGCATCTGTTAGCTTGTAGCCATCTCATTTAAACTGCTCACATAGATTATGAGATTCACCACACGATCCAGCATCTCAATACTTCCACTGGGAAACTGTTCTTATTGGCTTTCACTGGTCATGACTGAGCAAGCTGCGTATATAATGGAAAATGATTTGCACCAGTGATAGACACACAAAGTGCCGGAGTAACTCAGCCGGTCAGACAGCATCTCTGGAGAAAAGGAATAGATGACGTTTCGGGTCGAGACCCTTCCTCGGACTGATTATTGGGGAGGTGAATTGGGGTTGGGGGGAGGGGGGAAGAAACCCTCCCACAAGCAATCTGTGGAAGGGTTCCAACCCAAAACATCACCAATCCACGAGTTCCAGAGGTGCGGCCTGACCCGTTGATTTACTCCAACACTTTGTGCCTTTTTTTTTGTAAACCAGCAGCTGCAGTTTAGTTTATAGATACAGCGCGGAAACAGGCCCTTCGGCCCACCGTGCGGCACTGACGAGCGATCCCTGCACATTAACACTATCCTACACACACTAGGGACAATTTACACTTGTACCAAGCCAAATCATCTACATACCTGTATGCCTTTGGACTGTGGGAGGAATCCGAAGATCTCGGGAGGAAACACATGCGGTCACGGGGAAAACATACAAACTCCGTACAGACGGCACCCGTAGTCGGGATCAAACCCTGGTCTCCGGGGCTGCAAGCGCTGTAAGGCAACAACTCTCCTGCTGCGCCACTGCGCCGCCCTTGGTTCTACACTAAGAATTAGACGTAGAATGTTATTGCCTGCTCAGCACATCTCCTTGGAGATTAAATCGGAATGACCGACGTCCCATCTGTAATCAGGTAACTGAACCATTCTATCAATAACTTGTCCTGAGCTACTATCTACCTCATTGGAGACTTTAAACAGACTATACTGGACTTTCACTAACTATTATTCTCTTATCATGTATCTGTATACTGTGGACGGCTAGATTGCAATTATGTACTGTCTTTCCACTGATTGGCTAGCGCACAACAAAAGCTTTTCACTGTACCTGACAATAAACTAAACTGAAACACCCTAGTCGCACCAGCTTCTCATTTTCACACCACAAACAGTTTACAATGGCTTGTTCCCTTTATCATTGATACTTTTTTGCATATCTTTCATTCATTGTTCTTTATCTCTCCACATCACCATCTATTTCTCTCGTTTCCCTGATCCCTGACCAGTCTGAAGAAGGGTCTCGACCCGAAATGTCGCCTATCTCCTCGCTCCTTAGATGTCTGCTGCACCTGCTGAGTTTCTCCAGCCTTTTGTGTACCCTCGATTCTCCAGCATCTGCAGTTCCTTCTTTAACACTGAATTAAACTACTGATGACAGCTCAAGAATCTGAAGATATAACACACCAGTGATGTCTCCAGCAGATCCAACACATCGTGTCACAAAGTCATACCACTGAACAGGCCATTTGGCCCAACTCATCCATGCTGATTAGGGTACACACCTGAGCCAGTATTCTTTGCCTGCATTTGACCCATATCATATAACCATATAACCATATAACAATTACAGCACGGAAACAGGCCCTCTTGGCCATTCCAGTCCGTGCCGACCATTTGTTTTCCCCTAGTCCCATCTACCTGCACTCAGACCATACCCCTCCATTCCCTTCACGTCCATATACCTATCCACTTTACTCTTAAATGTTAAAATCGATCCTGCCTCCACCACTTCTGCTGGAAGCTGATTCCACACAGCCACCACCCTCTGAGTAAAGAAGTTCCCCCTCACGTTACCCCAAAACCTCTGTCCCTTAATTCTCATGTCATGCCCTCTTGTTTGAATCTTCCCTACCCTCAATGGGAAAAACGTATCCACGTCAACTCTGTCTATCCCTTTCATCATTTTAAAGACCTCAATCAAGTCCCCCCTTAACCTTCTGCGCTCCAAAGAATAAAGACCTAACTTGTTCAACCTTTCTCTGTAACATAGTTGCTGGAACCCTGGCAACATTCTAGTAAATCTCCTCTGTACTCTCTCTATTTTGGTGACATCCTTCCTATAACTAGGCGACCAAAATTGTACACCATACTCCAGAATTGGTCTTACCAATGCCTTGTACAATTTTAACATTACTTCCCTACTCCTATATTCAATGCTCTGATTTATAAAGGCCAGCACACCAAAGGCTTTCTTTACCACCCTATCTACATGCGATTCCACCTTCAGGGAACTATGCACAGTTATTCCTAGATCCCTCTGTTCCACAGCATTCCTCAATTCCCTACCATTTACCATGTACGTCCTATTTTGATTTGTCCTGCCAAGATGTAGCACTTCACACTTATCAGCATTAAACTCCATCTGCCATCTTTCAGCCCACTTTTCCAAATGGCCCAAATCTCTCTGTAGACTTTGAAAATCTATTTTATTATCCACAACACCACCTATTGTCGTTCTAAACCTTTCCATTCCATGAGCCTGTCCAAGTGTCTTTTAAAAGTTGTGATTGCCCCCGACTGTCTCATTTCCTCTCATTCCATATACCCACCACCCACCATGTTAAAAATCTCAGATACCCTTTAAACCCTTGCCCCCTCACCTTACACCTATGACCTTTAGTTTTAGACTCCCCTGGGAAGAAGACTATCATACAACTAACGTTTTTATAAATCGTTATAAGGTCTCCCCTCCGTCCTCTTCATTCCAGGGAAAATAGTCCCAGCCTATCTATTCTCTCCTAATATAATCTAAGTAGTCTTTATGCTTGTAAACCTTTCCTGCAACACCCCCACACCCCTCCCCAAGCATAATCACATCCCTAGTGTAGGATGACCGGAGCAGTACACAATTTTCCAGGTGCAGTCTCACCAACAATTTGTACAGCAGAAGCCTGATGTTCCAGCTCTAGTACTCACCCAATGCCCCATCCCCATAAAGGCAAGCATACCATATGGCTTCTTCATTACCTTGTCTTACTATGGCATCAGTTTCGAGGATCTATGTACTTTAACCGAGTAAAAAGGAACTGCAGATATGTAGGAAGGAACTGCAAATGCTGGTTTAAACTGAAGATAGACACAAAATGCTGGAGTAACTCAATGGGACAGGCAGCATCTCTGGAGAGAAGGAATGGGTGACAATTCCAAGACCCTTCTTCAGGTCTCGACCCAAATCGTGACCCATTCCTTCTCTCCAGAGGAACTGCAGACGCTGGTTTATACCGTTGATAGGTTACACAGTGGCGCGCCGGTAGGGTTGCTACCATACAGCGCCAGTCACCCATGTTCAATCATGACTACGGGTGCTGTCTGTACGAAATTTGTATGTTCTCCCCATGACCTGCGTGAGTATTCGCCGTGGTCTCTGGTTTCCTCCTAAACTCCAAAGACGTACAGGGTTGTTGGCTATTTGGCCTGATATAATTGTGAATTGTCCCAAGTATGTGTATGATAGTGCTTGTGTTCGGGGAATCGCTGGTCAGTGCGGACCCAATGGGCTGAAGAGCCTGTTTCTGCACCGTAGCTCTAAACTAAACTGAGAGGTATGCTGCCCTGAGACTGAAGGGAGAGAGAGAGAGATAAATAAGTAGAGACAAAATACCTTATCACCAGGCAACTGCTCCATAAGGAAATGTTTGGAGCTTTGTTGCAGGGTGGTGTGACGATTGGGCTCCTGGATCATCTCAAGACCCTTAAGTAAACATGTGGTAGAGATCATTGTTGAATTGGAGGCTGCTGTCTGTACCGAGTTTGTACGTTCTCCCCGTGACCACATGCCAAAGATGCACAGGTTTGTAGGTTAATTGGCTTTGGTAATATTGTAATTTTTCTCTGGTGCATAGGATAGTGCTAGTGTAGGGGATCGCCGGTCAGCACGTGCTCGGTGGGCCGAGATGCCTGTTTGCACGTTGTATTCTGAAGTCTAAAGTCTAAAGAATCGAGGTATAGCCATTGACAATATCTGGTTGTCATCAGCCATTTCTATTGTGGGTCTTAATGTTGCAAAACTCAGTTGCTTAACAGAAGTTTCATAATTCAGATAGACACAAAATGCTGGAGTAACTCAGCGGGACAGGCAACATCTCTGGAGAGAAGGAATGGGTGACGTTTCAGGATGAGATCCTTCTTCATAATTCAGTGCGTGTCAGCAATGGCATCCAGGAAACTATATGATCCCTTGTCATTTTTGACACCACTATTAAATTTTGTCAAGTATCTAATGCCAGAGATTTAACATCAACCAGTTTATAATGCCGAACAGGTGCTTAATATTAGTTTTAATTCCCAGCTTGGAAGCCACAAGTGGTTTAATATTCGCTCGGGTCCTTCACAGGTTTCTGTGTTAGTGTGGGTGTTGTGGGCCAGGCATAAGGGAGTCAGAGGTAAGAGGTGGTTGTGGAGCCTGAGTCACTGCGTTGAACTAATTTAGTATAGAGATACAGCACGGAAACAGACCCTTCGATGTAAATATGCACTTTCTAAGCTTCCCCCCAGTCCAGCCAATAAAACACCGATTCATGAACTGGAACAACTAAACTTTATTTTTGGATAGCACAACAAATCACCCTATACGATACCTAAACCACTGCAGGTTCGATCCTTGAATCTGCCTGGCCAAGCCCTTCAGCCTCGTGCAAGCAGAAACACTCCAAAAGTCCCAAGCGCTCTTCCAGAAGATCGACAAAGGACCTCGTGGGGGCTGCCTTTTATAGGTCCCCAAACCTTGAGGGGCCGAACTACAGAAGGGTAGTCTATTTACAATCCAATCAAACATATTAATTACAACAATACATTATTGACAGTTACACAGACCAATAATAGAATCTCCCTTACATTGTTGCAGGAGAAGCTTCAAGAAGAAGCTAACAGAACTTGAATAATGCAACATTTATCCTGGAATCAAAACAAACCAATTTTAACCAATCAACACACAGCAGGGTAACGGTCTAGCAACATTATTTACAATATATACAAGGCTCTTGCAGTGGTTCAATCAATTTTATGCATTTAGGTTTGTTTGCAGAGCTTATATACATGGATCCTTCAGCCTTACATATCAATCTGATGTGCAGACTCATCGGCGCCATCCACAGCCTGTACATTCCCACTGACAAAGGTTAAGCAATTCTGACAAATGCAGGGATCCTCCATTTTATGGTGTCTTTAATTTGGTAAATATTAACATCGGTACACCAGGTCCGCGCCACACACTAACACTATCCTAAATACTAGGGACAATTTACAATGATACCAAGCCAATTAGCCTGCAAACCTGCACGTCTTGGGAGAGTGGGAGGAAACTGGATCCCATATAAAACCCACGCAGGTCACGGGGAGAGTGTACAAACTCCGTACAGACTGCACCCGTAGTCAGGATTCAACCCAGGCCTCTGGCGCTGTAAGGCAGCAACTCTACCGCTGCGCCACCGAGCCACCCTTCAGAGCAGGCAGCTTGATATAAGGCATTGATTTAATTATTCGTATCAGTGAATGTTTGTTGTTTTAATCATGCATTATTCTGTACCTTGATCTTTATTTGTTCAGTCGTGAATTTAATAAATTCTAAAGATCCAATTAATCACTTTGCACGAGAAGTCACTTTGTGAGGGACATTTGATAGCTCCACATTTTTTTCCCCACTTTCCAGCCAAAAGATTTTATTATGTTATAATGAGACACTGTAGGTCGTATATGCAGTATTTTTATTACATTTATTGTTTCTTCACAAGGGGATAAAGCCATGCACATCCAAAAATAACAGAATACCACTTCTAAATTCAGAGAAATTATAGCAAATTTTCCATAATATGGATGCCATTTATATCTGGTCTATAAATCAATTTTTAATATCAATAGGTTTTATTGTGTGGCAGTGTGCTACAAAGGCCCAGCAAAAACCAGCAGACAGTTTGGTAAATCTACTCTCTGTAAGGGTGGCAGGGTGGTGGTAGAGTTGCTCCCTTACAGTGCCAGAGACCCGGGCTCGATCTGGACTATGGGTGTTGGCCTGTACGGAGTTTGTACGTTCTCACCGTGACTTGCGTGGGTGTTTCTCTGAGATCTTCGGTTTCCATCCACTCTCCAAAGACGTACAGGTTTCTAGGTTAATTGGCTTGGTGTAAATGTAAAATTGTCCCTATTGTGTGTAGGGGAGCGCTGGTCGGTGCGGACTCGGTGGGCCAGAGGGCCTGTTTCCGCCCTGTACCTCTAAACTAAACTGAAAATGACCTACAACTGAGTGATCAGAAAGAGCATGTATTGACCAACCCTGTAAAATTTTATGAGACTAAGGTTTGATGTGTTGGGCAATAATTGTGCAATATTATTGCCAGATGGCTATTGTGGTCGGTGTTAGAAGCCTCCTGTGGAGTAATAATGCAAAATTTCTAATGGTGGTTTAACACTACATTAATCAATTCGTACAGAGGGCTTGAATAAAGTTTATTTAACTCTACCTCATGAGTTTTCATAAATTCATGTTCTTAAGTTCTAGGAGCAGAATTAGGCCATTTGGCCCATCAAGTCTACTCCAACATTCAATGATGGCTGATCTATCTCTCCCTCCTAATCTAATTCTCCTGCCTTCTTCACATAACCCCTGACATCCGTACCAACCAAGAATCTATCTATCTCCAGCTTAAAAAGACCCACCAACCTGTGACTAAAGAACCTTATTAGAGTTTAGTTAAGTTTGGACGTGACGGGTGAGGAGCAAGGCCGGTGGGAGTGGGAATAGGGGTCTGGCCTACCAAGCCCTCAAGCTCAGCTGCGGGATGTGCTGCTGGGACACAAAGGTGGACGGGTGAGGGGAGGGACATTGCGTCCAAGGAAGGTGATGGCTGGGGGCCTGCAGCTGCCTGGGGCTTGTCTGGATCGGGCACCACTCACAAAAACTAGAGCGTGGACTGGACTTTGAAAATGGCACCAAGACATGCCATCTCTTGCATGCGGGATCAGCGGATCAGTTCTGTAAGCTAATCGAGGATGTGCTTAGGTATAGGAACACTGCACTAGACAGTATGGAAGAAAATAATTTCACTGTGCATTTGCACACGTGACAATAAAAGCAACTTTGAACCATTGAACCATTACTGATGTCACATCCATCGAGGTACAGTGAAAAGCATTTGTGTTGCATGCTATCCAGTCAGCGAAAATACTAAACATAATTACAATCTAGCCGTCCACAGTGTACAGATAAAGGGAATAATGTTTGGTGCACGATAAAGACCAGTAAAGTCCAATTAAAGATATTTCAGAGATGCTGCCTGACACACTGAGTTACTCTTGCAATTTATGTCTATTTTGGTATAAACCAGCATCTGCAGTTCCCTTTTATTACATATAACCTGGTCAGCTGTCCTTCTGGAAGGAAAAGCCTGGCGATGCCATAGTCACCAAGTCATAGAGTCATTCAGCGTGGAAACAGCTCCTACAGCCCAACTTGCCCACACCTACCAACATGACCCATCTACACTAGTCCCACCTGCCTGTGTTTGGCCCATATTCTGCTAAATCTACCCTATCCCTGTACCTGTCAGAATGTTTCGTAAATGTTGTAATAGTACCTGCCTCAACTACCTCCTCTGGCAACTCGTTCCATACACCCACCACTATTTGTGTGAAAATGTTACCCCTCAGGTTCCTATTAAATCTTTTTCCCCCTCACCTTAAATCTATGTCCTCAGGTTCTCAGTTCCCCAATTCTCTACACCTCCATAAGATCACTCCTCATCTTCCCGCGCTCCAAGGAATAGAGTACTAGCCTGTTCAACCTCTCCCTATAGCTCAGGGCCTTGAGTTCTGACACCATCCTCGTGAATCCTCTCTGCACCCTTTCCAGCTTGACAACATCTTTCCTATAACAAGGTCCCCAGACTGAACACAATACTCTAAATGTGGCCACATCATTGTCTTATACAACTGCATCATGGCCTCCCAATTCGATGGATGCGCAGTATTGTGTTAATTGAATTCACCTGCAGAAACTGTAGCCATCTAATGCATGTGTGGTGTACCTTACTCAAGGGAGGAAAGGCATCAATGCCTTTAAGTGAGCATTGGATTGATAAAAATACACTTTAACGTGTGGTAAGTGCATCCATTACTTCAGTGAACCTTCATGCAGTACTTCTTCATGGTGTGAATCAGATCTAGTCATGCACTTTCACTACCTAAATATCTGTCTGCGATTCCCAAAGTGGGTAGTCTGGCTGACTATTCCCATCATGATTAGTACGGGTGTCAGGGGCTATGGGGAGAAGGCAGGAGAATGTGGTTAAGCAGGAAAGATAGATCAGCAATGATTGAATGCCAGAGTGGACTTTATGGGCCAAATGGCCTGATTCTGCTCCTATGACTTATGAACTTATGATTTCTATTGGAGTATCCCTAATGTGTCTCCCGCTATCCCAGTGACTAAGGGTTAACCGGGATCAATTTTAGCAAAGGTGATTCACTTAATAAGTGAATTACGTATCAATGGTAACACAGACATTTTTAGTAGAAAGGAACGAAAAAAAAATGCTGGAGTAACTCAACAGGTCAGGCAGCATCTCTAACGAAACCAGATATTTGTAAACCAGCATTTGCAGTTCTTTGTTTCCACATTTCAGCATTTCTGCAGAGCGTGGTTAGGTGATGTTTCAGTTCGGGACTCTTCTTTACACCCGAAATATCACCCATCTGTGTTCTCCACAGATGCTGTCTGACCTGTGAGTTACTTTAGAATTTATACTTTAGAGATACAGCATAGAAACAAGTCCTTCGGCCCACCGAGTCCTCACCGATCAGTGATCACCCCATGCAATAGCACTGTCCGACACTAGGAAAAATTTACAATTTACTGAACCTACAACCCTTAATGTCTTTGAAGTGTGGGAGGAACAAAGCCACTAATTCTGTGAAAAAGTCTGGACAAAATGTATGATTAATATTTTGAATGCTTGCCTCTTTCATTGGTGTTAAATTGGCAATTTGGTGATCCGCTAATGGTTATATCTTCTTCTGTATGAACATTATTGTGCAAAAGCTGTATTCAGCATCTCTTTAAATTGAAAATGAACATACAAGAATTACTAAACAGATGGTAATAACTGAAGTAAGTTCCTGATCCAAAAGAAGACAAGATACAAATTGCTGGAGTAACTCAGTGGACCAGGAAGCATCAGGAGAGCAATAAAGTGATACAGTGTGGAAAGAGGCCCTGCAGCCCAACTTGCCCACACCAACCAACATGTTCCAGCTACACAAGTCCCACCTGCCAGCATTTGGTCCATACCCCTCTAAACCTGTCCTATCCATGTGCCTGTATAACTGCTTCTTAAATATTGGGGTAGTCCCTGCCTCAATGATCCTCTGGAATCTTGTTCCATACACCTACCACCCTTTGTGTGGAAAAGTTACCCCTCAGATTCCTATTAAATCTTTTGCTCTTCACCTTAAACCTACGTCCTCTGGTCTTCGATTAACCTACTCTGGGCAAGAGACTGTGCGTCTACCCAATCTATTCCTCTCATGATCTTATGCACCACCTATAAGATCACTCCGCATCCTCCTACTCAACCTCTGCCCATTGCTCAGACTATGTGTGTTATTATTTGCAGTATTGACTGATTGTAATATTCTGACGCGGATGCACAAATATTGAAGGTTTTCCAGTACAACTAGCAATGCCGTTGATAAGCCCTTGTGGACTTAAAGCTTGGAATACATTTACAACTTTGTAGAAGGTGAAGTTCTGCAGTCCCACATCAATGCCAATACTGTAAAGTAGATTCATGGATACCATTAGATATTCACTACTTTATTAATCACACATTATTGCCCTAGCTGTACGTGGTCTGTTACGATCACCAGAAAGAGAGCTAGGGGCGTGTAGGTTACAATTATACTAACTGGTGGGGGAGTGGTTAGCATAGACATTGTCACTATCAATTAAAGGTGTATACACATATCATCTACATCCTTCCTCTACAAAAACAGTGAGTGACAGGGCGACCACGTCTCATGCGTTAGGGTAATAATATGTGATTAATAAAGTAGTGAAGATCTAATGGTATCCGACAGGTATCCCACTTCTGACACCATGTAAAGTAGATTCACGGATACCATTAGACCTTCACTATTTTATTAATCACACATTATTGCCCTAGCTGTACGTGGTCTGTCACGATCACCAGAGAGAGAGCTAGGGGCATGTAGGTTACAATTATACTAACTGTTGGGGGAGTGGTTAGCAAGGACATTGTTACTATCAATTAAAGGTTTATACACATATCATCTACAATTACATGGGCTCCTTTATTGGAAATGCCCACCCAAAGAACAGCCATGATATTGATTTTGAAACATTAAACAGAATTTATTAACTCACCTGTGTGAAATACAGAGTTGGTTAAATAATAATTCAAATATGCTCAATAGAGGACAGCTAGAGAGAATGATTGTTATTTATTCCCCGAGCATCTAAACCAGTATAAAATAGAAGGGTCCTAACTCGAAATGTTATCCATGTCTCTAGAGATGCTATTTGATCCATTGAGTTACTTCAGCACTTGGTGTCTGTATAAAATAGATAGATACCCTATCTATTCCCCTATACCACTATAAGATCACCCCTCATTCTCATGCTCTAAAGGATATAAAGTCCGAGCCAGCTCAGCCTCTTCCTCTAACCGAGGCCATCGAGTCATGGCAACATCCTTGTAAATCTTAACACACATGCCTGCGTTTGGAGAAACATGCCTGCGTTTGGCCCATATTCCTCTAAACCTACACTATCATGTACCAGTCTTAAATGTTTCTTAAACATTGTGATAGTACCTGCCTCAACTACCTCCTCTGGCAGCAGGTTCTATACACCTGCCACCCTTTGTGTAAGAAGGTTACCCCTCAAGTTCCCATTAAATCTTTCCCCCCTCACCTTAAAACTACGTCCTCTGGTTCTCGAAGAGTTGCTGTCAGAGGGGAAATGGCAGTGGCATTGTTATAGGGCACAAGCATTGCTTCATAATTGGTAGATGGTATGAGGTATCTAGATTAACTGGAACGCAGCTTACAACCCAGCGGTATGAATATTGATTGCTCTAACTTCAAGTAACCCTTGCAACTGCAACAGCAAGATTTGGGAAATCAAGGACCAAGGTTCAAGGTGACGGGGAAAAGATTTAATAGGAATCTGAGGGGTAACTATTTCACACAAAGGGTGGTGGGTGTATTGACCAAGTTGCCAGAGGAGGTAGTTGAGGCAGGGACTATCCCAACATTTAAGAAACAGTTAGACAGGTACATGGATAGGACAGGTTTGGAGGGATGTGGACCGAGTGCAGTCAGGTGGGACTAGTGTAGCTGGGACACGTTGGTCGGTGTGGGCAAGTTGACTCGGTGACTCTCTGTCTCCGTCCCCATGTCCTACGACCACGGTGGGCGAGTCCATGGTCGTAGGACATCGGTCCGCGGCGGTGGGTTTTCCCGGTGCTACATTTGCCGGGTCCTACTATGCTCCTGGTCTCCCACAAGTTCACGACACAGCAGCTCTGCAAGCTCAGGCATTGGGTGGGAGGGCGAGCCTTGCGGCAGCAACGGCCGGGCAAGCAAACGTCTCCACAAGGAGGGGAAATATACAGAGACACAGAACATAAACATAGTTAGACTTTTCTCTTTCCAGATGTCATCAGAGCATTTTCCATCATAAAAAGAATTTCCAGCCACATGTCACATTGGCATTATTCCTTTTTCCTCACTTGTTTCTTTTCTCATCCAAAGGAAATGAAAAGCTGGAATGCTCATCCCTAGATTTCACCTCGTTCCACCCACACATCCACCCATCCCCGAGGGTCTGAGTGAGATGATAGAGTTTCACAGCAGGCACAGTTGCCGAGCAACGTGGTTTTCTGCCACTTCCAAGGTTTTCCTTTAAATGAGTGTAGACATTGCCATGGAAATTCCTCCACACTTCTTGCAGCGCTCAGATGTCTCATTCCAGGAACCCTGTAACCGGAGCAGCCCGCTGAGAAACTAATGGCAGCCACAGTATCCTCGCTGGAAGGCGCTCTCACAACTGCCGACAACCTACCATTTGCCTCTTGCCATAGCCATGCACTTTCAGTACGGAGTAAGCACCGTACAGAGTGGAAAACGATTTGCACCGGGGTTAAAGAAGGTAGCATACACAAAGTGCTGGTCAGGCAGCATCTCTGGAGAAAAGGAATAGGTGATGTTTCATGTTGGAACCCTTCTTCAGACTCGAACCCTCACCTAACTTTTAGCAAGGAGATAAGGAGAAATTTCTTTAATCAGATGGTGGTGAATCTGTGGAATGTTTTGCCACAGAAGGCTGCAGAGGGCGGCAATGGATATTTTTGAGGCGGACATAGATAGATTCTTGATTAGTACAGGTGTCAGGGGTTATGGGGAGAAGGCTGGAGGATGGGGTTAAAAAGGAGAGATAGATCAGCCATGTTTGAATGGCGGAGTATTTGATGGGCCGAATGGCCTAATTCTGCTCCTATCACATATGAATTTATTCCTTTTCTCCAGAGATGCTGCCTGACCCGCTGAGTTACTCCAGCATTTTGTGTCTATCTTTGGTATAAACCAGCATCTGCAGTTCCTTCCCACACATTGCATCAGTGTTATGCGGTTGCAAGTTCAACACACATATCCTCCAAGGAACGGTTATTTAACGAGAGACTTGACCCAAAACCTATCCACGTTTCCAGAGATGCTGCCTGACCCACTGAGTTTTAGTTTCAGAGATACAGTGCGGAAACTGGCCTGCCAGCCCTACTTGCCCACGCCGACCAACATGCTCCATGTACACTAGTCTCACCTGCCTGCATTTGGCCCATATCACTCTAAACCTGTCCTATCCAGGTACCTGCCAAAATGTTTTTAAACGTTGCGATAGTACCTGCCTCGACTACCTCCTTGGTAGCGCGTTCTAAACACCTATCACCCTTGTGTAAAAAAAGGTACCCCTCGTGTTCCCATTCTTTCCCCCCTCACCTTAAACCTATGTCCATTGGTTTTCGACGAGTTGCTGAAGGAAAGGTAATGGCTGTGGTGTTGTTATAGGGAACAAATATTGCTTTGTGTAGGAGATGGTATTAGGTATCCAGATTAACTGGAACATAGTTTACAACCCAGCAGTATGAATATTGATTTCTCGAACTTCAAGTAACCCTTGCGCGTCTCTCTCTCTCTTCCTCCCTCCCCCACGCGTCATTGTACTGACTTCAAAGTCGTCCTGTGGAGTTTCATTGTCTTGTAAATCATTTTCACCTAGACCACAGCTAACAATGGCCTGTCTCCTTTATCATCGTCGCCTTTTTGCATATCTTTCACTCAATTCTTCCATATCTCTTTATATCCAACTATATCTCTTGTTTAGGAAAGACCTGCAGATGTTGGTTTAAATCTAAGACACAAAATGCAGGAGTAATTCAGCGGGACAGCCAGCATCTCTCGAGCGAAGGAATGGGTGACGTTTCGACGCTTCAGACATCTCTGTCCCGCCCACTCCCCTGACATCAGTCTGAAGAAGGGACTCGACCCGAAACATCACCCATTCCTTCTCTCCAGAGATGCTGCCTGTCCTGCTGAGTTACTCCAGCATTTTGTTTATATTTCTTGTTTCCCTTGCCCGTAAGACCCTATTTCTTTGTCAACCAGTATTTGCAGTTCCTTGTGATGACATTGAATTACCTGGAATTTATGGTCAGGTACAGATTATTGGATGGAAACTCAAGATCAGATTATCTTAACTCATTACCAGCATTGGGGTTGTGTTGGGAAAATACATCACCAGGGGTTAGTGGCAGAAACCGTGCCACTTGGGGTAATTGGGTTTAGTTTAGTCGTTGAAATTCGTCCCCTTTGATGTCTCGTTTTCACACCTTACCCTTCCACATCTCTGTGTCTCCCGCTGCCCTGACTCTCAGACTGAAGAAGGGTCTCGACCCGAGATGTCATCCATCCCTTCTTTCCTGAGATGCTGCCTGTCCCGCTGAGTTACTCCAGCTTTTTGTGCCTATCCTCGGTTTAAACCAGCTCCTTCCTACACATGAAAATCTGTGCATGCTGAATTGTACTTTAGACTTTCGGCTGGTTTTACTTAAGATGAAGTAGCGGACACAGAATGATCTGGCTGAGATAAATGGGTCATACAACACATGGGGTGCATTACAGTTAATGTTGACTGTGATTAAAAACAGCATTTAGTCGCTGCCCAAGGACTCTTGCAAAACGTGTTTGACAGATACTGAGGATGGCTTCAGCTCCACAAAATCTCGCACTGCGATCAGATTAGTTTACTTTGGAGATATGGGAAAAAAAATCAGGCCCATCGGCGCACCAAATCCACCCTGACCATTGATCTCCCATTCACACTAGTTTAATATAGTTTAATGATACAGCACGGAAACAGCCCACCGCACAGACCAGCGATCCCCGCACATTGACGCTATCCTACACACACTGGGGACAATTTTACATTTATACCAAGCCAATTAAATCACATATCTGTACGTCTTTAGAGAGTGGGAGGAAACCAAAGATATCGGAGAAAGCCCACGCAATCATGGGGACAACGTACAGACAAGCACCTGTAGTCAGGATCGAACCCATGTCTCTGGCGCTGTAAGGAAATAGCTCTACCACAATGCCACCGTGCCACCCTGGAACTAGTTCCATGTTATCCCTCTTTCACATCCTCTCCCTACGCACTAGTGCCCAATAACTGAGGCCAATTAAACCTGCGCATGTCTGCGGATGTGGGAGGAAACCGGAGCACCCGGAGGAAACCCGCACATTCACAGGGAGAACATGCAACGTCAGGATCGAACCCGGGTCACTGGCGCTGCGAGACAGCAGGCTCTAACAGCTGCCCCAATGTCTCGCTAAAAAGCTGAAAACATAAGCAACAATCTGGCTGTTAATATTGTCAGTGGGGTTCCATTTGGCTTTCCAAGCACCTCTGTGAGTTTTCTACCATAAATATCACTTGCCAATAGCAGCATATCACCATTAGACACAAATTGCTATTTCTCCTCATCCGTCGAACTGCTTGAATCTGTTTAGTTTAATTTAAGATACAGCACGGAAACAGGCCCTTCAGCCCACCGAGTCCGCACAGACCAGCGATCCCCGCGCACCAACACTATCCTACACACACAAGAGACAATATACAGTGATACCAAAGCCAATTAACCTACAAACCTGCACGTCTTTGAAAGGTGGAGGAAACAGGAGCACCTAGAGGAAATCTATGTGGGCCACGGGGAGAGCGTACAAACCCTGTACAGACAGCACCCTTCGTCAGGATCAAACCCGGGTCTCTGGCACAGTAAGGCAGCAACTCTACCACAGTGCCGTGAAAAATAGCGAACGGAGTCCCCCTCTACCACAGTCGAGTCTCTTGTATTTGGGGACACCGTGGGCATCAGCATAGCTGAAGTGCAATGGGGTAGTCTCATCCTGGGAGATCGGCCATCGTGTCCACCGATTCTCACGTGCCGGGTAAGCACTGTATGTTCTCTCATGCTTATGTTCTTCAGTAATGTTCTTCAATATGTTTCACAGAATGTTTACACTTTTGGGGCTTTACTTCATAGTCTAGGATATTGTCTGATGATCTGCTCTTTGCAGTTGTCCTAACATTGTGCATAGTGATGCAAATCTTCCCGCCAGGCCGCGGCTGCTGACCGGGAATGCGGCCAGAGGCCTTTATAGAGGCGCCGTGGTCTCGATGCCTCCCGGATGGATGGCCGCGGAAAAGCCCGGGTCGGTGCCCCGCGGGTCCGAGGAGCCTTGTGGGTCGGTGGAGCCCGTGGCTGACGGAGCCTGGGTTGGCGGAGCCGGCTGCTGGGGACTGGGCCAGTGCCGCGGAGGAATCCGGAGCGGACCCGGCGTGGGGGGGCCACCGTGAGGGAGGGGGAGGGTGGAGAGAACAAGAGGGACCTGGCACAGGGGTACTTTGTATCTTTGTAAGCGCCCTTATGTGCTGACTACTTGCATACCTTGGGTATGCAAGCAAAGAATTTCACTGTGACTTGTCACATGTGACAATAAAGTATTCATTCATTACAAAGATTTATGTTTGAAGTCATTCTGTTGAAGTCATTATGAATGTTGAAACAAGCCCAGCCTTCATGAACCCTGACTATGATAGGTGAGATGGCACGGTGGCGCTGGGGTAGAATTGCTGCCTTACAGCACCAGAGACACACGGGTTCCATCCTGACTCTGGGTGCTTGTCTGTACATTCTCCCCGGGACCTCGTGGGTTTTCTCCGGGTGCTCCGGTTTCCTCCCACACTCCAAAGACGTGCAGGTTTGTAGGTTAGTTGGCTTCTGTAAAAATTGTCTCTGGTGGATAAAACTGGTGTACGGGCGATCGTGGTCAGCACGGTCTCGGTGGGCCGAAGGGCCTGCTTCCACACTGTATCTCTAAAACTAAAACCAGATAACCCCGAAGCCGATAACATTCCTGAGATGCCTATTTTATTCTTAATTAGCCCCCTGACTGTGCACCTGGCGGTCATGATGCTGCTTCAGGCATGTTACAGCCTTCCAGCAGCATCTTTCAGAAGGAGACTCGGAACCTCAGTGATGAATATTTCCCCATAATACGCTCCATCAGGTCCACTACATCCAGATAGCACCCGATTCACAGCTTTTACATCTTACATTTATAATGAGCAGTCCTTTCGAAAATCCATTCAGAAATCTTCAAATTCTTACTCTATCAGGTCAAACAGTAAAGACCCTGAATCAATGGTTCTATCAGTAAACAAATGCTGACAAGCCTGGCCCTGGAGCAACGTCAGCCTTATCTCTTCCAGATACAAATGGAAATAAAGTTCATCTCGGTAAAGTCGTGTGTTGCAGAAAAAATATTTGATGGTTATGTGATACCTTCCCAATCGGCATTTGGTATTGAAATGTGTATGTTATTGAAGTTATGCAGGAATAGTTTCCTATTCATTCCTCCCATACCCACCCAATCTTAAAATGGACTAATGCAGCATTAGAGGAGAAAACACCTCTAATTATCAGTCTTACCTTTGTCCTCGGTTCACAGTCACAGACAGTGTGGAAACAGGCCCTTTGGCCCAACGGCCACACCGCCCAAAATTGTCCCAGCTATACTAGTCCCACTTGCCTGCGCTTGGTCCATACCCCTCTAAACCTGTCCTATCCATGTACCTGTCGAACTGTTGGGATAGTCCCCGCCTCAATTACCTCCTCTGGCAGCTTGTTCCATACACCCACCACCCTTTGTGTGAAAATGTTACCCCTCGGATTCCTATTAAATCTTTTCCCCTTCACCTTGAACCGATGTCCTCTGGTCCTTGATTCCCCTACTGGGCAAGAGAATCTATTCCTCTCATGGTTTTGTACACCTCTATGAGATCACCCCTCATGCTCATGCACTCCATGGAATAGACCCAGCCTACTCAACCTCTCCCTGCAGCTCACACCCTCTAGTCCTGGCAACATCCTCGTAAATCTTTTCTGAACCCTTTCAAACTTGACAATATCTTTCCCATAACATGGTGCGCAGAACTGGACACAATATTCTAAATGCGGTCTCACCAACATCTTATACAACGGCAACATGACCTCCCAACTTCTATACTCAATACTCTGACTGATGAAGGCCAGTGCCAAAAACCTTTTTGACCCCCTTATCTACCTGCGACTCGACCTCCAAGGAATAATGCACCTGTACTCCTAGATCCCTCTGCTCTACAACACTACCCAGAGGCCTACCATTTACTGTGTAGTTCCTGCCCTTGATCGACGTCCCAAAATACAACACCTCACACTTCTCTGTATTAAATTCCATCAACCATTCCTCCGCCCACCTGGCCAATCGATCCAGATCCTGCTGCAATCTTTCACAACCATCTTCACTATCTGCAAAACCACTCACTTTTGTATCAACCTTTTTATTCAACTCACCTTTCCATAGAGGAGCAAAGCACAAAGTGCTGGACTAACTCAGTGCGTGTAGTTTAGTTCAGTTTAGAGATACAGCACGGAAACAAGCCCTTCGGCCAACCGATTCCTCACTGACCTGCGATCTCCATACACTAACACTATCGTACACACACTAGGGACAACTTTACATTTGTACCAAACCAATTAACCTACAAACCTATACATCTTTGGAGTGTGGGAAGAAACCGAAGATCTCAGAGAAAACCCACGCGGTCATGGGGAGAACATACAAACTCCGTACAGGCAGCACCTGTATTCAGGATCGAATACAGGTCTGTGGTGCTATAAGGCAGTAGCTCTCCCAATACGCCACCATGCCTTGGTTTATTCTTGGTTTGCATTCTTGTGTGAGTGGCAACAGGTGGAATAAGGTTCATAAGGTCATTAGTTCTAGGAGCTGAATTAGGGCATTGGTAGGTGAAATTTACCCCCGGGGGGTAAATTTACCCCAGGTTGTGAACCCTTGCCCTGGTGTATAGAATCGTGCCAGTGTACAGGGTGATCAGTGGTCGGCTTGGACTTGGTGGGCCAAACGACCTGATCCCGTGTTGTGCTTTTCTATGTAAATAGAACAACCATCCCTATGGGCTCTTGAACACTGCACACACTAACTAACTAAAACGATGAACTACGAATGGTTGCATTAAGGACTTTGAATTTTTGCAATAACCGCATAATTTATTTATTTATTTGTTTATTGTGTTATCGATGAGTACTGTGATTACACGCTTATAATGATGTTGCACGTAAGAACTTAATTGTTCCCTTTACAGTACATTTGACAATTAAATTTAAATTTAATTTAGTTTTCCAGCTTAACCTAAATTTAAGAAGAGTGGGAGACCATTAACACTGACCTCGTCCATCTTCTGGAAGGATTGAAAGGATGTGTGGAAAGAAAACTGGAGAAGATGGGGGATACCATATACAACTATGGGGCGGAGAGATTTGGGGTGAAGGTCGTGGAACAGAGGACACAGAAGGAACCAACACTACAGTACAAGTCCAGGAGGCAGCAGGAGATCAAAAGACTGGTGAAAGAAAGAGGCAGCTGAGAAAACAGTGGAGGAAGGCCACAGAGGCAGAAAGGAAAGGACTCGAGGCACTGCAGGCAGAAATAAAGCAGCGCCTGGCAATCCTGCGAAGAGCAGAATGCCTGAGAAAGAAACACATGAAGAAAGAATGGGCGAGGACAAGTTTCTACAGAGATCCGTATAAGTTTGTCAAAAGCCTCTTTGTCAAGGAGAAGAGTGGGATCCTGAGAGTACCTGTAAGGGAACTGGAGGAGCACCTGAGGAAGATGTACTCTGACAACCGGAGGCATGAGCCAGTCACCCACCCAGATGACATGCCACCTATCCACCCACCTGAGCACCAGATGGACATAAGGCCTCCTACATGGAAGGAGGTGGAGAGCACAGTCAAACGGGCAAGAACAGGGATCAGCCCCCGGGCCCAATGGCATTTCATACAGGCTCTATAAGAACACCCCTGGTGCCCTGAAATACCTTTGGAAGTTAATGAAAGTGGCATGGGGGAAAGGAATCATACCTAAGGCATGGCGAAGGGCAGGAGGGATCTTAATTCCCAAAGAAAAGAACTCCTCAACCATTAGCCAATTCCGCCAGATCAGCCTTCTGTACCATTTCTCCTCTGGTTTTCACCATGGCAATGGAGCTCATCATTCGAGCATCACGATGGGATGGTCGGAGAGGAACGCTTGAAGAGTGGGCTGCGTCTTCCTCCAATCAGGGCGTACATGGATGACATGACCACATTAACAACAACAAAAGCATGCACCAAACGCCTGCTGGATAAACCCCAGAAAACATCAAATGGGCACGAATGGAGATTAAACCCAGCAAATCCTGCAGTATTTCCATCGTCAAAGGCCGGCTCACTGACGAAAGCTTCCGCGTCAATAACGAAACAATACCAACTGTCCTGGAGAAGCCTGTCAAAAGCCTCGGGCGATGGTACACCGCATACCTCAAGGATGCAGAGCAGGTGGAACAACTCAGGCAGGATACAATCAGTGGCCTCAAGCAAATCAACAATACTGCTCTCCCAGGGAAACTGAAACAATTACCATCTACGAGGTCACTTTATCCCATGCTAACCAGCTAGAGGGACTGGTGAACTCACAAGTGAGGAAGTGGCTTAGGCTACCGAGATGCCTCAGCAGCATATGGCTCTATGGGAATGGAGCCCTCTCACTGCCGGTCTCAAGCCTGGTGGAGGAGTACAAATGTGCCAAACTGAGGCTGGACATGACACTAACAGAATCCTGGGACCAATAATAAGAGGTGTAGCTCCAGGGAGGAAATGGACTCCAGCAGCAGTGGTACTGGACGCACAATCCGCCCTCCAACACCGGGACATAGTGGGCCATGTCCAACAAGGCCGAGGGGGCTTTGGCCTGGGAGCAATGAAACCTACCTGGCAAAAGGCTACTCCAGCTGAATGTCGGCATCTGGTGGTGGAGGAGGTGCGCCACCAGGAAGAAGCAGCCAGGTGTACCAAAGCCATATCCCAAGCCAAACAAGGCCGCTGGATGAGGTGGGATGGCGTTGAGAGGAGGAAGATCACATGGAGAGAGCTGTGGACCATGGAGTCAAATAAGTTGAGCTTCATTATCCTCTTCTGATAATTCAGTGTTAGAACATAAAGACCCTACTGTCTATATGTTCTAGCTGAGCTGCAGTGTTCAATATATGAACATAACAATGTTGGCACGGTGGCGCAGCGGTAGAGTTGCTGCCTTGCAGCACCAGAAACCCGGGTGCTGTCTGTACGGAGTTTGTACGTTTTCCCTGTAACCACGTGGTTTTTCTTCGGAGGGTTTCTGGCCTCCAAAGACGTACAGGTCAACTGTCTTCAATAATTCGGTAATTATAAAATTGTTCCTAGTGTGTAGAATAGTGTTGCTGTACGGGGGGGTCGCTGGTCGGTGAGGACTTGGTGGGCCGAGTCTAAACTAAACTAAGCAAAACAACTGTCCAAATCCAATTTAAGTAGTTAACTATTGTCTTTCCTCTGACTGGCTTAGCACGCAACAAAATCTTTTCACTCTACCTCAGTACACGTGACATTAAACTAAACTCAACTGAACTGAACTGTCCTTCTTGCAGTCTAAATAAAGCCTTGCTTGTATTAATGTCATTTTGCTGCTAATGTTATTTGATATTTTTGACCATGATAATCTTTGGAAAATAAGTAAAGAAACAATTAAGTGGATTCAGATATCCTTGCATTGAAGTGTGTAAAAAATGTAGAATGTGCCAGCTTTTCTAGTCAAGGTCAATAAATATGAAGCTAATTCCAATTCCAAGGAAGCATAATAACATTTAAGCCTCAGAATACCCCCTGACTACTTTGTGCTTGAGATTGTAAAGAATGCTGTTACTTTGCGAATTTAGTCAATGTTGATGACTGCATGTGTAGGAAGGAAGTGCAAGTGCTGGTTTAAACCGAAGATAGACACAAAAAGCTGGAGTAACTGGAGAAAAGGAATAGGTGATGTTTTGCGTAGAGTTCGAAGAAGGCTCTTGACTCAAAATGTCACCTATTCCTTTTCTCCAGAGATGCTGCCTGTCCTGCTAAAGTTACTCTAGCTTTTTGTGTCTATCTTCAATGTTGATGATTGTTGATATAACGAAGTATGCAAAGAATACCGGATAATTGCAAACTAATGAAGTGTACAATTCTGTCCATACATCTACATTATGTGACAATAGACAATAGACAATAGGTGCAGGAGTAGGCCATTCAGCCCTGCGAGTCAGCACTGCTATTCACTGTGATCATGGCTGATCATCCCCAATCAGTACCCCGTTCCTGCCTTCTCCCCATATCCCTTGACTCTGCTATCTTTAAGAGCTCTATCTAACTCTCTCTTGAAAGCATCCAGAGAATTGGCCTCCACTTCTGAGGCAGAAAATTCCACAGATCCCACAGTGCCATCAGCAACAACTTTGTTATGCCCATTGGAGTAGAGTTTAGTGATTTTTGGCTGATTTAAACGATTGCCAGAACTAAACTATGGTGTTTTGAGTGGCAAAGGATGTATTATAAACCCAAGATACCAATAGTAACATAGATACATCTGGAATAAGGAAAATAAAAATAAAACATATATTATAAAGGTCACTGGTTGGGTTAAAATTAATAGACTGAAACCATGCACAAAAAAAGCAATGAAAAATATTACTTTATGAAAAAAAGGAAAAATTCATTTTTGTTATCGTAAGGTCATGAGTGAATTAGGCCATTTGGCCCATCAGGTCTACTTCGCCATTCAATCATGGCTGATCTATCTCTCCCTCATGACCCCATTCTTCCTTCTCCCCATAACCTCTGACACCGTACAGACGGACTAATCAAGAATCTATCTATCTCTGCCTTAAAAATATCCACTGGCGGCCTCCACAGCCTTCTGTGGCAAAGAATTCCACAGATTCACCACCCTCTGATTAATTAAATTTATCCTTATCTCCTTCCTAAAAGAACGTCCTTTAATTCTGACTTTAATAATGACTTCTAATCCTAGACTCTCCCACTCATATGGTCTGTAATGTGATCAGCACAAGTGGAAGACAAAAGCAAAAACCAAAAATGTTGGAAATACTCAGCTGGTCAAGCAGCATTTGTAAAAAGATTTAGGGTGACACGATGGCGCAGCGGTAGATTTGCTGCCTAATAGAGCCAGGGAACCAAGTTCGATCCTGACTATGAGTGCTGTCTGTATGGAGTCTGTACATTCTGCCCGTGACCTGTGGGTTTTCCATGGGATCTCCGGTTTCCAAAGATGTACAGGCTTGGCTTTGCTAAAATTGTAACTTGCCCCTAGTGTGTTTAGAATACTGTTAATGCACGGGGATCGCTGGTCGACGCGGACCTGGAGCGGCCGAAGGGCCTGTTTCCGCACTGTATCATTAAACTAAACTAAACTAAACTTAACTAAACTAAACAAAAACATTAATTTGGGGCAGTTAATTATTTTTTTCTCCTTTCCACAAATGCTGCCTGAACAACTGAGTGCTTCCAACATGTTCTGTTTTTGTTGCAGAGATCCAGCATTTACATTAGTTTATATTCATTTACTGCTGAAGGATGTCATGCAAACTCAAACCCCCCGCTAGGGCCCTCAAAAACTGACAAACTTGGTTCTGGTTATTTCTAAGATAATTTCATCAATTTTGCTTTAAGATCCATTTCCTATGCAAATATAAATGCAGATTTTATTTGTCCTTCCTGCACACTTTTGGCAGGGTTGTCATAACCTCAGAATGCAAGGAAGTCTTCAACCTCTCCAACAGGTGGTGCAGCGGTAAAGTTGCTGCCTTACAGCGCCTAAGACTCGGGTTCGATGCTGACTATGGGTGCCGTCTGTATGGAGTTTGTAGACTCCCCCCATGACCTGCATGGGTTTTCTCTGAGTTCTATGTTATCCCGCTTTGGCGTCCACTCTCTGCACAATATTTACAATTAACCTACAAACCCATACATCTTTGGGATGTGTGAGTAAAACGGAGCAGTCATAGGTTCAATGTGTGATACAGTGTGGAAACAGGCCCTTTGGCCCAACTGGCCCACACCGGACAACATGTCCCTGCAACAATAGTCCCACATGCCTGCGCTTGGACCATATCCCTCCAAACCTGTCTAGCCATGTACCTGTCTAACTGCTTCTGAAATGTTGGGATAGTCCCAGCCTCAACTACCTCCTCTGGCAGCTTGTTCCATACACCCACCACAGTTTGTGTGAAAAAGTTACCCCTCAGATTCTGAACTAAACTAAACTAAACTTAATCTTTTCCCCTTCACCTTGAACCTATGTCCTCTGGTCCTCGATTCCCCTACTCTGGGCAAAAGATTCTGTGCATCTACCCGATCTATTCCTCTCATGATTTTATACACCTCTATATGATCACCCCTCATCCTCCTGCGCTCCAAGGAATAGAGACCCAGCCCACTCAACCGCTCCCGATAGCTCAGACCCTCTAGTCCAGGCAACATACTCGTAAATCTTCCCTGAAACCTTTCCAGCTTAGCAACATCTTTCCTAAAATGCTCTTTATTAGTTTTCAGTTTTATACAATCCTTATACATTCCCGTACCCAGCCAACCAAGTCTCCTTCTCCTCAAAATTCCTATTCTCTTGCAACTATTAAAATATTCAGAATTGTTTTCACAGATTGTATAACATTGAATAACTGCAGGCTTATTCACTCTGAACTTAAGTATAAGGATTGTATAAAACTGAAAACTAATAAAGAGCATTTTAGGAAAGATGTTGCTAAGCTGGAAAGGGTACAGAGAAGATTTACAAGAGTCTTGCCAGGACTAGAGGGTGTGAACTTTAGGCAGAGGTTGAGTAGGCTGGGACACCTTGGAGTGCAGGAGGGTGAGGGGTGATCTTATAGGGGTGTGCACAATCATGAAAGGAATAGATCAGATAGATGCAGAGTCTCTTGACCAGAGTAGGCGAATTGAGGACTAGAGGACATAGCTTTAAGGTGAAGGGGAAAAAATGGAATGGGAATCTGAGGGATAACCTTTACACAAAGGGTGGTAGGTGTATGGAACAAGCAGCCAGAGGAGGTAGTTGAGGCTGGGACTATCCCAACATTTCAGAAGCAGTTATACAGGTACATGGATAGACAGGTTTGGAGGGATATGGTCCAAGCACAGGCATGTGGGACTATTGTAGCTGGGACATCAATCAATTAATCAATCAATCAACCTTTATTGTCATCTTGCAAAGCAACAGTTGTACAATGCAAAAAGAGAAGACATGTCCCAGGAAATACCAGAGCATCGCTACATAAAGCTTCAACATTTCACACATAAATAAAAACAATAAAAAACAATCCAGTCCCTGATAAAAACAATACAATAGTTAAAAGTGCAGGTAAAACAAACCCAGCAACATTAAAATACAAGTAAAAACAGTCATAAATTGTCCAGGGCAGCTGATTTAAGTGGGCAGTGCCAGACTTTGTTCTTAAATTGTCAGTGCAAAAAGCAGCAGAATCAGCTGGAGTGACTGTTCAGCAGCCTCACAGCCTGTGGAAGGAAGCTGTTTAGCATGCTGGTTGTCCGGGCTTTGATGCTACTGTATCTCTTGCCTGATGGCAGGAGATCCAGATATGTGTGGAGGGGGTGCAGTCTGCCCTTTGCAGTGCTCAGTGCTTTTTTCAGGCATCGGCTCTGGAACAGTTCTTGTACCGAGGGTAGGGAGATGCCAATGATCCTCTCTGCTCCCCTCACTACCCTCTGCAGAGCCTTCCTGTCTGAGCAGTTGCAGTTGGAGTTCCACTTGTTAATGCAGTGTGTGAGTACAGACTCCACCGTGCCCCTGTAACAAGTCCCGAGGATGTTGGTGGGGAGTGAGGCCTGTTTGAGTTTCCTCAGGTAGTGCAGTCGCTGATGGGTACGTTTGACAATCCCAGTGTTGTTCCTGGACCAGGTGAGACTGTCTGTGATTTGCACTCCGAGGAACTTTATGTTCTCCACTCTCTCCACTGTGGTGCCACTGATGTTGAGGGGTGTGTGTTTGGGCTGCGAGTTCCTGAAGTCGACAATCATCTCCTTGGTTTTGTCGACGTTTAATTCTAAGTTATTGTTGCCGCACCAGTCCACTAGTTGTTTCACTTCCTCCCTGTACATTGTTTCATCCTCTCGACTGATGAGTCCCACCACTGTGGTGTCATCTGCAAATTTAATAATCCTGTTGTCCCTGAATCTGGCAGCACAGTCATGTGTGAGCAGTGTGAACAGCAGCGGGCTGAGCACACAACCTTGAGGGGAGCCGGTGCTCAGCGAGATCGAGCCTGAGGTGTTCTTGCCAACACGGACTGACTGCGGTCTCTCTGTCAGAAAGTCCAGGATCCAGTGACACAGGGTGATGTTGAGGCCTAGCAGACAAGTCTCTGTGGGATGATGGTATTAAAAGCTGAGCTGAAGTCAATGTACAGGATTCTGGCGTAGGTGTTTTTGTTTTCCAGATGAGTGAGTACTGTGTGCAGCGTAGTAGAGATGGCATCTTCTGTAGAACGGTTGGGGTGATGGGCGAACTGGAGGGTGTCTAGCGATGAGGGGAGGCTGGCGGTAATGTGAGGTTTAACCAGGCGTTCAAAGCACTTCATTACTATGGGGGTTAGGGCGACAGGGTGGTTATCATTTAGGTAGGCCACAACTGATTTCTTTGCTATTGGGATTATTGTGGAAGTTGTGAGGCATGTGGGGACAATGGCTTGACGAAGGGAGATGTTGAAGATGTCTGTTAGCACATCTGCTAACTCATCCGCACATTCCTTGAGCACACGTCCTGGGATGTTGTCGGGTCCGACTGCTTTCCACGGGTTGACCTTGGATGGGGTCCTCCGCGTGTCCATTGAGTCTATGATCAGGACTGGCTGATCAGATGGTGAGCAGGGGCTGGCTCTCCCCTTGGGTGTTAGCTGCATCAAAACGTGCAAAAAAATTGTTCAGTTTATCTGGAAGAGAAGTGTCAGTGTCAGTTACCTGCTGCCTTGCCTTGTACCCCGTCAGTGTTTGGATTCCCTTCCACATCCTCCTGGTGTCTCCTGTGTCACAGAGGTGTCGCTGGATTTTCTCTGCAAAGGCACGTTTTGCTGCCTTGATCCCTTTTTCCAGTGCATTCCTGGTAGATCGAAGAGCAGCTGTGTCTCCGGCCCTGTAGGCTGCATCACGGGCCCTCAGCAGCGAGCGCACCTCTGCTGTCATCCATGGCTTTTCATTTCCACGCGCAGTGAAGGTTTTAATGACAGTGACATCCTCGCTGCACTTAGCAATGTAGCTGATTACAGCCTCTGCGTACTCCTCGATGTTGATGAGGTCATCATAGGATGCTGCTGTCCTGAACACATCCCAGTCAGTGTACAGGAAGCAACCTGCAGTGCTGAGGCTGCTCCCTCTGGCCAGACCCTGGTGCGTTTTCTCTCCGCTCTGACCCGTTTTTGCAGTGGTCTGTAGGCTGGTGTTAAAAGCACTGAAATGTGGTCAGAGTGGCCCAGGTGAGGGCCTTGTAAGCCTCTGGGGTGTTGCTGTAAACCAAGTCCAAGGTGTTCTCTCCCCTGGTCTCAAAATCCACATGTTGCTTGAATTTTGGGAGCACAGTCTTAAGGCTGGTGTGGTTAAAATCCCCGGCCACCACAATAAAGCTGTCAGGATATTTGGTCTGAAGCTCACTGACGGCGTCATGCAGGGCTCTCAGAGCTTCGTTGGCCTTAGCATTTGCGTTAGCACTTGGAGCAGCATATACAACAAAAACAGTGGAGAATTCCCTCGGAAGGTAGAAAGGCCGACATTTCACAATGAGGAATTCTACAGCGGAGAGCAGTGTTTACTGGCTAACGTAGCGTTCACACACCAGTCCTTGTTTATGTACAAGCACAGGCCTCCACCTCGGCTCTTACCGGAGCTAGCTGCCTCTCTGTCCGCACGGAACGATGTCATTCCCTCCAGCTGTATCGCCGAGTCCGGGATGTTACCGTGGAGCTATGATTCCGTGAAAACAAACTCACAGCAGTCTCCTATATCCCTGTACATTGTCTTAAGGAGATGCAGCTCGTCAAGTTTGTTGTCCAGGGAGCGGACATTAGAGACGTCAAGCGAGGGTACTGCCGGTCGGGTGGGGTTAGCTGTTAGCCTAACGTGAATGCCTGCTCTTTTGCCCCGTCTCTGCCTCCTCTCACACCGCTTGCGTCTCTTCCTCCTCCTCTCTCTCCTCCTCTCTCCGGCCATGTTCAGCTTTGTAGCCGATATGTTTGGCTTCGCAGCCTATAGCAGTAATCCATAGCAGCGTATTCTGTCCATATCGCTCCAAAACGCGTCCGTACTACCAATGTAGTTTGCCCTGATGTTCAAGAGCATATTTCTGCAGTACATATATCTGGGACAGGCTGGACAAAAAACACAAAACTCACTTTTAATGCTCCAACAATCTCCCGATGGGCCGCTGCGTCTGTGCGTGCCGCCATCTTGGATCGCCGCCATTTATTTTTATTTATTTATTATTTTGGCCGGTGTGGCCATGTTGGCCGGTGTGGGCAAGTTGGGCCTAGAAAATAGGTGCAAATCCATGAGAGGCAGATAGGGATGGGGGGACTGTAAGTGGAGGATGTGGGGAAGAAAGTGGAGGGGGGGGGGAGAGGTTCTTGGTGGTTATCTAAAATTGGAGAATTTAAGATGAAGAAACAAAAACTGCAGTTGGTGGTTTATACCAAAGATAGACACAAAGGAGAGGGAGAACAAAGGAGGACCCGGCATAGGGGGACCACTGAGAACTAAGGGGAGCCACAATAGAAAGTGTTAAAAATAGTTTGTGTTAAAATGGTAACTTTGTTGTCTTCCTTTATGTGGACAACTGCAAACTCTTTGTAAACCCTTGCTGCGCAAAACAAAGAATATCACTGTGACTTGTCACGCCACAATAAAGCATCATTTTTTCTTCATTCATTCATACATTCATTCAAGTGCTGGAGTAACTTAGCAGATAAATCTTGTGTAGTTCCTTGTTTCTACAAAAATTTACTTCACGTCCAAATTCTGGGTCTATTCCCACCTGGGTTCAATTACGGGTACTGCACTTCAGGATTACAAGAGGGGTTTCCCCTTGGTAAGAAATATGCAGGTGGATGCAACCGATGACAATTGGTAATGACAAAATAGACACAAAGTGCTGGAGTAACTCAGCAGAGCGCTGAAGTAACTCAGCGGGTTACTTCATCTCTGGCAGCATCTCTGGAGAAAAAGGATTTGTGACGAAAGTCGGGACCCTTCTTCAGACAGACATCTTCGGTATGCACCAGCATCAGTACCAGCATCTGCAGTTCCTTTCTACACAATGGTAATGACTAAACAGCTCCAAGATATGAAAGGGCTTTCTCCTCTTTATAGGTTTCAGTTTAGTTTAGAGATACAGCGAGGAACAGGCCCTTTAGCCGACCGAGTCCACATTGACCAACAATTCCCACACACTAACACCAACACTAACTCTATCCTACACACACTAGGGACAATTTACATTTACACCAACCCAATTAACCCAGGTTCAATCCTGACTACAGGTACTCTCTGTACGGAGTTTGTACATTCTCCCCGTGACCTGCATGGGTTTTCACCGAGATTTTCGGATTACTCCCACACTCCAGACGTACAGATTTCTTGGTTAATTGGCTTGATATAAATGTGAATTGTCCCCAGTGTGTGTAGGATAGTGCGAGTGTGCTAATAATCCTAGCCCGCTCAACCTTAGTTTAGTTTAAGTTGGACATAAAACTCAGCGGGACAGGCAGCATCTCTCGAGAGAAAGAAGGGGCAACGTTTTGGGTTGAGACCCTTCTCCAGACCCTTAGTTTAGTTATGTTTAGAGATACAGTACGGAAACAGGCCCTTCGGCCCACCGAGTCCGCACCGGCCAGTTATCCCCACACACCAACACTAACACTATCCTACACACACACTATGGACAATTTGCATTTATACCAAGCCAATTAACCTACAAACCCATATGTTTAGTTTGATGAAAGGGATATTGCCATCTTTGTACATCAAGCTGAAGGTGTTTACATTTTCTATTCCACAATTTGTGAGTCTGGGAAAATATGTATTCACATTGAGATCAGTATTTTATTGTTATTATTTGGCAATATATGGGAGATACCTTTAAGATCCCTTGCAATCTCAGGAAGCTATTAATGAGATCAGATGCGGTTGTAAGAACTTCTTGAAACTAAATGCAAATCTGAAAAAATAAAGGAAATTGAAATCCCATATGTACGGAACGCTTTCCAATTCCTTGGATCGAACGTTAAACTCACCAAGAGCCAAAGAGCCTGAAGATTAATTCCAAAATAACTGTAGATAGCAAGGAGCTTCATGTACAAAGGAATGCATTGCCAGAAGGGACTGTGAGGGTTTTGGCAAGACTCTCTCAACGGCTGCATTCCACGTGTTAATCTGTCCTCTGTAATCTCTTCAACTCCGATGTGTACAACTCTGGAAAATAATTCCACTTGGCAGTCAGCTAGGCCCTATTTGGATATGATAATGAAAGAAAGTTAATAAAAATTAAATTGCAAAACAGGGATGTTGGTAGATATATATTGTACAGAAACACAATATTTCTGCTTGAGAAGAAGCAAGCTGTTTAGTTCAGTGTAGCGATACAACGCGGAAACAGGCCCTTCGGCCCACCGAGTCCACATCAGCCAGCGATCCCCGCACATGAACACTATCCTGCACACACTAGGGACAATTTACATTTTTATACCAAGCCGATTAACCTACAAACCTATACGCCTTTGGAGTATGGGAGTAAGCCAAATATTTTGGAGAAAACCTACATGGTCATGGGGAGAATGTAGAAACCCTGTGTAGACAGCACCCGTAGTCCGGATCGAACCTGGGTCTCCGGCACTGCAAACGCTGTAAGGCAGCAACTCTGCCGCTGCGCCACCGTGCCGACCTGTGTGCAGTTAAGACTTCCTGAAACATCAACCATTCCTTCTATACAGAGAGGTTGCCTGTCCACCATTTTGTGTCTATCTTCTGTGTAAACTAAAGATGCTGCCTGACACATTGAGTTCCTTCAACACTTTTTGCCCTGATCCCTCATTACATGGCGCTCTGTATTGAACAGTCGGGAGTGGTACGGTGCTAAAGGAAGTTGTGCCTCCAAAGTTACAGGTCTGGTTTAAACAGTTGCACGATACTGTAAAGGCTAAAGAAACAGTTCAAAAACTATTAATGTGTAGGGGAGACCTGCAGATGCTGGTTTAAATCGAAGGTAGATGCAAAATGCTGGAGTAACTCAGCGGGACAGGCAGCAGCTCTGGAGAGCAGGAATGGGTAACGTTTCAGGTCGAGACATCTGAAGAAGGGTTTCGACCCGAAACAACACCCATTCCTTCTCTCCAGTGATGCTGCCTGACCCGCCGAGTTCCTCCAACATTTTGTGTCTACCTTCAAAAACTATTAAAATATTTTCACATTTACCCCCCCACAAAAAAAACCCCCCCCCCCGTTATGCTCCTCAAAAAATTGAACGGACTTTGCCCCCTGCCAGTATCGTGTCTTACACTAAGTATATAACTAGACCAAGGGGAAAACCTCTGGGTATGCAAATACTCAGAAAAATGATAATAAAGATCAATACAATATTAATATTAATCGTCCCTCAATGCATAACCCCCATAGAGTTTGAGAGGTGCAATACTCCACCACTCCACCCATAGTGGAAGGGGGGCGGAATGGGGGGGGGGCAGAGAGGGAGGGGAGCGGAGGTCAGCCAATCATCCTCCGCCTGTTCCACCGTTGAGGTCTTGGTTGGGTTGCTCCTTGCAGAGCCTGCATTACCGCCACCCTACCAGGAGCATAGCTCCATGGCATCGCTCTCAGGATCTCAGATCAACACAAGCTTCTCCATCACACAAGGTGGCAACACACATGCTAACCAAACATCCTTGAGGAAGGTACTTTGCAACCATTTAAGATTAATTTAGTCAGGTACTGGACAAGTTGGGCTGCACACAATAATCCAAAGCTGACCTGCTTAGGTCCTATATAGCTGCATCAAGACTTCCTGACTGTTATATTAAATGCCCCAACCTCTGAAAACAAGCATACCATGTGCCTTCTTACCAATCTATCTCCACTTTCAAGGAGTAATGGACTTGAACCCCAAGATCTCCCTGTACATCAATGCCCTCAATTGTACATTTCCCGTTATATTCGACTTACCAAAATGCAATACCTCACACTTAGTGTGACTGGATAGCGCACAACAAAAGCTTCCCACCGTGAGACCGCTTTTGGAATATTGTGTCCAGTTCTGGACACCATGTTATAGGAAAGATATTGTCATGCTTGAAAGGTTTCAGAAAAGATTAACGAAGATGTTGCCAGGACTAGAGGGTGTGAGCTATAGGGAGAGGTTGAGTAGGCAGGTTCTCTATTCCATGGAGCGCAGGAGGATGAGGGGGGATCTTATAGAGGTGCACAAAATCATGAGAGGAATAGAGTCTCTTGCCCAGAGTTGGGGAATCGAGGACCAGAGGACATCAGAATCAGAATCAGAATCACACTTTATTCGCCAAGTATGTTTTGCAACATACGAGGAATTTCATTGGCCAGATCAGTCATACAATTAAAAGCAACAAATCACTCAAAAACATATTTTAACATGAACAACCACCATAGTGACTCCTACACATTCCTCACTGTGATGGAAGGTGAAATAAAGTTCAAGTCCTTCCATGTTCTTCCTCGGTCGGGGGCCTCGAGCCCTCCGTTAACGGGATGGCCTTGACTCCTGTAGCCGGTGGCATTCAGGCCCTCCGCATCGAGGCGTTCAGCTCCTGCATCAGGGGAATGTCAGCTCCCCCGCACCGGGCAATCGAACATCGCGTCGCGACTGGTTGAACCTTGTGCGGCGTTGGAGCTCCCGACTAGCCTCTCCCGAGACTGCGAACCCTGGATGGTAAGTTCATGGTGGTCGCGGTGGGAGCGATCCCAGGAAAGGGATCCGCTCCAATGTTAAGTCCGCGCCCCGCGGTGGGGCTCACGGCAGTCCGGGGCAGCTCGCAGCTCCAGCGATGGTAGGCCGCAGAGCCCGGAGAATGTGATCCGAAAATTGATCACATCTCTGGGAAGGTAAGAACTTGAAAAAAATGTCCCCCGATCCCCTCCCCCCTCCCTCCCACATAAAACAAACCGAAGAACATTAAAAGCAACGTTTAACAAACTGAGAAATAACAAATACAAAGAAAAAAACGAACAGACTGCCGGCAGGGCTGCCATCTCCCCTGCGCCCCTGGTGGTATGTTCAAGATGAAGGAAAAAGATTTAATAGGAATCTGATGGGGTAACTTTTTCACACAAAGGGTGGTGGATGTATGGAACAAGCTACCAGATGAGGTAATTGAGGCTGAGACTATCCCATCGTTTAAGAAACAGTTAGACAGGTACATGGATAGGACAGGTTTGGAGGGGTATGGACCAAGCACGGGCAAGTGGGACTAGTGTGGCTGGGACAATGTTGTGTGGGCGAATTGGGCCGAAGGGCCTGCTTCCACACTGTATCACTCTATGACTCTATGATTGTACCTCTGTACATGTGACCATAAATTAAATTGAAACCATTTATCTGCCCTTTTATGTAACTGATCTAAATCCTGCTGTATAACTGACAGCCATCCTCACAGTCCACCAGCCCTGCAATATTGGTGCCATCTACAAACTTATTCGCTGGCTGCTTTTCCAAGGCAGCGTGGTGTAGATGGTGTCAATGGCAGGGAGTCTGGTCTGTGTGATGGACTAAGTTACATCTACAACTCTCTGCAATTTCATGCGGTCTTGGGCAGAGCTGTCTCCAAACCAAGCTGCGATGCAACCTGACAATATGCTTTCTAACATAGAAACATAGAAAATAGGTGCAGGAGGAGGGCATTCGTCCCTTCAAGTCAGCACCGCCATTCATTTTGATCATGGCTGATCGTCCCCAATCAATAACCCATGTCTGCCTTCTCCCCATATCCCTTGACTCCACTAGCTCCTAGAGCTCTATCTAACTCTCTCTCAAATCCATCCAGTGACTTGGCCTCCACTGACCTCTGTGGCAGGGAATTCCATAAATTCACAACTCTCTGGGTGAAAACGTTTTTTCTCACACTTAAATGACCTCCCCTTTATTCTAAGGCTGTGGCCCCTGGTTCTGGACTCGCCCAACATTGGGAAAATTTTTCCTGCCTCTAGCTTGTCCAGTCCTTTTATACTTTTATATGTTTCTATAAGACCCCCCTCATCCTTCTAAACTCCAATGAATACAAGCCTAGTCTTTTCAATCTTTCCTCATATGACAGTCTCGCCATCCCAGGGATCAATCTCATGAACCTACGCTGCACTTCCTCAATCCCAAGGATGTCCTTCCTCAAATTAGGAGACCAAAACTGTACACAATACTCCAGATGTGGTCTCACCAGAGCCCTATACAACTGCAGAAGAACCTCTCTACTCCTATACTCCTATACTGAAATCCTCTTGTTATGAAGGCCAACATTCCATTAGCTTTCTTCACTGCCTGCTGTACCTGCAAGCCAACTTTCAGTGACCAGTATATAAGGACACCCGGGTCTCGCTGCACCTCCCCCTTACCTAACCTAATCCCATTGAGATAATAATCTGCCCCCTTGTTTTTGCCGCCAAAGTGGATAACCTCACATTTATCTATATTGTACTGCATCTGCCACGCATCTGCCCACTTACTCAACCTGTCCAGGTCACCCTGCAACCTCCTAACATCCTCTTCACAGTTCACACTGCCACCCAGCTTTGTATCATCCGTAACCTTGCTAGTGTTGCTCCTAATTCCCTCTTCCAAATCATTAATATATATGGTAAACAGTTACGGCCCCAACACCGAGCCTTGCGGCACTCCACTCGCCACTGCCTGCCATTCTGAAAAGGACCCGTTCACTCCTACTCTTTGCTTCCAGTCTGCCAACCGATTTTCTATCCATGTCAAGATGTAACATGTATTTTTAGAAGTTTGTAAGAGTGCAGAAAGGATCTACAGTTGCTGCAATACACCATAGATAGAAACAGAGTGCAGTAGTAACTCCGTGGGTCAGGCAGCATCTCTGGAGAAAAAGGATGGGTGACATTTTAGGTCAAGATCCTTCTTCGCCTTTTCTCCAGAGATGCTGTCGGACCCTAATAGGAATCTGAGGGATAACCTTTTCACACAAAGGGTGATGGGCGTATGGAGCAGGCTGCCAGAAGAGGTAGTTGAGGCTGGGACTATCCCAGCATTTAACAAACAATTAGACAGGTACATGGATAGGATAGGTTTGGATGGATTTTGGTCCAAGCACAGGCAGGTGGGACTAGTATAGCTGGGTCATGTTGGCCGGTGTGGGCAAGTTGGGCTGAAGGGCCTGTTTCCACGCCGTATGACTCTGTGCCTCTATTACCCCCCCGAGTAACTCCAGCAATTTGTGTCTATCTTCGGAATAAACCAGCAACTGTTACCTTCCTACACATTGTGTCTGCTCCATTGTGGATTCCCATCAAGATGTGTCTGCTTCCAAAAAGTTATCCTCCTCTCTCCAACAAGAGTTCTGTGAGACCCTCTCTCACTGTTCCCCCCTCTGGAGTCTGAGCAAGGGTCCCGGCCATCCTACTTCTCCAGAGATATGCTGCCTAACCCGCGGAGTTACTGCAGCACTTTGTGTCTATCTTCAGCTGGTAAGTGTCATTGGAGACATGCCGAATACCCGCAGTATCCTCATGAAGTCGGGGTGTTGGTTTGCTATCTTTGCTGTCAGATGCAAATGGCATAGGGTGGAAATTACATAATCCTGGGCAGCACCGCGATGTGTCAGTGAAGTGAAAAAGTCAAGAGCCTATTGTCAGAATTCTACGAATTACCCCTCGGGAAACATTTGAAAAACTGGAGGTGGTTACATGGAAAAGGGACATCAAAGCACTTTGACATGGACATTTAAAATTTAAGACACGACGGCATCAGAAGCCAAAACGAAATCACTTGAGGAATGAAAGGAAAATGGTGTCTGAGCTAAAATAAATAACAGTAAAAGTGAAGAGGAAATGAAAGAAAATTGAACCTTGACAATTGTGGACACAGTATTCAGAAAGGAGGGAAGAGAATTTGAAAGTCAAACATAAATGAAAATGGAGATGCAAGGAACCCAACTCCAAAGAAACTTCAATCAGTTGGAGACCAAAGTCGTGAATTCATGGAAAATGAGATCAAGTTAGTTCGCCATCTCAGTTCCACCCCAACCTCGCTGTCTCTGGCATCCAGCACTGTTACAAGAATTGTGTCAGAAAGAACTGCAGATGCTGGTTTAAATCGAAGGTAGACACAAAATGCTGGAGTAACTCAGCGGGACAGGCACCGTCTCTGGAGAGAAGGAATGGGCGAAGTTTCGGGTCGAGACCCTTCTTCAGACTGATGTCAGGGGAGTGGGTGGTACAGAGATAGAATGTAGTCGGAGACAGTAAGACTAGTGGGAGAACTGGGAAGGGATGGAGAGAGAGAGAAAGCAAGGGCTATCTGAAGTTAGAGAAGTCAATGTTCATGCCGCTGGGGTGTAAACTACCTAAGCAAAATATGAGGTACTGTTCCTCCAATTTGCGCTGGGCCTCACTCTGACAATGAAGGAGGCCCAGGACAGAAAGGTCAGATTGGGAATGGGAGGGGGAGTTGAAATGCTGAACAACCGGGAGATCAGGTAGGTTAACACAGACTAAGTAGAAATGTTCAGTGAAACAATCACCGAGCCTGCGCTTGGTCAGTGAAACAATCGGCGAGCCTACGCTTGGAGTTAGAGTTGGAGCCTTACAGCACCAGAGTCCCGGGTTCCATCCTGACTACGGTCCTGCTGAAAGTCTGTATGGATGTGACTTGTACACTCTCCCCATAACCTGCGTGGGTTTTCTCCGCCAAACAGCCCATCTTTGGTTTCTCTCCCACACTCCCAAAGACCTTGGTGTGGCTTGGTGTAAATGTAATACCGTATGAAAGTGAATTGTCCCTTGTGTGTGTAGGGATCGCTGACATGTTGGACTCTGTCCAGACTCTGTAATTCCCCGTGGGCTGAAGAACTAGGTCTGAAAGATTATCACTAATTCCCATACTGTATCTTGAGGGATTTATGAATTTCTCACAACTGACCAACAATGAAATTTCACATTAACAGGAAATGTTTCTGTGTTTGGGTCAGACTGATGGGACAGAAGGCAGACAATCCCTGATCCCCCCAGGGCCTGAAGGTCTGCATAACAGTGTACTTAAGGAAGTGGCTCTAGAAATTGTAGAAGCATTGGTGATCATTTTCCAATGTTCTATATATTTAGGATCAGTTCCTGTGCATTGGAGGGTAGCTAATGTTATCCTACTTTTTAAGAAAGGCGGGAGAGAGAAAACAAGGAATTATAGACCAGTTAGCCTGACATCGGTGGTGGGGAAGATGCTGGAGTCAATTATAAAAGATGAAATAGCAGCACATTTGGATAGCAGTAGCAGGATCGGTCCGAGTCAGCATGGATTAATGAAGGGGAAATCATGCTTGACTAATCTTCTGGAATTTTTTGGGGATGTACCTAGGAAAATGGACAAGGGAGAGCCAGTAGATATTGTGTACCTGGACTTTCAGAAAGCATTTGATAAGGTCCCACATAGAAGATTAATGGGCAAAATTAGAGCACATGGTATTGGGGGTAGGGTGCTCACATGGATAGAAAATTGGTTGGCAGACAGGAAACAAAGAGCAGGGATTAACGGGTCCTTTTCAGAATGGCAGGCAATGACTCGTGTGGTACCACAAGGCTCGGTGCAGGGACCGCAGTTATTTACAATATACATTAATGATTTAGAAGAAGGGATTAAAAGTAACATTAGCAAATTTGCAGATAACACAAAGCTGGGTGGCATTGTGAACTGTGAAGTAAATGCTATGAGGATGCAGGGCGACTTGGACAGGTTGGGTGAGTGGGCAGATGCATGGCAGATGCAGTTTAATGTGGATAAATGTGAGGTTATCCACTTTGGTGGCAAAAACAGGAAGACAGATTATTATCTAAATGGTGCCAAGTTGGGAAAAGGGGAAGTACAACAGGATCTGGGGGTCCTTGTTCATCAGTCAATGAAAGTAAGCATGCAGGTACAGCAGGCAGTGAAGAAATGAAATAGTATGTTGGCGTTCATAACAAGAGGAGTTGAGTGTAGGAGCAAAGAGGTCTTTCTGCAGTTGTACAGGACCCTAGTGAGACCACACCTGGAGTATTGTGTGCAGTTTTGGTCCCAATTTGAGGAAGGACATCCTTGCTATTGAAGGAGTGCAGCGTAGGTTCACCAGGCTAGTTCCTGGGATGGCAGGACTGTCATATGCTGAGAGAATGGAGCAGCTGGGCTTGTATACTCTTGAATTTAGAAGGATGAGAGGGAATCTTATTGAAACATACAAGATTATTAAGGGTTTGGACATGCTAGAGGCAGGAAACATGTTCCTGATGTTGGGGGAGTCCAGAACCAGGAGCCACAGTTTAAGAATTAGGGGTAAGCCATTTAGAACGGAGATGAGGAATTCTCTGCCTCAGAGGGCGGTGGAGGCTGGTTCTCTGGATGCTTTCAAGAGGGTGCTAGACAGAGCTCTTAAAGATAGTGGAGTCAAGGGATATGGGGAGAAGGCAGAAACAGGGTACTGATTGGGGATGATCAGCCGTGATCACATTGAATGGCGGTGCTGGCTCAAAGGGCCGAATGGCCTACTCCTACACTTATTGTCTATTGTCTATTGTCTGTTGTCTTTTGTCTAAACTAAACTAAAACTAAAAAATCTCCTCTCCTGTAGCCACCTAAAATTTACAGCATATTCAATTCTAATGTTAATGTTAACTCAGTTTCACTCGCCAAAAATGCCGCCTTACCTATCATATATTTCCAATATTTTCTGTTTTTAGTCATAGAGCCATACAGCACGGAAACAGGCCCATATCCATGCCGACCAAGATACCCTATCTAAGCTAGTCCCATGTAGGAAGGAACTGCAGATGCTGGTTTACACCAAAGATAGACAGAAAATGCTGGATCAGGCAGCATCTCTGGAGAGAAGAAATGGGTAACATTTCAGATCGAGACCCTTCTTTAGAGTGAAGAAGGATGTCAACCCGAAACGTCACCCATTTCTTTTTCTCCAGAGATTTCCTTTTAACCTATCCATGCATTTGTCCAAATATCTTTGTAAGTGCTTTTCTAGAACCTGCCTTAATTACGTCATCTGGCAGCTCATTCCATATACCACACTCTGAGTGAAAAACCTGTCCCTCTGGTTGATGTTCCATCTTTCCCCCCTCATCTTATTTTCCTTTCCACCATTCTTCATCCGCAGATTTTGCTTTCTTTTATTTCCATTACAAGCCAGCCCTTCCTTTCCCTGGCATTCATGATCTTCCTCGTCAAAACCTGAGCTCCTTTATTTCCCATTAACGTCCTCGTCATCATCCAGATAGATCTCCCAGACACTCTCTCCCTGGAGGCTCGCTGCGCTGATGCATGTTGTAGCTGTTAAAATATTCCACCAAGTCCACCTTTGGCTTTACAATTTGAACAGCATCAATTTATTTATTTTTTAAATCAGATTTCTAATTTATTGTTGCGTGGGCCATTAATCAGTTGCGAGCTGATGAAAATATTACATCAATTTCCTTACCTACTTAATCACCGCACTCTCAAGGACTCTTTATTAACCTAATGCAAAGCGTCCAGCTGCAGCTGGTTTCAATATCAGATGGAATTTGCAGAGATATTATGGTTCCTAGAACTGAACCTTTTGATCTCTTTCATTATATAATCACAGCACCGCGTGTTGACAGCTACATCGTCTGATCTGATTCCAGCAGAACTGCTCCCATTTATTTGCGAGACCATTTTCCTTTAACCCTTTCATTTTTAGTTACCTAGAGTTTGTTTCTATTAAGAGATTTGGTTCGTCTAGAATTAACTGGAGTTATAATCGTTTCGGATCAGTTCATCTCTCACCCGACAGGGAGGTAAAATAGGAAGAGTTTGGTCAATACATATTGACTAGTTCGAAACAGATTTCTCTATTTTGTACATTTTTAATCAGGGCTCTTTTGTATTTCAGTTTTAGGTATACAGCGCGGAAACAGGCCCGTTGGTCCACCAAGTCCGCAACGACCAGCGATGCCAGCACATTAACACTACCCTACACATGTTAGGGACAATTTTACTTTGATGCAATTATACCAACCCTACAAACCTGTACGTCTTTGGAGGGTGCGAGGAAAACTAAGACCTCAGAGAAAACCCACGCAGATCACGGGGAGAACGTACAAACTCCATACAGACAGCACCCGTGGTCGGGATCGAACCCAGGTCACTGGTGCTGTAAGGCAGTTACTCTACCGCTGCGCCACCATGTTAGCTGTACTATCAGGTACTATCAGGTACTGGCTCAGGTTTAGCCGGCCCACCACCAAGGCTTGAGAACGTCAACAGTGGTAGAAAAGGGTCACAATCCAATAAGGTTTTAAACAAGTGCTTTCCTCAAAGATATAAATATAAACTCTAGAATGATAATATTTTTACCATTACAGTTTATGAGAATGATCCTGTTTAAGATGAGCATTGGGCCTGTACTCGCTGGAGATGAGAAGAATGAGGGGGTACTTCATCGAAACTTACCACGTAATGAAAGGCTTGGATAGAGTGGATATGGAGAGTCTAGGACTAGAGGGCCTCAGAATAAAACGACGGGGTACTGATTTTGGATGATCAGCCGTGATCATATTGAATGGCGGTGCTGGCTCGAAGGGAAGAATGGCCTACTCCTACACCTATTGTCTATGTTTCTATGTCGTCACGCAGTATGTCGTGCAGATCTGGGATTCACGGTCTGAATTTTGATGACGGTACATCCAACCTGCTTTTGTAAAATAATTAAATACTTGAAAGAAAACGTCTCAGGGGTAGTCACTGGGACTAACGAGAGTGAGCTGTCAAAAGAGTGACACACGCATGATAATAGAGTCATAGAGTGATACGATACAATAGAATTGTATTTATCCCAAGAGGTAAATTGATCTGCCAACAGTCATAAAAACACAAAATACATACAGCATGGAAACAGGCCCTTCGGCCTAACTTGCCCACACCAGCCAACCAGCTACACTAGTCCCACCTGCCCCGCGCTTGGTCCCTGCCCCTCCAAACCTGTCCTATCCATGTATCTGTCGAACTGGTTCTTATATGTTGGGGTTGTCGAAGCCTCAACTACCTCCTCTGGCAGCTTGGTCCATATGCCCACCACCCTTTGTGTGAAAAAGTTACCCCTCAGATTCCTATTAAATCATTTCCCCTTCACCTTAAACCTATGTCCTCTGGTCCTCTGAATTCACGTATTCTGGGCAAGAGACTCTGTGCATCTACCTGATCCATTCCTCTCATAAAGGAAGAGTTTAAAGGAGATTTGCAGGGCGAGTTTTGTTTTACACAGTGAGTAATGGGTGCTTGGAACACATTGCCTAAGTTGGTGGTAAAGGCAAATACAATAGTGAAATTCAAGAATCTTTTAGACAGACACAAAGATATGCAGGGAATAGAAAGATGCGGATCACATGCAGGCACAGGAGATCAGTTTAACCTGGAAACATGTTTGGCACAGACATTGTTGGTCATCGGGCCTGTTCCTATGCTGTACATTTCTATGTATAGAAAGGAACTGCAGATGCTGGTCTTTACCGAAGATAGACGCAAAGTGCTGGAGTAATTCAGTGGGTCACGTAGTATCTTCGGAGAAAAAGGATGGGTGACATTTTGGGTCGGTACCCTTCTTCAGACTGAAAGGATAGGGGCGGAAACAGGACGTAAGAGTAGGCATACATTATACATGTATGTATAGGAAGGAACTGCAGATGCTGGTTTAAACTGAAGATAGACACAAACTGCTGTAGTAACTCCGCAGCATCTCTGGAGCATAACAGACAGCATCTCTGGAGAGAAAGGAATGGTTGATGTTTTGAGTCGAGCCCCTTCTTAGATGATGAAGGGTATTCAGAAATGTCATAAACAAGCCCGAGTATGATGGGCCAATATCCTCGCACCATGCTGTGTCAATCTCTGATTCTAGGAAATGTTTGAGCATCTTTTACTTCAGTTTTATTTCTCCATCTTGTGGTATGTACAGTTTATTGAAACTAAATCTTGCTGGCAATTAGCTCACGTTGTGATTTTGTTAAACCTTCATGATGCCTCGAGTTGTTTCTCTATCCCCTGCCACCAATGCTACACAATGAACCCATGGTTTTACCAACTGCCAGCTCACCAATCTGCCTTGGATAGAAACATTGTGGTTTGAGAAGGCAATCATTTGAAAGCAGAGCGATAATCATTTGGGATTTTAATTCTAAGGTTGCTATCCAGGTGATGGATAAAATTCTTTGGCATTTTGCATTGCCATTTCCATTGAGGTTGCAATCTTGACTGCCAGATCTAAGGGAGGCACAGCGGCACAGCGATAGAGTTGCTGTCTTAAAGCGCCGGAGACTACGGAAGCTTGTCTGTAAGTTCTCCCTGTTCCCCGTATGTTTTCTAAAAGATCTTGAGTTTCCTCCCATCCAAAGACATACATGTTTGTAGCCTAATTGGCTTGGTATACGTGTAAATTGTCCCTAGTGTGTTTCGGATAGTATTATTGTGCGGGTATCGCTGGTCGATTCGGACTCAGTGGGCCGAGGGGCCTGTTTCAGCATTGTATCTCTAAACTCGGACACTAAAAAATTGGATGGCTCTTTATCCTTAATAACTCATTATTATTCATCATTAAAGTGAAACATAAATCAGTCTAGCAATGCATGGTTCAAACCTCATCAAGATTGCAGTGCTTGAAGAGGCCTTAATATGTCACAAACCATTTCTTCCAATCCCAATGTAGGAAGGAACTGCAGATGCTGGTTTAAATCGAATATAGACACAAAACGCTGGAGTAACTCAGAGGATCAGACAGCTCCCCCACCCCAGTCATTGTACTAGTTTCAAAGTCGTCTTGTTGAGTCTCATTGTCTGTAACTCGTTTTCACCTATCCCACAGCAAACAATGGCCTGTTTCCTTTAAAACCATTACTTGTTTGCACATCTTTCATTCCTTTGTTCAATATCTCTCTATTTCACCATCTAGATCTCTCATTTCCCTTTCCCCTGACTCCCGGTCTGAAAAAGGGTCTCGACCCGAAACGTTACCTATTCCTTTTCTCCAGAGATGCTGCCTGACCCGCTGAGTTACTCCAGCATTTTGTGTATATCTTCCACTCCCTGATTCCACATGCCAAATTTATACTTCATCGCTATCTCACAAATGGCCGTGGGCTGAAATAATCCTCTAGTTTCTGTTCCTCTATGGCGAAAGAAACATGTTTGTCATTTCGGAGACTATTGGGATTAATAAGTATGTGTTGGATCTCGAAGCAAAACTCTGCCAATAAAATCACTTTCTTCCATTCTCTCACAGCACCATTCAGTCACCACACCTTCTCAACTTGACCTTTTGCCTCACAGATATTGTGAATCATAAAAACATTTCCATCAGTCCCATGCATTTTTTTTTACTTCACATGCTGCTCTTATAACCTCCTCAACACTCTCTCAAAATGAAAAGATTATTGTTTTGTGCTCAACACTGTCAAATGATAAAGAGTGAAGAGCGTTTTATTGTCATACTCGACCAAGTGGGACCCGCTGGGATCCCTGTCACATGGCAGCGCTGGTCCACTCACCCATAGCCCTCACGGAACGCCTGGTCCCCCAACGCAACCTGTTCCCCCAACACAATATTCCACCACTCACCCATAGCCTCCAACTGCGCAGGGGTGGCTCATTTCCCCTTATTCACCCTCCCTCTTTTTAAACTTAAAAAAATCAATAGCTCTTGCTGCCACTTGCTGCCAGGACTCAGTGTCCTGGGATTTGCAACAGTGTAGCGAGCAGGGCTTCAATCCCATTGTGACGCCAAAGCTGTAACTACCAGTGCAGATGGAAGAACTTTTTTTTAAATGTTAAAAATGTGAATAACTTGTAAGATATAACATCAATCTGAACAAAACTTTGATACATCACACCACAGGACAATGGTGAGTAAGGTGGTACAAAAATTGCAGCGCTATTGTGTACCATTTTGACATAATTCGGGACATAACGGACACGCACGCACACACAAACACACACAGAGAGAAGATGAGAGTTTTAGTAATATATAGATGCCCCGAAGGGAACAATTAAATTCTTACTTGCAGCAGTACAGTAGATATGTAAACATGTGGAGGAACGAACTGCAGAAGCAGGTTTACACCAAAGATAGACACAATATGTTGGGGTAACTCAGCAGGACAGGCAGCATCTCTGGAGGGAAGGAATGGGTGACGTTTTAGATCAAGACACTTTTTCAAGCATTGTACTCGGTTAAAACCATAATAAACAACAAATAAGTTCAGTATAAATATAACATAGTTTTTGTCTTTTCACTATCACTATTCGTTATATATAACAGTACATATATAAAGAAAAAGCTGGTCAAGCAGCATCTGTGAAGATGAGCACATCTTCATGCTGCTGAGTTTTAAGGGTGGCACAGTGGCGCGGCGGTAGAGTTGCTGCCTTACAGCGCTTGCAGCACCGGAGATCCGGGTTCGATCCTGACTAGGGGTGCTGTCTGTATGGAGTTTATAGGTTCTCCCTGTGACCGCGTGGGTTTCCTCCGGGTGCTTCGGTTTCCTCCCACACTCCGAAGACGTATAGGTTTTGCAGGATAATTGGCTTTGGTAAGATTGTAAATTGTCCATGGTGTGTAGGATAGTGCTAGTCTATGGGACGATGGATGCTCAGTGACTCGGTGGGCCGAAGGGTCCAAAGTAAAAGTAAAACCCAAGTAGACAGGCAACATGAGTAAAAGGCACAGAGGGATTTTTGGGTCATTGTATTATTAATAGAATGCATGTATATTTTCTTGGTTTCTAAGTGAACGAAAAATGGAACTCCCAAAGCATCTTCTGTTTCTCAGAAGCCTGACTTCCAGCAAGGAAAATAAACAAGATTTACATGAGAACCTTACAGGGGCCAGCTAAAACGTTTACAGTCTTTGTTCTACTGGATTATTGCCACAGACGTGGTGACCTTAACCTCTGGAAGTTGGAATGTAAAGTAGCTTTATTCCCAACCTCTCCGCAGTGTGACTGGGAAGAGCCACAGTCTAAAACCTTGATGGATGGCCGGTAAATGGAAGCTGCCTGCTGCAGCCAAGCTAACTGGGACAGAACAGTCTGTTTATTCTTATGCCAGATGCCCCAGTAAACTTTCATTTTTCCACTTTAGTGCTTGAATTGAATTCAGTTTAGTTTAGCTTAGTTCAGAGATACGGTGCGGAAACAGGCTCTTCGGCCCTCCGAGTCCGTGCCGGCACTTATGCATTATAATCCCCATGCATTAACACCATCTTACACACACTCGCAACAATGTTTACATTGTTTTATACCGATCCAATTAACCTGTACCTGTACGCCTTTGGAGTGTGGGAGGAAACCGAAGATCTGGGAGAAAACCCACAAAGTCACAAGGAGAACGTACAGACTCCGTACAGACAGTGCCCGTAGTCAGGAAAGAACCCGGGTCTCTGGAGCTGTAAGGCAGTAACTCTACCATGTGGTGATTTATGATATATTGACACAGGTGTTTTTATTGGAGACAGGTCCAACTGACCATCCTCAGATATTGACCATGCTGAAATGAATTCATCTTCTCCCTTGTGGCTTGACTTATATTGTTCTGCCATCTTAACAACTTTTGCATCATCATCTTTCAGCAGCTATGTGGTGAAATGCAGACTTCTCATTCACACCTGTATTCCTGTAGATAGGTTCAAATGTGGTAGGAGCTGAATTCGGCCATTAAGTCTACTCCTCCATTCAATCATGGCTGATCTATCTTTCCTTCTTAACCCCATTCCCCTGCCTTCTCTCAATAACCCCTGACACCCATACTAATCAAACCCGTACTAGATGTAAGTCACAGAGTCACAGGTGGAAACAGGCCCTTCGGCCCAACTTGCCCACGCCGACCAACATATCCCATCTACACTAGTCCCACCTGCCTACATTTGGCCCATATCCCTCTAAACCTGTCCTATCCATGTACCTGTCTAAATGTTTCTTAAACGTTGTGAAAGCACCTGCCTCAACTACCTCCTATGGCAGCTCGTTCCATACACCCTTTGTGTAAAATGTTACCCCTCAAGTTTCTATTCATTCTTTCCCCCCTCAACTTTAACCTATGACCTCCGGTTCTTGATTCTCTTACTCTGGACAAGCGACTCTGCATCTACCCAATCTATTCCTCTCATGCTATTTCCTGTTGTATGATCTCAATGCTGTTTGTTGGCCACTGTCACAATCACAAATTAATTTGATTCTATGAAATCTGTCAGGATGGCACCATGGGCAAGGTATGTACTAAAAGTTACAGACATTGTAAATTTTCCAATTAACGTATAAGGAACATTTGAATGCCTTCCAGCGGTGCTGCTGCGGCTCCAGGACCAGAGGTCATAGCCTCAGAATTAAAGGACCTTCTTTTAAGAAGGAGATGATGTGGAATTTCTTTAGTCAGAGGGTGGTAAATCTGTGGAATTCTTTCCCACAGAAGGCTGTGGAGGCCAAGTAAATAGATGTTTTTAAGACAGAAATAGATATTCTTGATGTTACGGGTGTCAGAGATTATGGGGCAAAGGCAGGTTAGGAGGGAGAGATAGATCAGCCATGATTGAATGGCCGAGTAGACTTGATGGGCTGAATGGGACAATTCTGCTCCTATAACTTATGATCTTATCAACTGTGTCTAATGGTCCTATGGAATGTTGCTTTGTGTCTTATCTTCAACACCCACCATTTTCAATATAGACTGGACAGCGATGAAAGTCAATCATCAAATACTATCTAAGATAGACACAAAATGTTAGAGTAACTCAGCGGGACAGGCAGCATCTCTGGAGAGAAAGAATAGATGACGTTTCGGGATGAGATCCTTCTTCAGACTCTCTCCTGCCTCTCAGTCTGAAGAAGGGTCTCTACCCAAAATGTCACCTGTTTCTTCTCTCCAGATATACTGCCTGACCCACTGAGTTGCTCCGGCATTTTGTGTCTATCTTCGGTGTAAAGCAGCATCTGCAGTTCCTTCCTACACATCAAACACTATATAATTTGTCTTCTAACTTCTGAATCTTCTTCCTCCCACTTACCATTCCAAAAAGCAGCCTCAGAACAAAGTTTGACATTGGTGGTGTTTCTAGTGTCACTGCTGCCCAAGGTCTTTTAGTCTAGTTTAGAGGTACAGTGTGGGAATAGGCCCTTCGGCCCACCGAGTCCGCATCCACCAGTGATCCCCCCACATTAACACTACCCTACACACACTAGGGACATTATACACTTATACCAAGTCAATTAACCCACAAACCTGTACATCTTTGGAGTGTGGGAGGAAACCAAATATCTCGGAGAAAACCCACGTGGTTATGGGGAGAATGTACAAACTTTGTGCAGACAACACCCGTACTCGGAATCGAACTTGGGTAACTGGTGCTGTAAGGCAGAAACTCTACCCCTACACCACCGTGCCGCCCCCATGAAGCGATAAGTATTTATCTTTGTCGAATGATCGTGCAGCAGGCTCATAGTAATGGACTTGCAGTTAGCTGTAGACACACCAACACCAGGGTGAAACATATAAAGGTTCACAGGATCCGGCAGCGCTATCCAACTAAGCTGGGAGAGGTTACAGGGGCCAACCTCACATCATTGTTGAATTTCTTTCCCTCTGATAGTCATGTCTTCTTCTGCAGGGGTGAGTCAGCAGAAGAATCCTTCACTGAATGGCCAGTGTGATTTCAAATTCCCTGGGCTGCAATAGAAGGGGTTTCTTTAATGATCAGAATATCTGTTTGCATGAAAGGACTTGAACTGTTATTTGAAGCGGCATGGTGGCGCAGCGGTAGAGTGCTTACAGCGCCAAAGACCCGGGTACGATCCCGACTAAGGGTGCTGTCTGTATGGTGTTTATTTGTTCTCCCCATGGCCCCGTGGGTTTTCTCCGAGATATTTTTCCTCTCACACCCCAAAAACATACAGGTTTGCAGGTTACTTGGCTTGGTATAAATGTAAATTGTCCCCAGTGTGTCGGATGGTGTTAATGTGCGGGGATCGCTGGTCGGTTCGGACTCGGTGGGCCAAAGGGCCTGTTTCCACGCTGTATCTTTAAACTAAACTAAGCTAAACTAAACTAAACAAGGGTGGTGATGGAGGTAGATACGATAATGATATTTAAGATACTTTTAGATAGGTGCATGGATATGCAGGAAATGGAGAGATATGCATCATGTGCAGACGGAGGATGTTTGGCAGAAAACCCTGTTCCTGAGCTGTACTTTTCTCTACTCTATATTCAATCAACTGTCTCTGTGGCTTCCCTTATTTACTCCAGATAAACATTTCATACTGTACAATCTTTGGTCACTCCTTCTTCTCCCGTCCCATCATTTGATAAGGGAACTTGAGGTTAAGGAGCCATTAGGAGGTAGTGACCATAATATGATAAGTTTTAATCTACAATTTAAGAGGGAGAAGGGTAAATCGGGGGTGTAGGTATTACAGTTGAACAAAGGGGACTATGGGGCCATGAGTGAGGAGCTGGCCAAAGTTGACTGGAAAGATACCCTAGCAGGGATGACAGTGGAACAACAATGGCAGGTATTTCTGGGAATAATAATAATAATAATAATAACTTTATTACGGACTCAAGGTCCAGACAAGGGGCAACATTACATTAAAAATGCATTGCATCTCAAATATCATAAATATATATAAAATCAAGGTAAATCACATAAAAACATCATAATTTATATATTTAAAAAAAAAACCCCACAATACTTAACTTAAAAATCCAGAGTAAAAAAAAAGATCAATGTCGTACAACGAGACAACGATACCAGTGTCTCCACAACTGGGATTCGTAGCGTGTAGTGCTAACCCTTATGTTTGTCAAGGCCATAATAAGCACATTTTTAGAGTCATTTATCCTGCAAATGAATTTATACATGTGATGTCTTAGGATAGCTTCTAGAGTACTGACTCCTGCAGCCACAAACATATTACTGGCACTACACCATCTTGGTTGCCTTAGCAGTGTTCTCATGGCATCGTTATATGCCACCTTTAGTCTCTGCATACTTGTCTTTAAATAGTTCGACCACAGGTGCGCAGTGTAGAGGGGTGTGCAGTATGCTCTAAATAGCGACATCTTCACCACATCTGCACACGCACCAAATTTACGCAAGAGGATATTCGCCTGTATATACAGCATGCGTCGTTGCCTATAAATATCCTTATCATCTGTCATTTGTTCTGTAATAATATGCCCTAGATATTTTATCTTATTACAGACACTAAGATTGTTATCAGACAATTTAAAGTCAGGATATTTTAGGCTTTTATCCTCTTTGGTTCTACAGACCATAACAGCACTCTTACTAGCTTTATATTTAATGTCATGTTCCAAACCATACACGGAACATGCAGTAAGGAGCTGCTGGAGTCCAGCGCTAGATGGACTAAAGACCACAAGATCATCTGCATACATAATATGGTTCACTAGAATATTACCAATCACGCACCCAGTGTTACAGGCTTTCAATTGTTTAGACAGATCATCAATATATAGATTAAAAAGGACTGGGGATAAAATTCCCCCTTGTCTAACACCATTGCTAACCCCAAATGGGGCTGAGACCCTATTGCCCCATTTTATTTGCATAGTCTGGTGGGCATACCAGTAGGCCAGTATTCTCACAATGTATTTAGGACATCCCTCTTTGACGCATTTTACCAAACAGCTTTCTGTGATTAACACGGTCAAAGGCTTTGAAGGCATCAATAAAGCACATAAGGATTGAAGAGTTTTTGCCTCTATATTTGTTTACAATCTCCTTTAGGGCATATATGCATAAGTCAGTGCCATGTTTAGCTTTAAAGCCAAACTGGTTATCTGTGGAGTTAACAAACTCATGTATTCTATCCAGCAGAACGCTTTCTAATACTTTTGATAGTATGCTGGCTAAAGCTATGGGCCTGTAATTATTTAAACTGCCTACTTTACCCGCTTTGTCCTTAATAACCGGCACTAACAGGACAGACAACATTGAGTCTGGTAACATGCCATGAATCATAAAGCCAGTAAAACAAATAGCTAGGAGAGGAGCTATCTTCATACTCGCATACTTACGATGTTCAGCAGAGATATGATCCAAGCCACTTGCTTTGTTGTTGGACAGCTTGTTCATGGCATGATACACCTCATGTGACATAATCACCATCGAGTCATTACTCTCAATATTGTCCACCCTATACAAGTCACCTTGGACACAGTTGAATAAAGTGCTATAATGTTGTCGCCATAACTCCGCGATATTAGCCGTTCCGGAGATTCCATCTACAGTACATGGTAGAGATGTTTTGCAACTGCTAAGAGCTCTCACTTCCTTCCAAAAATCTGTAGCATTGTTACTTAGCAGCTTCTTAGCCATGGAATCAGCCCTCATAGCTTGCTCATTTTTACAGATGAAGCGAATACAGAAGGTGCAGGATCAGTTCATTCCAAAGAGGAAGAAAGATTCCAAGGGGAGTAAGGGGCGACCGTGGCTGACAAGGGGAGTCAAGGACAGTATAAAAATAAAAGAGAAGAAGTACAACGTAGCAAAGATGAGCGGGAAACAAGAGGATTTAGTAACGTTTAAAGAGCAACAGAAGATAACTAAAAAGGCAATACGGGGAGAAAAGATGAGGTACGAAGGTAAACTAGCCAAGAATATAAAGGAGGATAGTAAAAGCTTCTTTAGGTATGTGAAGAGGAAAACATTAGTTAAGACCAAAGTTGGACCCTTGAAGACTAGAAAAGTGAATTTATTATGGGGAACAAGGAAATAGCAGATGAGTTGAACAGGTAGTTTGGATCCGTCTTCACTAAGGAAGATACAACAATCTTCCTGATGTACTAGTGGCCAGAGGATCTGTGGAGACGGAGGAACTGAAGGAAATCCACATTAGGCAAAAAATGGTATTGGGTAGACTGATGGGACTGAAGGCTGATAAATCCCCAAGGCATGATGGTCTGCATCCCAGGGTACTTTAGGAAGTCATCAAGTCAAGTCACATTTATTTATATAGCACATTTAAAAAACAACTCTCGTTGACCAAAGTACTTTACATTTGTTATAACAGTAGTATACACAAGCAGGCTACATACATGTATACAAATAGCCCTCGCTCAGAGGACGTCAGGAAAGGCTTGGGAGAACAGATACGTTCAGAGAACAGATAAGTGGCTCTAGAAATCATGGATGCATTGGTGATCATTTTCCAATGTTCTATATACTCAGGATCAGTTTCTGTGGATTGGAGGGTAGCTAATGTTATCCCACTTTTTAAGAAAGGTAGGAGAGAAAACAGGGAATTATAGACCAGTTAGCTTGACATTGGTGGTGGGGAAGATGCTGGAGTTAATCATAAAAAACTAAATAACCGGTATTTGGATAGCAATAACAGGATCGGTCCGAGTCATCATGGATTTACGAAGGGGAAATCATGCTTGACTAATCTTCTGGAATTTTTTGAGGATGTAACTGGGAAAATGGACAAGGGAGAGCCAGTAGATGCAGTGTACCTGGACTTTCAGAAAGCATTTGATAAGGTCGCACGTAGGGGATTAGGGGGCAAAATTAGGGCACATGGTATTGGGGGTAGAGTGCTGACATGGATAGAAAATTGGTTTGCAGACAGGAAACAAAGAGTAGGGATTAACGGGTCCTTTTCAGAATGGCAGGCAATGACTCGTGTGGTACCACAAGGCTCGGTGCAGGGACCGCAGTTATTTACAATATACATTAATGATTTAGAAGAAGGGATTAAAAGTAACATTAGCAAATTTGCAGATAACACAAAGCTGGGTGGCAGTGTGAACTGTGAAGTAAATGCTACTAAGTGTACTTTCAATTATATAAAATTGTGTATTTTCAATTATATAATAATTTTTGAATTTAAAGTCAATAATAATACAAACATTGTTAACATTATGAAAATATAATGAATATCATAGAAGTTTTATTAATATTGCGTATTATTAATTACATAAAATTGGGACCTGTATTTGGAAATCAGAGACAATATGGATATCATGGGTAGTATGAGTATATTGCTAATACTATGAATGTATCATTAATACCATGTATTCCCAATTATATAAAATAAACAACCTTAAAATTTATAATTAATAATAATACAAATAATATCAACAGTATGAATTTATCATTATTATCATGTATTTTTTATTATTGTAAAATAATGTACTTTGTCATTACTTTGTTTCTATAATAAAAATTAAAAAAAATTAAAAAAAAATTTAAAAAAAAAGGAAACAAAGAGTAGCGATTAGAGCAGGCAGTGACTAATGGGGTACCATAAGGTTTGGTGCTGGGACCACAGCTATTTACAATATACATCAATGAATTAGATGAAGGGATTCAAAGTAACATTAGCAAATTTGCAGATGACACAAAGATGGGTGGCAGTGTGAACTGTGAGGAGGATGCTGTGAGAATGCAGGGTGACTTGGACAGGTTGGGTGAGTGGGAAGATGCAGTTTAATGTGGATAAATGAGAGGTTATCCACTTTGGTAGCAAAAACAAGAAGGCAGTTTGTTATCTAAATGGTGTCAAGTTGGGAAAAGGGGAAGTATAACAGGATCTGGGGGTCCTTGTTCATCAGTCAATGAAAGTAAACATGCAGGTACAGCAGGTAGTGAAGAAAGCGAATGCCATGTTGGCATTCATAACAAGAGGAGCTGAGTGTAGGAGCAAAGAGGTCCTCCTGCAGTTGTATAGGGCCCTAGTGAGACCGCACCTGGAGTATTGTATGCAATTTTGATCTCCAAATTTGAGGAAGGACATTATTGCTATTGAGGGAGTGCAGCATAGGTTCACAAGGTTATTTCCCGGGATGGCGGGACTGTCATATGCTGAGAGAATGGAGCGGCTGGGCTTGTATACTCTGGAATTTGGGAGGATGAGAGGGGATCTTATTGAAACATATAAGATTATTAAGGGTTTAGACATGCTAGAGGTAGGAAACATGTTCCCGATGTTGGGGGAGTCCAGAACCAGAGGCCATTGTTTAAGAATAAGGGTAAGCCATTTAGAACGGAGATGAGGAAACACGTTTTCACCCAGAGAGTTGTGAGTCTGTGGAATTCTCTGCCTCAGAGGGCGGTAGAGGCCAGTTCTCTGGATACTTTCAAGAGAGAGCTAGATAGGGCTGTTAAAGATAGCGGAGTCAGGGGATATGGGGAGAAGGCAGGAACGGGGTACTGATTGTGAATGATCAGCCATGATCACATTGAATGGCGGTGCTGGCTCGAAGGGCCGAATGGCCTACTCCTGCACCTATTGTCTATCAGGCAAGAGATACAGAAGTGTGAAAAAGTACACCTCCAGATTCAGGGACAGTTTCTTCCCAGCTGTTATCAGGCAAGTAAACTTCTACCGCTGCACCATCGAGAGCATCCTTACCAACTGCATCACAGTATGGTATGGTAACTGCTCTGTCGCCGACCGGAAAACTCTGCAGAGGGTGGTGAAGATCGCCCAACGCATCACAGGCTCCTCACTCCCCTCCATTGAGTCTGTCCATAGTAAACGATGCCTGCGCAGGGCGCACAGCATCGCCAGGGAGAGCTCACACCCCAACCATAGACTGTTTACCCTTCTCCCATCCGAGAGACGCTTCAGGTCCCTCCGCTGCCGGACCAGCAGGCTCAAGAACAGCTTCTTCCCTGCGGCTGTCACACTTCTCAACGCTGCACCTCAATGACTGCCTGTCTCCACCCCTCACTTGTTTATTCGTAAGTTCGCCCTTCGGAGATACCAACTGCATTTCGTTGTCTCTGTATTGTACACTGCACAATGACAATTAAAGATTGAATTGAATTGAATTGAATTGAATTGAATTGAATTGAATCCTACCACAACTAGAGAGCACTCCTGGACTACTATCTACCTCATCGGGGACCTTCGGACAATCTTTAACTGGACTTACTGGACTTTATCTTGCACTAAACGTTATTCCCATATCATACATCTGTACACTGTAGATGGCTCGATTGTACTCATGTATGTCTTTTCGCAAGCAACAAAAAGCTTTGCACTGTACCTCGGCACACATGACAAACTAAACTACTCCTTCTAGAGATTCCCCTTGCCCTCACCTTGAGCACGCATATTTCTCCCCATGACCACGTGGGTTTGCTCTGAGATCTTCGGTTTCCTCCCACACCCCAAAAATGTGCAGGTTTGTAGGTTAATTTGCCTTAGGTTTGTATACTCGGTATAAGTATAAATTGTCTCTAGTGTGTGTAGGATAGTGTTAATGTGCGGGGATCGCTGGTCGGCATGGACCAATGGGCCCGTTTCTGTGCAGTATCTCTAAACTAAACTAAGTTGCTGCATTTAATTGTCTACTCACTTTGGGATGTCCTGAAAGATATGAGAACAGCACTATATGAATGCAAGTCTTGATTTCATTGCCCACATGCCGTCTGATGTGGAAAAATCCAGCTTGGCCTTTTTACAGTGCATGACTGTGAGAGCAAGAATTATGAGGTAGGCTTATATAACATATAACTTCCTAGAGGAAGTTTGCTAAGAATTACGAGCCTTACCTACACGCCAAAATAGTAAAATGTTATAGAGTAAAAAAGCTCACAAGAAACAAAAATTGCTTGACAAACATGGTTATTTATTTCACAAGTGGGAACTCAAGTACAGAGTCTGGACGGCATTATTGTCTCTGGGCAGTCCTTCACAAATACTGCAGAATGGCCGCACGGTGGTGCAGCGGTAGAGCTACTGCCTCACAGCGCCAGAGACCTGGGTTCGATCCTGACTACGGGTACTTGTCTGCGTGGAATTTGTACGTTCTCTCTGTGACCTGCATGGGCTTTCTCCGAGATCTTCGGTTTCCTCCCACACTCCAAAGGCCTACAGGTTTGTAGGTTACTTGGCTTGGTGTAAATGTAAAATTGTCCCTATTGTGTGTAGGGTCGTGTTAATATGCGGGGAGCGCTGGTCAATGCAGATTCAGTGGGCTGAAGAACATGTTTCCTCACAGTATCTCCAAACTAAACTAAAACTAAACTAAACATAATATTGCAGGCACTATTTTCAAAGCTTAATAATCATATGTAATGATCCTACATATTTCCTCATGTACAGAGATGCAAATAATTACATTTCAAATCAATTTCAAAGGGTTCAAAGGACTTTTTTTTCATGTACCAATTAAGGTACAGTGATATGCGAATTACCACACAGCCATACGAAGAAAAAGCAACAAGACACACAATTGTAAAGTTAACATAAACATCCACCCACCGCGGATTCCCCACATTCCTTACAGAGATGGAAGGAACGTGGGGAATCCACGGTCGGGGCAATCGAAGCTCATGCAGCCGGCGGTCGAAGCCCCCCAATCAGGGCGATCAAAACTCCTGCGTCGGGGCGATCGAAACACCTGCGTCAGGGTGGTCGAAACTCCCGCGGCTTGGAGTTCCCAAAGTCGGTCTCTGACTAGAGAACGCGGTTGAAGCTCCAGAGTCGATCCCCAGCAAAGGGATCGTCGAAAGGGAGCTCTCGTCGATCTCCATCAAAGGCCTTGATGTTAGGCCGCAGTGCGGATGGAGATACAATACTGAAAAAAAAACATCGCATCTGTCGAGGTAAAGAGGTTAGAAAAAAATTCCCCCGCCCCCCACATAAAACAAGCTAAAGAACACTAAAAACATTTATTTAATGCATACTATCATACACAAAGGAAAGAAAGGACAGACAGACTGCTGGCGAGGCAGCCATTTGCTTGCATCACCCGGTTTTGGAAGTATGGAAAATTCATTAGGAACTGGTATTGGGAAATAGGTTAAGGGTTATCTTAACTGGAGATGCATGTGTGGATGGTAAAGGGAGAGCAATGTAAAAAATGAAAGGATTGCTTCGACAGCTCAATTAATTTGTAACATGAAGACATGTATTTACGATTTATGTTATTAGCATGAATATTAAATTTAAACTAATCTTTAATAAAATGTATGTTATTGAAAATAATTGCTTTATTGGACAATGTTTCTATCTGCTTTTACAAAAGGGAATAAACTAATCAAACTTTAGACTTTAGAGATACAGTGCGGAAACAAATCCTTCAGCCCAATGAGTCCGCGCAGCCCAATGCTCCCATATACTAGCATTATACTACATGCTCGGGACAATTTACAACTTTACCGAAGCCAATTAACCTACAAACCTGAAGATAGACACAAGTACTGGAGTAAGTCAGCGGGTCAGGCAGCATCTCTGTAGGAAAAGGATGGGTGACGCTTCAGGTCGGGACAGCAAGTTCTTTGGCGTGTGGAAGGAAACCAGAGCACCTGAAAAAAACCCACACAGTCACGGGAGAATGTACTAACTCCGCACCAAACAGCATCCGTAGTCAGGAGCGAACCCGGATCTCTGGCGCTGTAAGGCAGCAAGGCAACCTTTGCACCACTGCTCTCACCCTTATTCAACGAAGTAAAGTATTGAGAGTGATAGGAATAAAAGGACGTATTTAAGATGTAGAAAGAGTTCTATCATTATAAGAGTGAATAATTAGCTAAATTCTGTCTTTCAATTGTGTTTACCTGACTCCTGAGCCAGTCACCTCTTTCACACCCTATTCCCTGAGATGCTGCCATGTATTCTTACTCTAACTTCTACCTCTTTCAGCCATTCTCTAACCCTTGTATCCCCTCTCTCTCCATCCTTCCCCCACCCAAGTAGTTGTACTAACCTCAAAGTCATCTTGTGTAGGAAAGAACTGCAGATGCTGGTTTAAATTGAAGATACTGTAGATGCAAAATGCGGGAGTAACTCAGTGGGACAGGCAGCATCTCTGGAGAGAAGGAATGCGTGTTGTTTTGGGTCGAGACCCTTCAATTCATCTGAGAGCATGCAGAAACAAAGTAAAATTGATGGTTTGTTCTTGTACGTTTCATACAATACCAAACATATAGACTCTGTGTGTAGGAAGGAACTGCAGATTCTGGTTTACACCAAAGATAGACACAAAATGCTGAAGTAACTCAGCGGGGCAGGCCGCATCTCTGGAGAGAAGGAATGGGTGACATTTTGGGATGTGACAACTTCTTCAGACAGTAGCCGAAACATCACCCATTCCTTCGATCCAGAGTTGCTGCCTGTCCCGCTCATATAGATTCCATGAAGTACAAAGGTAATGGTGACCTTTGACAATTCAAAATGTACCTGAGCTGATTGCCTTCCGAGGAGCAATGGGCAATATCCTGGCAGTATTGTTTCACAGATTTGCCATTACTAAAATTTGTTTCTGAAACATAATGCATGAGTTCAAATGGATGCTAATGAAAGGCACATCGAATGAAAAAAAATCAACTCTTGGCAGGCACAAAGTTCTTCTGAGAATAAAGTTATAGTACACTACAGGGACAGAGAAGAAAATAAATTGTAATCCCGAAGTTTGTGTTGCCAAAAAGGTTTGTACAGTTATCAATCCCCGTGGTGAACGTTAAAAAATATTTAAGATGAAAAATACTTTTCAATAGCCTCTCTCTCCTTACAAAAGTAATAATGGATTGCATTTATAGTGCACTGGAACAAAGAAAAGACATGTAAACAAAATAACTATTTACTTTGATGTAAAATAGTTTATTAATGGCCAGAGCAGCTTCAACCAATCAGGAAAATAAGATCAAACACGTGCAGTAAATTGCAGCAGTTGATTTGTTTTTATGTTCCTTATTACCACAAGAAAATTACTTTCACTCTGCTTTTCTCTTTGTGATAAAATTTTATAAGAAAAAGGGTGGTGAATCTGTGGAATTCATTGCCACAGAAGGCTGTGGAGGCCAAGTCAATGGATAGATTTAAGGCAGAGATAGATATATTCTTGATTAGTACGGGTGTTACAGGTTATGAGGAGAAGGCAGGAGAACGGGATTGAGAGGGAGAGATAGATCAGCCAAGATTGAATGACGGTGTAGACTTAATGGGCTGAATAGCCTAATTGTGCTCCTATCACTAATGAAATATGAAAAAGACACAAAGTGCTGGAGTAACTTCACAGATCAGGCAGCATCTCTGGAGAACAAGGATCGGCGATGTTTTGGGTCATGTCCCTTCTTCAGACTGATTATGGGATGGTGGGGGGGGGGGGGGTGGCGGGGAGAAGGCAACAAGAGTGGAGGGGTAGGACAAAGCGTGGAAGGCGAATTCCGGTGAGGGGCGCTTTGACAGGTTGATGGTTGGACAAAGACCAGAGTTGAAAGAAAATGAGTGAGACAAAAGGATTGAAGAGGAAGGAATGTAGATGGAGGGGAGGGGGGGGGGGGGGGGGGGTACATAGGTGTGATTCCAGGTAGGGCACAGGTGGGGGTGGGGGGGATGAAAAGGTGTGGGGGAGATAGGGCAGGGAGAGTGTGGGGTGAGGGGCTACCTAAATTTGGAGAATTTGGAGAATTTATACATTTGGGTTGTAAGCTACCAAGCAGAATATTTGGTGCTGTTCCTCCAGTTAGTCACTCTGGCAATGACAATAGACAATAGGTGCAGGAGGTAATTCGGCCCTTCGAGCCAGCACACTGATCATGGGGGATCATCCACAATTAGTACCCCATTCGTACCTTCAACCCATATCCCCTGACTCCTCTATCTTTAAGAGATCTATCTAACTCTCACTTGAAAGCATCCAGTGAAATGGCCTCCACTGCCTTCTGAGGCAGAGAATTCCACAGATTCACAACCCTCTGGGTGAAAAAGTGTTTCCTCATCTCCGTTCTCAATGGCTTACCCCTTTTTTCTTAAACTGTAGACCCTGGTTCTGGACTTCCCCAACATCGGGAACATGTTTCTTGCCTCTAGCATGTCCAAACCCTCAATAATCTTATATGTTTCAATAAGATCCCCTCTCATCCTTCTAAATTCCAGTATACAAATCCAGCTGCTCCATTCTATCAACAAATGACAGTTCAGCCACCCTGGGAATTAATCTCGTGAACCTACACTGCACTCCCTCAATAGCAAGAATGTCATTCCTCAAATTTGGAGACCAAAACTGCAAACAATACTCCAGGTGTGGTCTATCTGGGGCCCTGTACAACTACAGAAGGACCTCTTTGCTCCTACAGTCTTGTTACAAAGGCCAACATGCCATTTGCTTTCTTCAATGCCTGCTGTACCTGCATGCTTACTTTCAGTGACTGATGAACAAGGACCCCCCAGATATCGTTGTACTTCCCCTTTTCCCAATTTGACACCATTCAGATAATAATTTGTCTTCCTGCTTTTGCCACCAAAGTGGATAACCTCACATTTATCCACATTAAACTGCATCTGCCATGCATCTGCCTACTCATCCAATCTGTCCAAGTCACCCTGCATCCTCATAGCATCTTCCTCACAGTTCACACTGCCGCCCAGCTTTGTGTCATGTGCAAATTTGCTAATGTTTTATAACATTTAAAAGACACTTGGACAGGTACATAGATAGGGTAGTTTAGAGGCTATGGGCATACTTGGCCCATAGGTGTCAGATGGGACTAGTGTAGATGGGGCATCTTGGTTGGCATGAGCAAGTTGGGCTGAAGGGCTTGTTTCTGTGCTGTATCATTCCATGTATCACTATGACTCTATTAACTGTATGCAGTTAGATAGATCTCCCTGGATCTTCTGTGATCTAACCTCCCATAGCAGCCTGCCGCAGGGAACCTTATCAAAAGTCCACATAGACAACATCTATAGCTCTGCCTCATCCAACCTCTTTGTTACTTCTTCAAAATCTCAATCAAAATCAAAGTATATTGTTAAGGCAGAGATAGATAGATTCTTGATTTGTACAGGTGTCAGGGGTTATGGGGAGAAGGCAGGAGAATGGGGTTAGGAGAAACAGATAGATCAGCCATGATTGAATGGGGGAGTAGACTTGATGTAGTAGACTGATGAGAGTAGACTGGCCTAATTCTGCTCCTATCACTTATGATCTTATGACACAAGTTGCCAGATACTATCTACCATGCAAAAACCGTACGGACTATTCCTCATCAACCCTTGACTTGCTTGTATATTTTAGCCTTTAGAATCCTCTCCGGTAACTTTGTTTAGAATTCAACACAGAAAAGTATTCAAAGGCCAATATGTGGTATTTATTAGCCACATGTTTGGAAAATAAATGCTATCGAACCCTTTGAACACAGCTGCAAAGCAGCCCGCACTGTGGCCTGTCATTTAAAATTTACTGTTTTGTTTTTTAAATAAGCATGTTCAGCATTCATAAACGCGCTTCACGCAAAGTGTTTGGTGAAATCATGTGGGGTAATTGGATGCGTGTAAAAATAACATAATTGTCCTTAAGACGGCAGGGTGGTGCAGCGGTAGAGCTGCTGCCTTAAGGGCCTGTCCCAATTACGTGCTTTTTTCAGCGACTGCCGGCACCCGTCATACAAAAAGTTGAAAATCGAGCGGTGACCAGAAAAAGGTACGACTCTTTTGCGCATGTCACAGGGTGACGCCAGTATGGTCATGAGTAGTCACCCAAAGAGTCGTGCCTTTTTCTGGTCACCGCTCGATTTTCAACATTTTGACATTTTTCGCGTAAGCGGAACAGGCCCTTTGCAGCGCCAGACACCCGGGTTCCATCCCGACTGTGGGTGCTGACTGTACGTTCTCCCCGTGACCACGTGGGTTTTCTCCGGCATCTCCGGTTTCCACCACGCTCCCAAGGGCGTACAGGTTTGCATGTTAATTGGCTTGGGTAGAATTGTCCCGAGTGCGTGTAGAATAGTGTCAGTATATGGAGTGATCGCTGGTCGGCGTAGATTCACACCTATTTCACACCAAAGGGCCTGTTTCCACACTGTATCTTTAAACTAAACTAAACGTAGTGAGAGTAGCCTTGATACAGCATGTTACTGCAATAAGCGGGCTGTTTTTTCAACATTCAGTCACTGAGGAACAGCGGACTTAATCGTTCAAAAACAGTGACTTATGTTTCACCCTCCGCCCATTTGCATTGTAATCTTCTGCCCATTTGCATCGTAATCTTTTACTCCTCGTAATTGCCCATTTGCATCGTAATCGTTTACTCTTCAGACTTGTATAAACCATACAGCTATGGACTTTCAGCGGCATTAGACCAATTGCCTATCCATTTTTTTTACCGCTACACCACCGTGCTGCCCTGACCCATCTGCTGACTTGAAACCTTACTAAATAGATACACCTCTTTTTCACTTTAATTTCCTCCCAGGGGAGGTAGTTAAGGCAGGTACTATAGCAGCATTTAAAATGCACTTGGGCAGGTACACGGATAGGAAGGTTTACAGGGAAATTAGTCAAAAGCAGGCAAATTGAACCAGCTGAGATGGAACATCTTGGTCAACATGGTCAAGTTGGGCAGAAGAGCTTGTTTCCATAAGTGCTAAGAGCACAATTAGGCCATTCAGACTATCAGGTCAGCCCCGCCATTCAATCGCGGCTGATCTATCTTTTCCTCCTAACCCCATTCTCCTGCCTTCTCCCCATAACCCCTGACACCCGTACTAATCAAAGATCTATCTATCTCTACCTTAAAAATATCCATTGACTTGGCGTCCACAGCCTTCTGTGGCAATTGATTCCACAGTTTCACCACCCTCTGACTAAATAAATTCCTCATCATCTCCTTCAATTCTGAGGCTATGATCTCTGGTCCTAGATTCTGAGGCTATGATCTCTGGTCCTAGACCTGCCTGTAAATAGCTCATTCTAAGCTTCCCCCAGTCTAGTTTCAGTGAATAAAATACTGAGTCAAGCACTTGTGCATCTAAACTTTATTTTCGGAAAACACAATAACAGTTCCCATAGTCGAACCTATAATTCCTGAAACACTTGGGACAAAGCAAGTTACCACTCATGCACCAATGCTTTCCCATACATTCACTGTAATTCTGCAATACTATCCCTTTTCCATTTCACTATCATTATCCTATTATATACTATTCTGTCACTATTCCTATTACTAATCTGTTTTATAATATATTCTTCACTATCCTAAGATCAACACTAATCAGCTCTCTCCGTATTCACACAATGTTATAATATGTATATCTGATGATGGTTTCTCATATAAATTTCAGTTGGGTTCAGTCCAGATTTCCCTACAGGCGTGACTCTTATTTAAACCATGATGAATGTTCCAATTTAACCAAATTCAGTCTCAACCTTCAATTTACTATTTTAAATTTCAGTGTTCATCTCATCCTTCTCATTCCACAGCTTTGTGGCTGATAACACAATTCCATTCCAATTCCTATGGAATTCCCAGCTGTACAAATTTAATCAATCAATTCCCATTTGTCAATTTCATCATAAATCCAATTAAGAATACTAAATCTAGGGACAATTTCTTTCCACCTTGATAATAGAAGCTGCTTTACTATCAAGGGTTAAACAATTTAACATGTATTTGACACCAGTCAAATACATCGACTCTGATATCTCAACACCCATTTCTTTATTTCTCCTTCTGATACAATAGATTTCTCCTCCAGTATGTTGGCTCAGCTTTCAGTTCATAGGGGTTCTCTCTCATAACTAATTTCCTAACCACTGAGTAATTTGTAGATGGTTAGTATTGACTTTCCGAGGGGAACTCATAAATTTTCCAGTCTACCTCATCATTCTATACTACCACCTTACATTTCCAGGGTATATCTTAATTCCTGATTAAGGGTCTGTCCCTTTCTTGATAGCAACTAAATAGTCCCGTCCCATCTTCGATTATCCTCCTATGGGTGAGACAAGAGAAGAATGCCAAGTCATTAGTCAATTCTCTAACAATTTTTAAGACATATCCCATAAGCCCTTTTCAAATCAAATTATTTATAACTAAATTTAGGCTCAAAGTGAAGTATTTTGCCCCGAAACACAGAGGGATGTCTATTTTCAAATTCAAATTCAGTTCTTCAAAGTAAAGTTCTTCAAATAGTCTTCATAGGTTGTCTATGTTGTTTCTTTAGGAAAGATTGGATAGTGTTACTTTCCTTTCCTTCACCGGTGTCAAAAGCTAGATGATGTTAAAGTCGGGCACTAGGGCAGGCATCCTCTTCTTCTCCCTTGATGTCAGTTTCAAGGGAGTAGGGATACTGAAGAGCAGCTTTCTCTATCTGTTGGCCTTCCCAGATTTGTCTTATTGGGACAGGATAGTATCGTTTCCTCCTTGTTGTTGATTCCTGTTTCTGGGGAGCTTCATTACCTGAGCTGTCTTCTGACCGTTCTCAAGGGGTCTGTATATTCTTTACTTCACTCCCCAGATAGTATGTTGTTGATTATACTGTCCTGCAGGCACAAACTTAGTAACAAGTTAGTACAATAGCTCCTTTCCCCACTCCCGTACCTCCTGCACAATAGGTTTGTTTCTTCTCTCCCTAGTGCCATTTCAGTTCTCCTTAGTTCACATTCCTTCTGACACCAGCTACTGGGTTCATTTTCCTACTTTCCTTATTGCCCCTTGATTTATCTTCCATCCTGCTATATTCTGTCTTCTCGTTGGAAACTCCTTGCTCCAATTACCTAAGTGTGTACTGATGTGACAAGCTCCTTGATTTACAATGTACTTTGCTCTTGGGCAGTCATAAGATTGTTTCCAATTTTATTTTATGTGATCTTCAGTTTTTACTATGATAGTGCATCCAATTTGTTCATTCTGGTAAATTACATGAGGGGGTTCTAGAGTAGGGGTCATGTCTCCATGTCCACAATTCCAGGACGGGTTGATAAGTCAAGACTGAGAAAATGGGTTGGCTTGAGTGAACGGTGTGTGACTTCTTGGTTCCTGACATTCGGGTCATCTCTCTCTCTCCCTCTCTCTCTGTTCTCTCGGGTCCCAGCAGTCTCTTGAATTAAATGACCTCCCATAATTCCTGGGATCTCGGATATTTCTACATCCTCTAGGATCTCTAATATCTTCATAATCAAAATCCCTTCTTTGACCCCTCTCTCTCACTCGCTCCCTTGTCGCACAGGCTTGACTCCAGTGTCCCATTCCCATTGATTAGGCAATATGGTTGGCTTTATTCTACCCCTTAGTTCCATTGGAATCGGTTCTAAATTGGGAGTGCAATTGTAATAATAATCTGAGTAGTCTGGAACCCTAATTTATCCCAATCTGTAATTTGCTGGTACTCTGGGGGTCCATGTTTCCGAGTTAGATCTTGGGAATTCTTTCTTGGCTATGCGTTCACTTTCTCTTCTAGTTACAGGATAATTTTCTTGTTTCCTACCCTCTTTACAATAGTGCCTCGCAGCTCTGGCCATTTGACTGGCTCGGTTCTCAGACCAGTCCCTGTTATCAGTCTTAATTGAGTCCGCTAATTTAGTGAGGAGACAATTTAATAAGATAGCACAATACTGTGGGGAACTTACTCCATTCTGATAGTCTAAGTCACCTGATTGGTCCATATATAATTTTGAAAAACGGTCTAAAAATGCATCTGCTCCTTCCCCCTTTTCTGGTTTTATTTCCAGAATTCGTTTTAAATCACTTAGTTTCTGAAACATGTTTGCAAGGGGCATTAAAACAGCCTCTTCTTTTGCACTGTCATCCACTACTACATTTGCCAATGCTTCATAAGTTGGATGTCCTAGGGCTACTAGAAATTTGGTATTTTCAGCTAGAGTAATTATCTGTTGTATGGTCTCCCACAAATCCTGGGAATCTGCATGATCTATACGCATGGTGGTTCTTAAATAATCTATAAAAGCAACAGGTGACTTCTCCCTATCAGGGATTCTGTTTAGTACTGCCATTATTTCATGGGGCTTCTACAGAGTATGGACGTCTGTGGCACGGGGATTATTCATACTTACTGCGCTGGTCGAATCTGCAGTACCAAGCCCTTCCCTTACTCGGAACTGCCTATGGGATATCTGTTTAATTTGTAAACTGTTGGTTACATCAAAATCTATCTCGGTATCTTCAATCACTGTCTCACCCTCAGATGAATCTTCCCGTTCGCTAGGGGTTTCCCGATACTGTTCAAATAAACCGTTCCTCTTTCTTACTATTCATGTAATCTGTCTAGGTTGTGGCTCACAGATTCATTTATTATACTGATAAATCACACTCTAATAAATCCTCCTCGTGGCATACTCGGTCAACGGAATGACTCCTCCCCCGACACTGCGATCAAAAGAATACGAAACCTGATCGAACCACCACGAATCGTATTTTAACAATACTACATTCCCGATTTAAACAAATACAAATATTTAATTCAAACGCACTTTTACTCCAATTATCTAACACCCAAAAATCCTTAAGCACTCACACAGACAATACAAATAGCAGTCCGTGAAATGAACACATTCTAAATCTTAACTTTCTAAATCTTAATACACTAAATCTTTTACATACACAAAGTATTTATACAATTTGGATCCAATAATGATGCTAAAAAAGACGATGCTGGATTTCTACTATTTACAATAATAATTTAATACGCTAGCGCACAGTTTACAAACACTTCATCTCAGTGAACCTCTCCCTCTGATACCGAAGATTTTCCCCTTCCTAAGGTACTCTTTGCTGAGGGGTACTACTTCTTAAATTACTACTTTTCCTCCTAAATGTTACTTTCCTCCTGGTAAGACTGGACTTCTATAGGGGAACCTCTATCCCTCTTCTCTAAGTTCTGCAGAATTAGGGGTACCTTTCGTTTCCGAGTACTTTTCACCAAGTAAACCAGGTTCACGTCTCTCAGTTACTCTTCACTATCAGGTACTAATCAACAATCGAACAGAGAGTTACTATTCACTGTGGGTCAGCTGCTATTCGACATGAGAATTAAGGGACAGAAGTTTTGGGGTAACGTGAGGGGGAACTTCTTTACTCAGAGGGTGGTGGCTGTGTGGAATGAGCTTCCAGCAGAAGTGGTGGAGGCAGGATCGATTTTAACATTTAAGACTAAAGTGGATAGGTATATGGACGTGAAGGGAATGGAGGGGTATGGTCTGAGTGCAGGTAGATGGGACTAGGGGAAAACAAATGGTCGGCACGGACTGGAAGGGCCGAGAGGGCCTGTTTCCGTGCTGTAATTGTTATATGGTTATATGTTATATGGAATCGATCTCGATCTCAAACATGCAAAAACTCCAAAGTTCTATCTACACAGAATTCAAATTCTACCATACGGGCAGAACTTCAATGTGAAATTCTGTATTTGGAAATTTGATTCTGCAAATCTAGCCTCATTTTCAGACCAACTAATTTTGCTTGTATCACTCCACAGATGCGGGCTCTCGAATTCAAATTGCCCAATGAAATCTCGAATGGACTAGAGTATTCCCAGCCAATCTGTACTCTAGCTCAGTGCCTTTATGAGATTCCTTGTCCGTCACTTCAGGGAGGGACTCAGAAATCTTCACACAAACACCCTTCTCAGCTTGGCACCGGGGATTCAGCGCCTAGCCTCTTCGCGCTGGCAGTCGATGGCGATTTTCGGAAAACACCTTTCAAATTAGCGATCCCAGCAATGACAGATCAAATGCTTCACCGCTTAGCACGTGAACCAGACTTGTATTTCAATACCCCACCAATTGGATACCAAATCTGGAACAATGGGCCACCCCTCGCCTTCGAAACACGTAAGGCTCTCATTAAGCAGCTGCAGTCTGCCAACTACGACCAAGCTTTGGGCCACTCCTCGCCCTGTTTTATGGGCCCCTAACCCAAAGGAGTGCTATCCACCACCCCGGGGCTTGCTAGACTTTGTTCTAATGATCTCATTGGGACCCTTTCCCAAGCCCGCGAATGATCAATCTGCTCCGACTAGCAAAGTGCCAATAATCAATGTGAAAACCGCACTGTGGCACCGATTTCTGCACTCGTGATCGAAACAGCTCAACACCCTTAATCGCAAACTTGTGTTTGGGGGTCAGTTGAGATCCTGAACTAGCCCCCAATGTAAATGGCTCGTTCTAAGCTTCTACCCAGTCTAGTTTCAGTCAATAAAATACTGAATCAAGCACTTGCGCATCTAAACTTTATTTTGGAAAAACACAATAACAGTTCCCCACTAACCACCGCGGTTTCAATCCTCATATCTGCCTGGCCAAGCCCTCTTAGCCTCGTTCAAGCAGAGACACTCCAGAAGGTCACGCAGTCCCAAGCGTTCTCCTAGAAGGTCGACACAGAACCTCGTGGGAGCGGCCTTTCATAGGTCCCCAAACCTTGAGGGCCCGAACCGCATGGGGGTGGTCTCTTTACAGTCCTATAACAAATATCGATTAACCCAGTACATGATAGACATTTCCCCAACCCAATAATACAGTAACCAATAAAATGTATTCAAACAAAGCTTCTGGAGGGAAGCAAACATAGCAACATTTGCCCAGATATTCAAGAAACCCAGACAAGGCTCAATACTTAATCCAATCAACATCTAGCAAAGTAAAGCTTTGGAACAATATTCATAATGTGTATGTCTGGTTTGCCTTCATCCAATCCATTCCATGCAATTTACACCTAATTTTCAGAATCTGCAGATGATCCATTCTCTTCCTGCAACTCTTATCTAGGCTCTAGACAAACTGGCACCATTCTGTAGCTTGTCCCATTTCTGCAGAAGGCACTTTTAAATTGACCAAATGTTCTAGCAGCCCAGAAGACTTTACTCAATTTTAGTGTCCTGGCCTCTCCAATTTGGCCAGAATTAACACTCCCACTAGTGGAAACATCCGCACCACGTCCACTCTATCCAGGCCTTTCTGTATGTTATATGTCTCTGTGTCTTTGTGGTTCTGAGCTGCAGCTGCACTGAAGAAACAATCACGATTGATTTGACTGGAGTCACATTTAGAGGAAGGCTGGTCAAGGATTGGAAATTTCATTCACATTTGTGCACCAGATAGGTCTTATGAAAGTCTGTCTGTTGCATGATCCAACATTATTGGCACCAGCTTTATATTCCATATTTATTTAATTACCCAGATTTCTTTAATTGCTTCAATATAAATTTCCATTTTTACGTTCCAGCGAGAGCAGCACAGCGGTAGAGCAACTGCCCTACAGCGCCAGAGACCCGGGTTCAATCCTGACTACGTGTGTTTGTATGTATGGTGTTAGTACAATCTCCAAGTGACCTGCGTGGGCTTTCTCCGAGATCTTCGGCTTCCTCCCACACTCCAAAGACGTACTAAGTTAATTGGCTTAGTATAAATGTAAAACATTGTCCCCAGAGTGTGTACGGTAGTGTTAATACGTGGGGATCGCTGGTCGGTGCGGACTTGGAGGCTGAAGGGCCCGTTTCCTTGCTATATTTCTAAACTAAACTAAACCAAATTTGTCTAGGAAGGAAGTGCAGATGCTGGTTTACACCAAAGATAGACACAAAATACTGGAGGACCTCAGCTGGACAGGCAGCATCTCTGGATAGAAGGAATGAGTGATGTTTCGGAGTCGAGACCCATCTTCAGACTAATTGTCAGGGGAGATGGAGTTACAGAGTTAAGGAAGTGTAAGAGATCAAAAACGTGCAGATCAAGGAAAATGTTGAATTGTTAGCCAGTAGAAGGGGACAACAAAGCAGACAGATACAATGTAATCAGAGGAATAGTCAGACTGGTCAGAGAAATGGGAAGGGGGAGGGATGGAGAGAGAGAGATAGAAAGCAAGGGTTACTTGAAGTTAGAGACATGTCTTTATCAACAGAATAACTATATTCATTTTATTGTTCTCCTTTAATCAGATAGTTTGCGCTTTCCCACTTCCATCCCTGCTGCTGTAGAACAATGGTTAAATGCAGGCACTACTTCTCTCAGGAAATTGGCAATATCTAACAAAAGCATTTTTCCTGCAGATTTCATTTAAAATACTTTGTGCTTCACTTGTCTGCATTTCAATTCAACTTCGTTCCAACTCAGCCTGTTTTTATGAAATGTAATAAAGCCTTTCATTGATAAAGCATCAATTATATGCCAAAAAAACAAAGAGTGGTTTGCAACCTTTGAAGTATTATTTGAAGTATGGTCTTGTAAGATAGGAAATATGATAGAAAATGTATTTAAAGCAGGCTCCCAAAATCAATTCTGTGCACGCTTTGATAAGGAGAACACTGATGTGCCTTCCCAGGCCTCCAAAGCCCCTGGCTAAGATTTTGCAACCTCAGTCATAGGCGCAAAGGTCAGAAGATCCTTCAGAAGGGTGAACGTGTCTGGACCTGATGGTATACCCAGTCGAGTTCTCAAAACACGTGCAGACCACCCGGCTGGAGTTTTTGCGGACATTTTCAACCTCTCATTACTGAGGTCCGAGTTTGCCACCTGCTTTAAGAGGGCATCAATAATACCGATGCCCAAGAAGAGTAAGATGATGTGCCTCAACCTGTGCTTTGAGAGGTTGTTTATGATGCATATCAACTCCTACCTCAGCAAGAACCTCGACCCATTCAAATTTGCCTGCCGCCACAACAGGTCAATGGAGGATGTGATCTCACTGGCTCTCTACTCTGCACTGGACCACTTTTAAAAAACACATACATCAGGCTGTTGTTTATAGACTACAGCTCGGTGTTCAATGTCATTATCCGCTCCAACTTAGTTACCAAGCTCACGGAACTTCAATTCAATTCAAATTTAATGTCATTGCACAGATACAAGTATGGGTACAACGAAATGCAGTTTAGTGTCAGTACGTAGTGATAGCAATGTTTAGATAAATGCAGATAAATAAATACAGATGTGGGAATCTATCGGCGGGACTCCGAGTTCAGCAGTGCGATCGTGTTATTGTAGAAGCTACTCCTCATCCTGCTGGTGCGGGACCTGAGGCTCCTGTACCGCCTCCCCGATGGTAGGAGGGCAAACAATCCATGGTTAGGGTGGGAGGGGTCCTTGATGATCTTCCCAGCCCGTCTCAGACACCGTTTCCGGTGGAGGGCATCCAAAGCAGGGAGCGGCACCGATGATGTGCTGGGCGGTTTTCACCACCCGTTGTAGTGCCTTCCTGTCTGCTACGGTGCAACTGCTGTACCATACCGTAAAGCAGGTGGTCAGGATGCTTTCGATGGTACAGCGGTAGAAGTTGGTCAGGATCTGGGGGGACAGGTGGGCTTTTTTGAGCCTCCTCAGGAAATAAAGGCGCTGCTGCGCCTTTTTGACCAGCTTGGAGGTGTTGAGGGACCAGGACAGATCCTCCGAGATGTGTACCCCGAGGAATTTGTAGTTGGAGACCCGCTCCAACTCAGTCCCGTTTATATGGATGGGGGTGTGTCTGCCCCCTCTGTTCTTCCTGAAGTCGACAATGATCTCCTTCGTCTTTTGGAGTTGAGGACGAGGTTGTTATTGGCACACCAGGTTGTCAGGTGCTGGACCTCCTCCCTGTAGGCTGACTCGTCGTTATCGCTGATCAGTCCTACCACCGTGGTGTCGTCGGCAAATTTTATGATGGCGTTGGAGCTAAACTTAGGGATGCAGTCATGGGTGAAGAGAGAGTAGAGGAGAGGACTGAGCCACACAGCCTTGTGGCACGCCAGTGTTCAGTGTTATAGTGGAGGAGGTGAGGTTGTTGATCCTAACAGACTGGGGTCTGTTAGTGAGGAAATCCAGTGTCCAATTGCAGAGGGAAGTGGAGATGCCAAGACCGCTGAGTTTGGTGATCAAGCTAGCGGGTATGACAGTGTTAAAGGCGGAACTGAAGTCGATGAACAGCAGCCTGATGTAGGTGTTATTGCTGTCCAGGTGGGTCAGGGCAGAGTGTAGGGCCGCCGATATGGCGTCTTCTGAGTCTCTGCGCATCTCTCTGCAACTGGATCATCGACTTCCTCATCAACAGACCACAGTCTGTTCAAATTGACAAAAACACTTCTTCCTCAATAACAATCAGTACGGGAGAACCTCAAGGCTGCGTACTAAGCCCCCTGCTCTACTCACTATATACTCATGACTGTGTAACCGGACACAGTGCGAACTCCATCTTCAAGTTCGCTGACGACACCACCTTTGTTGGACGAATTACAGATAACCATATAACAATATAACCATATAACAATTACAGCACGGAAACAGGCCCTCTCGGCCCTTCCAGTCCGTGCCGACCATTTGTTTTCCCCTAGTCCCATCTACCTGCACTCAGACCATACCCCTCCATTCCCTTCACGTCCATATACCTATCCACTTTACTCTTAAATGTTAAAATCGATCCTGCCTCCACCACTTCTGCTGGAAGCTCATTCCACACAGCCACCACCCTCTGAGTAAAGAAGTTCCCCCTCACGTTACCCCGAAACCTCTGTCCCTTAATTCTCATGTTGTGCCCTCTTGTTTGAATCTTCCCTACCCTCAATGGGAAAAACGTATCCACGTCAACTCTGTCTATCCCTTTCATCATTTTAAAGACCTCAATCAAGTCCCCCCTTAACCTTCTGCGCTCCAAAGAATAAATACCTAACTTGTTCAACCTTTCTCTGTAACATAGTTGCTGGAACCCTGGCAACATTCTAGTAAATCTCCTCTGTACTCTCTCTATTTTGTTGACATCCTTCCTATAACTAGGCGACCAAAATTGTACACCATACTCCAGAATTGGTCTTACCAATGCCTTGTACAATTTTAACATTACTTCCCTACTCCTATATTCAATGCTCTGATTTATAAAGGCCAGCACACCAAAGGCTTTCTTTACCACCCTATCTACATGCGATTCCACCTTCAGGGAACTATGCACAGTTATTCCTAGATCCCTCTGTTCCACAGCATTCCTCAATTCCCTACCATTTACCATGTACGTCCTATTTTGATTTGTCCTGCCAAGATGTAGCACTTCACACTTATCAGCATTAAAATCCATCTGCCATCTTTCAGCCCACTTTTCCAAATGGCCCAAATCTCTCTGTAGACTTTGAAAATCTACTTCATTATCCACAACACCACCTATCTTAGTATCATCTGCATACTTACTTATCCAATTTTCCACCCCATCATCCAGATCATTGATGTACATGACAAACAACAGTGGACCCAACACAGATCCCTGAGGCACCCCACTGGTCACCGGCTTCCAACCTGACAAACAGCCATCCACCATTACTCTCTGACACCTCCCATTCAGCCACTGTTGAATCCATCTTGCTACTCCGCCATTAACACCCAAAGATTGAACCTTCTTAACCAACCTTCCATGGGGAACCTTGTCAAAGGCCTTACTGAAATCCATATAGACAACATCCACTGCTTTACCCTCATCAATTTCCCTAGTTACCGCTTCAAAAAATTCAAGAAGGTTTGTCAAACATGACCTTCCAGGCACAAATCCATGTTGACTGTTCCTGATCAGACCCTGTTTATCCAGATGCTTATATATATTATCTCTAAGAATCCTTTCCATTAATTTGCCCACCACTGACGTCAAACTAATAGGTCTATAATTGCTAGGTTTATTCTTTGAACCCTTTTTAAACAATGGAACAACATGCGCAGTACGCCAATCCTCCGGCACTATTCCCGTTTCTAATGACATTTGAAATATTTCTGTCATAGCTCCTGCTATTTCTACACTAACTTCCCTCAATGTCCTAGGGAATATCCTGTCAGGACCTGGAGACTTATCCACTTTTATATTTTTCAAAAGTGTCAGTACTTCCTCCTCTTTGAATCTCATAGTTTCCATAGCTACTCTACTTTTTCCCCATAACTCACAGAGTTCAATATCCTTCTCCTTGGAGAATACCGAAGAAAATAAATTGTTCAATATCTCCCCCATCTCTTTTGGCTCTGCAGATAGCTGTCCATTCTGGTTCTCTAATGGTCCAATTTTATCCCTCGTTAACCTTTTGCTATTAATATAGCCGTAGAAACCCTTTGGGTTTACTTTCACCTTTCTTGCCAAAGCAACCTCATATCTTCTTTTAGCCTTCCTAATTTCTTGCTTAAGATTCTTTTTACATTCTTTATACTCCTCTAGCACCACATTTACTCCATGCCTCCTATAATTATTGTAGATATCTCTCTTTTTTCGAAACAAGTGTCCAATTTCCCTTGAAAACCATGGCTCTTTCCAATTTTTACTATTTCCTTTCAACCTAACAGGGACATAAAGATTCTGTACTCTTACAATTTTCCCTTTAAATGTCCTCCATTTCTCTTCTACATCCTTCCCATGAAACAAAGTGTCCCAATTCACTCCTTTAAAATCCTTACGCATTCCCTCAAAGTTAGCCTTTCTCCAATCAAAAATCTCCACCCTAGGTCCAGTTCTTACTCTCTCCATAATTATATTGAAACTAATGGTATTGTGATCACTGGTCCCGAAGTGCTCACCAACGCATACCTCCGTCACCTGACCTGCCTCATTTCCTAACAGGAGGTCCAGCACTGCCCCTTCTCTGGTCGATACGTCTATGTACTGCTGCAGAAAACTATCCTGCACACAATTTACAAACTCTAAACCATCCAGCCCATTTACAGAATGTGTTTCCCAGTCTATTTTTGGAAAATTGAAATTCCCACAATCACTACCTTGTGCTTACTACTAATATCTGCTATCTCCTTACATATTTGCTCTTCCAATTCACGCTCCCCATTTGGCGGTCTATAATACACCCCTAAAAGTGTTGCTACACCGTTCTCACTTCTCAGTTCCACCCAAAAAGCCTCCCTAGATGAGCCCTCTAATCTATCCTGCCAAAGCACTGCTGTAATATCTTCTCTGACAAGCAATGCAACACCTCCCCCTCTGGTCCCTCCAATTCTATCACACCTGAAGCAACGAAATCCTGGAATATTTAGTTTCCAATCACAGCCCTCCTGCAACCATGTTTCACTGATGGTGCTGAGTCAGTGTATGGAAGTAGATCGATAGACTGACCGAAATGGTGCCAACACAACAACCTGGCTCTCAATGTTAGTAAGACCAAGGAACTGATTGTGGACTTTGGAAGAGGAAGAGTGAGGACTCATAAACCTGTCTATATCGATGGTTGAGAGAGTCAAAAGCTTCAAATTCATGGGTGTGCATATCTCTCAAGATTTGTCCTGGACCCACAAAGAAAGCCCATCAATCCATCTAGAACAACAAATACTCTCTTGAATTTCTACAGGTTTAGTGGAAAAAGCATATTGACTGGTTGCAACATGGCCTGGCTTGACAACTCGAACACCCAGGAAAGAAGAAGATAGCAAAAAGTTGTGCACACTGCCCAGTCCATCACAGGTACTGACCTTCCCCACATTCAAAGGATCTACATGAGTTGCAGCCCCAAAAAAGGCATTTATGTATTTATTTATTTATTATGGGGTTGACAGTGTAACAAGTTTACATATTGTTGGGCTGCTGTAAGTAAGAATTTCATTGTTCCATTTTGGGAATTATCACAATAAAGCACTCTTGACTCTAATGTTGACCAGGCTTTTAGTAATTTTTGTGAGGAATTTACATTGGCCAGGGGACGAGGGATAACGTTCCAGTGGATACATTACGTTCATCTGGGACAAACCATTAGAATGGAGATGAGGAGGAATTTCTTTGGCCAAAGTGTGGAGAGTCTGTGGAATTCATTGCCACAGATGGTTGTGGAGGCCAAGTCATTGGATATTTTGAAAGCAAAGATTGAAAGGTTCTTAATTAGTAAGGACGTCAATGTTTGCAGGGAGAAGGCAGGAGAATGGGGTTGAAAGGGAAAAATAGATCATAAGATCACAAGATCATGTGATAGGTATAGAATTAGGCCAATTGGCCCATCAAGTTTACACTGCCATTCAATCCATTGTCTGCACCTCTGATGATGGAGTCTCCCACCACTGCGGCTCTGCCTGACCTCCTCCTTCCCCATCGAGCCTCGGAACCTGGGCTGGAATCACAGCCCTGACAGCCACTCAATCTTGTGTGGTCCAGCCACCGGGGGCTACTACACTCCATGTTTACTCCACCTCCTCGTTGTCACCCACCTTCACTCTTCCTGTATCCTCAGTGTGACAACCTCACTGTAGGTCTTGTCCAGGAAACACTAGTTTTCCTGGACATCAGATCATCCAGCTGCTGCTCCAGTTCCCCAACACGTTCATTCAGGAGCTGCTCCTGGACACAATTTCTGCAGACGTAGTTGTCAGAAGTACCAGCAGTGTCCGTGACTTCCCACATCCTGCAGGAGAGACACTGTCACAACTGGCCAACCATTACTTCATTGGACAAAATCACAAATTACAAATGAGGCACACTCAGAGTTGAGTAAAACCTATTCCCTTCTCTGCTGCCGAAAGCCTCCTTCTGCACTGCAATAAATCACAAGCTTATAATATCAGACACACACAGACCCAATTCAAGTGTAGCCTCCTTGCCCAAAACTCACACTTTACCTCCCAAAGCACTTCACCTCCCAAGCCCTACTTTTACTTGCTGATCAATTAACTAATTTACCGATTAACTAACTTACCAGTTAACTATTTTAGATTTTGCAGCCAACCCCCGCAATCGCTCCTTCAACTGTTGCTCCTCTGCTGGCCTTTGTGTGAAAAAGTTACCTCTCAGATTCCCATTAAATCTTTCCCCCTCACCTTAAACCTGTGTCCTCTGGATAGAGTAGACACTCAGAATTGTTTTGTGCTGAGGTGGAAGTGTCAAAGACCGGAGAGCAGAGTTTTAAGGTCAGAGGGGAAAGTGTAAAAGAGATGTTCTGTGCAGGTTTTTTTGGACTGACTGTGGAGCATATCAGTAACACGCTGTCTTGGTGGAAGCAGATACAATAGTGGCTTTTAGGATACTTTCAGACAGGTACACGGAAATGTAGGAAATGGATCACGTGCAGGCAGAGGAGATTAACTTGGCATCATGTACGACGCAAACATTGTGGGCTGAAGGGCCTCTTCCTGTGCTGTGTTGTTCCATATTCTGTGTTCTATGGAAACAGAGAGCTCTTTTCTTTTATGGAAAATACAGGCCCCTCACGAATGAGAAAGAAATCCAACTAACACAACTGTCCCAACTTTCAGCCCAGAGCAACGCGTTAAATTATATATGAATCCAAATCTCAAATATCTGCGGAAGTACCTATTTATGGACTGAAATTAAACCTTTGGATACTTGCATCTGTAATTGTTTTAAATTCTTCTAGCTGCTACTATAAACGGGACTTCAATCTTTGGCTTACTGAGGACATAACATCTTCTGTAAATTTCCACAATGCAGTTCAAGGCCAAAGAAACTCTGGATTTCTAAGGAATTGGATTATATTCATTGGAAAGCCTTCCATGATTACAGATTTGCTCCTTCGCTTGTTTCTCTGTTCCAATTTTCCAAACCCAAACACACTGCAAGGACTCTTGAACCAATATTTTATCATTTATGTGGTTAAAGGTATGTTATAAAGGACATTGTATTCTTTAAGCAACTACCCTCTGAGTAAAAGTTGGAGTAACTCAGCGTGTCAGATAGCATCTCTGGAGAGAAGGAATAGGTGCCGTTTCATTAAGTCATAAGTGATAGAAGCGGAATTAAGCCATTCGGCCCATCTGGTCTACTCCACCATTCAATCATGGTTGAAGAAGGGTCTCGACCCGAAATGTCGCCTATTCCTTTGCTCCATAGATGCTGCCACACCCGCTGAGTTTCTCCAGCATTTTTGTCTACATTCAATCATGGCTGATCTATCTCTCCCTTCTAACCCTATTTCCTGCCTTTTCCCCATAACCCCTGACACACGTACTAATGAAGAATCTATCTACTGTATCTCTGCCTCATAATATCAATTTACTTGGCCTCCACAGCCTTCTGTGGCAAAAGGCCGAGACCATTCTTCGGACTGATTTATCGCCTGATATAAATCTCTCCTAATATACATAATGCACAGGAGTTTGGCTTGCTTCTTTTTTCTTGAATGCTGTATATGGAATTAAGGGCTTTATCAAATGCAGCACTCAAGTGTAAATAAATTGTGAAACTTGCGCAATGATAGGAAATCAGAGTCAATTTATAATTTTCTTTGAGAGTCTGTCTTTGTAACGAGAATGTGGGAAAGTAGGCATTTCATCATAAACCGTAGTAATTGGCAGCAATTTAACATCATGAACAAAGTTTTTGTCAACATCGTACAGCATTAGAAAAGATTACGGGGGAATAATGCAGCATACTTCGTGCGGTTAACGGAACAAAAACATAATCGAAGCGCAAGGATCCATTGTGATTGGCTTCAGAAGCCGTACTGAAGGATCAATGGTAATTGGCGTCCTCTTTCAGGGTGACAGTGGTTGTGGTGCCAGCGTTGGCACTGCGGAAGTGCCCTCCAGTCGGTCTACATCAGTCACTGATACCTATCCCATAAAGGTGCACGCTGATCAAGGTCTGGCCCCACAGAAGGTCAAGGTCACCCTCCAAGGTCACTGGCAAACTCATCAATGGAAGATCAACACTGAGGGAAAGCAAAGGAAGGGTCAAGGCACATGGGACAAAGGCAGCAAGGGCAGTGGGAGGGGATTAATTTTCGATGCATGATATATTGAATGTGTTTATAAAACTGGTATCGATTTATTACCATTACACGTGTCGAGATAGAGTGCAAAAATATTTTGTTTGCTATGTAATTAAATCGGAGCAAACGATACATTAATAAAATCAAGCCATACAGAAGTACAACAGGTAGTGCAAAGAGAAACATGCCGTAGAGTCATAGAGTCATACAGCATGGAAACGGCCCCTTCGGCCCAACTTGCCCACACCAGCCAACATTGCCCAGCCACCCTCTTCCACCTGTCTGCCTTTGGTCCATATTCCTCTCAACTGTCCTATCCATGTACTTGTATAATTCGTTCTTAAACGTTGCAATAGTACCAGCCTCAACTACCTCCACCGGCAGCTCGTTCCATACACCCACCACCCTTTGTGTGAAAAAGTTACCCCTCAGATTCCAATTAATTCTTCTCTCCCTCACCTTAAGCCAAAGCCCTCTGGTTCGCAATTCTCCTACTCTGGGCAAAAATATAAACCAGAGTGTAAAATATAATTTTCAGCTTTGTAGCATAATAGTTCCAGAGCAAAAGCCAAATGGGCACAATGAGATTGATAGGATTATGGGGACGAGACCAATTGTTTCTGTATCTGGTTGTGATGCTTTCAAGCTTTTGCATTTTTGGCCCGCTGGAGAGGGGAGAAGAGCGAATGAATGAGGTAAGAAAAGTCCTTGGTTATGTTGACTGCTTACCCAAGGCAACGGGAAGTGTAGATGGAGTCAATGATGGGGATGTTGGTCTGCGTAATGGACTGGGCTACATCCACTTCTCTCTGCAGCCTCTTGCAGTCTTGCAGAGCTTCTTTCAGAGTTCTTGCAGAGCTGTTTCCAAACCAAGCTGTGACGCAATCTGGGGGTATGCTTTCTATGTTTAAAATGGGCTTCACATATACTACCACTTACTACTGTCTTGTTGACAGAAAATGCAATGTTCAATGACGGGTGGGGTGGGGGAGGGGGGGGGTGGAGGAGCGGAGGGAATGCTGGATTCAATATTCATACCGCTGGGTTCTTGATTAGAACGGGTGTCAACGGTTATGGGGAGAAGGCAGGAAAATGGGATTAGGACGTAAAGATCAGACACGATTGAATGGCAGGGTGGACTCAATGGGCCAAATGGCCTAATTCTACTCCCATAACGTATGAACTTGTGAAGTTGTGGGTCGTAAACTGCCGAAGCAAAATATGCGGTGCTTTTCCTCCAATTTGCGCTGGGGCTCACTCTGACAGTGGAGGTCAATGTGGGGATGGGAGGGGGAATTAGAATGTTTGGCCATGGTTGAGATCACATGGGCCAAGACATCAAAGCGTAGGTGTTCAGTGTAACAATCAGCAAGTCTATACTGGACTCATATGGTCCTGCAAGGAGGACTTTAGGTACAGGGCAACCAGAGGTGGACTTGTTGTTTCTGGGTCAAACACAGGTGGTGGAGTGGAAGACAGCAGAATAAAGGAACGATGATGATTCCTGCCAAGAAAACAAGCATTTTCTTCCTGTCGTCATGCATCCACTCCATGTCATTGGTGTAGATCTCTTCAGTCACCTGAAATTAGGCAAACACACATGAATTGCAGACAAGAGTGGCCAGCAGGGTGGCACAGCAGTAGACCTGCCACCTTACAGCACCAGCATTCGATTCTGACTATGGACGCTTGTCTGTACGGAGTTTGTATGTTCTCCCCGTGACCTGCATGGGTTTTCCCCGGGTACCCTGGATTCCTCCCACACTTCAAAAACGTGGAGGTTTGTAGGTTAATTGGCTTCTATAAATTGTAAATTGTCCCTAGTGTGTGTAGGATAGTGCTAGTCCCCGGTTATTGCGAGTCGGCACAGACTCGGTGGGCCGAAGGGCCAATTTCCGTGCTGTATCTCTAAACTAAAAAAAGGACAATACTCGATGTCTGCATGCTTGGTACTTGCTATACCTACCAAGACAAAATTAAATGGATGCATTTCTCTGGGTCCAGATTTCCTCAGTGACATCCCTTCTTGCTGTTTTGCACTGCAAACTGCTGGATGATACATACATTCAGCAGCCAATTGGAAGGACACATGCATCATAATTAAGAGTACACAAAATGCTGGAGAAACTCAGCGGGTGCAGCAGCATCTAAGGAGCGAAGGAGATCCTTAGATGCTGCTGCACCCGCTGAGTTTCTCCAGCCTTTAGTGTGCCCTCGATTCTCCAGCATCTGCAGTTCCTTCTTTAACATCATAATTAAGAGATGTTTACCTTAACAGATGCTGCCAATCCTGTCCCAGCCCAACAGCAAGGTTGTAGTTATGGGTAGATCAACGGGCAAGTCAAATCAAGTGGAGTTTATTGTCCAATGCACCAGGACAGTGAGCTACAGGCAAATTCACAAGTTCACAAGTTATAGGAGTAGAATTAGGCCATTGGCTGATCTCTGCCTCCTAATCCCATTTTCCTGCCTTCTCCCCGTAACCCTTGACACCCTTTCTAATCAACAATTTGTCAATCTCTGCCTGAAATATATCCACTGACTTGGCCTGCACAGCCCTCTGTGGCAATGAGTTCCACAGATTAACTATACTCTGACTAAAGAAGTTCCTCCTCATCGCCTTCACCCCTCCCACCAGTGGAAACATCCTCTCCGCATCCACTCTATCCATGCCACTAATGATTCTGTAAGTTTCAATGACGTCCCCCCTCAACCTTCTAAACTAGTAAGATTAAACGAGAACTTACCAGTTTGAAGTTTGATCTTGATTTTATGAGGAGTTAAGTTGGTGATTACGTGAACCCCTTTCATGCCGCATGTGCGTCAATCTTCAAAGCCGCGGTATGAAATCACAAATAACAATCACCGAAGTGACATAGTAAGATGCGTGACTCGAGAACTAGCAGATGATCTTTATGAGAGAGGGTTGGGCGTGGCGGGCACATAATCACCAACGTAACTCCTCATAAAATCAAGATCAAACTTCAAACTGGTAAGTTCTCGTTTAATCTTACAATTTTACTTCGGAGTCACGTGAGTGATTCCGTGAAGAGTTTGAAGCTTTGTGATTTCATGCCGCAGATCGATATCTCGACGTCTCACTGCATCGATTGACTCAGGATGAGTGAATAATCAAAATGCATTAGCATGGTATTGATTCAAATGTATTAATGGTTTACGTTAATAAAGAAATCAATAGCAACCCCTGTATCTCAGGGGAGGCTAAAGTGGACGCAAACAGAATGGGCAAAACCCCGGGGTCAGTAACCGGCCTATGGAATTTAAAAAAAAATCAATTTAGTTGACCATCCTGCAGTCGCGAGGATATGGTCGATGGGCATGTCCATTGCCCTGGCCGTTGACGTTGATGCTGACCTTGGTGGAATGAGATATACAATCGTCAGTGTTAATACCTGCATAACCCAGAACCTGCTGCAGCCACCTTGAAATAGTCTGAACCGACCTTCCTTTGTGTAGTTGTTTGTTGATTAATAAACAATGCTGATTCCACACTTCTTTGTATTCTGGTGGCCTTGATAACATGGACCGTGGGGTATCCAAAAAATGATCTTAAATCATGCCACCCCTGGTCTGCTCTGCTTGTGTAGATCAGAATGTAAAATGTAATGGCAACTGCAGCCAATTCCATCCTATCCAGCCACAGCGTTTGCAATGTTTGCCGTCGTTGTGCTGATATTAGTGTTATAACTAAGGATGTAGCTGGAACCCCTTGGTGAAGTAATGTTCACACATTTTTAATAACCAACTGTATATTCTTGTAGTGGGAGAACTTGTGTCAAGATCTCTTTAACAACTCAATATCCGGGTTGAACCCGACAGACTAGTTCCTGTTTGTTGCAGCTGTAGTGTCTATAACAGAATAATTGTCAAATAACATTTAAGAATGAACTGGAAGATGTCAGTAATCTGTACCGTATTAATATAACATTAACATTTAAACAATATCACTTCCGATCCCCTCAATAGGAATGTTCTGCTTTTGTGGGTGCAATCCCTGCACTCTGTAGTGAGCACATTCATGGCTTGATGTGACAACCTGAGCCATAAGTCAATCCATTCAAAATGTGTAAGTCAATGATTGTTTTATTATGCAAAGGCCGGTGTCCTGAACCACAGTTTGAACCAGCAAGTTTTTGTTTTTTGGAATAACCGTATACCGTTGTATTATTATGCCTGATGAAGCAGGCAACATGGCTGCTTAGCCAGTCCGACAGTACGAACCCAAGCGAGGTCTTACTGACTGTTTTAAGACCTAGCTAATGAGGCAAATTATGGAGGAAGACATAAAACAACATTTTCCTCCTTTTGTAGCGAGAATGTATTTCTCCGCACTGTTGTGCCACATATTTTTACAATCAGTGAATAAACATGCACCGACATGTCGATATTCGATGTAGCATCAAACCATACTTTCATAATACTTTCAGATCCAATACCTATTCTGTGTTGTCATCAATCTGAACTGGATGATACACCAGCGGCAAAGGAGATTAGGTAATTATTACAGGATACTTTACTTGATTGCCATGTGACTAACATATGTCACCATCGTAGAGTAGCAACTTGAAATTGAGCATGTAGAATATGTATATTTGCTCAATAGCCCCTTACCCATGGGGTGCATCTAGTGTATATATTTAGTTGATACCAACAACTGAAGAATTGGTAACTCATGCAAATCTCCAATACCTCCAACTAGAGATGGTATTCGGAACTTTTCACCTTAGAGTCCTTAGCATCAGTTTGTAATAACTGAATTCGACCGGCCAAACTACTGGAGCGAGTTTCAAGTTCAAATGAGTTTATTGTCATGTTCCGCAATGCTGAATACTGTTTTTTCATCATTGTGACTGAGGTAGCTTCAGCTGACAATAGCATAAGGTTGTTACCAATGGTCTAATTGTCCTTTGAGAGGTTGCTACTTATACGATATCAGTTCCTTGATTTGCTCAGCTGAAACACAGCTACTATATTGCCAATTACTCCTGATTAAAATAAAAGTCAGTTTTATAACAGGTTGCTATTAACTCCAATCTTTTCCACAGGGCAGAGTCAAGGCTAATTAATAATTAAAGGTAAATCCCAATGACCAACGAACAATTTATCCCATTCTGCAATGTTTTACTGTTATAAACACAGTTATATTGTCTTTGATAACCTCTGTAATGGGAATTGCATAGCATGGATCTTTTGAGACCCTTATGAATCTGTTGTTAGTCAGAAAAATAAGTTTTCATATTCGGAAAGTTCATATGCCCGACACTCTCCATTTTTCATAATAACATGCCACTCCTGCCTTATTCCATGGGTGGTTTGCATGAGAACTTTGGTCCGATTTCCGAACCTTAACTTTAAAATATAACCCTGACCATAATCCAAACTTGCTTGGAATGCTACTACTGTGTCTCAACCAGATGTTTTTATCCTTTGTGTGTTGTACAAACAAATGTAAATATTACAACTTGTGAACGGTGCACTACCCATGTTTTGGAAGTGCTGGACCCATTTTGTTGAGTAGGGTTGGTAAGGTACATGGAATTTCTGAGCTATCATGCTGCCCCCAGCTCCAGTGAACCACCTACTGCCGATGAGCGCCTGGGGTGCGTTCTGAAATGATGACCTTTGCCCGCCTTTGGCCTTAATTGATTAGTCTGCCAGGTTTTCTTCCCCTGCTGAATAGGCCTACCTGAATTACAGATTCGGCGGCTGGCTCTCACATCCCCCTGTTGCCGCTGTTCACTGCCGGCACATATGTGCTTCAGTATGTTCTATTGTCTTCTTTAGAGCCTGGAGTCAGTTATATCTTGATCTTTTGCTCTTCCCTCCTCAGAGAGGGCGATTCATAGGCAGCCCTAAACAGGCGTTGCCGCAGGATACCTATACTGATAAGAACCCATTGGACCTGTACCCGAATAGAATATTCTGCTGTGATGGCAACTTTGTTGTCAGGAGAAAAAGGTACCTCTGACACATGCCCTTCATCCCTTGGGGTATGCCCCACGGCCATACCCTGAGACTCAGTGTCAGCAGGATACTGACCCGTCTTGGTCTCTGCCTCCAACAGGGAGACCTGCAGCAGCTCTGTCAACTGGAGCTGCTGGTGCGGCCTGCAGAGGTGGAACTTCTGTCTCAACCTACCATCAGAGTCGGTGTCAGAACTAATCCTCATCTATGAAGGTACTATCAAACAGTTGTCTGCAAGATACTGCTGGCGCCTTGTTGTTCAGGATGGCGGTGACACTACTCCTGTTGGCGTGTGCCCTGCTGTAGCTCTGTATGCAACAGTTGCTGCATTTGGGATAGTCGTTTCAAACGCACTATCCAGCCCCGGTGAGGAATCATCCCCCGACTCCGTGGGCCTTGCTATCCAGCCCCGGTGGAGAATCAAGGAGCTGCTGACTGCCTTGTTAGCGGCTCCTTATCTCGCAACCCAATCTTTTTGCCGGTTATCCGCTTCCGTGGTCGGACTGGGTTTCCCCACAGTCCATAACAGTCTGTGAAGAGAGGCTCCTGCATGAAAAAAACCCTGGTAAGTAAAAACGTACTTACCTTCTAGGTTTAACTTACCGCTGGCAGGTGCGCTGTCCTGCCAATCTGGTGCATGCCACCTGAACCGGGTTCACGGAATCACTCTCGTGACTCCGAAGTAAAATCCAACAATTACAGGCCCAGTGCTGTCAAACGCTCATCATATGCTAACCCACTCAATCCTGGGATCATTCTTGTAAACCTCCTATGGACCCTCTCCACAGCCAGCACATCTTTCCTCAGATATGGGGCCCAAATTTGCTCACAGTACTCCAAATGCCATCTGACCAGTGCCTTATAGAGCCTCAGCATTACATCTCTGTTTTTGTATTCCAGTTCTCTTGATACCGATGCTAGCGTTGAAATTGCCTTCCTTACTACCGATTCGACTTCCAGATTAACATTTTGGGAGTCCTGTACCAGTCCATTTGCACCTCCGATTTCTGGATTTTACTTCGGAGTCACGTGAGTGACTACGTGAAGAAGGCCGTCAGTCATCATGCGTGTCATTACGTCTGAAGCATGCGCCAACGACGGACTGGCAGGCGTGATTGCGTCTCTCCAGCGGTAAGTTTTAAAAACCGAGGTAAGTGTTTTAAACTAGTTACTTACGGTCGTTGTTTGGTGGGTTTTCGGTTGTTAGTTTTTCTATCAACAGTGCGGACCTACCATGTCGAAGGTGCGGAGATGGTCTGCGAAGCCAGCTATGGAAGACTGCGATGCTGCGGGTAGCGGACGGCTGTCTGAGTCACCTTCAGGGCCGCCAGTGTTGGAACCTGCGGTAGCAGACTTGGTGCTACAAGAGAGCACCGTGGCAGCCCCACTGGGGCGCAAAGCCACACATAAGTCAGCAGACCCGTAGACTCTGATGAGTCCGGGCTGGAGGAATCACCTCCCACAATGGGCGTCTCTCCCAGATGGAGCACCTGTTGGAGAGGTGCCTCCAGACTGATCTGCTCCAGAGGAGGGAGCAGTATCACGGTGGGTCTCCACGGGAGCTTGCGTTAGCAGCACCTTATACAGGGCTGCGAAGTGTCTCCCTATCCATAGAGGGGAGTACACGGAGTCAGCAGTACCCTGACTCAGAGCAGGGAGGCATATCAGGGGAACACCCTGGGGACCTAGGGGCAACAGTGCCTTTATTGGCGTCCAAGTTTGCCATACCCACCCAAACCAGAGAGGCCTTGGATGAAGAGCTGACCACTGCCATTAACTACCTGGCCTCGCACCAGCTAAAGGACCAGGTAATGGAGGAGACTACCGGCCGCTATAGTACCCCTGTCAACTGTGCCGGCCATTAACCATGCCATCTGGGGCCATATTGGGCCAGGGACAAGAGCCCAGGAGGTAAAACGTCAGAAAATTCTGAAAATACTGGCCTCAGGGGCAACGGCTTTTGCCAGGTCTATTGATGGCGGGCCACTAACGGAGATACAACAGGATGCAGTGGGGCTCCTCTGTAATGCCTTGTTTGAAATAAACTGTCTGCGGAAGAGTGCCATACGACCGGCAGGTACGAGAGCTGGATGACGAGGCCAAGACTCTCCGCCTCATGAGCCAAACCTCAACTCCACCCAGGGGCTCATTACTACGAGGGCATCCTTATACCATCTTCCACAACAGGCGCAGCCAGCCTAGGGGCTCATGGACAGGAGGCAGAGTCCAGCAGTCCCAGGGAGGGAGGCAGGAGGCCAGGACCACACAGGCTGTAACACCTAAGGTAGGACCTTCTAGTCCCTTGTGGGACAAATCACACACCTCTAATTTGCATGTTGGGGGAAGGCTAAAACATTTTGTGAATGAATGGATTTGGATTACAGCAGACCAGTTCATACTGCACAGCGTACAGGGGTTTAAAATTGAGTTCCTTCTTGGCTCAGCACCACCAACTCAAAATGTACCAAACCACACATATCTGTTCCCTCAACAGGAAAGTTTTGAGATACAGGCTGAAATTCAGGCTTTAAAAGCAAAAGGGGTGATTCAGAGGTCTCACCTAGAATCACACCAATTTGTATTGAATATATTTCCTAAGCAAAAGAAAGATGGAGGGAGTCGTATTGTCCTAGACTTGACAGAACTCAATACCTATGTGCAGCACAAACATTTTAAAATGGACAACTTTGGTACAACTATTCAGCTGGTCTCCAACGGATGTTATATGGCTTGAATTGATCTAAAAGATGCTTATTACTCTGTATCTATACGCAGGGAACACAGGAGATATTTGAAATTTAACTGGATGGGGCAGATGTGGCAATTCAAGGCATTGCCAAATGGGCTGACTTCAACACCCAGGCTTTTTAAAAAATTACTAAAACCAGTTCTTGGACTGCTACGAGCTCAGAACCACATTGTGATGGCTTATTTGGATGATATTCTAATAATTGGCAACACAAAGGAATCAGCAATAACATCTGTTTCAGCTACCAAACTCATGTGTGAGAGGTTGGGATTTTTAATCCATCCAGTTAAGTCTAAATTGACTCCAATCAAGGTAATTGATTACCTAGGGTTTACAATCAACTCAAATCAAATGTCAGTGACTCTGCCAGCTGGCAAGCAATCAGACTTGAAGGAAGCCTGCAATGAGCTAATTGCTAATCAGAGGCCAACAATCAGACAAGCAGCAAGCATAATTGGCAAGTTTGTTGCAGCTTTTCCAGGTGTATGCTATGGACCTTTGCATTACCAAAATTTACAAAGAGCTAAGGAACAAGCCCTCAAAGCTCACACAGGCAAATTCGGGGAACATATGCATTTACCACCAGATGCTATTGTGTAGTTACACTGGTGGGCTACCAATGTACATCACTGTTCTAAGAAAATCATCGGTGATAATACAAACCGATGCAAGTGGCCTGGGCTGGGGGGCAACATACACCAGCTCCAGCTGCGGGGGCAGATGGAATGTGCAGGAGTCCTTAATCCTACAACAATATGGCATTAACTGCTTAGAATTGTTGGGAGCACTCTATGGCTTAAAGGCTTATTGCAGCAACATGCATCATGTGCATGTTCAACTACAGATTGACAACACCACGGCAGTGGCATACGTCAATCACATGGGTGGAATAAAATCTGTATCATGTGATAAATTGGCAAACCTCCTTTGGCATTGGTGTATTGCAAAGAACATTTGGGTCTTGGCTATCTACATGCCAAGTAGATATAATATGGTGGTGGACACTAGTTCACGGAAATTTAATGATAACACAGAATGGGTGTTGAATCATGAAGTGTTTACAGACATTGTGGGCCGGTATTGCACGCCGGACATTGATTTGTTTGCCTCCAGGTTGAACCACCAGTTACCCAAGTATGTCTCATGGGAGCCAGACCCAGGGGCAGAAGCAGTGGATGCTTTCACACTGCATTGGTGAGGAATGTTCTTTTTATGTTTTCCCTCCTTTTTCCCTCATCAGCCGATGTTTGGTCAAAATAAAGCAAGACATTGCCACAGGCATTTTGGTAGTGCCAGATTGGCCTACACGATCTTGGTTCCCACTTGTGCTGGGAATCATGACACAGCCCATGATGGCTGTCCCCAACAGCAGGGAGCTGCTTGTACACCCGGTAACGGGGGACCATCATCCGCTACATGACCGAATCAATTTGTTGGTTTGCAGATTCTGAGGACACCTTTCCTGGGACTCCAACTGGCTGATCGAACAGTGGATGTTATTACAGCGGCCTGGAGGGACAGCACACAAAAGCAGTATATTTCCCACGTCAAGCAGTGGGAGACATATTGCCGGGCATCTAACGTCATATATGACACTGTGGGCATCACGGACATATTAGAATTCCTATCAGCTCTATATCATGACCAAACATTAGGCTATTGTGCCATCAACAGTGCCAGGAGTGCACTGTCCTCATATATAGTACTGGGAATGGGGGCCTTACCAGTGGGGAAGCATCCTCTTATCACCAGATTCATGAAAGGCATATATATAACACTGCACCCCCCAGGCCTTGATATACCAACACATGGGATGTAAGTGTAGTGCTGACACTACTCCGACAGTGGGGCCCACCACCACATTATCCTTACAAAAGCTCACCCTCAAGGTGGTCATGTTAATGACGCTCATTACAGCGCAACGAGTCCAGACCCTACACAAACTGCGACTCGACAACATGCACAACACTGCCAACACCATAACTTTTATCATTAATGAATTAGTAAAACAGAGCAGGGCCGGGGTGCCGGGACCCAGGCTTGAGTTCTTGGCATACCCCGAAGATCCATGACTGTGTGTGGTAGATCACTTGCACCACTATATTACAGTCGCCAGCAGCCTCAGAGGCACAGAGTTAGCTGTATTAATCAGCCACAAAATACCACACCATAGGGTGTCCACACAAACCATCTCCAGATGGCTTAAAGAGGTACTGGCACTTGCAGGAGCAGAAACTGATGTTTACAAATCTCACTCCACCAGGGCAGCATCAACGTCGGCAGCAAGGGCTGTGGACGTGCCCCTTGACAACATCCTAGCGGCGGCAGGATGGGCCAATGAGAGGATGTTCCGCCGGTTTTATAACAAACCCATTGCCAGACCGGGGGTGTTTGCACCTACCATTTTGAATTCTGTTTATAGTTTCCCCCCAGGTTGTGTGGGGTCATTTTTGTTTTCATTTTGCATTAAAGCATCAGTTTTGTTACCTAACTATGTTATGTCTGAATGCTTTAACATTTTTTCTCACTCATCCATAGTCAATCCATTCAGTGTATGACGCCTGGATTCAAACCGGCGTGAAATCACAGAGCTTTGAAATCTTCACGTAGTCACTCACGTGACTCTGAAGTAAAATAATAAGATTAAATGAGAACTTACCGGTTTGAAGTTTGATCGTGATTTTATGAGGAGTTACGATGAGCGATTACGTGCCACCCGCACCCGACCCTCATATTATCAGGTTATGTGGTAGTTTCTAGTTTTTCCAAATCTTACTATCTTTAGGTCAACTTCTTTTTATCTGTGATTCCACACCGCTGCTTTGAAGATTGACGCGCATGACGACTGACGGCCTTCTTCACGTAATCGCTCATCGTAACTCCTCATAAAATCAAGATCAAACTTCAAACTGGTAAGTTCTCGTTTAATCTTACTATTCATTTCGGAGTCACGTGAGTGATTCCGTGAAGAAACCGCCAGCCCGCATGCGCGTCAATACGTCGAGGCATGGCGCCTGCCAGCGGTAGGTTTAAACCAGAAGGCACATTTTTTTTACTTTTCAGGTTAGGATTCCATTGCAGGAATCTCTTCTTACAGAGTTTCCTGCCGGATTTTGGGGCGAAGTCGGGACGGGCCGTGGGGAAACCTTTATGGACCGCGTCCTAGTCACGGACCGTGGGGAATCCCGGTCACGACCTCGGGGAATCCCGGCCACGGACTGCAGGGAACCCGCTACGGAGACCGTGGAAGTGCGGGTAGCGGCGGCGGTCAAATTCGCCTTCCGAGCCGCTGGCGGTGGAGCCAGTGGCTTCAGACTGGTGCCGGCAGAACCTAGGCAACCCCGCTTGGAGGGTTAGCCACAAAATTATATCTCCCTCTCTGAGGAGGGGAGCGTAGGGAAGAGGCCCGTTGACAAAAACAAGTCGGGCCAGGAGGGAGGATTCCTGATGGAGAGGATCCCCTCCTTCAATGGGTAACGTTCTTCGGACGTCAAACTCACATGGAGCACCTAATGGAGAGGTGCTCCACAATGGTATGCTCCAAGGAGGGAGTTATATCACCGCGGGTCTCTGCGGGGCCCGCGGCAACAGTACCTGTGTACAGGGCTGCACACTGTCTCCCTCTGAAGAGGGGAGCAGTCGGGGTCAGTTCTGTCTGACTCGGAGTTCGGAGGTATTGCCGGGAGCATACCACGAGGCACGAAGGATATGGTCCATGGATGGGCCACATCAGCACAGGTCTCCTCGGGGCCTGCGGCAACAGCACCTGTGTACGGGGCTGCACACTCTCTCGCTCTCTGAGCAGGGGAGCAGTCAGTGTCAGTGTGTAACCAACTCCAAATTCAGAAGTATGTCCGTGGCACATACTGGAGTTCCTGAAAGTGCCAGCAGTGAACAGCACCATCAGGGGTGACGTTGGACGGGCATGGTACCCCAGGAAACCAGCCGCTGTATCTGCTATTCAGGTAAAACCTATTCAACAGGTGAGACCTGCATGAGGGAGCTAAAGCTTTCGAACTACAAGTACAGCCTCATCGTTTCGGCGACATTACACCCCTCACCTCCATCGGCAGCAAGCGGTTCACTGAAGCTGGTGGCAGCCAGCAAGCTGGGCAGAGGGCTTTAGGCCAAGGCCCAAGCCGGTCTCAGGAAAATATGGAATCCACGTACCCTACCAGTCCTCTCCAATCAAGGACAGAAATAGAACCCGCATGAGGGGCCTTTGGGCTTACCATAAGACCACCGGTAACCGTGAGGGTAGGTGGGTCTGGTTCTTTCCGAAACATGGGGTATGTGGACCAATTACAAGTTGGAAACACTTGTAAAAACCTGTAAACCATCTTGTTTATGAAGCAGCCTCTATTCATCAAGAGTATTGGCAATATAGTGGCTGAGTTTTCAGCTGTGCACTTGGACCTTTGCATTTTCAATGCCATGTAGATCATTATTAACAGACCTATTCCTATTACCAGCTGAAGCTATCAAACTCACAATGGTGTATTCTACATTGCTCCTGTACTTTTGCTCAGTAACTCCTCAGTTGTATTACAAACTGATACAAGTACTCAAAGATGAAAAATTATGAATACCATCTCTAGTTACGGAGGCGGATGGGCTTTGCATGCTCAACTCCAAGTTGATACACTATGGTGGGGGCATTTGACGCTGGTGTATCATCACGTAAACTCTATGACAACACTGTATGGATGTTGTATCACAACGTATTTTATGACATTGTGGTTCGATGGAACACCGAATATCAATATGTTTGCATCCAGGCTCTATCACCATTGCAAAAATGTGTGGCACAGTGGCAATAGATGTATTCTCGCTACACCGAGGAGGACTATTCTTTATGTCTTTCCTCCATTTTGCCTCATCAGTCGGGTCTTGCACAAAAACCAGCAAGATCTCGCCTCAGGCATTTCGTACTGCCTGACTGGCCTATGCAGCCATGGTTCCTGCTAAATGTTGGGGATGATTATAGGACCTTATATGGTTCTCCCAAACACAAAAATTTGGTGGTTCACCCAGTGACTGAGGAAACCATCCTCTGCATGATAAAATCAATTTATAGACTTGGAGTCTCTGAGAAGACCATTCGGCGGCATGGGTTGCCAGACCGATCCATGTATGTGCTCACTGCAGAATGCAGGGATAGCACCGAGAAAGCAGCACATTTTTCCTCATCAGGAGATGGGAAGTGTTTTGGTTTTAATGCCAATGTTCCATATAACACGGCACGGATAACTAATGTCTCGGAGTTCATTTCTGATGGGTCTTTGACAATCAATTAAGTTATAGTACTATTAACTGTGCAAACGTGCTTTCTCATCATAGTTGCAGCAGTGATCAGGACCCACTCTGTCGGGTCTCACTCTCTGATATCCAGATTTATAAGGATATCTTTAACATAATTCTCCCAGGCCCAGGTACTCGGAGAACTGGTCCAGCCACTACTTATATTGCGACTGGACAGTATGGTTACATCTGCTAATAATATAATATTTTATGTTTATGATGTAGTTAAGCAGAGCAGACCAGGGGTGTCAGGTCCCAAACTATTCCTCATGGCATACCCCAGGGACCTTTGGTTGTCTGTAGTCACTCATTTACAACAATACGTCAAGGTCACCAAGAGCCTTAGAGGATCTGCACTAGCAATGGTTGTTAGTTACTAAAAACCTCATAAAAGATATCTATCCAGACCATCTCTAGGTGGTCAAACAGGGTTTTGGCTTATGCAAAAGTAGATACTATATCTTCTATCTCACTCCACTAGGGCTGCTACTAAATTAGCAGCAAGGGTCATGTACGTTCCACTGGACCACACCCTAGCGGCTGCAGGATGGTCAAACGAATGAACTTTCCAACATTTATAATAACCCATTGCCAGACCGGGGGTATTTGCCAAATTCCATTTATGATTTGTTTCATAGTTTCCCCCAGGATGGAAGGAGTCACTATTATTCTCCTTTGATGATTAAAGCATCAGCATTTTTAACAAACTATGTCATGGCTGAATGCATTAATCGTTTTCACTCATCCATGGTCAATTGATGCAGTGTGTGACGCCTGGACTCATATCCGGCATGAAATCACAGAGCTTTGAAGTCTTCACGGAATCACTCACGTGACTCCGAAATGAAATAGTAAGATTAAACGAGAACTTACCAGTTTGAAGTTTGATCTTAATTTTATGAGCAATTACGTGCCCACCGCTCCCAACCCGCGTATCATAAAGGTCATCTGGTAGTTCTCAAGTTCTCTCCAATCTTACTATATTCAGGTCAACACTGTTATCTGTGATTTCACACCGCTGCTTTGAAGATTGACGAGCATGCGGGCTGGTGGCTTCTTCACGTAATCGCTCATTTTAACTTCTCATAAAATAAAGATCAAACTTCAAACTGGTAAGTTGTCATTTAATCTTACTATTCTCTCTCCATTTAGAAAATAGTCTATGCATTTACTCCTACTACCAAAATGCATGACTTTGTTGCACAAAATTTAATCTGGCACTTCTCTGCCCACTCTCCTAACCTGTCCAAATCCTTTTGCAAAGCCCTTGCTTTCTCTACATTGCCCGCCCCCTTGCAACAGCAATACAGGCATATAAACGCGGACAAACGCATACAGTATATACATAAATTACACTTAGAGTCATAGTGCTGCAGTGTGGAAACAGACCCTTCAGCCCAACTTGCCTACACCGTCCCATCTACTAGCCACACCTGCCTGCATTTGGCCCATATCCCGCTAAACCTGTCCTAGCCATGTACCTGTCTAAATGTTTCTTAAACATTGTGATAGTCCCGGCCTCAACTACCTCCTCCGGCAGCTTGTTCTATACACCCACCAACAGGCTGGTGCTCGCAGGTAGTCGAACCATGCGGTCGGGTGCCTCGGGCATGTGACACTGGGGAGGGGTTGTGTTTCGCGTGCTTTCTGGGCGATGCCCGTTCAGTCGCTCTGGACCACCGGTGGGGCTGGATCTGTTTTGTTGGTTGTGTGAGACGCATCGTCAGTTTAACCGTTTTGCGAATAAAACTTAATTTAAACAATCGACTCTCGTCTCTATCCGCCAAACCCTCTCAGTTTCCTATTAAATCTTTTCCCTCCTCACCTTACACTCATGCCCTCGATTCTCGATTTCCCTACTCCGGGCAAGAGACTCTGTGCGTCTACCTGATCTATCCCTCTTATGATTTTGTACACGAACCACAAAAACCCTGCAAGACAGTAAAAAGAAAAAAAGAGCAAGACCACAGTGCAATAGAAGTTTAGAATAAAAAATACCTAAGTCATCCTCAGTGCAAGTGGTCACTGTGTTCTTTTGCAATGTAGGATTAGGGTTCTGCAGGTCGGTTCAAGAACCTGATGGTTGTAGGAAAGTAACTATTACTGAAACTGCTTCTATGGGTCTTCAGGTTTCATGACCCTGTTTTGTGAAGCAAAGTTATCTCAGGCATTGTTTCTTGTTTTGTGAAGCAAATATTTTCCATCCTTCAATCTGCAAAGACCGTTCCACAACCGATTGAAAGTTATTCTGTGTTATTCCATTGATTCTTTATGAAAGTGAGAGAGCGACACGGTGGAGCAGCGGCAGAGTTTCTGCCCTACTACGCTTGCAGCGCCGGAGGCCCAGGTTCGATCCTGACTATGGGTGCTGTCTGTACGGAGGTTGTACATAGACATAGAAAAACATAGAAATTAGGTGCAGGAGTAGGCCATTCAGCCCTTCGAGCCTGCACCGCCATTCAATATGATCATGGCTGATCATCCAACTCAGTATCCCGTACCTGCCTTCTCTCCATACCCTCTGATCCCCTTAGCCACAAGGGCCACATCCAACTCACTCTTAAATATAGCCAATGAACTGGCCTCAACTACCCTCTGTGGCAGAGAGTTCCAGAGACTCACCACTCTCTGTGTGAAGAAAGTCTTTCTCATCTCGGTCTTAAAGGATTTCCCCCTTATCCTTAAGCTGTGACCCCTTGTCCTGGACTTCCCCAACATCGGGAACAATCTTCCTGCATCTAGCCTGTCCAACCCCTTAAGAATTTTGTAAGTTTCTATAAGATCCCCTCTTAATCTCCTAAATTCCAGAGAGTATAAACCGAGTCTATCCAGTCTTTCTTCATAAGACAGTCCTGACATCCCAGGAATCAGTCTGGTGAACCTTCTCTGCACTCCCTCTATGGCAATAATGTCCTTCCTCAGATTTGGAGACCAAAACTGCACGCAATACTCCAGGTGTGGTCTCACCAAGACCCTGTACAACTGAAGTAGAACCTCCCTGCTCCTGTACTCAAATCCTTTTGCTATGAAAGCTAACATACCATTCGCTTTTTTCACTGCCTGCTGCACCTGCATGCCTACTTTCAATGACTGGTGTACCATGACACCCAGGTCTCGCTGCATCTCCCCTTTTCCTAATCGGCCACCATTTAAATAATAGTCTGCTTTCCTGTTTTTGCACCAAAGTGGATAACCTCACATTTATCCACATTATACTGCATCTGCCAAACATTTGCCCACTCACCCAGCCTATCCAAGTCACCTTGCAGTCTCCTAGCATCCTCCTCACAGCGAACACTGCCCCCCAGCTTAGTGTCATCCGCAAACTTGGAGATATTGCCTTCAATTCCCTCATCCAGATCATTAATATATATTGTAAATAGCTGGGGTCCCAGCACTGAGCCCTGCGGTACCCCACTAGTTACTGCCTGCCATTGTGAAAAGGACCCGTTTACTCCTACTCTTTGCTTCCTGTTTGCCAGCCAGTTCTCTATCCACATCAATACTGAACCCCTAATACCGTATGCTTTAAGTTTGTATACTAATCTCTTATGTGGGACCTTGTCGAAAGCCTTCTGGAAGTCCAGATATACCACATCCACTGTTCTCCCTTATCCACGCTACTAGTTACTCCTCGAAAAATTCCACAAGATTCGTCAGACATGATTTACCTTTTGTAAATCCATGCTGACTTTGTCCAATGATTTCACCACTTTCCAAATGTGCTGCTATCCCATCTTTAATAACTGACTCTAGCAGTTTCCCCACTACCGATGTTAGACTAACTGGTCTGTAATTCCCCGTTTTCTCTCTCCCTCCCTTCTTAAAAAGAGGGGTTACATTTGCTACCCGCCAATCCTCAGGGACTACTCCAGAATCTAAAGAGTTTTGAAAGATTATCACTAATGCATCCACTATTTCCTGAGCTACTTCCTTAAGTACTCTGGGATGCAGCCTATCTGGCCCTGGGGATTTATCGGCCTTTAATCTATTCAATTTACCGAACACCACTTCCCGACTGACCTGGATTTCACTCAATTCCTCCTTTGACCCACAGTCCCCTGCTATTTCAGGCAGATTATTTATGTCTTCCTTAGTGAAGACGGAACCAAAGTAGTTATTCAATTGGTCCGCCATATCCTTGTTCCCCATGATCAACTCACCTGTTTCTGACTGCAAGGGACCTACATTTGTTTTAACTAACCTCTTTCTCTTCACATATCTATAAAAACTTTTGCAGTCAGTTTTTATGTTCCCTGCCAGTTTTCTTTCATAATCTATTTTTCCTTTCCTAATTAAGCCCTTTGTCCTCCTCTGCTGGTCTCTGAATTTCTCCCAGTCCTCTGGTATGCTGCTTTTTCTGGCTACTTTGTACGCATCATCCTTTGCTTTGATACTATCCCTGATTTCCCTTGTTATCCACGGATGCACTACCTTCCCCGATTTATTCTTTTGCCAAACTGGGATGAACAATTTTTGTAGTTCATCCATGCAGTCTTTAAATGTCTTCCATTGTATATCCACCGTCAACCCTTTTAGAATTAATTGCCAGTCAATCTTGGCCAATTCACGTCTCATACCCACAAAGTTACCTTTCTTTAAGTTCAGAACCATTGTTTCTGAATTAACAATGTCACTCTCCATCCTAATGAAGAACTCAACCATATTATGGTCACTCTTGCCCAAGGGGGCACGTACAACAAGACGGCTAATTACCCCTTCCTCATTACTCAAAACCCAGTCTAAAATAGCCTGCTCCCTCGTTGGTTCCTGTACATGTTGATTTAGATAACTATCCCCGTACGTTCTCCCCGTGACCTGCGTGGGCTTTCTCTGGGATCTTCGGTTTCCTCCAACACTACAAAGACTTACAGGTTTATAGGTTAATTGATTTGGTATAAGTGTAAATTGACCCTAGTGTGTGTAGGATAGTATTAATGTGCGGGGATCGCTGGACGGCACAGACTCGGTGGGCCTAAGGGCCAGTTTTACGAGCTGTATCTCTAAACTAAACTGCTCCCTCGGAGATCCTCAGCATGCCTTGCGTCCCTTTTCTTCCTCTTCCAGCAGTTGGGTTCTCTTTATTCTTCTCGCCGAGCTCAATTCCCACAGGGAGCGACACCAGAGCGATCTACGTCTGGAAACTGCTTCTTTCACTCTAAAACATTTCATGTCCATATTCATGCTGCAAAGCCTGCCAGAGCCCTCTCTTCTGAGTTCTCAGAGGACAGGAATGATTCATAGGTACCGTATCTTTGTCCCAGAAGAAATAATGCAGCACGTAATGGTCCTGGATACAGTAGATGTGGAGAGGATGTTTCCACTAGTGGGAGAGTCTAGGACCAGAGGTCATAGCCGCAGAATTAAAGGACGTTCCTTTACGAAGGAGACAAGGAAGAATTTCTTTAGAGGGTGGTGAATCTGTGCAATTCTTTGCCTCAGGCTGTGGAGGCCAAGTCAATGGATATTTGTAAGGCAGTGATAGATAGATTTTTGATCAGTACAGGTGTCAGGGGTTATGTTGAGAAGACAGAATGGGGTTGAGAGGAAAAGATAGATCAGCCATGATTGAATGGCTGAGTAGACTTGATGAGCCGAATAGTCTAATTCTGCTCCTATCACTTATGAACATGAATTTATGAAATAAACGCCAGAATTCTGCAGATTAAATCAATGGGTTATGGAAGAGTCTTAGCAGAATATATAACCCAAGCGGGGGAGCTCTGTCTGAAATTCACCCGCGATGAACAGGAAGGTAAAAGATGGCTGGCACAGTTACGGTAAGTCCTTTAGAGAATGCGGAGAGTGGGGGGGGGGGGGGGGGGGAGGGTAGAGAGAAGGGGAGTTTTCCTTGGTTCTGAAAACTCAATGAGCCAATTAAAATGCCCGGTCAGCAAAGGAGATTGCCTACGGCTGCCTCGACTGCCTAGCGACCCCACTCCACTGCACTACAAGTTCAAAAGAACCATGCCGACCAATTTTTACTCGAGGAAATTTTTTAAGCATGCTGAATAATTTTCCTCGACCAAACTGAGGCCGCGAGTATGTGGGAACTTCCCTCGAGCATGAAAGAGAGTTCCAGTGACTTCCTAGAACCTCCTAGGACCATGTGTCGACCATGCTGCGAGTTTGAGTCGAGAGCAAATTGTTCTAAACTCGCAAATTAGATCACCGCAGTGGGACAGGCCCTTTATTGAATTGAATTGAATTGAATTGAATTTCTTTATGTCATTCAAAAACAAGTTTGAACAAGATTTCGTTGCCATGCAGTTATAACAGTAAAAAAGCAACAAAACACACAATTTAACATCAACATCCATCACAGTGACTCTCCTCCAGGCACCTTACTGCGATGGAAGGTAAAAGAAAGTCTTATCTTTTCCTTGTTTCTTCTCCCGCAGTCAGGCTGTCAAAATGCTGCGTTGAGGCAATGACAAGACGATGACAAGACGATGACAAGAAGCTGTTATTGGGTGGTATAGTGAGCTGTGCGAGTGAACACAGAGGCTTTAAGATGATTTAAACAGGTTGAGTGAGCTGAGCCGTGCAGGTGCATGGATACCCACTCCTGAGCTGCTATCTACCTTATTGGAGACACTCAGACTATCTTTGATCGGACTTTATCTTGCACTCAATGTTATTCCCTTCATCATGTTTAGTTTAGTTTAGAGATACAGCGCGGAAAACGGCCCTTCGGCCCACCGAGTCCGCGCCGACCAGTGATCCCCGCACGCCATCCTACACACACTGGGGACAATTTACACATACGTCAAGCCAATTAACCTATAACCTGTAATTCTTTGGAGTGTGGGTGGAAACCAAAGACCTTGGAGGAACCCCACGCGGTCACAGGGAGAACTCGTATAGACAGCACCGGTGGTCAGGATCAAAACCGGGTCTCCGGCGATGCAAAACGCTGTAAGGCTGCAACTCTACCACTGCGCCACCGTACTGCCTGAAATGTATCTGTACTCTGTGTAATTCTAGCAACATTGTATGCAACACCTCCTACAATTACTTAACTGCCTGTTGTACCTTTATGTTTGTGTTCTGCAGGAAATGTGCACATTCACATTCCTTGTCAACGTAATTAGCAACATGAGGTGCTGTTCTTCTAGTTTGCAAGTGGCTTCGCTCCAACATTGAAGGATGCCCAAGACTGAAAGGTCAGTATGGGAATGGGAAAAGGAGTTTTAATGATTCATAACTAGGAGATCCAGCAGGCCTTGGCCAACCGTGCACAAATATTCGGTGAGACAATGGTTCAAAGGTGGTTCAATTAAGCTTATATTGTCACGTGCAAACGAACAGTGATATTAGTTTCTAACATACAGTCCAGTACAGTTAGGGTTGCCAATTGTCCCGTATTAGCCGGGACATCCCGTATATTGGCTAAATTGGTTTGTCCCATACGGGACCACCCTTGTCCCATATTTGACTGCTACTACTCGGGTCGAGGGGACTGTCAGGTCGGAGCGCCATGTCCAGCCCCGCCTCACCCGTCCCGACGTAGTGCAGCCCATGGAGCGCAGCAGCTGCGCCTCGCCCGTAGCCCCGTTGGTCGGCAGCCCGGCCAGCTGTCCGACCTTCAGACCTTCGCTTACCACCGACACCACCAACCCTCTTTCTCATGGCCGATCATCGGTTCATGAGTTGGACGGGGTGCCGGACTTTGCGCACAATATCCCCCGCCCGGACCAAACCTCCTCTGCTGCCCCACGGGCTGGGCTTTGTGTGCAGTCCGACACCCGGGCCAACTCATCATTCACCCAGCCATGGCCAATTCAGTCAATGAATTGCTGTCGGGAATTTGTCCCTTATTTTGACCTTTTTCCCTTACTTGGGAGTGAGAAAATTGGCAACCCTAAATACAGTATTCCCATAGCTGAACACATCCTCGATTAGCAAGTGTCCAGAGTTGGTCCACTGGGCCCGCTTACAAGAAACAACATGTTTTGGTGCCATTTTCAAAGTCCAGTGCATTGTCTGGTTCTTATAAGTGGTGCCCGATCCAGGCAAGCCCCAGGCTGCTGCAGGGCCTCCAGCCATCACCTTCCTTGAATGTCCCTCTCCTCGCCCGTCCATCTTTGTGTCCCGTGAGTGCCTCCCACAGCCAACCTTCCCCTAGATTATTAACACTGTTATAGCAGCGCATTTGGAAAGCAGTGACAGGATCAGTCAAAGTCAGCATGGATTTATGAAGGGGAAATCTTCATCCATTCTACTTGTTACATCCTCAAAAAATTCCAGAAGATTAGTCATGTATTTCCCCTTCGTAAATCCATGCTGACTTTGACGATCTTGTCACTGCTTTCCAAATGCGCTGCTGTAACATCTTTAATAATCGACTCAAGCATCGTCCCCACTATGGATGTAATGCTAACTGGTCTATAATTCCCGGTTTTCTCTCTCCCTCCTTTCTTAAAAAGTGGAGTTACATTGGCTACCCTCCAGTCCACAGGAACTGATCCAGAGTCAAGAGAACATTGGAAAATGATCACCAATGCATCCATGATTTCGGGAGCCATCTTCTTGAGTACTCTGGGATGTAGACCATCAGGCCCTGGGAATTAAACTGCCTTCAGTCCCAACAGTTTACCTAACACCATTTCCTGCCTAATGTGGATTCCCTTCAGTTCACCCTCCCACTAGATCCTCAGTCCCCTAGTATTTCTGGGAGATTGGTTCTGTCTTCTCTAGGGAAGACACAAACAAAGTACTCATTTAACTGTTCTGCCATTTCCTTGCTTCCCATTATAAATTCACCTATCTCTAACTGCAAGGGACTTACATTTGTCTTCACTAATCTTTTCCTTTTTACATATCTAAAGAAGCTTTTACAGTCAGTTTTTATATTCCCCGCAAGCTTTCTTTCATGCTCTTTTCCCTCCCCCTCTTAATTAACCCCTTTGTCCTCCTCTTGTCTTTTAGTTTAGTTTAATTTAGTTTATTTAGTTTAATTAAGAGATATAGCATGGAACCAGGCCCTTCATCACACCAAGTCCACAACGACCAGCAATCCCCGCACCCTAAGGCTATGCTACACACACTAGGGATAATTTACAATTATTACCAAAGCCAATTAACCTACAAACTGTAAGTCTTTGGAGTGTGGGAGGAAACTGGAGATCCCGGCAAAATCCCACGCAGGTCATGGGGAGAATGGCCTGACTCCGTACAGATAAACGCCCGCAGTCAGGATCGAACCCGAGTCTCTGGCGTTGTAAGGCAGCAACTCTACTGCTGCGCCACCATGCCGGACCTCTGTTCACAGATGTTGATGGACCTCTCAATGAATCACTGTGCTCTGGATGTGAACCCAGATCCCCAGGGTATCGTAACAGCGAAAGCCACTGGCTACACATCCTCCTTGCATATCTCAATAGAGTTATTTCTGGACTGCAATGTAATCTTGTCAAGAGAATGACTGTCATGAACTCCCAAAGCAGTGCTCTTCCATATATGAAGTCATGTGGATTCCTTAATTAATTTTCAACTTTGTTCACTGCCAGGTGTCCAATCTCCAGACATATCGCAGCTGTTCTCATGTTTTCCGCACCATTAATCCAACAGCTGCAAGAAATGGCACTACTTCCCTCCATATCTCTCAGCTCCAGCTATTGCCAGTAAGCCATTTGCCTTGTTTTTATCTAAGGGATATTGTGTTTAAGAGATATCGATGGCTTGAGCTATAGGCTGAGGATGAGTAAGCTGGTACTCTGTTCCCTGGAGCGCGGGAGGATGAGGGGTGATCTTATAGAGCGGTATAAGATCATGAGAGGAATAGATCGGGTAGATGCACAGAGTCTCTTGCCTATAGTAGGGGAATCGAGAACTAGAAGGCATAGGTTCAAGGTGAGGGGGGAAAGGTTTTAAGGTAAATTGTCCTGTAGGCCATAGATCCAGGATATAGATCCTGCCCTTGTTCGATGTCCCAAAATGCAACACCTCACATTTCTCGGTAATAAATTCCATCAACCATTCTTCAGCCCACCTGGCCAATCGATCAAGATCTTGCTGCAATCTTTCAAAACCATCTTCACTATCTGTAGAACCACCCACTTTTGTATCTTCAGCAATCTTGCTAAACTAAACTAAACTTGCTAAAAGTGCACAGGGATCGCTGGTCAGTGTGGACACGGAGGGCCGAAGGGCCTGTTTCCGAACTGTATCTCTAAAATAACCTAAACAAAACCATATCATGATCCCGCTAATGATGATTTCCAATTGAATACTAAATCAGGCTGAATTATGTTTCTCTTTGTATTTAATGCATTAATTAAAAAATATTCAGAAAACTCTGAAAATACACATCTGGTCCAGCAGCATGTGACAAAGCTGTTACACTGATAATAGGCTTCTCCTGTTTAATGAATGAGATCCTTATTTCTAATCAATAAACTTTTGGTTAATTCATGAAGTTGGGTCTTGGTTTACTATAATTTATCTCTTGGCTCTGATGCACACAATGATTCCTCCAATTAAATTAATTAAAAGGTTAGAGTTTTGAGACTTGAATATAATCAGAAATATGACTGGTTTCAGATCTGTGATGTGTCATTAATTTAGAGTAAAAAAAGACTGAGAAAAACTTTGGAATTAGTTTAGTTTAGTTTAAGAGATATAGCGCGAACACAGACCCTTCGACCCACCGAGTCCGCACCAACCAGCGACCCCCGTACACTAGCACCTATCCTACACACACTGGGGACAATTATTACCAAAGCTAATTAACCTATAAATTTGTACATCTTTGGAGTGTGGGAGGAAACCGGAGCATGAGGTCACAGGGAAAACGTACAAACTCCGCACAGACAGCACTCGTAGTCAGGATCGGATCAGACTCTCTGAAGCTGTAGGTTAGCGACTCTACTACTGTGCTACCATGCCACCAGGAAATAGGGGAACAGAGTTACCATCATAAGACTACAAGATCATGAGACAGATGAGCAGAATTAGGCCATTCAGCTGATCTATTTTTCTCTCTCAAACCCATTCTCCTGCCATCCAATTACATTTCACAAAAGTGGCATTTCACCTTGTGTTGCATCTGAAGGCACAAGTACCCAGGCCTCACTAATATAATGGGGTGGGTTGGTGGGGGGGGGGGGGGGGTGGGTACTGGTGGTGGAAGTAAACGTTATTGCATGAATTCCACAGTGAGTTCATGCATGTTGATCGGAACGGAAGGGTAATAGTCCTCTCTTGATCTAAAGGTTTCAATTCAATTCAATTCAATTCAACTTTAATGTCATTGCACAGATACAAGTATGGGTATAACGACATGCAGTTTTGCGTTAGTTTGTAGTAATAGCAATATATAAATAGATACAGAATGCAGACAATGTGGACGGAGAAATCTATCGGCGGGACTCCGAGTTCAGCACCCAGTTTTGGCTGAGGAAGCAGAGGAAAGAGTCAGGAAAGGACTCGCAGCTCTCTGTGAGGTCAATTGAGTAAAAAAATCTAACCATCGATCTTTGCAAATTTCTGCTCAAGTGCTGTGCTGCTGGAATGGTCTTAAATATACTGGGTTTTCCCTGTTTTCGGTGTCTATGCCACCCTCTACTGTTCACAAGGCTAAAAGCTGCTTCATCATGTGTAAAATTATCTTGGAAGTTGCAATTCCAAGTATTTTACGCAGTGGCCTGGATTTTTCCAGGAAACATCTGTGAGGTTGATGTATTTTTAAGAGACCTTTGGATAGGCACGTGGATGTGCAGGGAATGGAGGGATGTGAGTTCTGTGCAGGCAGCTAAGAGTTGGTCTTGGCATCATGTTCAGCACAAATATCTGTGCAATGAAGTCCTGAGCTACCATTTTCAAATTCAGTTTAGTTTAATGTCACTCGTACTGAGGTACAGTGAAAAGCTTTGGTTGTGTGCTAACCATCTACCTCATTGGAGATGCTCAGGTGACCTTTAATTGGACTCTACTGGACTATACGTTGCACTAAACATGATTCCCTTTATACTGTACCTGTACACTGTGGAAGGCTTGATTGTAATCATGTACAGTGCATTCAGAAAGTATTCAGACCCTTTCACTTTTTCCACATTTTGTTACGTTATAGCCTTATTCTAAAATTGATTAAATTAATTTGTTTTTATCATCAGTCTCCACACAATATCCCACAATAAAAAAACAAAAACAGGTGTTTAGAAATTTTTACAAAGTGATTCAAAAGAAATACCTGAAATATCACATTTACATAAGTATTCAGACCCTTCACTCAGTACTATGTTGAGGCATCTTTGGCAGCGATTACAGCTTCAAGTCTTCTTGGATATGATGCTACAAGCTTGGCACACCTGTATTTTGGGAATTTCTCCCATTCTTCTCTGCAGATCCTCTCAAACTCTGTCTGGTTGGATCGGGAGCGTCGATGCACAGCTATTTTCAGAGATATTCGGTTGGGTTCAAGTCCAGGCTCTGGCTGGGCCACTCAAGGACATTCACAGACTTGTCACAAAGCCACTCCTTCGTTGTCTTGGCTGTGTGTTTAGGGTCGTTGTCCTGTTGGAAGGTGAACCTCCATCCCAGTCTGAGGTTCAGAACGCTCTGGAGCATGTTTTCATCAAGGATATCTCTGTACTTTGCTCCGTTCATCTTTCCCTCCATCCTGACTAGTCTCCCAGTTCCTGCCGCTGAAAATCATCCCCACAGCATGATGCTGCCATCACACTGCTTCACCGTAGGTATGGTATTGGCCAGGTGATAAGCGGTGCCTGGTTTCCTCCAGACGTGAAGCTTGGCAGTCAGGCCAAAGAGTTCAATCTTGGTTTCATCAGACCAGAGAATCTCGTTTAGCTACCTTTTGGCAAACTCCAAGCGGGCTGTCATGTGCCTTTTACTGAGGAGTGGCTTCCGTCTGGCCACTCTACAACAAAGGCCTGATTGTTGGAGGACTGCAGATATAGTTGTCCTTCTGGAACGTTCTCCCATCTCCACAGAGGAGCTCTGGAGCTCTGTCAGAGTGACCATCGGGTTCTTGGTCACCTCACTGACCAAGGCCCTTCTCCCCCAATTGCTCAGTTTGGCCGGGCGGCCAGCTCTACGAAGAGTCCTGGTGGTTCCAAAGTTCTTCCATTTAAGAAGGATGGAGGCCACTGTACTCTTCTGGACTTTTAATACTGCAGAAATTGATTTATACCCTTCCCCAGATCTGTGCCTCGACACAATCTTGTCTCGGAGGTCTACGGACAATTCCTTCGTCTCCATGGCTTGGTTTTTGCTCTGACATGCACTGACAACTGTGGGACCTAATATAGACAGGTGTGTGCCTTTCCAAATCATGTCCAATCAATTTAATTTACCACTGGCGCTCCAATCAAGTTGTAGAAACATCTCAGGGATAATCAATGGAAACAGGATGAACCTCAGCTCAAACTGAAGCTTCGTGCCGCCATTCAGAGATTGACATCGTGTGCTGCTGGAAGGTCATCAACTCGATTCTTCTTCTTTCGTGTGGCGTGCACAGCCTAAAGTTGTAGGACAACTTGTTCTATTTGATCTTCCGTTTGTGCACGTCGAGTTGATTGCATTAGTCGAAACAGGATGGACCACGTGAAGGTTGCAATCTTCCACGCCATCAACTCAGTGAAAGACGCTCTTTGGTCTGCCCGAGTTTGTTCACCACCCAGCTGAATGAGATGTCCATCGGGGAATGTTGCCGACTGGCCCGCTACAAACTGCAGGAGTACGTGCTGAGGGACGCACTGAAGCTTGGTGCCGCCAACGCCAAGGCTCTGTGGGGGAGGACCACAGTCAAGGTTCCTTCTGCCGCTGGACATGGGGGGCAGGATGTGTTGGAAACGCCCCTCAAAATAAGGGAAGGGATCCCACGGCAGTGGGCCACATGAGTGGTAAGAGTGGGGGATACATTTGTGAAATGTGTGCAATGTATGTAGACTGTATAGAATATTTTGTATAGCCTCCGAAAATGTTGGATGAATTTTTTGCACGGTTCATGTACTGTACATATTTATTACCTGAATAAAGTATATTTTGAAATAAAAAAGAACTGAGTGAAGGCGTTGGGCGAGGCGATCGCCAAGCCTCTGCTTGGTCTCACCGATGTAGAGCAGCTGACACCTAGAGCAGCGGATGCTCTAGGTGAGGTTGGAGGAGGTGCAGGTGAACCTCTGCCGCACCTGGAAAGGCTGCTTAGGTCCTTGGATAGAGTCAAGGGGGGAGGTAAAGCGACAAATGTAGCATTTCCTGCAGTTTCAAGTCTCTCTGAGTCGGTCTGAAGAAGGGTCCCGACCCGAAAAGTTACCCATCCTTTTTCTGCAGATATGTTGCTTGACCCATTGAGTTACTCATGCACTTTGTGTCTATCTTTAGTGTAAACCATGATTTATAGGGATTGTCTTCTTTTTATTAATATACAAATGTATGCATATTTACATGATGTAATTCCTTTTCCCACAACACTTTTCCCACAACACTTTTATTGCTGTGAATTGGTGCTTGACTCAACGTTCAGGGGTTTCCTTTATAACTTGACTCAATGTTAGGATATTAATTGGAGTAATGGTCAGGTGAGGACCTGTGAATAGGACCAAAAGCTCGGGGGACGGCGGAACCGGGAGGGAGCCACTAGAGACATCAGACGTGAGGAGCGAGGAGGGTGAACCGGGGTAGTGCCTGCAGCGCCTTCAAAGTCAGCTGCAGGAGGTTGCCCCAGGACACAAAGATGGCCAGGCGAGGAGTGGGACGTCGGTTCACGGGCCGATCCATTCGAGGGCGACGGAGGGAGGGCCTGCAAGAGCCTGGGGCTTTCCTGGATTGGTAACCGCTCCAGTAGACTGAGCGCACGGGCAGACCGGACCTTGGACTTGTGGAAATGGTGTCAAAACATGGCGGTGCCTAAAAGTGTAAATATGCAAACAGAATCTCACCATCCAGTTGCACGTGACAAATAAAACACTATTGAACTATCAAAACAACAAGCTTCCAAAAGGACGGTGCACTTTCACAACTCTGGATCTCCTTTAAGTGATGTGCCTTCTCTCACTTGAAAGGCCTATTGACCGTCGGAAGTCTAAGAAATTATTGCTTCACAATACTGGAGCCTCTGAGAGCAGATAGGAATGAGATGAGATAGAGTGGAAACTGGGGTTGGCTGGGAAAGTGGATACTTGGGCCCGATCCCTGGGTTGGGGATACAGATCACAGCAGGAAAGCAAGACTTCCAGGAACTGAAGTACTTGGGAAGTCATTGGATTCAAGAGCCTCTGGGGCCTCCTTAAAATCTCTATAATACTAAAACTCTTCGTCTTGTTTGTGGCTGTGTGTGTGTGTCATCTGGGCACAATCTGGTTAATTCCTATTTTCTTCCAAATGCTAGTCCTTCCCATTTTCACACATCCTACTCACATTTTCCCTCTGGAGGTGATATATATCTTCCTGTCACATTTCCACCTATATTTCTGAGCTTTATGATCCTTGAAATTTTAAAACAGCTCAAACTCACCCATTTTGAGAGAGAAAATAATCCGCTTGACATCACAATGCGCTCGGAAGGCAGGACGGGACACTCCGGGAGGGAGGGGGCGCTCCAGCGCCGGCGGTGAATGAGGAATGGTGGCTGCTGCTGGCCGCCTGGTACCCAACAGCCGCCCGGTTTCTGGTGGGGAGGCTGCTGCCGTGGGCTGAGCCTGGCAACTGGGCCTAGGCTGGAGCCGAGCCTGGAGCTGGAGTGCGGGCCGAGCCCGGGGCCTGTGATGGGGCCGTGACCGGGGCCGGCGGAACCAAGGACGAGCCTGGGTCCAGGGTCAGGGACGGTGAAGTTGGAACCTGCACCGGAGCCCAGGCGGCGGCCGAGCTGACGGCTGGAGGCTGCCGCTGGTACCAAGGACGAACCAAGGACTCCCCCTCCCTCTTTACCCCCCTTCCTCTCTGCCGCCCCTCCCTCTCTACAGCACCCACCCTCTCTACCCCCTCCCACTCTACACCCACCCTCTCTACCCCCTCCCTCTCTAGGGAATGGTGAGTTTTGGGACATATGGGTGAGTGGTGGAATATTGCGTTCGGGGACCAGCCCTCCCCTGTGACACCATCTTGGACTTTAGACTTTAGAGATACAGCATGGAAACAGGCCCTTTGCACCAGCGAGTCCGCACCGAAAGTGATCACCCATACACTAACATTATTCTACGCACATGAGGGACAATTATTACAACTTACCAGAGCCAATTCATCCACAGACCTATATGTGTTTGGAGTGTAGAAGAAAACCGGAGCACCCGGGGAAAATCTACGCATGTCATGGGGAGAACGTACAAACTCCGTACAGACAGCACCTGTGGTCAGGAGCAAACCCGGGTCCGGTGCTGTAAGGCAGCAACTCGACCGCTGCGCCACCGTGCTGCCCTTTATGTTAAAGAAGATGACATAGCTTTGCTGTGACAAAGGTTTACTTGTGAAAACAGTGATCAACATTTTATTTTCCTTGGATTGTGGCTAGAAACTGTTGCATTAAGGAAATTAAATTACAGCAAATGTTCTTAAATTAATTTAAATGATTATAGAGCATTCCTTTCAAGTCCAGCACCTGTTATTATGTTTGGCTCCTCCTGATGGAATTATATAAAATGTTGAGAGGCAGAGGTAGGTTAATCACACAGAATCTTATACCCGGAGTGGAGATGTCAAAGACTGGAGGGCATAGGTTTATAGTGAGAGGGGCAAAATGTAAATGAGATGCACGGGGCAAGTTGTTTCACCAGAGAGTGGTGCGTGCCTGGAATATGCTGGCAGGCATGGTACTGGAGGCAGATATGACTGTGGCATTTAGGAAGCTTTTAGATAGGCTCATGGATACACAGAGGATGGAGGAATATGGATCATGTGCAGGGAGAGGAGATTAGTTTAATTTGGCATCATATTCAGCAGGATATTGTGAGTGGAAGGGCCTGTTCCTATGCTCTAATAATGTCCAAAAGCTGCAATAAGTAACAAGTTATCAATAAATGTAAACTGCATTTTGTACTGTTATTGAAAATGGAGACCTAAGAAGTTTTCAAGATTTGAAGGATAGATTTGCACTTTGGAACCAAGACTTGTTTAGATACCTCCAACTGAGAGATTATTACAGTAAAAAGGTAAAAAGGGAGGCACTAGAATAAAAGAATCCAGTGACAGAAGTGATAGTGCGTATCATCAAAAAACATTAAGGATTATTTCTAAGCTTTATCATAGTTTAATGGAATGTCAAGCTAAAACTACATTTTATGTAAAATTTAAGTGGGAAAAGGAATTGAACATTACGATCTCAGAAGAAGAATGGCATCATATGTGTCTAACACTACAGACATCCACCAATTCACAAAATTGGAGAGAATTTAATTGGAAAAATTTGATTTGTTTCTTTATTACGCCTAACATAAAAAGCAAGCAAATTTTAAGGCAGCAAACATGCTGGAGGCAATGTGGCCAAACAGACGCAAACCATGCACATCTTCTGGAGTTGCCCAAAAATAGAACCATTTTGGGACAGAGTATTTTGTTCCACTTTATACCTGGGTAATATAAATACAGTGGTGCTGAAGGAAGACCATTACTTGGTTAAAATCCTACTCACAGCTGGCAGAAAGGCCATTACAAGAAACTGGCTTGCAGCGGACACACCCAGACGTAGACAATGGTTAGACATAGTACAGGACATATTTGTCATGGAGAAAATTACATATTCTCTAAGAGTGAAAGAAGACGAATTTAAAAGAAAATGGGAAAAATGGATTAGGTATAGAAATAAAGACATCAACACTGTATAATTTTATAGACAATAATGTAAGTTATTGGAAAATGTTTTAATATGAAAATAGTTCTGTATACTGCATCATTAATTGTAAACTGAACCCCCCGCTACACTATTGTACGTTTCATTGTAATGTTGTATAGTTTCGTTGTTATATTTGTGTTTTATTTGTGTATCCATAAAAGCAATAAAAACTAAAGTAAAAAAAAAAAATGTAAACTGAATAAAAACACATGATTTAAAAAAAGCATTGAGGCAATCCAGGATGGAATATTGAAAGAGTTCCTTGAGGGTGGTGCCACAGATGATAGGGTGGTTAAAAAGGCTTTTGGCTCATTGGCTTTCATCAGTCAGAATATTGAGCAAAGAAGTTGGGCGGTCCTGTTGCAGTTCTGTAAGCTGTGGTAAATTCCCTTTTTATTCATCCTTTGGATAAAATGTGAATATGAATGTGAGAACATCAGGCAAGAGGTACAAAAGAGTGAAAATGCACACCTCCAGATTCAGGGACAGTGTCTTCCCAGTTGTTCTCAGGCAACTGAACCATCCTATCACCAACCAGAAAGACTTGAGCTATTATTGACCTCATTGGTGATCCTCGTACTATCTTTAATCGGACTTTACTGGACTTTATCTTGCACTAAACGTTATTCCCTTTATCATGTATCTGTACATTGTGAATTAGTAAGAAGGAACTGCAGATGCTGATTTAAACCGAAGATAGACACAAAAGCTGGAGTAAGCGGGACAGCAGCATCTCTGGAGAGAAGGAATGGGAGACATTTTGGGTCGAGACCCTTCTTCAGACCCCCGCCCCTAAATCTCAGTCTGAAGAAGGATCTCGACCCAAAACATCACCCATTCTCTACAGAGATGCTGCCTGTCCCACTGAGTTACTCCAGCTTTTTGTATCTATGTACACAGTGGATGGCTCGATTGTAATCATGTGTTGTCTTTCCGCTGACTGGTTAGCACACAACAAAAGCTTTTCCCCAGTACCTCAGTACACGTGACAAGAAGCTAAACTAATATGTGTGTTAATTTTATTTAGTTTTTAGTAGTTATTTGGCAAACAACCCTGCACATTTGGAAAAAGATGAGTCAACTTGCTGGGGTTTCTGTCAAGAAAGGCCTCTTGTACTTTTTGATTTTGTATCACATAATATCGATCAGGTATTGATGTACTAGTGGCCAGAGGATCTGGGGTGATGGAGGAACTGAAGGAAATCCACCTTAGGCAGGAAATGGAGTTGGGTAGACTGATAGGACTGAAGGCTGATAAATCCCCAGGGCCTGAAGGTCTGCATCCCAGGGTACTTAAAGAAGTGGCTCTAGAAATCGTGGACGCATTGGTGATAATTTTCCAATGTTCTATAGATTCAGGATCAATTCCTGTGGATTGGACAGTAGCTAATGTTATCCCACTTTTTAAGAAAGGCAGGAGAGAGAAAACGGGAAATTATAGACGTTAGCCTGACATCGGTGGTGGAGAAGATGCTGGAGACAATTATAAAAGATGAAATAGCCGCACATTTGGATAGCAGTAACAGGATCGGTCTGAGTCAGCATGGATTTACGAAGGGGAAATCATGCTTGACTAATTTTTTTGAGGATGTAACTAGGAAAATGGACAAGGGAGAGCCAGTGGATGTAGTGTACCTAGACCTTCATAAAGCATTTGATAAGGTCCCACATAGGAGATTAGTGGGCAAAATTAGGGCATATGGTATTGGGGGTAGAGTGCTGACATGGATAGAAAATTGGTTGGCAGACAAGAAACAAAGAGTAGGGATTAACGGATCCCTTTCAGAATGGCAGGCAGTGACTAGTGGGGTACCGCAAGGTTCGGTGCTAGGACCGCAGCTATTTACAATATATATCAATGATTTAGATGAAGGGATTCAAAGTAACATTAGCAAATTTGCAGATGACACAAAGCTGGGTGGCTGTGTGAACTGTGAGGAGGATGCTTTGAGAATGCAGGGTGACTAGGACAGGTTGGGTGAGTGGGCAGATGCATGGCAGATGCAGTTTAACGTGGATAAATGTGAGGTTATCCACTTTGGTAGCAAATAGGAAGGCAGATTATTATCTAAATGGCGTCATGTTAGGGAAAAGGGAAATACAACAGGATCTGGGGGTCCTTGTTCATCAGTCAATGAAAGTAAGCATGCAGGTACAGCAGGCAGTGAAGAAAGCGAATGGCACGTTGGCCTTCATAACGAGAGGAGTTGAGTATAGGAGCAAAGGGCTCCTTCTGCAGTTGTATAGGGCCCTAGGTGAGACCACGCCTGGAGTATTGAGTGCAGTTTTGGTCCCCTAATTTGAGGAAGGATATTCTTGCTATTGAGGGAGTGCAGCATAGGTTTACAAGGTTAATTCCCGGAATGGAAGGACTGTTATATGCTGAGAGAATGGAGCGGCTGGGCTTGTATACTCTGGAGTTTAGAAGGATGAGAGGGGATCTTATTGAAACATATAAGATGATTAAGGGTTTGGACACGCTAGAGGCAGGAAACATGTTCCCGATGTTGGGGGAGTTCAGAACCAGGGGCCACAGTTTAAGAATAAGGGGTAAGCCATTTAGAATAGAGATGAGGAAACACTTTTTCACACAGAGAGTTGTGAGTCTGTGGAATTCTCTGCCTCAGAGGGCGATGGTGGCCAGTTCTCTGGATACTTTCAAGAGAGAGCTAGATAGGGCTCTTAAAGATCACGGAGTCAAGGGATATGGGGAGAAGGCAGGAACGGGTTACTGATTGGGGATGATCAGCCATGATCACATTGAATGGTGGTGCTGGCTCGAAAGACAGAATGGCCTACTCCTGCACCTATTGTCTATTGTCTATTGATTGAAATTACTCTGTAGCTACCCATGTAAACCCTGTAGACTTGACTGTTATCGTGCCTAATATAACATTCTGGCTGCTGTAAATTGTGTGAAAGACTCTTGTTCCAGGTGTGAGAATTATTGTACAAAATTGAATTTATAACCATTGCTAAAGGTTGGGATTACGTTAATTTAATCTTCCTACTGGTTACAGGTACTTACGTATTACTTGGAAAGTTCGATGGTATTGAAGGAATAAATAATGAACTGCTACATTATTTCACAAAAGCAATATTCCTTGAAAGTGGTGTCAAAGTTAGATAGGGAGGTCAAGATGGCTTTTTGCACATTGGCCTTCAACAGTCAGAGTATTGAGTATAGAAGGAATAGGTGACGTTTCCTGTCGAGACCCTTCTTCACCTTCTTCAACCCAAAACATCACCTATTCGTTTTCTCCAGAGATGCTGTCTGACCCGCTGAGTTACTCCAACTTTTTGTGTCTATCTTCAGTTTAAACCAGCATCTGCAGTTCCTTCTGACACATAGTGAGTATAGAATTTGGGAGGACATGTGGTTATATAAGACGTTGGTGAGGCCATATTTAGAGCATTGTGTTCAGCTTTGGTCACCATGTTTGTGAAAAGGTCACAGGGAGAATGTACGAACTCCACACAGACACCACACAGATAGCACCCATAGTCAGGATCAAACCCGGGCCTCTGGCGCTGTAACACTTGTGGGGGTGTTGAATTTCAAGGGGCAATGAAACTGAAGCACAGCCTACATTATCCTATGGTGCTATCTGAATAGGGCAAGAACATTTTACCAGCCAATATCAATCGCTCAGTCAAAAAGAAACTATAACTGCTCATTTTTTCTCATTGCTCTGAGTAAACTGGATACTGTGTTTCTCAACTAAATCCGTTGTAACATTACTTCAAAGGTAACCTGCGGCTGTTAAGTGTTTTAGGGTTTAAGGAAGCAGCTTTACTTGAAAGGTAGCATCGGCTGTTAAATACCCTGAGACCATGAGAGGTGTTCTCAAAGTACTGGTCTCCCTTCTCTCTTTCTCCAACTCTGGAGGATAATATTGCACTTACTTATCCTGAGCCATAAGCAAATTCACTATTGGAACTCATTTATTTTTCAAGAAAATGTACAAGCAGTAAAGTGAGATGAATTAGCACTCTGCTGGGTTGTTATATCTGAGAGAGAGAGAGAGAGAGAGAGAGATGTGTGTGTGATCGGATTGCCGGGTAATAGGTTGCAGATGTCTCCATTGGCAGCGGCTAAGTGAATCAGAGGCTCGCTCCAAGGCCATATGGAAAGGAATGCCTCTTGGAAAGAACAAATCCTCAGCTTCAGGAGCTCCAATTAATCCAAATGGGTCAACACATTGCGAGAGAACTCTGGCACTGGTCGCCAGTGCACGATGTCTGCAAGATAATCAGCTGCTGATTGACTCCACTAATTGACTTCCATTGTGGTCAAGGGAAATAAAAGATCCGACGAAACCCTTGCACGCTTAGTGCCACCAACTTCATCCAGTGGAACAGCTTTTCCATGGCGGAGTAAAATGCATCGACACTACCCAAGATGGCGCCCAACCCAGGCGGCTATTTGCGTGCCAACCACAGAAGCTGATCTGCAAACTCAGATTACATTCGCTCCACACGCTTAAATCTCTACTCCTACAGCAACATTTCTTACTTTAACTGCATTCTTAAACACTGTAAATGGCTCGATTGTAATCATGTATTGTCTTTCTACTGACTGGATAGCACGCAACAAAAGCTTTTCACGTGACAACAAACTAAACTGAACTGAACTTTAGTTGACAAAAATACTGGAGAAACTCAGCGGGTGAGGCAGCATCTATGGGGCGAAGGAACAGGTGACGTTTCGGGTCTCGAGTAGATGATCCTCTTCAATCTGAAGAGGGGTGTCAAGCTGAAATGTCATTGTCACTCCAGAGGTGGTAGGAGAACATTTGCTGACATCTGTACATTCTCCCTGTGACCTGCGTGGGTTTTCTCCGGGTGTTCAGGTTTCCTCCCACACTCCAAAGACGTACAGGTATGGCTTTGGTAAAATTATAAATTGTCCCCAGTGTGTAGGATATTGCTAGTTGATCGCTGGGCGGCGGGAACTCGGTGGGCCAAAGGGCCTATTTCCGTGCTGTATCTCTAAAGTCTAAAGAATTGAACCCGGGTCTCTAGTGGAGTGAGGCAGTAGCTCTATGTAGAATAAGTTGCATACCATAATTTGAGTATGTTCCCAGGAAACATTTTCCTGTCAAAGAATGAAACTTTAATCTTTACTCTGTCTCCTACCTCCTAATCAATTATGAAACCACCATAAATTCAGTGCATTGTCAACTTTGCCAACAATTTTCTTCCAGGGAACTTATCAAATCCCTTTAGACTTCGGACTTTAGACTTTAGAGATCCATCGCAGAAACAGGCACTGCGCCCCCCTCCGAATCCTTGCTGCCCATGGATCATCCCGTACACTAGCGCTATCCTACACACTAGGGACAATTTACTGTTACTGGAGCCCATCGGAGTGTGGGAGGCAACTGGAGCACCCGGAGAAAACCCACGGGGTGAAAGGCAGAACGTACAAACTCCGTACAGACAGCCCCCGTAGTCAGGATCGTAGCCGGGTCTCTGGCGCTGTAAGGCAGCAACTCTACCGCTATGCCACCGTGCCACCCCTGAAACCCCAACCTTTGTGGAGCCCATATAAACATCATCCACAGACACTGGTATCCACAACACCAGTGAACTCATAAAAGTCATGTTGATTTCTCGGATGTAACCTGCCCGTCACAAGGCTGAACTCAGTGCATTTGGCCCGCTTGTGCTGCTCATATTCCAGTCATCTCCTTGAAGTTGATTCAAACTGACGGCTCTGTGGTCACCTGGCTCTCTCCACTACTCCTCCTTAAATAATGGAGGGACAACGATAATTTTCCAATGCTCGGACATGAATTCAGAATCTGGATGCGTTCTGGAAGGTAATGACTCATGGTTCTGCACTTTCCCCATCTGATTTCAAAGGATAGATTGCCCTTGACAAGAATAAATTCTTGGCTTAATGTATTATTTTATTTCAGCCATTACTCCAGAATGTTGTCATGCCTTTTGCTCACTGTTGGTTGCACAAAAAAACAATTTTGAAAGTATATGAAAGAGTCACCGGGTGGTGTGTTTAAAAATCGAGCGCGGGGCTTTGTTTTAACAGAGGCCCAGGAGACGTTGGAGCAAGAGCAGGAGGAACCCAAACCTGTAACGTTCCACACAAGTGATCTGGTGGAAGCAGCTGATTGGGTGCAACCCCTGGTTTGCATTAAAGGTAAAGTGAGTTAAAGGTAAAGTGAGCTAAAGGGTTCAGTGAGTTAAAGGAAAAGTGAGTTAAAGGTACAGTGAGATAAAGGCAGGCACGTGCCGTCAGGATAGGCAAGGTAGGCAGTGCGTACCCTGACTAAAATTATAAAATAGTAATTATTTTATATATATATAATAAATATATAAAATATATATAAAACATATATAAAATGGTCATGAATAGTAGTCACGGGAGAATTAAGCCTCCCTAAGAGATCAATCTCTTAGGGAGGCATAATTCTCCCGTGCCTTTCATCAGCAGTACGTTTTAAACGCAGAAGCATGTGCTACTCACGTACCGTCAATGCTGCTTCAAGGCATCAGTGGGAACGGTCCATAAAGGCAGCTGAAACTCTGCCTTTACACTGTGAACTGCATGCATGTGCTGCGTTGCGCACTGCGCATGCGCACCAGCCTACTGCGCCTGCGCATGCGCAAGTTTCTTAGTGGGATTTTCAAGGGTGGATAGTGATTACCTGAAGAGTTTCACGAAGCAACCTTATGGATATTTTTGCTGCAGAATGGATTTTGTGCACAAATAATATGGTAAGTAATTTTTTTTGAGCTATATGTTTTTAAATACTTTATTAAGAGATAGGACCTATTGAAAACAAATTACATGATAAAAGTCGAGAGAACAATCTGCGCATGCGCGGTTTCCACGATTTAAAAATAACCGAATGACAGTTCACCGGTGAGAGAACAATGTGTGCATGCGTGGTTTTCAAGATTTAAAAAAATGCCGACCGGCAGTTTACCGGGAGGGAACAATGTGCGCATGCGCAGTTTCAAGATTTAAAAAAAGCCGACTGACAGCTCAACGGGGAGAGAATAATCTGCGCACGCGCGGTTTTCAAGATTTTTAAAAGCCACTGCCTACCCTGGCTGATTACTCACGGCACGTGCCTGGCTAAAGGGTTCAGTGAACTAAAGGATTCAGTGAGCTAAAGGGTACAGTGCTTTTTAGTAAAGGTTAGTTTAAAGGATTAAGATTTTTATAGTGTGAGTTGATTTAATTTGGGGACAAGCCATGTCATTTGAGATCGGCCCCATGGTTTGCTCATCCTGCAACATGTGGGAGATCAGGGATATTGCCGGTGTCCCTGGTGATTACATTTGCAGGAAGTGTGTCCAGCTGCAGCTCTTGGCAGACCGCATTGAACGATTGGAGCTGCGGTTGGATTCATACTGGAGCATCCACGATGCTGAGAAGCTCGTGAATAGCACGTACAGTGAGTTGGTCACACCGCAGGTTAAGCGGCCAGTAAGGGAACGGGTGGCCATTAGCCAGCGTTGCAGTAGGCAGGTAGTGCAGGAGTCCCCTGCGGTCATCTCCCTCCTAAACAGATATACCATTTTGCATACTGTTGGGGGAGATGGCTCATCAGGGGAAGGCAGCAGCAGCCAAGTTCATGGCACCATTGGTGGCTCTGCGGCAGAGGAGGTTAGAAAGAAGAGTGGAAGGGCTATTGTAATAGGGGGTTCAATAGTAAGGGGAATAGATGGGCGTTTCTGCGGCCACAAACGAGACTCCAGGATGGTATGTTGCCTCCCTGGTGCAAGGGTCAGGGATGTCACTGAACGGCTGCAGAACATTCTGGAGGGGGAGGGTGAACAGCCAGCTGTCGTGGTGCACATTGGCCCCAACGATATAGGTAAAAAATGGGATGAGGTCCTACAAGGTGAATTTAGGGAGCTAGGAGATAAACATAAATGTAGGACCTCAAAGGTAATAATCTCTGGACTCCTACCAGTGCCACGTGCTAGTCAGAGTAGAAATAGGAGGATATTGCAGATGAAAAATGGTGCAAGAGGGAGGGATTCAAATTTCTCGGGCATTGGAACCAGTTCTGGGGGAGGTGGGACCAGTACAAACAGGACGGTCTGCACCTGGGCTTGAAGGGAACCAATGTCCTTGGGGGAGTGTTTGCTAGTGCTGTCAGGTAGGATTTAAACTAATGTGGCAGGGGGATGGGAGCATGAGCAGAGAGACAGAGTGATGTAAAATGAGGGTAGAAGCAATAGATAGCAAGGTGAAAAGTAAAAGTGGCAGGCAGAAAAATCCGGGCAAAAATCAAAAAGGGCCACTTTTCAACATAATTTTATAAGGAGTAAGAGTGTTGTAAAAACAAGCCTAAAGGCTTTGTGTCTCAATGCAACGAACATTCGTAATAAGGTGGATGAGTTGAATGTGCAGATAGTTATTAATTAATATGATATAGTTGGGATCACGGAGACATGGCTCCAGGGTGACCAAGGCAGGGAGCTGATCATCCAGGGATATTCAATATTCAGGAGGGATAGACAGAAAAGAAAAGGAGGTGGAGTAGCGTTGCGGGTTAGAAAGAAGATTAACGCAATAGAAAGGAAGGACATTAGCTTGGAGGATGTGGAATAGATATGGGTAGAGCTGCGAAACACTAAGGCGCAGAAAACGCTAGTGGGAGTTGTGTACAGGCCACCTAACAGTAGTAGTGGAGTTGGGGATGGCATCAAACATGAAATTAGAAATGCGTGCAACAAAGGTTATAATGGGTGACTTCAATATACATATAGATTGGGTGAATCAAATTGGCAGGGGTGCTGAGGAAGAGGATTTCTTGGAATGTATGCGGGATAGTTTTCTAAACCAACATGTAGAGGAACCAACGAGAGAGCAGGCTATTCTAGACAAGGTACTGAGTAATGAGGAAGGGTTAGTTAGCAGTCTTGTTGTGCGTGGCCCCTTGTGCAAGAGTGACCATAATATGGTTGAGTTCTTCATTAGGATGGAGAGTGAAATTGTTAATTCAGAAACAAGGGTTCTGAACTTAAAGAAAGTTAACTTTGAGGGTATAGAAACATAGAACATGGAAATTAGGTGCAGGAGTAGGCCATTCAGCCCTTCGAGCCTGCACCGCCATTCAATATGATCATGGCTGATCATCCAACTCAGTATCCCGTATCTGCCTTCTCTCCATACCCTCTGATCCCCTTAGCCACAAGGGCCACATCCAACTCACTCTTAAATATAGCCAATGAACTGGCCTCAACTACCCTCTGTGGCAGAGAGTTCCAGAGACTCACCACTCTCTGTGTGAAAAAAGTCTTTTCTCATCTCGGTCTTAAAGGATTTCCCCCTTATCCTTAAGCTGTGACCCCTTGTCCTGGACTTCCCCAACATCGGGAACAATCTTCCTGCATCTAGCCTGTCCAACCCCTTATGAGACGTGAATTGGCCAAGATAGACTGGCAAGTGATTCTTATAGGGTTGACAGTGGGTATGCAATGGAAGGCATTTAAAGACTGCATGGATGAACTACAACAACTGTTCATCCCAGTTTGGCAAAAGAATAAATCAGGGAAGGTAGTGCATCCGTGGATAACAAGGGAAATCAGGGATAGTATCAAAACTAAAGATGAAGCATACAAATTAGCCAGAAAAAGCAGCCTACCAGAGGACTGGGAGAAATTCAGAGTCCAGCAGAGGAGGACAAAGTGCTTAATTAGGAAAGGGAAAATAGATTATGAAAGAAAACTGGCATGGAACATAAAAACGGACTGCAAAAGTTTTCATAGATATGTGAAGAGAAAAAGGTTAGTTAAAACAAATGTAGGTCCCTTGCAGTCAGAAACTGGTGAATTGATCATGGGGAGCAAGGACATGGCAGACCAATTGAATAACTACTTTGGTTCTGTCTTCACAAAGGAAGACATAAATAATCTGCCGGAAATAGCAGGGGACTGGGGTCAAATGAGATGGAGGAACTGAGTGAAATCCAGGTTAGCCGGGAAGTGGTGTTAGGTAAATTGAATAGATTAAAGACCAAAAAATCCCCAGGGCCAGATAGGCTGCATCCCAGAGTACTTAAGGAAGTAGCCCCAGAAATAGTGTATGCATTAGTGATAATTTTTCAAAACTATTTAGATTCTGGAGTAGTTCCTGAGGATTGGAGGGTAGCTAATGTAACCCCACTTTCTAAAAATGGAGGGAGAGAGAAAACAGGGAATTAAAGACCAATTAGTCTAACATCGGTAGTGGGGGAAATGCTAGAGTCAGTTATTAAAGATGGGATAGCAGCACATTTGGAAAGCAATGAAATCATTGGACAAAGTCAGCATGGATTTATGAAAGGTAAATCATGTCTGACGAATCTTATAGAATTTTTTGAGGATGTAACTAGTAGAGTGGATAAGGGAGAACCTGTGGATGTGTTATATCTGGACTTTCAGAAGGCTTTCAACAAGGTCCCACATAAGAGATTAGCATACAAACCTAAAGCACATGGTATTGGGGATTCAGTATTGATGTGGATAGAGAACTGGCTAGCAGACAGGAAGCAAATGAGTAGGAGTAAACGGGTCATTTTCAGAATGGCAGCCAGTGACTAGTGGGGTACCGCAAGGCTCAGTGCTGGGACCCCAGCTATTTACAATATATATTAATGATCTGGATGAGGGAATTGAATGCAACATCTCCAAGTTTGCGGATGACACAAAGCTGGGGGGCAGTGTTAGCTGTGAGGAGGATGCTAGGAGGCTGCAAGGTGACTTGGATAGGTTGGGTGAGTGGGCAAATGCTTGGCAGATGCAGTATAATGTGGATAAATGTGAGGTTATCCACTTTGGCGGCAAAAACAGGAGGGTAGATTATTATCTGAATGGTGGCCGATTAGGAAAAGGGGAGATGCAACGAGACCTGGGTGTCATGGTACACCAATCATTGAAAGTAGGCATGCAGCTGCAGCAGGCTGTGAAGAAAGTGAATGGTATGTTGGCATTCATAGCAAAAGGATTTGAGTACAAGAGCAGGGAGGTTCTACTGCAGTTGTACAGGGTCTTGGTGAGGCCACACCTGGAGTATTGCGTACAGTTTTGGTCTCCTAATCTGAGGAAAGACATTCTTGCCATAGAGGGAGTACAGAGAAGGTTCACCAGACTGATTCCTGGGATGGCAGGACTTCCATATGAAGAAAGACTGGATAGACTTGGCTTTTACTCGCTGGAATGTAGGAGATTGAGGGGGGATCTTATAGAAGCTAACAAAATTCTTAAGGGGTTAGACAGGCTAGATGCAGGAAGATTGTTCCCGATGTTGGGGAAGTCCAGAACAAGGGGTCACAGTTTAAGGATAAGGGGGAAGTCTTTTAAGACTGAGATGAGAAGATCTTTTTTTACACAGAGAGTGGTGAGTCTGTGGAATTCTCTGCCACAGAAGGTAGTTGAGGCCAGTTCATTGGCTATATTTAAGAGGGAGTTAGATGTGACCCTTGTGGCTAAAGGGATCAGGGGGTATGGAGAGAAGGGAGGTACAGGATACTGAGTTGGATGATCAGCCATGATCATATTGAATGGCAGTGCAGGCTCGAAGGGCCGAATGGCCTACTCCTGCACCTATTTCTATGATTCTATGATTCTATGATTACACCCGTACTAATCAAGAATATATCTATCTCTGGAGGCCAAGTCAATGGATATTTTTAAGGCAAAGATAGATAGGTTCTTGAATAGGTTGGGCGTCAGGGGTTATGGGGAGAAGGCAAGACAATTGGTTTGAGAGGGAGAGATAGATCATTGAATGGTGCAGTAGACTTGATGGGCCAAATGGCTTAATTCTGCTCCAATCACATGAATTTATGAACATAAATTTATTTTTTTCAGAGAGCTGTGATGAACGCCACACATCTCCATTGCATTATACTCCTCACCTTAGGGCTCTGCCCATTAGTCTCTATTTAGATAGGTACATGGAAAAGACATGTTTAGAGGGATATGGGCCAAATGCAGGTAGGTGTAGATGGGACATGTTAGCCGGTGTGGCAAGTCGAACAGAAGGGCTCGTTTCCATGCTGTAATGACTATGATTCCATGACTCTTTGACATTTCCACCCTGGGGAAAAAGGGTCTACCCTATCTATGCCTCTCATCATTTTATACACTTCCATCAGCCTCTGACGCTCCAGTGCAAACAATCCAAGTTTTACACAGAGGGTGGTTAGTGATTGGAGCATGCTGCCTGGGATGGTGAATGAGGCAGATACGATAGTGGCATTTAAGAGACTTTTGGTTAGGCGTATGGAAATGCAGGGAATGGAGGGATATGGATTATATGCAGGCAGATAAATATGGGTCAGCATCATGTTCGACACAGACATTGTGGGCTGAAGGGCCTGCTTTTGTGCTGTACTGTTCTATGTTTTATGTTCTATGATTGCCCAACCTCTCATTATAGCGTTGTAATCTTCACAATTAAATTTACACTTGTTTCCACACCAGTAGAATCAATTGCAGATGCATATATTCTGTGCTTTAGTGCAGGATACCACCAATGTTTCTGGCCACCTTCAACCGGAATGTGCCTTCCTGCTTATTCCCCTCCTCCCACCCTACTTGCACTTGCACCTATTTCTCCCTTCTCCCTCCCCTTACCACCTACATTCCTTCCTCTAGCTTCACAATTCACAACTCCTCAATCCTTTTGTCTCGGACCTTTTGTCTTTTCATCTTCGGCCTTTGTCCAACCATCTGCATGTCAAGAAATCCTCCTTACCAGTGTTGGCCTATTACCCACCAGGCTTTCCACTCTTCCAGCTTTCCTTTCCACCAATCTGAAGAAGGGTCCCTACCTAAAATATCTATGTTTTCTTGAGAAGCTACTTGACCTGCTGAGCTACTCCAGCACACTTTGTCTCCTTTGGTAAACCAGCACCTGCAGTTCCTTGTTTCTACAGACTCTGTACCTGTCTGATTTACATCTTGGTACACTTCCTCCATCACACTTAAAAGAAGTTAATTGGAAAAACTATTATCATTTAAACAAATACAACTAAAATACAATTTGGGAAACAATCAGTATTTTAAATATTTCCAAATCTGTGACTATCTGAAAAAATACGCACAAGATTATCACAATATGCCTCCAGACTTACTGGAAGAAGTAAAGAATACAAAGGCAGAATCAGCAAACCTAATATCATATATATATATATATATATATATAATATTATTCTAAATGCAGAAATACCAACAACAGATGGTATCAGGAGAGACTGGGAAAAAGAATTAAGTATATAAACATTCCCAAAGAAAGGTGGGAGGAATATTTATTAAATGTGCATAAATGTTCAATTAATGTAAGACACACCTTAATACAATTTAAAATCTTACACAGATTATACTATTCAAAAACTAAAATAAGTAAACTTTTTCCCAACGTCTCACCTATATGTGATAAATGTCAATGTCAAGAAGCTAATATAGCACACTCATTTGTCTTTTGTACAAAAATTCAAACATTTTGGACTGAAAGTTTTGAAATTTTCACAAAAATATTTAAAATAAAACTGACCCCGGAAGCAGACTGGGTAATCTTCGGGATATCGAAAGATTGCCCTGAATTAAATGTGCTTCAAAAGACTCTATTTGAATATGGCTTAATAACTGGAAAAAAGCTAATCTTAAAATTCTGGAAAAATTCTCTGGTACCCACAGTCAATATGTGGATTTCATCTATGTTCAAAACAATACACTTGGAAGATATGAGACTCTGACTAGCAGGAAAATCAGACTGTTTCTATAAGACGTGGTCTGCATTTATAAATCTATTACAAGGATAAGGTGCAAGAATACCTCAAAAAAGTACCGGTGTCGGGTCTTGGTAAAGGGGGAAGAAAAATTGTCGAGTTGGTAGATTCCTTTTGCGAGATGTTTATAATAAAGTAACTGGCTTTTCTTTTTTCTTCTCTATCTTTTCTACTATCTATGCTGCTATTTTTTTCTCTATTCTCTCTTTTCTAAAGCCTTAAAATTAAAAAAAAAAATAAGGGGTACAATGACTGTAATACAATACAAGGGATGTACACTGATGTAACTTACAGTACCGCTAATAAATAAAGATATATATATTTTTTTTAATTTAAAAATAATAATTTTAAAAAAATGTAAAAAAATTTAAAAAGAAGTTAGGGGCGGCACGGTGGCGCAGTGGTAGAGTTGCTGCCTTAAGGGCCTGTCCCACTGTACGAGGTAATTCAAGAGCTCTTCCGAGTTTAAAAAAAAATCAAACTCGTGGTAAGCACGTAGAATGTACGTAGCGGATATGTCGGAGCTTGGAACGTCTCTTAGCGGCTCATAATGCTAACGGCAGGTACTTGGGAAACGTGTTAAGCTCGTGAAGACTCGTGAAGATTTTTCAACATGTTAAAAAATATTCACGGAGGCAAATTAATATTTTTCAACATGTTGAAAAATGTCCACGAGAACCCCGAGTACCTACGAGCGGCAATAACCGTAATTCTCCGAGTTCGAATCATGGGAAACTCGGGAGAACTCTTGAATTGTTCCCGATGTTGGGGAAGTCCAGGACAAGGGGTCACAGCTTAAGGATAAGGGGGAAATCCTTTAAGACCGAGATGAGAAAGACTTTTTTCACACAGAGAGTGGTGAGTCTCTGGAACTCTCTGCCACAGAGGGTAGTTGAGGCCAGTTCATTGGCTATATTTAAGAGTGAGTTGGATGTGGCCCTTGTGGCTAAGGGGATCAGAGGGTATGGAGAGAAGGCAGGTACGGGATACTGAGTTGGATGATCAGCCATGATCATATTGAATGGCGGTGCAGGCTCGAAGGGCTGAATGGCCTACTCCTGCACCTAATTTCTATGTTTCTATGTTTCTATGTTTCTATTACCTCGTACAGTGGGACAGCCCCTTTTCAGTGCCAGAGACCCGGGATTGATCCTGACTGCGCCAGAGACCCGGGATTGATCCTGACTGCGAGCACTGTCTGTACGGAGTTTGTTCATTCTCCCCGTGACCACGTGGGTTTTCCCTGGGTGCACCGGTTTCCTGTACGGGGAAGTGTATGGGGATTGCTGGTCGGCGAGGAGTCGATGGGCCAAAGGGCCTGTTTCCTCGCTGTATCTTTAAACTAAACTTAAACTGAACTAAACTAATAATCTAAAAGTACCAAGTGAGATTAGTTTCTTTAAATTCCCTAGAATGTGTGAATCTGTTAATTATTAATATGGCAAATTAATATTCTGAAGAAGGGTCTCAACCCGAAACATCACTCATTCATTCTCTCCAGAGATGCTGCCTGTCCTGCTGAGTTACTCCAGCATTTTGTGCATAACTACGGGGAAATGGGGCCAGCCTGTTATGCCATTTGGCTGGTATGGACAAGGAGGGCCAAAGGGCCTGTTTCCATGCCGTCGAGCTCTATAACTCCATGAGAGGTTCTATTAGCCTGGAAAATACTACTTGTAAATTCTATAATTGGATAAGAGAGGGAGAAAAATGTGCAGGCCAAATTCAATAAATAGGAAGAGAGGGAGGAAAGAATAATTAGAAGTCTAAAAAGTGCAGGAGCAATTAGCTTGACATCAGTCACAGAAATGTTGTAGAAGCAGGGGATTATTATTGTATTGGCAGGCAGCCGGTAGAAAAATCGAGGTAATTAGGCAAAGTCAAACATTGTTTTGTAACACATGTTTGACCAAATTTATCCTTTGAAGAATGATGGATCGTGATAAAAAGCCAACACTTCTAAAATAGTTAATTAAACGTTAATGTAAACTAACGGATTCATTAAAGCTCACAGACCTTTTTCGCGAATCTCCGGTTTTGATGTCGTTGAAGTTTTTGAAGGCTGGACCGAAATTATCCTGGTTCCCTACTTGTGTCCAGTCGTTACGATGGGGAGTTATTCCGTGAGAAGGCCGCCTCAACTCCCCCATGCGCGCTGTGAAAAGTCTGATATAATCTTCAAAGCAGCGGTGTGAAACTGTCCACAATTAGATAACAGTTTCACGAAACTGCACTATTTTACAGTGCTCGTAATAAGATTAGTGAGCGAGATGACTAGATCACATAGCAGATGATCATTAAGTTTACGAGGGTAGGAGCGGAGGGCACGTAATCCCTCATCGTAACTCCTCATAAAATAACGATCAAACTTCAAACTGGTAAGTTCTCGTTTAATCTTACTATTTTACTTTGGAGTCACGTGAGTGACTACGTGAAGACTTTGAAGGTCTGTGATTTCATGCCGTGGAAAAATGAGTCCACACAATCATGACTGCATCAGTTGACCATAGATGAGGGAAACGTCATAATGTATACATTCATGACATAGGTTTAAAAACATGCTGATGCTGATAAAGATCAAACAATAATAACAGTAACCCCTCTCAACCGAGGGGAACTATAAATTGAACCTAAATAGTTGGCAAATACCCCTGGTCTGGCAATGGGTTAAAATAAATGTTGGATACCTCGTTTGTTAGACCATCCTGCAGTAGACAAGATGTGGTCCAGAGGACCGCACATAACCCTTGCTGCTGGTGTTGTAGCAGCCCTGGTGGAGTGAGATTAGAAATCAGGATCCACTCTGAGTATAAGCCGTAAAAACCTCGCATAACCACCTGGAGATGGTCTGAACTAGTATCAGAGCCTCTAAGGCTCTAGATGAACTTAACGTAACGAGATAAACGTGTGACCACATGTAACCGAAGGTGCATGGAGTATGTAAACATGAATTATGATATTGGAGGTGTAATGATCCTGTCCTTTCGCAATTTATGTAATGACTGGACCCGTGTGCTGAGGGCAGCGCCAGGGAATAACCTACGTTAACACGATGTCAGTATCCGATACTTCCGTGTACTTGGGTCTGGAAGAACTTGTGTTAATGATATCCTAATTACTGGAAACCAGTGGGTGAAACCTGAGAGAGCGGGTCCCACTAGCTGCAGCAACTATGAGGAGAAGCACGTTGGGTACAGTTAATGGGACTATAACTTAATTTGTTAAAGACCCATAGAAAAGAACTCTAAGATGTCAGTGTCCGTGCCATACTATATGTAACATAACATTTAACAGAAAAAAACACTTCCCATCTCCAGAAGAGGCAAAGTACTGCTTTTTTGTTGCTATCCCTGCACTCTGCAGTGATACACACATGGATCAGTCTGACACCCCGAGCCGCAGGAGCGGTCTTCTCAGATTCTGTAAAGCAATGAATTGATTAATCATGTAGAGGCTGGTTTCCACCCGAATCCCAGGCTGAACCAGCAAAGTTTTAGTGTTTGTCGAACCCCCCATATAAGGTTCTATATTATTCCCAACATTTGCGGGAAACCATGACTGTATAGGCCAGTCAGACAGTCCGAGAAACCTGAATGCGGGATCTTGCTGAATATTGCAAGCCCTGACTGATGAGGCAAAAACGCAGAACCACTCCTCATTCTGTGTAGCATGGACCATCCTCCCCTGTGTAGCGAGAATGAGCCTGCATGCAAACATAGCGATAGTGGGTGCCACCGAGCCATAGATGCTAAAATGCTTCACGATCCAACATCCATACTGTGTTGTCATTGATTTTACGTGATGAATACACCTGCGCCAAAAAAGGTTGGGTAAATTATGACAGGATACTTTGACTTTATTGCATCCATGTGACTAACATATGCCACCACCACAGTGTATCAACTTGGAACTAAGCACGCAGGTTTTGCATATTCGCACAATAACCCTTTAACCCATATTATACACCTAGTGTCTATAGGTAGTTGATACCAATAACTGAAGAATTGGTGATTCATGCCAATTCCATCCGCCTTCGTGATGGCATTCGTGATTGTCCATCTTAGTTTAGCACGTGTAAGTGATATAACTGAAGATAATATGACCAAACTACTGGAGCAATACGAAATGTAGTTCAACTACCATTGTGACTATGGTAGCTTCAGCATATTAATAATAGCATAGGTCTGTTAACAATGACCTATATGGCACTTGAGAGGTTAATACTTGCACATTGAAAGTTCTAATGATGCAAGACCCAATTGCAGAGTTGAAACACAGCTGCTATAGCCAATTACTCTTAATAACTAGAAGACTGCTTGATAACAAGGTTGTTACAGGCTTCAATTGATTCCAATCTGTTGCCCCAGGGCAGAATCACAGGTAATTAATAGTTAAAGGTAAACCCGATAAACAACAACTTCCAGTTGGTATCAACTTAAATTAGACCGGATGGCCGAAACAGTTGATTTAAGCAAAACACAGCGTAAGAAATATCCTCCAGACCAAATTGAAATGTCTCTGGTGACCTCCTGTGAATGTGTCCTAAACAGTATGCATCTATGAAACCGATGCATGCCATAAAGATCCTAAGGAAATAAGTAATTAGACAGTAGAGAAATTCCATATACTGAAAGCTATGTTGCACATGGGAGTAAACGAAATATGAACCGGCATCTCTCCATCTTTCACAAGGAACTATAATTCCGTGCCTGCCTTGAATGCAGCTCTGACCATACTACTGGCCTTCCTTAAAGCTGCTCCGGCATTCTGAGTCTGCCTCGAGAGAGAACTCTAGCCATATTATCGACTCTGGCCCCAATTCCAAGCCATGCTTGGTACCCTTGTATAATGTGTAATAATCGCCCATCACATGTTAACATTTTCATTTGTACCAAACAAGTGTAAATATTACGAACTTGTAAATGGTCCACTTACCCCATGTTTCGAACGAACCAGACCCACCTACCTCCATGGCTACTGGTGGTCTTATGGTAAGCCCAAAGGCCTGTGATGTGGGTTCCATTCCCATCCTTGATTTCCTTCCTGAGACCAGCTTGGCCCAGTTTTCAAGCGTCCATCAACTTCAGCGAACTGCTACTGCCGTTGAGGCGTGGGGTGCGACATGATGGTTTCATTTGATCGCTCTGTGCACTGCCTGCACTTGTAGCATCAGGGAACCAGCCCTTGCCGGGTTTTTTGCCTCATCCCTTGCGAGTATGTCCTCGCACTCCCCCTCCACCGGGAGGGGGACTCGTAGACAGCCTTGAGAGGTGCTGCTGCAGGCCCCTGAGGATTTCTGCACTGACATGGCCCCTCGGACCTATATCAGAATATGAGTCTGGGCCAGAGCGAAACTGACCCCTGGTGCTCCCCTCCTCAGAGAGGGAGACACTGTGCAGCCCTAACAGGTGCCGCTGCCTGCGGGTTTTTCATAATACCTCAGATAGCTCTATTCTGGAGCATATCTCTCTGGAGCAACCTCCATTAGGTGCCTTTTTCCAGGTGGGTTTCAGACGCTACCCATAAAAGGAGGGGGGAACATCCTGGCCCGACTCAACCGAGTCCAAGACCTGACCGGCTTCCTTGTGGTTTAACCCCTTTTCCTGGGGAACCATACAAGTTCCTGGGGTTGCTGACCCCATAGTTAGTGACTGGGTCTCGAGACCAGCTTACTGCCAGTTTTCCCCTTATTTAGGAAGACCTAAACGGTCTGGGAGCTGCTGACCCCATTGTTAGCGACTGCAGTAGCATGACCAGCTTACTGCCAGTCTGACCGCTTTCTCTAGGAAGTCCTAAGCAGTCTGGGGGTTGCTGACCCCAATGTCCGAGACTGGGATAGCTAGACTGGCTTGCTACCAGATTAACCCCTTTTCCTGGGGAACCATAATGGTGTAAGGGCTGCAGACCCCATTGTGAATGGCTGCGGTTGCAAGTCCGGCTAACTGCCAGTCTAACCCCTTCTCTGGGGGAACCATTGTAATGTGGGAGCTGCAGACCCCATAATGAATGGCTGGGGTTGCAAGACCGGCTGACTGCCAGTCGAACCCCAACTCTGGGGGAACCATGCGATGTGGGAGCTGCTAACCCAATTTAACAGTGACTGGGGTAGGAAGACCGGCTAACTGCCAGTCTAACCCCGTTCTCTGGGGGACCATAGCAGTCTGGGAAACCCTACCTTTCTGGGAGCCGCGCGCCCACCAGTCAGTCCCTGCGCAATGCGTCAGACGTAATGATGCGCATGCATGGGGACGGCCTTCTTCACGTAGTCACTCACATGACTCCGAAGTAAAATTAGATTTCCAGGAGGTATTCTTTAAAGGTTGTTTCAGAAAATAAAAGTTCATGGTGTAGGAGGAAACATTTGGTGTAGACAGCAGAACGGCTGGCAGCCGAGAATCAGTGTCATTTTATAGTTTAGTTATTTTCATATTGTCACGTATACCGGGGTACAGTGAGAAGCTGTTTGTTGCGTGCTAACTAGTCAATGAAAAGACTGTACGATCAAGCTGTCCACAGTGTACCATTACAGCATAGAGTGCAGGATAAAGTCCAATAAAGTCTGATTAAAGATAGTTCAAAGATCTCCAATGAGGTAGATGGGAGGTAAAGACCCCATTCTAACTGGTGAGAGAACGGAACAGTTGATGATAACAGCTGGGAAGAAATTATGCCTGAATGTGTTTTCAAACTTCTGTACCCCTTCCCCGATGGGAGAGAGGAGAAGAGGGAGTGATCGGGGTGAGACAAGTCCTTGATTATGATGGTTGCCTTGCTGGGCAAGTATAGATGGAATCCACGAAAGGGAGGTTGGCTTGCGTGATGGTCTGGACTTTGTCCACAACTCTCTGCAATTTCACACTCCAAAGACGTACAGGTTTTGCAGGTTAATTGGCTTTGGTAAAAATTGTAAATTGTCCCTAATGTGTAGAATAGTGTTAGTGTTACAGGGTGATCGCTGGTCAGCGCAGGCCACTGTTTCCGCGTTGTAACTCTAAAGTCTAAAATCTAAAATGGGAGTGAATATAATGCAATGGGGATATCAGATATTTGCAAAACACCCTGTGTGCAGCTTACAGGAGTTTTATGTGGAGCAGTTTAAATTAGGTACTACTTCATAATGAAGTCCACTCCATTCTATATCCAGAGGGATGTGGCAGGTTCACCATTGCTTTAACTTCAAAGGCTACAGATTAGAAACAGGTTCTCCACAGATAAAGTCACCTCATCAGAGATTTTAGAAATGATTATCTAATCGGCCAGTTATTAAATCAGCAAGAAGCAAGCTGTCATCTTTCTATTTAATTTCCTGCAGTCTTTTGAACTCTGTGTATATTTCATTGATGCTTTTGCTTGGAGATGTTGTCAGAATTGAAATTAGGACTGTAAAAATGTTTTCCTATTTAACAAATGAGAATTCTGTAACTGAGCAATAAAGAACAGGAAATTATTTTTTTCAAGGACTTAATTTTTGGAGTTACCTATGTTGAGCAAGGCTTAATTCTATGAGCTGTGAAATTAGCCGTACTCTAAAACCTTTGAACACTGTCATCGTAGCATATATAAAAATTAAGCTTATTTTAACCTTTCTTTTGGGAGCAAGAACACATTCCTCCAACCTCATCTACTGTATTCACTGTTCCAGGTGTGGATTCCTGTATATTGGCGAGACCAAGCGCAGGCTCGGTGGTTGTTTTGCTGCACACCTCCGCTCAGTCCGCCTTAACCTACCAGATCTCCTGGTTGCTCGGCACTTTATATCCCCCTCCCATTCCCAATCTGACCTTTCTGTCCTGGGTCTCCTCCATTGTCAGAGTGAGGCCCAGCGCAAATAGGAGGAACGGCACCTCATATTCCAATTGGGCAGCTTACATGCCAGCGGTATGAACATTCACATCTAACTTCAAGTAGCCCTTGCTTTCCCTCCTTCTCCATCCCCTCCCCCTTCCCAGTTCTTCCACCATTCTTATTATCTCCGACTACAGTTTATCTCTGTACCGTCCTCTCCCCTGACATCAGCCTGAAGAAGGGTCTCAGCCCGGAATGTCACCCATTCCTTCTCTCTGGAGATACTGCCTGTCCCGCTGAGTTACTCCAGCATTTTGTGTCTATCTTTGAATCTCACTCTTGTCTTTCTGTGGGGGATACATGTTACCTTTCCATTATCAGTCTGCTTTCTCTGGTTCCAATCAGCTTGGTATAATAGTTCAATCGATTGGTTTGAACTTAATGACACAACTTTATTGTCCTTTTTCGTCCTCTGAAAAGATTTGCGAGCTTGACTGCAACTAGGTTAAAAAACAGGACCAGTTAAATTAAACAGTGATTTCCCCATTAACTTGCCATAGAGTCACAAAGTTTTACACCATAGAAACAGGCCCTTCGGCCCAACTTGCCCACACTGGCCAACATGTCCCATGTACACTAGTCCCACCTGCCTGTCCATATCCCTCCAAACCTGTCCTATCCATGTAAATTTCTAAATGTTTCAATAATATCTAATATCAATAATCTCTAAAATCACTTCTGTCTTGCCTTGAGGACATTAAGTCCTGGATGGCCTTAAACTTTCTGGGACTTAATGAAGGGAAGAAAGAGGTGATTTTGTTTGGACCCAATGGCTGCCGTGATCCTCCCTTTGTTGATTTGGGCCCATTGGCATTGTCCGTAAGGCCAACCGTTTTGAACCTGGTTTTAGGATGGACGGTGATTTTAAACTAGATAAACAAATAGGCGCGGTGGTTAAGTCCAGCTTCTTTCACCTAAGGAAGCTGGCAAAGGTGAAGCCCATTCTCGAGCGGCAGCATTTTGAAACAGTAATTCATGCCTTTATTACATCTAGGCTGGATTATTGCAACGCACTCTACTCTGGAGTCGCAAGAGCTTCATTGGCTCGTCTCCAGCTTGTCCAAATGCCACCGCTCGCCTTTTGACCGGAGCTCGAAAGAGGGAGCACATTACGCCAATTTTGGCCTCCCTTCACTGGCTCCCAGTGCATTTTCGAGTTCACTTCAAAATTCTTTTGTTTGTTTTTAAATCGCTGAATGGGCTCGCCCCGTCTTATCTCTCTGAGCTGCTCCACCTATATGCTCCTGCCCGGTGCCTCAGGTCAGCTGATCAGCTGCTCCTTGAGGTACCAAGGTCTAAGCGGAGGCTCAGAGGGGATAGAGCCTTTTCTGTTGCTGCTCCGGCACTCTGGAACACCTTGCCGCTGCACATCAGACCGGCCCCCTCACTGTCCATCTTCAAATCCTCCCTCAAGACTCATTTTTATTCCTTGGCTTTCGACACTGGCTGAGGCTTTGCTCCTGTTCTTAGTGCTTTTAATGTCTTTTAACTTTTAGAGTGTTGTTTTTTTTATAGTCCTTCGTCTTACGGTTTTTAATGGTTTGTAATGCCTTGTCCATGAGTTCACATGTACAGCACTTTGTGGCAACTGTAGTTGTTTAAAGCGCTTTATAAATAAAGTTATTATTATTATTATTATTAATATTTGAAGATTTATGAGGATGTTGCTAGGACTAGAGGGTCTGAGCTATAGTGAGAGATTGAGTCGGATGGGACTCTATTCCTTCGAGTGCAGGAATATGAGGGGTGATCTTATTAAGCTGTATCAAATCATAAGAGGAATAGATTGGGTAGATGCACAGAGTCTCTTCCCCAGAGTAGATGAGTCAAGGATCAGAGGACGTAGGTTTAAAGCGAAGGGGAAATTATTTAATAGGAATCTGAGGGGTAACTTTTTCACACAAAGGGTGACTGGATGAGAGCATTGCTCCGGGAAAGAAAGAAGGAGGTTGCTGGGCTCTGAGAATTTTTTTCATCTTTGTTACCTAGAGTGATCTACCAGAAGGATAATTAATACCATTCCTTCATTAAACAAAGGAGAGTAGGAACAGGTAATTACAGGCTGGTGAGCCTTACATCAATGGTAGGGAGTTAGGAAGGCAAAGGTTGATTTAGAATAGCTAAACTAAACTAACCTAAATTAATATGTAGGAAGGAACTTCAGATGCTGATTTACACAAAAGATAGACACAAAATGCTGAAGTAATCAGGCAGCATTTCTGGAGAGAAGGAATGCGTGATGTTTCAGATCGAGACTCTTCTTCAACCTTGAACCGAAACATCACCCATTCCTTCTCTCCAGAGATGCTGCCTTCAGCCCGTAACCCCTAACACCCACACTGGTTGTCGTCGAGATGGTGGGTCGAAGAGCCTGTTTCCACGCTGTATAGATAAAGCCTAAATTCCATAGAGATGTGTCCAAACCTAGTTGAGGCAGATTTTTCAAAAAGTCTAAAAGGGGAAGAAAGATTTGATAAAATAAGAGACTTTGGGATTAAAAATAACCAGTGACTTTGACTCCACAGAATTCTGTAGTAAAGAATTCCACAGGGTCACCACCTCAAACTGAAGAAATTTCTCCTTGTCTCCTTCCTAAAATAATACCCATTAATTCTGGGGATCTCCCACTAGTGGAAAGATCCACTTCGCATCCACTCTATCCAAGCCTTTCATTATTCTGTACATTTCAATGAGGTCCCTCCTCATTCTTCTAATCACCAGCGAGTCCAGGCCCAGTCAAACGGTCATGATTCCTGGGATCATTGTTGTAAACCTCCTCTGGACCCTCTCCAGAGCTAGAACATCCTTCCTCAGATACGGGGCCTAAAATTGCTCACTGGTGTTAATGTGCGGGGATTGCTGGTCGGTGCAGGCTTGGGGGACTGAAGGGCCAGTTTCCGTGCTGTATCTCTAAACTAAACTAAACTAAAGTAAAACTATGTTCTCTTTACATTAATATAGTTGGAGTTTGCATCCAGTTCAGTAAATTATTACCATTCATAAATACAGTCCCAGATTAAGTACAAAGTGTATAGAAACAGCCACTGGGGATTTGTGATTTGATTGTTGATAAATTATATCAATTGTTTTGTGTACCCACTGGTACATTCCTTGCCCTCTCACGCACCTCTTGTTTTTGTTTTAGGTTCAGTTGAATTGTCCAACACCCTTTGAATCACTATAATTATGAAAGTGTAATTTCACTTGAGGAATAATTGCCAATTCAGTTTTGACCCCATCTTAACTCTTATGCCGTTCCTCTCTTTTCCACATGTTTTGTTTACCAGTTAATTGAGTCTGATATATTTGGCAGATATACTCATGTGAGTAGGCGGTGTGGTTTACTGTTGCCAGTTCAGAGGTAGTTTGAAGTCCGGATTTGGGATATGGAAACAAGGATACCATATTAATAAAATTGCCTTCCCAAAGCCGCATGAAATTGGGTTCTGAGGGAACCAGATTGCCTGAGGGTTAGGTTTAAGTTTAGATTTATTATTACTGTCAAGCGTACCTAGATACAGTGAATACTTTCCTTTACATGCTATCCAATCAGATCAGATAATATTGTACATAAATACAAGCAAGCCAAACACGTGTGATAGATAGAGCAAAAGGGAACAGTTGCTGCATGGTGGCACAACGGTAGAGTTGCTGTCTTTCAGCGCCAGAGACCCGGGTTCGATCCTGACTACGGGTGCTGTCTGTACAGATTTTGTACCTTCTCCCTGTAACCTGTGTGGGTTTTCTCCGAGAGCACCAGTTCCTCCCACACTCCAAATTTTTAGGGGAATGATCCCACGAATGAGTGGGTTAACATTTGATCAGCGTTTGATGGTACTGGGCCTTTACTCGCTGGAGTTTAGAAGGATGAGGGGGAATCTCATTGAAACAAACAGTGAAATGTTTGTAGGCTAATTGGCTTGGTAAAATTATAAATTGTCCCGAGTGTGTGAAGGATAGTGTTTGTGTATGGCGATCAGGATTGAGTAGGTTAACCAGGATTGAGTAGGTTAACCTATGATGAGCGGTTGACGTCACTGGGCCTGTACTCGCTGGAGTTTCGAAGAACGAGGAGCCACAGTTTAAGGATAAATGGTAAGGCATTTAGAACAGAGATGAGGAAACACAGAGAGTTGGGAGTCTGTATAATTCTCTGCCTCAGAGGGCGATCGAGGCCGTTTCCCTGGATACTTACAAGAGAGAGCTTGATAGGGCTCTTAAAGATCGCAGAGTCAGGGGATATGAGGAGATGGCAGGAACGGGGTACTGATTGTGGATGAGCAGCCATGACCACTTTGAATGGCGGTGCTGGCTCAAAGGGACGAATGGCCTACTCCTGCACCTATTGTCTATAATGAGGAGGGACCTCATTGAAACATACAGAATAGTGAAAGGTTTGGATAGAGTGGCAAGGATGTTTCCACTAGTGGGAGAGTCTAGGACCAAAGGTCATGGCCTCAGAATTAAAGGACGTTCTTTCAGGAAGGAGATGAGGAGAAATTTATAGTGTGAATCTGTGGAATTCATTGCCACAGAAGGCTATGGAGGCCGTCAATTGATATTTTTAAAGCAGAGACAGATACATTGTTGATTAGTACAGGTGTCAGAGGTTAAGTGGTGAAAGCAGGAGAATGGGGTTGAGAGGGAGATATAGATCAGCCATGATTGAATGGCAGAGCAGACCTGATGGGCCGAATGGCATAATTCTGCTCCAATCGCTTATTAACATGAACTGATGAACAAAGACATAGGTTAATTTGCTTTGGTAAATTGTAACTTATCCCTAGTGCACAGGATAGTGCTAGTGTACAGGGATGGCTGGTTGGCGCAGACTCAGTGCGCCGAAGGGTTGTTTCTATGCTTTATCTCTAAAGACGGAGTACAGAATATAGTTCTTAGGATTGTAGCACATCATTTCTCTCACACATTGTTCAAAATCCACAATGAAGTAGAGGAGAATTGACCTGTGCCTTATGGAAGGACCTTTCACTAGCCTGATAACAGAGGGGAGGACATTGTTCCTGAGTCTGGTCTTCTGCCCAACGGGAGCTTGGGGTAGAAAAGGTCCGTGATTAGGAAGGAACTGCAGGTGCTTAACAAAAGATAGACACAAAATGCTGGAGTAACTCAGCGGGCCTGGCAGCATCTCTAGAGAAAAGGATTAGGTGGCGTTTCGAGTCAGAGCCCTTCAGGATAATGATTATTGTCCCAGGGCAGAATGAAGTGTAGATGGAGTCAATGTAGATGGGGGGCCTGGTCTGTGTGATGGACTGAGTTACATCCACAAATCTCTGCAGTTTACCTGTGTATGTAAATCTTCAATGTGAGTTCAGATGACAAGATTGAAAGATTCTCATTATTTTATCTCCAGACCACAAATCCAAGAATTAATCGACGGAGAAACTGATCCATTAGTGCCTGCTTTTTTTTTAATGCATGTATTATGCGTAAATCAGGTTGACTTGCGCTTGCGATCATTCCCTTCAGTAAATCATGTCCTTCAAGAAATGAGACTGGTTTCTTCTGCACACTATTTGCATCACCGTGTTTTTTGCTTATACAACATTATTATCCACCACACATGATTGTTCACACAATGCCCGCTCCTACTCTTACCTGAAAATGAAGAACGGAGGGGGACCTGGCGTGGGGCCACCAAGAACAAATGAGGGACCCTGCGTGGGGTCACCCAGAACAATGCATGGACCCAGCGTAGGGTCACCAAGAACAAAGGGGGGACCCAGTGGTGGGCCGCTGAGAATGAAGGGGGACCCAGCGAGGGGCCGCCTGTTGCCACGTGCGGCAGCAGTTCTGGTTCGCTGCTGCGAGCATGGTATAAAGCTGTTTGTTTAACTTTTTGTACCTTTTTCAGCGCTAGAAACGTGCCGACTCTCGTGTGCTGCCTCGGTGAGGTCTGCTGTATGATTCTACCGGGTCATACGCAAAACAAAGCATCTCACTGCACCTGGGTACAAGTGACAATAAAGTATCAATGAATCGTGTGGGGATGGAACTGCAGATGCTGGTTTGCACCGAAGGTAGACACAAACTGCTGGAGTAACTCAGCGGAATGTTTCGGGTCGAGACCATTTCTTCAGACTTCTTCTTCAGTCTGAAGTGGGGTCGCGACCCGAAACGTCACCCATTCCTTCTCTCCAGAGATGTTGCCTGGCCCACTGAGTTACTCCAGCATTTTGTGTCTATCTTAAGTATCATTGAATAATTGAATTGAAATGAATCATTGAATCATGCTGATCACGACAGGTGGGGCCTAAGGGGGAAAAGCAAAGTTGATATTTTAGTTTAATAATCTTTCATCGGAGTAGGAAAAGTTGGAAATTAAGCAGAGTTTAAGAGCAGAGAAGTGGGAAAGGTGGATTCAACAAAGGGAACGTCTGTTCTAAGGCGGATGCCAGGAAAGAATGAGTGACATATTAGGTGGTAGTTCCAACTGAGGGAGGGTGGTGAAGGCTTGTTAAAAGTAATGACCTGCCTGGAAGAATTACAAGCTGAGGGAGGTGACTGAGGAGAAAGACAAATACAGTGCTGGCACAAAGTAGGTGCTGACATTTGAAAATAAAAGAGGATATTGAAGATAGCTGGCAGGTCAGAGGCATTTCACGGAAAGAAAACGTGCTGATTTATCCACCTTTCCCCATCTACAGATGTTGTCTGACCTGCGGGATATTTTGGATATGTAAGAAGGAACTGCAGATGCAGGTTTACACTGAAGATAGACACAAAATGCAGGAGTAACTCAGCGGGACAGGCAACATCACTGGATAGAAGGAATGGGTGACATTTTGGGTTGAGACCCTTCTTCAGACTCTGAAGATCTCAAAAAAGGGTTTCGACCAGAAACGTCAACCATTCCTTCTCTCCAGAGATGCGGCCTGTCCCGTAGAGTCACTCCAGCATTTTGTGCGAAAGATTTCTATCTTCTGTGTGAACACATAGGTTAATTGGCCACTTTTAATTTCCCCTCTAGTCTATACACTGGCTATCTCCCATTTGTACACTGTCCTGATACAGAGTCCAGGATGCCTAAACTGCCCACCCCTTTGGCTCTGCAGATGCTGCCTGATCCACTGAGCCTTTCTGTCAGCTTGTTTGTTTTTTGCTCCAGATTCTTTCATCTGCAGTCTGTTGTGTCTGCACTTTGCCCTTAATGGAAGGTAGAATTAGGCTAATCCATGGTGATTTGAATTCACCTGTTATGCATCAGAGCTATCTCCTAGACTGTAGAAAGGAACTGCAGATGCTGGTTCATCCCGAAGATAGAAGCGTCTGATGAAGGGTCCCGACCCGAAACGTCACGCATCCTTTTTTGTCCAGAAGGATATAGTTGCGATCTCCCAACCTACCTCATTTCATCACCTACATTTCCTCTGTAACTTAGTGCTACAACACTGTAACGGTATACTCTGCCATCTGGTTTTTGTCTCTTTGCGCTATCTGTTGTACTTATGCGTAGGTATGTTACAATTCTTACCTTTAGCGGCGCTGCAGTTCTGCCACTCCCCGTGTGCGCGACTTTGGTGCCTTTCAGAGGGGGGCAGGTTTAAAATTCCATTTTTCTCCAGACAATTCAAATCGATCCATCTCAGGGAATTTCGTCGCTAAAGAGAAATCGCTCCGACATTTGTTTTATGAAGGTATTTTTAAACTACACTAGATCATTTATTAGCTAGAGTAATTTAAAAATCATCTTTTAAAGCCGTGAGCGCCAACAACGGGAAGGATTTTACGTAGGGGAGAAAGGTTATTTTTACATAAAAACGTGGTTCTTAGGAAGCATTTAATCAACTTTTCATGTAGCGAAATGGGGACAAAAAATATATACGAACCGGTAGTATTTTTCCTGCCGACTGTGGGTTAAATTCACTGCAAACCGCAACGTTCTAATCCACCGCGTTCCACTAAAACCCACTCGCAAGTTGATTTAAATGGCCATTAATTTACAGGAATTAAACACTAAATTCCTTCCATTTGGCCTATAAATTCCTGAAAATGAGATTTAAAAATTATGTTATATTGTGAATTATTGTGTGAATGTTATTTGGACACTTAAGCAATTTAGAAATGTTTATCTTTTCTTGAGAAATGGATAGATGTTTAGATCTAGTAATTGAATTTTGTAATTAGCTACAATTAGGTAACTAACTAATTATATGCTTTAATTTCAGGTCAACCAAGTAAGATTGTTTCATATTTGTTTCAGAATGCTTCAATCTATAATAACTGAAAATTTCATTGAGTTCTCTTAATTTTTAAGGAAGTTATGGGCTTTTGACTGTCCTAGATCACAGCTTTTGAGTTAAGTAAATGGAAAGGCAATGGGGAACAAGATGCTAATTTCCGAGTATGAAAATGGCCATAACCTTTTTAATACTGAAGATATGAAAGTGAATTAGGTGTCAAATTAAACATATTTTTGTGCTTTATCAGATGGGATAAATTGCAGGCTTGATTTTTAAAATCTCAAAATTTTGTAACATTGCTACTATGTGTGGCTCGATTGTACAATGTGATTTGACTGAATAGTGCACAAAGTTATTCACAAGTGACAATATCAAACCCATATCAAGAACACAAGATCTATTGTTCCACCTTGTATGGGATTTTCAAGGAAGGTTTGTATGTGCCACAACGTGGATGCAGCCTAGACCACCACACATGCCATTGACTCCCTTCCATTGACTCCATTTATACATCACACTGCCTCGGCAAGGCCAGCAGCATAATCAAGGACGAGTCACACCTGGCCACTCCCTCTTCTCTCCTCTCGCTTCGGGCAAAAGGTACAGTGTGAAAATGCACATTTCCAGATTCAGGGACAGTTTCTTCCCAGCTGTTATCAGGCAACTGAACCATCCTACCACAACTAGAGAGCAGTGCTGAACTAACTATCTAACTCATTGGTGACCCTTGGATTATCCTTCTTCAGACTTTACTGGCTTTACCTTGCATGAAATGTTGTTCCCTTATCATGTATCTACAGTGGCTTGCAAGAGTTTTCATACCCCTTGAACCTTTCCACATTTTGTCACGTTACAACCACAAACTTAAATGTATTTTATTGGGATTTTATGTGATAGATGATACATGGTACATGATACATGGTTTCCAAATGTTATTACAAATAAAAAACTGAAAAGTGTGGCGTGCAAAAGGATTCAGCCCCCCTGAGTCAATACTTTGTAGAACAACCTTTCGCTGCAATTACAGCTGCAAGTCTTTTGGGGTATGTCTCTACCAGCTTTGCACATCTATAGACTGAAATTTTTGCACATTCTTCTTTGCAAAATAGCTCAAGCTCAGTCAGATTGGATGGAGAGCGTCTGTGAACGGCAATTTTCAAGTCTTGCCAGAGATCTCAATTGGATTTAGGTCTGCTTTGACTGGGCCATTCTAACACATGAATATGCTTAAATCTAAACCATTCCATTGTAGCTCCGGCTGTATGTTTAGGGCCATTGTCCTGCTGGAAGGTGAACCAGTCTCAAATCTTTTGCAGACTCTAACAGGTTTTCTTCCAAGATTGCCCTGTATTTGGCTCCATCCATCTTCCCATCAACTCTGACCAGCTTCCCTGTCGCTGCTGAAGAAAAGCATCCCCACAGCATGATGCTGCCACCACCATGTTTCACAGTGGGGATGGTGTGTTAGTGTTAGTTTTCCGCCACACATAGCGTTTTGCATTTAGGCCAAAAACTTCAGTTTTGTTCTCATCATACCAGAGCACCTTCCTCCACATGTTTGCTGTGTCCCCCACATGGATTGTGGCAAACTGCAAACGGGACTTCTTATGGCTTTGTTTCAACAATGGCTTTCCTCTTGCCACTCTTCCATAAAGGCCCGATTTGTGGAGTACACGACTAATAGTTGTCCTAAGGACAGATTCTCCACCTGAGCTGTGGATCTCTGCAGCTCCTCCAGAGTTACCATGGGCCTCTTGGCTGCTTCTCTGATCAATGCTCTCCTTGCCCGGCCTGTCAGTTTAGGTGGACAGCCATGTCTTGGTAGGTTTGCAGTTGTGCCATACTCTTTCCTTTTTCGGATGATGGATTGAACAGTGCTCCGTGAGATGTTCAAAGCTTGGGATATTTTTTTATAACCTAACCCTGCTTTAAACTTCTCCACAACTTTATCCCTCACCTGTCTGGTATGTTCCTTGGGCTTCATGATGCTGCTTATTCACTAATGTTCTCTAACAAACCTCTGAGGCCTTCACAGAACAGCTGTATTTATACTGAGATTAGATTACACACAAGTGTAATTTACTAATTAGGTGACTTCTGTAGGCAATTGGTTGCACTGGATTTTATTTAGGGGTATCGGAGTAAAGGGGGCTGAATACTTTTGCATGCCACACTTTTCAGTTTTTTATTTGTAAAAAAATTGGAAAACCATGTATCATTTTCCTTCCACTTCACAATTATGCGCCACTTTGTGTTGGTCTATCACATAAAATCCCAATAAAATACATTTACATTTGTGGTTGTAACGTGACAAAATATGGAAAAGTTCAAGGGGTATGAAAAATTTTGCAAGCCACTGTATAAGCTGTAAATGGCTCGATTGTAATCATGTATTGTCCTTTCACTGACTGGACAACACGCAACAAAAGCTTTTCACTGTACCTCGGTACAGGTGACAATAAACTAAACTAAACTAAACCTTTCTCCAGTACATCTGTTATTAAGAGAGGTTTTTTTTTTGTACTGAGCTTCAAAACAGCAGTGCTAATGCCATTTTAGTGCATGCATGCTATGAATATGTTCTGCTTTCTTTCAGTAAATGTCTAATGCGCATGTCATAACCCCTGCAATAATCTGGTGAGTTATGCAACCCGCTATTCAAATGCGCGTGCATGCATCAGATTTCATCTTCAAACAGAAGGAACCATGTGTGATTGCAGTGGAACCCCAGGCTTTGCATCGAGTGTTAGGAAGCACTGCTTTCCGCCAGCGAGCACATCTCCTCTCCCCAGTAAATGGAAAGTGTAAATGTGTAAGCACGGGGACGAACGGTATCCCGTCGCTGTTAACTTTGATTATGGCAGCAGGACTGATGACTGGTTCTGTGCCAACATGGGTGTGGTTGGTTGGAACAATGGGCCAAATCCAACACAGTCTTTCACAGCAGCTGAGCTGCAATGTGACTGGAGCCTTGGGCACCCGTTAGAATAGCAAATGATATTTTGCTTGAAAATAAAGTAATAGACTATAAAGTATTACAATAATATCAGGGGTCGTTGCTTTGGTAGAAATAGCAGCCAGAAGTATGTCATGTAAACTCATTTGTGCTTGCTCGGCAGTGCTGCCAACAGTTGTTTCCAGCTTAATAATCATGCAACATAAAAATCCTGAACTAATTATGTTGGAGGTCATGGGTTTATATCCCTTGGTCATCAACAAAACTATCCATCTCTATATGGCGACATATGGAAGATGTCTGTATTTTTCCCAATCTCCAGAAGGATCTCAACCCGAAATCACCCATTCCTTCTCTCCAGAGATGCTGCCTATCCCGCTGAGTTACGCGGGCATTTTGTGTCTATATCCAGATTTTGCTTTATCTGTTTGTAGAATGTGAAGATCATCGCTGGGGCTGACATTTGCTGTCAATCCCAAAGTGCTCCATTAACTGGCTAGCATGCTCGTTTGGTATTTTATCGCCTCATGTACTCGGTACAGTGAAGCTCTTTGTTCTGCATATAATGCACGAGCATCAAAGTGTCGCCACCTAAAGAGCACCGACAACGTTACAAAAAGTATCCAACATCCCAGACATATGTATGCACTGAACTTTTGTTCTTGTTTATAATATTGTTGCAGAGTACTATGTCTACATATTCTGTGTTTCCATATGTATATATATATACAAATACATACATACATACACATAAAAACAAACAATAACTGGGCAAAACGACAAAGCCAATGCCCACAAGCCTATGTCTTTCAGAGTCCCACCTGTATACGTTTTACTTATATCTCTCTAAACCTTTCAATAGACAATAGACAATAGGTGCAGGAGTAGGCCATTTGGCCCTTCGAGCCAGCACCGCCATTCAATGTGATCATGGCTGATCATCCCCAATCAGTACCCCATTCTTGCCTTCTCCCCACATCCCCTGACTCCGTTATTTTTAAGAGCCCTATCTAGCTCTCTCTTGAAAGCATCGAGAGAACCTGCCTCCACCGCCTTCTGAGACAGAGAATTCCACAGACTCGCCACTCTCTGTGAGAAAAAGTGTTTCCTCGTCTCCGTTCTAAATGGCTTACTCCTTATTCTTAAACTGTGGCCCCTAGTTCTGGACTCCCCCAACATCGGGAACATGTTTCCTGCCTTTAGCGTGTCCAAGCCCTTAACAATCTTATATGTTTCAAGTCCATGTCCTGTCCATTTACCTGTCCAAATATATTTTAAATATTGTTAATAGTACTTGTCTCAATTACATCCTCTGGCAGCTTGTTCCATATACCCATCACCCTCTGTGTGAAAAAGTAGCCCCTCAGCTTCCTATTAAATCATTCCCCTCACCCATGTCCTCTGATTCTTGATTCCTCTAGACTATAGACTTTAGAGATACAGTGTGGAACAGACCCTTCAGCCCACCAAGCCCGCACCAACCAGCGATCACCCTTATATTGGTTCACTCTACACACAAAGCCAATTAACCTACAAACCTGCATACCTTTGGAATTTAGAAGGAAGCTGCAGCACCCAGAGAAAACCCACAGTCACAGGGAGAACATACAAACTCTGCACGGACAGCACCCATAGTCAGGATCAAATGGGGGGTCACTGATGCTGTAAAGTAACAACTCTACTGCTGCCCTACTGTGCCACCCAGCTATAAAGTTTAGCCTTAGAAATCTCGTTAGTTATATGTTATAGACACTCAACAGTTCCCATAGTCAATTGACTATTTAAAATTAAAATGATTGAATGACTGTCTTGTTCCTTTGTCTCTAGTGACCACTCGTTAAATTGTTCTTCAGCCTATTTATGCACATATAAATAATAATTCAATTACATGTTCCCAATTTGTTCCCAATCCCTTTCCCCTCCTTTCATTCTCTTTAACCTATTCTAATTTATGTGGCACTCATCTCTGTTTAATCACTCACTCTGGTAAGTGCTCTCAACTCTCCGGGAAGTGAGTTCTCCTCTGTTTTGTATTTCATCTCTTTAACTACCCTCATTCTTTCAACATCATTCCTGGTGAAGGCACCAAACCTCAAGTCAGTTCACTGACAGAAAAGGCTGAAAGGAAGAGCTAACTATCTTACTATCTTACTGAAACCCATCCTCAATCACATGGATGAAAGATGGTGAAAGAGAGAGGGAGAGTATGTTTGTTTGAGCGAGGGAGATACTGTATGACGATAGACAATATTGTCGAGGGGTAGGCCATTTGGCGTTTCAAGCCAGCACCGCCATTAACTGTGATCATGGCTGATCATCCACAATCAGTACCCCGTTCCTGCCTTCTCACCATATCCTTTGACTCCACTATCTTTAAGTGCTCTATCTAACTCTCTCTTGAAGGCATCCAGAGAATTGGCCTCCAATGCCTTCTGAGGCTGAGAATTCCACAGATTCATAATTCTCTGGGTGAAAAAGTTTTACCTCATCTCTGTTCTAAATGGCCTACCCCTTATTCTTAAACTGTGTCCCCTGGTTCTGGACTCCCCCAACATTGGGAACATGTTTCCTGCCTCTAATGTGTCCAATCCCATAATAATCTAAAGCCCCTGTCCCACTTTAACGACCTAATTGGCGACCTCTGTCGAGTTTGCCCTTGACTCATACTCGCAGCATGGTCGCCACGAGGTCGTAGGAGGTTATAGGAGGTCTTCGTAACTCTTCCTCATGCTCGTGAGTGGTCTCCGCGTACTCGTGGCCTCAAGCAGGTCGCGGCGTTTTTTCCAGCCTGATAAAAAATGTCCACGAGTAAAAAAAGGTGGGCAAGGGTAGGTCGTAGGTAGTCGTAGGTAGGCAAGGGTAGGTCGTAGGTAGTCGTAGGTAGTCGTAGGTGGGTAACTGGCCCGAGAAAAAAATGCAAACATGACATCATTTTTATCATCTGATCATTTTCCACTCGTAGCTAGTCGTAGTTGGTCTTAGTTGGGGAAGACTGAGGTCGAGGGGGGGTCATAGGATGTCGTAGACATAGTCGTAGGAGGTCATAGACATAGTTGTAGGATGTCGTAGACATAGTCGTAGGCGGTCTTTTACTTTGGCGAGTCAACACGACCTATCAACTCGTCTCGGGTCCTCTAAACTCGTGGCTTAGGTTGTCCAAGTGGGACAGACCCTTACGTTTCAATAAGATCCCCTCTCATCCTTCTAAATTACAGTGTATACAAGCCCAGTCGCTCCATTCTATCAACATATGACAGTCCCACCATCCCGGGAATTAACCTTGTGAACCTACGCTGCACTTCCTCAATAGCAAGAATGTCCTTCCTCAAATTTGGAGACCAAAGCTGCACACAATACTCCAGGTGTGGTCTCACTAGGGCCCTGTACAACTGCAGAGGGACCTCTTTGCTCCTACAGTATACTCAACTCCTCTTGTTATGAGACAGGGAGAGAGAATGTGACAGGGTGTGTGAGAGAGGGAGAGGGTAAGAGAGAGAGAGAGAGAAAGTGAGAGAGTGTGAGAAAGAGTGAGAGAAATATACAGTGCGACAGAAAGTGAGAGAGATTGTGAGAGAGTGAGGGAGAAAAAGTGAAAGTGTGGGAGAGTGTATGTGTGAGAGAGAATGAGAGTGAGAGTATAACAGAGTGCGAGAGAGAGAAAGAGTGAGTGTGTGAGATCGTGTGATAGAGAGTGTGTGCAAGAATGAAAGAGACAGAATGGGAGAGAGCAAGAGAGAGAGTGATCATACTTCCCATGTGAAAAGATTGCAAGTAAATGTTTCTCCATGCTGACATTGGAATTAAAGTAGTTGCCTTTTACAATCTTCAAATATACATGTTGAGAGAATTGTACATAAGTCCGTATGAGCAAAAATCCATACTGAGTTAGATACATGGGAGAATGAGCCAAAGTCTGTCAAATTCCACTTAACCCCCTAGATAAATATAGTGTTATAACTGAGTTATGGGTGTTGGGGGGATTGCGCATGTTAAAATGAACATTTGTTCAAATTTAGAAGTGTAGAAGAAACCAAATCTCTCTGGATTTACTTCTGGGCACCACACCTGAGGAGGGATTATATTGATCCTGGAAGGAGTCCAGATTACATTCACCAGCATAATACTAGGGCTCTAAAGGGAGATTGCACAAACTGATATTGTATCCTGTGGACTTTACATGATTAAAGGATGATTTGATTTAAGTTTTCAAGCTACTAAGAAGAACTGATGGGCTAATAGATAGAGAAGCATTCAATGATGGCTAATCTATCTTTCCCTCTCAACCCCATTCTCCTGCCTTCTCTCCATCGCCCCTGACAACCATACTAATCAAGAATTTGTCAACCTCCGCCTTAAAAATATCCATTGACTTGGCCTCCACAGCCTTCTGAATTCCAGATTCACCACCCTCTGATTAAAGAAATTTGTCCTCATCTTTCCAAACATACGGCTTTTTATTCTGAGGCTATGGCCTCTGGTCCTAGATTTTACTTCGGAGTCACGTGAGTGACTTCGTGAAGACCCCGCCAGCACGCATGCGCGTCACAAGACCGGCAGCTAAGTATTACCTTTTTTCTTCACAGCATGGACAAGGGCCGGAGGACGACGCTGTCGAGGAGCTGAGCTGCGGCCAGCCAACGGCCCTTGTCCCCGGAGCTGCAAGGAACGCCGGCAGCTTCAACGCATGGTGGGGGCAGGAATGCGGAAGTCGGGCGCTCCCGCTGATTCAGGGGCCGACTCACCCGAATGGGTTACCGCTCCGGAGCTGGATGCAACGGATCCAGACTCCGAGCCCCCGTCCCCCAAGAGAAGAAGGGGGGATACAGGTACGTGGCAAGGGGTCTTGTTCTTCACAGGCAACCTCTCCCCGAGCTCCAGAAGACCCGAGGGGGCTGGGCCGGGGGACAGCCGCACGACAGGGGAGCCCTGCAATGTGCAATACGTACCACAGCCAGGGAATCTGCCGTAGTGCAGCCTGGCAACATCACTGCTGCGTCGTGTAGGCCTGCTGGAGCAGATACCGCCGACAACACACACCGTCAGGCTGCGGTCAAGGGCGGAGGTTGCAGCAGGAAGCGGTCGGTCAGCTCAGCTCTGGGAGCGGCCGACCATGCGCCTGCACGCCAAAAGATGGTCAAGTGTGGAGGTAAGCCTGCACGGACTCCGGGTAGCCAGGTTCCGGGGGCCGGCGCCGATTCAACTCACCTGACTTCTTATCAGACAGGTGGGCCACCACAGTCTGGGAGAAGACAGACTAGCGGAGAGTCGTATGATCCTACTTGGGCTGTAGGTCACGATGACCTGCCATTGGACCCTAGACAGCACCCTAAGGAGGTGTGGTCCGATGGTGGAAGCCCCAGTGAATTCGCAGGGCCTGGGGAAGTCGGCTAGTCCGCTGCATATAGCAGGGATGGTTGCATAGAGCGGTTGGAGCTCTTAGTGGTGCAACGCCTCCAGCGGGACCGGGAACGAGAAGAGCGGGACTCGCGGGCATCCACTAGCCGTGCAAGGACACCACTCAGCACCTCATCGTCTCCAGCCAGAAGCGTTAATGATTGCCCAGCTGCTGAGTTTGACGACGACCCGGGACAGCCAGTGACCGCTGAGCCAGAGCATGAGGAGGATATGCTGGATGTGGTGAGTGAAGTTTGCCGTTTCCACCCAGACAGGTGAACCCCTGCACCACGAATTGGCGGGCACCATTGATTGCCTAATTACGCACCAACTCCGGAGTCAGGTTCTCAATAATACCTTGGAGAAAGGTTCTCCACGGGCATAACGGCGTTTGCTAGGACCCTGGTCGGGGATAATGTGTCCAGTAAACAGCAAGAGGCACTGGCACTCCTATGCAACGCCCAGTATGAGATAAACTGCCTGTGTAAGAGCTCCATATAGCCCACACTCAACCCCAAATTCGCGGGGTTGTGCCGACCATTACCGCTCCACCGCCGCATCAGTTGTTTGGAGACCTGTCCAAACAGGTGAAGGGACTGTACAAAGGAGGCCAAAACAGCGGGCCTCATGAAACTCCATCGGCCAGAGTTCACTCATATCACCGGCAACAGCCTAATACAACCTGTGAACCAAGGCTGCCGGATAGGGCACAAAGATCCTACGTACCTCCATCTCAACAAACACAACGACCTTTTAGGGCAAGGCCAACAGCGGCCTGAATGGAAAATGCGGCCGCCGGCCCGTCAACCTCCATAACGTCCACCCGAAGCACCGTATGTATGGAACCGCCGTTCACTATGGAGGTAAGGGGGTCTGGCTCCTCTCACGCCGTAGTATCCCTCCTGCACGAATAGGTGGGCGATTGCGGGCTGCCTTGGACATATGGGAAAACTGTCACCACAGATGAGTTTATGTTACAAAGTGTTCAAGGGTATATAATTTGTTGGAGGTATAAATTCCCCTACCCAGCATTCGCCTCGTAGGAATTTACTCTATCCCAAAAAGAGGTGGAGGCAGGGCATGCTGAAATTATACGGCGAGCAGAAAAAGGGGTAATTGGCATAACCAAGCATGGACTTATTGAGTTTGAGTCTAATATGTTCACCAGCAGTAAAAAAAGAAGGGGGATGTCGGATTATAGTAGATTAACTGAGTTGAACACTTTTGTACAATATACCCATTTCAAAATGGATACTTTTGGAACAGCTAGGCAGATGCTTTACCCAGGGTACTTTATGGCATGCATCGATTTGAAAGAAGCATGCTATACGGTGCCCATCGCTGAGGCTCACAGGGAATTCTGAAGTTGTCTGGAAGGGTGCATTGCCTAATGGAATCATCACAGCCCTAGGCTGTTTACCAAATTGGTATTTACCTGTATTGGCTCTTCTCCGACAACAAGATTATAGTGATGGCATATTGGATGAAATCCTTATAGTGGGGCAGACCCTCCAATTCAAGGAGTGGCTGGAACCAAGGCTCTGCTTGAGAAGCTGGGGTTATAATCCATCCAGACAAATCAAAACTGCACCCGGTACGGGTTATGGATTATTTGGGGTTCACCCTAGACACCAGTTTAATGAAGTATATCATCCCAACTAATAAAGCTACTGCTATAATAGAAGAGTGCCACAATCTTGCTTGCGCCAGGGTACCGACCATTCGGCAAACAGCAAAAGTTATTGGTATTGGTAACTCTAAATTGGTAACTACATTCCCAGCTGCACGATTTGGACCGCTACACTACCAAAATTTACAAAGATCAAAAAATCACAGCATTAAAAAACAAATGCTGGCCGCTTTGATCGGCCAATTCAGTTACCACCGGAAGCTAGAAATGAGCTACAATGGTGGGTAGATAATATTAAAGAATGTCATTGACCTATTATAGTGAGCAACCCTGATGTTGTGCTACTAACTGACGCAAGTGCACCAGGCTGGGGAGCAACTGGTACGATGTCCAGTTGTGGTGGCAGATGGAACTCTCATGAGTCTACATTCCTGGAGTCACATGGGATAAACTATAGAAATGCTGGGGGCATTTCATGGACTGCGGGCTTACTGTACTAATTCACGGGATTACATGTCCGCTTTCGAATAGATAATGCTACAGTAGTGGCTTACATAATGGTTTACATCAATCATATGGGTAGTATCAGGTCGCTAGTTTGCGATGAATTGGCTAATACAATTTGGCACTGGTGCATTGAAAGAAATATTTGGATTACTGCGACCTATTTGCCTGGGAAGCTTAATTCAGTGGCGGACACCAGGTCACGTGTCTTCAATGACAACATTGAGTGGATGTTGAACCCCCAAATTTTGGAGATATTATAGCTCATTTTGGGACACCAGATATTGACCTATTTGCGTCCAGGCTGAACCATCGAATACCAACGTATGTGTTGTGGGAACCAGACCCTGGGGCAATAGCAATGGATGCGTTTTTATCCATTGGGGGAAATGGTTTGCTACGCATTTCCCCCATTCTGCCTCACCAGTCGGGTATTGCAGAAAATTAAACTAGACTCTGCAACTGGCATATTGATCATTCCCGACTGGCCTACACAACCATGGTTGTAGAAATTTTAAAACAACCATGGATGGCGATTGGGAAACATCCCAAATTGATTACTCACTCCATTACGGGGGGGGGTCAGTCATCCTTGCCATGGTCAAGGTTCTGCAGGTTCTGAAAGACCACTCATCCGGGCAGGCATCTTGTTAAGAGCCATAGACCTTATCGCCGCATCATGCCGAGAATCAACTCGGAAACAATACCTCACCCAAATCAGAAAGTGGGAGGCATTCTGTGCCCGGACCAACAAGTCTTCCAACTCGGCAACAATACCTGATGTGTTGGAGTTTCTAGCAGGCCTCCATTTCGATGCTGGCCTCAGCTGCAGTGCCATCAACAGCGTCAGGAGTGCGCTGTCCTCATACCTGGATATAGGTGTCGGCTCCAACCACCTGGTGTCTAAACTAATGAGGGGAGTGTTCAACACCAACCCTCCATGACCCAGATATACAGTAACGTGGGATGTGGGGATCGTGCTGACCCTACTGAGGAGCTGGGCTCCAATAGATGAGCTACCATTGAAACAGCTCACCCTCAAGGTGGTGATGCTTATGGCACTGACTACAGCCCAACGAGCCCAGACGTTACAGAAACTACGACTGGACAGCATGGTGGCCACCCCTGGTCAAATAAATTTCTTTGTCAAAGAATTATTAAAACAGCACAGGCCAGGGGCGCATGGGCTGCAGTTGGAATTTCGGGCGTACCCTGTAGATGCCACACTCTGCATAGTCACCCATCTCCACCACTACATCCGAGTTACTGGAGTTATCAGGATGAAGGAACAGGGGCTCCTCATCAGTCATAAACTTCCGCATCATCGGGTGACTACACAGACGATCGCCAGGTGGCTCAGGGTGGTGCTGGATGCAGCAGGAGTTGCTACTAACATTTTTAAGTCTCATTCCACCAGGGCTGCATCCATATCAGCGGCGAGAGCCATGGAGGTGCCCATGGACCACATTCTCGCCACCGCGGGCTGGGCCAGTGGGAAAAACCTTTCAACGGTTCTATAACAAGCCTCTGGCCACCCCTGCGACATTCGCATAAGCTATCCTAGGTACCGCTCAGTAAATGTCTGCCCCCGATTTAGGGGTTTGTTGTTTATTTGATTAATAAATTGTGTTGATTTTTCAGCCAGTTTCGACTGAACTCCATTAACAGCCTTCCTCCATCAGAGTGGCGGCAGTGTGATAAGCATGGACGTTGTCCAGGGCGTGAAATCACAGAGCTTTGAAATCTTCACGAAGTCACTCATGTGACTCCGAAGTAAAATAGTACGATTAAACGAGAACTTACCAAGTTTGAAGGTTGATCTGTATTTTACGAGGAGTCGCGGTGAGGGATTTCGTGCCCACCGCTCCCACCCTCTATCATAAGGTCAACCAGGTAGTTCTACGTTTTCATCTTACTATTTTTTAGTCATGGTTTGGTTCTGTGATTCCACACCGCTGCTTTGAAGGATGCTGCGCATGCGTGCTGGCGGGGTCTTCACGAAATCCCTCACCGCGACTCCTCGTAAAATACAGATCAACCTTCAAACTTGGTAAGTTCTCGTTTAATCTTACTATTCTCCCACTAATGGAAACATCTTCTCCACATTCACTCTATCCAGGAATTTAACTGACTGCAATGCCAAGGTTTTAACCCTCCAGCAATCAAATGCAACAGTCAGGGCCATACAATGTTCTACCATACATTCCATAAATGCAGTCTTTTGCCCAGAGTGGGGGAATTGAGAATCAAAGGGCATAGGTTTAAGGTGACGGGGGAAAGATGTAATATGGATCTGAGGGGTAATCTTTTTATACAAAGGGTGGTGGGTGTATGGTACAAGCTGCTGGAGGAGGTAGTTGAGTTAGATAATATCACAATGTTTGAGAAGCATTTAACAGGTACATGGATAGGACAGGTTTAGAGGGATATGGGCCGAACACGGGCAGGTGGGACTAGTGTAGATGGGACATGTTGGTCAGCGTGGGCCAGTTGAGCCAAAGGGCCTGTTTCCACACTGTACGACTCAATGACTCTCTTACACTATATAAATATATTAAATAGAAAACCATGCAGCCTGCTCCACCATTGAATGAGATCACAACTGTCCTGATTGTAATCTCTATTGTGCGTTCCCAATTGTGGTAACCTCTGATCTCCTGGCTTATTAAATATCTATCTACCTTTTATCATAAAGACATTCAAAGACTCTGCTCACATTGACCTGAGAGATAAATGTCTAGATCAATATCTCAGTTACCATATTTTGTTTTTTATTTGTGTGTTATCAAGTCAATGGCAGTGCCCCATCCAAGATGGCGTCCAACCCAGGTGACTCTTTGTGTGCCAGCCACAGAAGTGGACCTGCAATCAGGCATTACTATTGGTCCACTCTTTTATCTGTACACTGTGGATGGTTCAATTGTAATCATGTATTGTCTTTCCACTGAGCATGCAACAAAGGCTTTGCGCTGTACCTCGGTACACGTGACAATAAGCTAAACTCAAAACTCAAACTGTGGCGTAGATGCAGAGTTGCTGCCTCACAGCATCAGAGACCTGGGTTCGATCCAGACTATGGGTGCCTTCTGTGCGGACTTTGTACGTTCTCCCTGTGACCATGTGGATTTCTTAAATTTCTGTAAATTGTTCCTAGTGTGTAGGATAGTGCTGGTGTACTGGTGATCGTTGGCTGGCACAGACTTGGTGGGCTGAAGGGCTTCTTTAGGAATAGGAAGGATTAGGAATACGTTATTGTCACATATGACTAGGCACAGTGAGATGTTTCGCTTGTGTACCCAATGTATACACATAGAAGCCACCTACGGTGCTGACAAAGTTACAAAGCACGTCGGCTCCTCCTTTGTTCCCCCCCCCCCCCCCCAGCAGTTCCCCCACACCAGGTCCCCATTGTCCTTTGTCCCCCCCCCCCCATTGTCCATTGCCCTTCACGATGGTCCTCCTCACGATGGTCCTCCTCACAATGGTCCTCCACGCTCTCATCGACCATGGGTTGACCCGCGAGGCATTGCCACCGCTGCGAGGCTTCACCACCACCAAGGCCCCGTCGCCACGAGGCTTCACCGCTGCCGCGGCCGAAGCCTGACCCCTGTCGTCGCCCCACTTCACGCCTCCGTGGTACTGACCTGGGCTCCAGCCACCGCTCCGTCGGCCGCTTCACCCGACCTGGGCTTCTACCCACAAGGCCCCGACTGGGCCCCGACCCAGGCTTCCACGAGCATCGAGACCACAGTGCCTCGATAAAGGCCTCCGGCTGCGTTCCCCGTCCACAGCCACGGCCCTGTCGGGAAGCCTTCTGGCTGCGCAGCCCGTCGTTACAAGCTGTATCTCTTAAAGAAAAGTCATTATGAATTATTTAATAAAAATGTTACGACATAATTCTCCAAGTCAATATCTTGTACTTCACTGAGGCTGTTCCCTTGACTATTTTAGGGCGTAAATAGTAACATCTCATGTATTTGATGCAGATTTTCACAAGGGAGAGTTTAACAGGCAGTAAAGTTAAAATATGCAGCTTTGAGAGCAAATTGATGCTGTGCAGCTGGGCATAATACACATTTAACAGCGACCGCTTGTCCAACAGAGTGACAGATCACCCTCTGTCATACATATGAGATGACGTATTGAACCGCCCATGCCAGCCAGTTACATGGAAAGTTGGGATATGAGAGCATGATAAGAAAAAAATCTCCACACCAACCTACATCAGAGGAATTGTATTGTATTGTATTGTATTGTATAGCTTTATTATCATTTTTCTGAGTATTTGCATACCCAGAGGAAAACGAAAAAGCGTTTCTCAACCAGAGCCTACAACTAATGGCAGTACGGTGGCGCAGTGGTAGTGTTGCTGCCTTACAGCACCAGAGACCCGGGTTCAATCCTGACTTTGGGTTCTGTCTGTACAGAGTTTGTACGTTTTCCCCGGGTGCTCCTGTTTCACCCCATATTCCAAAGGAGTGCAGGTTTGTAGGTTAAATGGCTTTGGTAAACAATATATATCCCCGGTGTGTAGGATAGTGCTAGTGTATGGGGTAATCGCTGGTCATCATAGACTCAGTGAGCCGAAGGGCCTGTTTCGGCGCTGTATCTCTAAACTAAACTAAGCTAAATGAATTCCACTGATTCTACAGATTCACCACCCTCTGACTGATAACGTTCCTCCTCATCCCCTTCCTCAAGGTACATCCTTTAATTCTGAGACTATCACCTCTGGTCCTAGCCTCTCCCATTAGTGGAAACATCCTCTCCACATCAACTCTATCCACAAATTTTAAGCACACAATTTAAGCGCATGATTACTTGGATAAAATAGGCCACACATGAATGTCATAAAGATTACTTGTTCCAATTTGCAGTTCAACACCTGGAGGTTTTGACCTCAATATATATTAGGCATGTGTGTGAACATCTGTGAGATTTCCTGTATCATACAGAAAAGGCAATCCAAAATAAATACACTGCAATAAAAAGTAATTGTCATAACAGTCCTGCAATTCACCCCCAATTCTGCATTCCTCCAACTATGGCCTCTTGTGCATCTTCCATTCACTTCCACCAATCAGTCAGCCAGGCCTCAGTATTTAATCTCCAAGTCTTCTCATGTTATCCAGTCTTCCTCCCCCTTTTAGACTTTCTGAAAAATCTGCCTCAACTAGGTTTGAACACCTCTCTATGGACTTTAGACTTTATAAATGCAGCAGGGAAACAGGCCCTTCAGCCTATCAAGTCAACGCCAACCAGTAGGCACCTCATACACGAGCATTATCCTACACACTAGAGATAGGTAGATCCTTGATTAGTACGGATGTCAGTGGTTATGGGGAGAAGGTAGGAGAATTGGGTTAGGAGGGTGGGATAGATCAGCCACGATTGAGTGGCGGAGTAGACTTGATGGGCCGAATGGCCTAATTCTGCTCCTCTCACTTATGACCTTGTGACACTAGGTACAATTTACAATTTTTACCAAAGCCAAATAACCTAAGAAGTTGTCCTACAAATTTAGGCTGTGCACGCCATACGTAAGGAGAAGAAGGAGGCAATTAACCTACAAACCTTTGGAGTGTGGGAGGAAACCAGAGCTCCTGGAGAAAATCCACATGGTCACAGGGAAAACGTACAAATTCTGTACAGACGACACCCGTGGTCGGGATCGAACCCGGGTCTCTTACGCTGTAAAGCAGCAGCTCCAGTGCTGCCCCACCGTGCTGCCCCAAACTCTTTTCTCTCTTTGTTTGGCTCAATGGCCAATTCAGCTAGGGCGGCATGGTGGCGCAGCAGTACAGTTGATGCCTCACAGCGCCAGAGACCCGGGTTCGATCCTGACTACGGGTGCTGTCTGTACGGAGTTTGTACGTTCTCCCCATGACCAGCGTGGGCTTTCTCTGGGCGCTCTGGTTTCATCCCACACTCCAAAGCCGTGCAGGTTTGTAGGCTAATTGGCCCAGTAAAATTGTAAATTGTTCCTAGTGATAGTGTTAGTGTGCGGGGATCGCTGGTCGGTGCGGACTCGGTGGGCCGAAGGGCCTGTTTCTGCGCTGTATCTCTAAACTCTGGGAAAGCGCCATTGCCTGATTTACTGTGATAAAATTCTGAAGTACATGCACATTGTTGAATTAAAAGTATAACACAGAGGGAGAACGCTGGCTGCACATGATGAGTTTGCCGAGAGCTGCAATCTGTGCCAAACCTTGGCTTCAGCAAAGGCACAATTGAGAAATACAAATACTGTGCCTGTGCTGTTTTAGAAACATAGAAACATAGAAAATAGGTGCAGCAGTAGACCATTCGGCCCTTCGAGCCAGCACCGCCATTCACTGTGATCATGGCTGATCATTCACAAGCAGTACCGCGTTCCTGCCTTCTCCCTATATCCCTTGACTCTGCTATCTTTAAGAGCTCTATCTGACTTTTGATTCCGCTAGCCCTAAGGGCTCTATCTAAAGGGCCTGTCCCACTTACGCGATTTGTTACACTTTATGCCGAAATTTTTCAAAATGTTGAAATGACATGTAGCGGGGAGACGCCTGTATGGTCATGAGTAGTGGCCCAAAGCATCATACTTTTTTCTGGTCACCGCTGGATTTTCAACATTTTGAAAAATTTCGGAGATCTGCTGTGACTATGACGGGTACCGGCAAGTCGCAGAAAAAATTGCATAAGTGGGACAGGCCCTTAACTGTCATTTGAATGCATGCAATGAATCGGCCTCCACTGCCTTCTGAGGCAGAGAATTTCACAAATTCACCACTCTCTGGGTGAAAACGTTATTCCTCATCTCTAAATGGCCTACCCCTTACTCTTAAACTGTGGCCCCTGGTTCTGGACTCCCACAACATCGGGAACATGTTGCCTGCATCTAGTTTGTCCAATCCCTTAATAATTTTATATCTCTATAAGATCCCCTCTCATCCTTCTAAATTCCAGTGAATACAAGCCCAGCCGCTCCATTCTCTCAGCATATGACAGTCCCGCCATCCAAGGAATTAACCTTGTGAAACTACGCTGCACTCCGTCAATAGCAAGAATGTCCTTCCTCAAATTTGGAGACCAAAACTGCACACAATACGTCGGGTGTGTTCTCACCAGGGCCCTGTACAACTGCAGAAGGACCTCTTTGCTCCTGAACTCAAATCTGATTTTGATCTGTCATGTGAAATATTTAATTAAACCTTTGAGGTTTGCCTTAAATATTCTTCCCCAGACTGATGCCTTTTGAAGCACATGGGAATTGCTTTAATAATGACCTTGCCAGTGGTTGCAGATTCAACCTTTTTTATTTCGAGTCTGTGACTAGATTTATGAAAGATAGACATAGAGGGATACAGCATGGAAACAGGCCCTTCGGCCCAACTTGCCCACACCGACCAACATGTCCCAGCTACAAAAGTCCCACTTGCCCGTGTTTGGTCCATATCCCTCTAAACCTGTCCTATCCATGTACCTGTCTAATGTTTTCGTAAACTTTGCGATAGTGCCTACCTTGATATGGCTAGATAGGGCTCTTGAAGATAGCGGAGTCAGGGGATAGAAACATAGAAAATAGGTGCAGGAGTAGGCCATTCGGCCCTTCGAGCCTGCACCGCCATTCAATATGATCATGGCTGATCATTCAACTCAGTATCCTGTACCTGCCTTCTCTCCATACCCCCTGATCCCTTTAGCCACAAGGGCCACATCTAACTACCTCTTAAATATAGCCAATGAACTGGCCTCAACTACCTTCTGTGGCAGAGAATTCCAGAGACTCACCACTCTCTGTGTGAAAAATGTTTTCATCATCTCGGTTGTAAAGGAATTCTCCCTTATGCTTAAAATGGGGGGAAGGCAGGAACGGGGTACTGATTGTGGATGATCATCCATGATCACATTGAATGGTGGTGCTGGCTTGAAGGGCCGAATGGCTTGCTCCTGCACCTATTGTATTTGGTCTCAACCACCTCCTATGGCAGCTCGTTTCATACAACCACCACACTTTGTGTGAAAAGGTTACCCCTCAGAATCCTATTAAATCTTTTCCCCTTCACCTTAAACCTATGTCCTCGATTCACCTACTCTAGGCAAGAGACTCTGTGCTTCTCCAATCTATTCCTCTCATGATTTTACACCCACTATCCGATCTATTCCTATCAGAGGTTGAACTTTTTTTTGTCTTCCATCACAGTGAGGAATGTGGAGCAGTCACTGTGGTGGATGTTTATGTTAAAATGTATTTTGTGCGTTCTGTTGCTTTTTATTAATGTGACTGACTTGGCAAATGAAATAGTAAGATTAAATGAGAACTTACCAGTTTGAAGTTTGATCCTTATTTTATGAGGCGTTACGATGAGGGATTTTGTGAAACCCCGCCAGCATGCATGCGCGACATTCTTCAAAGCAGCGGTGTGGAATTACAGATAACAACAATGACTGAAGATAGTAAGATTTAAGAGACTCTCATATACCTGTTGACCTTATGATAGAGGGTTGGGAGCGGAGGGCACGAAATCCCTCATCGTAACTCCTCATAAAATAAGGATCAAACTTCAAACTGGTAAGTTCTCGTTTAATCTTACTATTTTACTTCGGAGTCACGTGAGTGACTTCGTGAAGATTTCAAAGCTCTGTGATTCCATGCCCTGGACCACGTCCATGCTCACACACTGCCATAATTACTGATGGAGGAAGTATGTAGACTTGAACAAGCTGAAAAATAATAACGTATTTGTTAATACAAACAATAAACCCCTGAACTCGGGGACAAACGTTTAGGGAACAGCACTTAAAACTGAATCCACAAACGTTGCGGGAGCGGCCACAGGTTTGTTATAAAAACGCTGAAATGTAGTTTCACTGGCCCAGCCCGCTGTTGCGAGGACATGATCCATGGGTACCTCCATGGTCCTCGCCGCTGATGTGGATGCAGACCTGGTAGAATGAGATTTAATAATGTTAGTGTCCATACCTGCTGCACCGAATACCACCCTGAGCCACCTGGAGATAGTCTGCACCGTCACCCTGTGATGTGCGTTTTTATGGCTGATAAATAGACCCGTCTCCATATTCCTGATGGTGTGTGTGACATTGATATAATGTCAGAGATAGGTGGCTATACAGAGTCTTACATCAACGGTATATGCTAGGAATTCCAATTTCAGTCCTGTAGTTCCAGGTCTGTGTTGTTTAAGTAACTCATCTATAAAGAAAATCACTTTATAGGGGATCAAGACCATTCTATCCAGTTTTAGTTTCTGTAGTGTCTGGACCCGTTGTGCTGTGGTCAGTGCCATTAACATCACCACTTTAAAGGTGAGTATGTCCAGTGGTAAATCCATCATCGGCGACCAGCTCCTGAGTAGGGTCAACACCACCCCTATATCCCAGTTAATATTATATCGTGGTCGGGGAGGGTTGGAATTGAATATACCCCTCATGAGTATGGATACCAGCTGGTGAGATCCCACTCCAATGTTGAGATAGGATGACAGTGCACTCCTGGCACTGTTTATGGCACTGTAACTGAGGGCCTCATAATGAAGGCCCGCGAGGAATTCCAGCACATTGGAGATCGTAGCAGAGTTGTAGGTTGTCTTGGTCCGCTACAGAAGGCCTCCCATTTCCTTATGTGGGTGAGGTACTGCTTCCTTGTGAACTCTCTGCACGCTGCTCTTATGATGTACATGGTTCTTGAAATATTCCCCTGTTATGGGATTGGTCACCAAATTCGGGCATTTGGTAACCTGTGCCCCTGGTTCTTTTATCATGTTGAGGACCACCGGGTACCATGGTTGTGTGGGCCAGTCGGGTATTGTCAGTAAAGCTGATGCAGAATCTAGTTGAATTTTCTGCAATACCCGACTGATGAGGCAGAATGGGGGAAAAGCATAGAAAAACCATTTCCCCCAATGTAGCGAGAACATCGCCACTGCCCCAGGATCTGGTTCCCAAGAGACATCTGTTGGTATCTGATGGTTCAACCTGGATGCAAAGAGGTCGATATCTGGTGTTCCATATTTGGCTATAATTTTAGCAAATATTTGGGGGTTCAACATCCACTCGATGTTGTTATTAAATACGCGTGACCTGGTGTCCGCCACTGTATTGAGCTTACCCGGAAAGTACGTAGCTGATATCCAAATATTTCTGTCAATACACCCAGAGCCAAATTAAATTTGCCAATTGATCACAAGATATTAACTTGATACCACCCATATGGTTTAAATACACCACAACAGTGGTATTATCTATTTGAAGACTGACATGCGTATGATGCAGATTAGTGCAGTAAGCCCGCAGCCCGTGACATGCTCCCAGCATTTCCAAATAGTTTATACCTTGTGATTGAAGAAAAGTAGACTCATGCAAATCCCATCTGTCGCCACAACTGGAAGTGGTGTCGGTAGCTCCCCAGCCCTGGGCGCTTGCGTCGGTTTGTAACACGACTCATGGGTTTGATATAATGATGGGATTAAAACAATCACAAACATTGCATTCCACCATTGTAGCTCAATTTTTGCCTTGTTTGGCAGCTGCATAGGCCTGTCAAAATGTCCAGCATTCGCTTTTAATGCTGAGATTTTTGCTCTTTGCAAGTTTTGATAGTGTAACGGCCCAAATTGTGCAGCTGGAATGTAGCTACAAGCTTCCCAATCACCTTAGCAACATGTCTATTAGTTGGTTTGCTGGTGCAAGCAAGGCTGTTACATGCCTCTATTATGTCTGTTGCTTTGTTCCCTGGGATAGTGACAATCAAAACCCCATGCATCCTAGAATGTACGCATACTCCCTCCTACTTGTGAGGTTATACATGCAGCACTCCCAAGAGAACCAGACCCCCATACCTCCATGGTTACCGGCGGGCCTTGATGTTCTGGGCTTTTATGGTTCGTTGTGTTGCTGGGATGTGGGGTTGGCGCATCTTCCACGCTGGTCGCTGTGGGCCCTGTCTAAAAGGCTTTTGTTGATAGGGACACACACTCTTGATGGAGAAGGTCCCGTTTGAGCAGTTGCTCGACCATTTACTCCATACGAGCCATGCGACCGTTGCCGCTATCTCCGGACGGCAAGTCGACTTCCCCAAGTTCTGATGAACAACTGGGGCTTCTACCATCGGTCCGCACCTCGTCGAGGTGATGTCTCAGGAACCTAGGTAGGTAGTCGCTGCCTGCCGCTCCTGCAGGGCTCATGACTCCCGCGCGGATTTGCCACTTGTCCGCGGTCTTCCGGACTGAAGCGGTGGAGTATTGGTGCCAGCCGCTCCTGCGGGGCTACTCAACCTCCTGCTGGTGTATCCGCCTGTCCGGTACGACTCCAGCGGTGATGAGTCGGTGCCAGCCGCCTCAGCGGGGCTTACCCGACATCCGCGCGGGCTTGCCGCCAATCCCGGTCACATGGGACTGATGCGACGCAAAGTCGCTGCCAGCCGCTACTGCAGGGTCACACGACTTGTATGTACTACCACCGGCCCGCGATCTGGCGGACTGTGCCGGTGGCGAGTCGGTGGCGAGTCGGTGGCGGCCGCTCCTGCGGGGCTCCCCGACTTCCGTGTTGATTTCTCACAGGTCCGCGATCTGGCGGACTGGGCCGGTGGTGAGTGGGTGCCGGCCGCTGCAGCGGGGCTACTCGACTTCTGTGCGGTTTTTCCCCTGGTCCGCCCTCTGGTGACCTGTAATAGAGGGGAAATGGAACGTGCCGTTGAAGTAGGCACAGGTTTACGCACCTTTTTACTGCTGGCACGGTGCTGTTCGGGTGAAAGCAGTAGAGAGTCAGGTTCTTGCCTACCCTGCTCCCGCGCGGGCCTCCCACCAATGTGCAGCTCCCTGGCCTGCTGTGGTGGAGAGTCGGGTCCTGCCGACTGAACGGGGCTCCCCGACTTACGCGTTCTTTTCCCCGGCCCGCAGGGATTGCGGCCGCTGACTCCTGTTCAAAGTCCTATGGTCCTTGGAGGCATGTTCCGATGCCTTCATTCTGGTCTTCCTGTCCATCATTTCTGTAAGCAAATAAGTCTACTACAGAAACTAACCAACTCAAGGTTAGTATAACTTACCTGAGGGCCTTTTTGAAGCTGCCGGGGGAGGGGCGCACTCCCCCCCCCCCCCCCCAGCTCCCATGGTGACCAGACTCTCATGCAGGAATATAGACTGCCACTAACGGCAAGTCTCCACTTCCAGGCGTTGTGCCGCCTACGTTTGAGCCGCCTACGTTAGTATCAAAGCAAAGGATGATGCGTACAAAGTAGCCAGAAAAAGCAGCTTACCAGAGGACTGGGAGAAATTCAGAGACCAGCAGAGGAGGACAAAGGGCTTAATTAGGAAAGGAAAAATAGATTATGAAAGAAAACTGGCAGGGAACATAAAAACTGACTGCAAAAGTTTTTATAGATATGTGAAGAGAAAGAGGTTAGTTAAAACAAATGTAGGTCCCTTGCAGTCAGAAACAGGTGAGTTGATCATGGGGAACAAGGATATGGCGGACCAATTGAATAACTACTTTGGTTCCGTCTTCACTAAGGAAGACATAAATAATCTGCCTGAAATAGCAGGGGACTGTGGGTCAAAGGAGGAATTGAGTGAAATCCAGGTCAGTCGGGAAGTGGTGTTGGGTAAATTGAATAGATTAAAGGCCGATAAATCCCCAGGGCCAGATAGGCTGCATCCCAGAGTACTTAAGGAAGTAGCTCAGGAAATAGTGGATGCATTAGTGATAATCTTTCAAAACTCTTTAGATTCTGGAGTAGTTCCTGAGGATTGGCGGGTAGCAAATGTAACCCCTCTTTTTAAGAAGGGAGGGAGAGAGAAAACGGGGAATTACAGACCAGTTAGTCTAACATCGGTAGTGGGGAAACTGCTAGAGTCAGTTATTAAAGATGGGATAGCAGCACATTTGGAAAGTGGTGAAATCATTGGACAAAGTCAGCATGGATTTACAAAAGGTAAATCATGTCTGACGAATCTTGTGGAATTTTTCGAGGATGTAACTAGTAGCGTGGATAAGGGAGAACCAGTGGATGTGGTGGTATATCTGGACTTCCAGAAGGCTTTCGACAAGGTCCCACATAAGAGATTAGTATACAAACTTAAAGCATACGGTATTAGGGGTTCAGTATTGATGTGGATAGAGAACTGGCTGGCAAACAGGAAGCAAAGAGTAGGAGTAAACGGGTCCTTTTCACAATGGCAGGCAGTAACTAGTGGGGTACCGCAGGGCTCAGTGCTGGGACCCCAGCTATTTACAATATATATGAATGATCTGGATGAGGGAATTGAAGGCAATATCTCCAAGTTTGCGGATGACACTAAGCTGGGGGGCAGTGTTCGCTGTGAGGAGGATGCTAGGAGACTGCAAGGTGACTTGGATAGGCTGGGTGAGTGGGCAAATGTTTGGCAGATGCAGTAATGTGGATAAATGTGAGGTTATCCACTTTGGTGGCAAAAACAGGAAAGCAGACTATTATTTAAATGGTGGCCGATTAGGAAAAGGGGAGATGCAGCGAGACCTGGGTGTCATGGTACACCAGTCATTGAAAGTAGGCATGCAGGTGCAGCAGGCAGTGAAAAAAGCGAATGGTATGTTAGCTTTCATAGCAAAAGGATTTGAGTACAGGAGCAGGGAGGTTCTACTTCAGTTGTACAGGGTCTTGTGAGACCACACCTGGAGTATTGCGTACAGTTTTGGTCTCCAAATCTGAGGAAGGACATTATTGCCATAGAGGGAGTGCAGAGAAGGTTCACCAGACCGATTCCTGGGATGTCAGGACTGTCTTATGAAGAAAGACTGGATAGACTCTTTTATACTCTCTGGAATTTAGGAGATTAAGAGGGGATCTTATAGAAACTTACAAAATTCTTAAGGGTTGGACAGGCTAGATGCAGGAAGATTGTTCCCGATGTTGGGGAAGTCCAGGACAAGGGGTCACAGCTTAAGGATAAGGGGGAAATCCTTTAAGACCGAGATGAGAAAGACTTTCTTCACACAGAGAGTGGTGAGTCTCTGGAACTCTCTGCCACAGAGGGTAGTTGAGGCCAGTTCATTGGCTATATTTAAGAGTGAGTTGGATGTGGCCCTTGTGGCTAAGGGGATCAGAGGGTATGGAGAGAAGGCAGGTACGGGATACTGAGTTGGATGATCAGCCATGATCATATTGAATGGCGGTGCAGGCTCGAAGGGCTGAATGGCCTACTCCTGCACCTAATTTCTATGTTTCTATGTTTTGTGCCGCCTACGTTTGAGCCCCGGCTCTGTCTTCACTACCTCTACCGGGTAGCGTTGCCGTCAGTTCGCAGAATTCCTGCGGCCTGTGGCGTTGAGTCGGAGCTCCTGCTCCAACTCAAACCGACCTCAGGTTAGTTCACCTTACCTGTAGGTCCGTTCTGGTGGAGGAGTGACCCTTCTCCGTGCCTGTCGCTTCGCATGCGGTCGACGATATGTCGCGCATGCGTGCTGGCGGGGTCTTCAAAAAGCTCCGAAGTAAAATTCCTCATATGTTGCAAAACATACTTGGCTGAAAAAGTATTATTGTATTGTATTGATTTTACACACATTACCCGATCTATTCCTCACATGATTTAAGATGCAAATAATTGCTGAAAGCTAGGACAATGGTTCCAGTACACTATGGTGTTCCAATTGCCTGTGGAATGTTCCATCTCATTTTTGAGTGAATGTTGGTTAACTCTATGTCCAAACTCTAAATCTAGGCTCAGAATACAATCTGGAAGAGGTCCACATGCAGCAAAATAAGAGGCTGACTATTTATTGCAAATCTCAGCACCGCAAGACTTGGAACGTCTGTTCTCGGAATGATCCAGGACTTTGTCTGGATCAGGCTCTGCTCCATAAGACCTGCAGCGCGGATCGGACTCTAACTATTGCATCAAATATGGCGACTCGAAAATAATTTCACTCTGTTTTGCACATGTGTCAATAAAGCACTATTGTATTGTATTGGAATTGGGGAAGCAGCAGAAAACATTGCCTTGAGCAATTTAGTTTTAGTTTAGGATGGAACTGCAGATGCTGATTGACACAAAACGCTGGAGTCAGAGAAGTCTGAAGAAGGGTCTTGAGTAAAAACATCACCCATTCCTTTTCTCCGCAGATGCTGCCTTTCCCACTGAGCTACTCCAGCATTTTGTGTCGATCTTTAGTTTTAGTTTAGTTTGGTTTATAGCGCTGAAACAGGCCCTTCGGCCCACCGTTTCCGCGCCGACCAACAATCCCCGTACAGTAACATTATCCAATAGGGACAACTTAGAAATTTTATCAAGCCAATTAACCTACAAACCTGTGTAGTTCTTTGGAACGTGGGTGAAAACCGGAGCTCCTGGAGTAAACCCACGCAGGTCACGTGGAGAACCTACAAACTCTGTACAGACAGCACCCGTAGTCAAGATGGAACCAGGGTCTCTGGTGCTGTAAGGCAGCAACTCTACTGCGCCACAGTGCCGCGCGTTGGGAGGTGTCTGGAGGTATTGTTTCAAAACAAACTCAAAGCAGAAATAAGAATGTTAAAAAAATCAAGTGAAAACGATGTTAATTTAGTAGCAGGTAGCTTGAGTTCAGTTTCAACTCCACTGTTAAATCACTGAGCCCTTTTTTTTAACAGGCTTTTAGTTTTTGTTTAGAACACACAACAGCATACAACAGAAATAGACCCTTCAGCCCACAAAGCCAGTGCTGAAAGCGATGGCAAGTTAAATTAATCTCCTCTTCCTGCACGTGACCATATCCCTCCATGCCCTGCGTATCCATATGCCTGTCTAAAATCCTCTTAAATACCACTGCAGTATCTGTCTCTACCATCAGCCCAGGCAGTGGGTTCCAGGCACTCACACCGCTGTGTATAAAACGCTTTCCCCGCACATCTCCTTCAAATTTTCTGAGTCTGAGTCTGAAGAAGGGTCCCGATCCAAAACGTTACCCATTCCTTCTCACCAGAGATGCTGCCTGTCCATCTTCCTTTAAACGTTGCTCCTCTGCGCCAACCAGTGATCACCCCGTACACTAACCTACACACAATAGGGACAATGTTTACAACTTACCGATGCCAATTAACATACCAAACTGTACGTCTTTGGAATGTGGGAATTGGAATGAAGGAATCTGCCTTGGAGCGCTAGAGACCCGGGTTCGATCCTGACCATGGGTGCTGTAAGTACAGGTTAGAAACATAGAAACATAGAAAATAGGTGCAGGAGGCCATTCGGCCCTTCGAGCCAGCACCGCCATTCATTGTGATCATGGCTGATCATCCCCTATCAATAACCTGTATCCCTTGACTCCACTAGCCTCTAGAGCTCTATCTAACTCTCTCTCAAATCCATCCAGTGACTTGGCCTCCACTGCCCTCTGTGGCAGGGAATTCCATAAATTCACAACTCTCTGGGTGAAAAAGTTTTTTCTCACCTTAGTCTTAAATGACCCCTTTATTCTAAGACTGTGGCCCCTGGTTCTGGACTTGCCCAACATTGGGAACATTTTTCCTGCATCTAGCTTGTCCAGTCCTTTTATAATTTTATATGTTTCTATAAGATCCCCCTCATCCTTCTAAACTCCAGTGAATACAAGCCTAGTCTTTTCAATCTTTCCTCATATGACAGTCCCGCCATCCCAGGGATCAATCTCGTGAACCTACGCTGCACTGCCTCAGTCACAAGGATGTCCTTCCTCAAATTAGGAGACCAAAACTGTACACAATACTCCAGATGTGGTCTCACCAGAGCCCTATAAAACTGCAGAAGAACCTCTTTACTCCTATACTGAAATCCTCTTGTTATGAAGGCCAACATTCCATTAGCTTTCTTCAATGCTGCTGTACCTGCTCGCCAACTTTCAGTGACTGGTTTACAAGGACGCCCAGGTCTCACTGTACCTCCCCCTTACCTAACCTAACCCCATTGAGATAACAATCTGCCCCCTTGCTTTTGCCGCCAAAGTGGATAACCTCACATTTATCTATATTATACTGCATCTGCCACGCATCTACCCACATCTGCCACATCTGCCCAATGGTTAATTGGCGTTGGTAAAATTGTAAAATTGTCCCTCATGTGTAGGATAGTTTTAGTGTACAGGGTGATCGCTGATTGGGTCGGATTCAGTGGGCCAAAGGGTCTGTTTCCACGCTGCATCTATAAAGTCTATAGTCTAAAGTAAACCAAAAATGTTGGCAATACTCAATGGACAGGGTATGTCTGTGAACAGAAGAACAAGGTCAATATTTCATGTCAGGAATTCCAGCAAGTTAAAAATAAAACAACATTTATGTTGCAGACAAGAACAAAATGTAAGAACTGTTATAATGTGAGTCTGAATGATAACTTTGATAATGGTACTGACGAAAAGAAAGTGATAACGGTTGGTTATTAAATATATATGTCATAGAGTCATAGAGTCTGGAAACAGGCCCTTCGGTCCTCAACGACCAACATGGGAACGACCAACATGTTCCATCTACACTAGTCCCACCTGCCAGTGTTTGGCCCATATCCCTCGAAACCTATCCTATCCATGTACCTGTCTAATTGCCTCTTCAACATTGCAATAGACCCTGCCTTAACTACGTCCTCTGGCAGCTCGTTCCATACACCCACCACCCTTTGTGTGAAATAGTCACCCCTCAGATTCCTATTAAATCTTTTCCCCCTCACCTTAAACCTATGCTCTCTGGTCCTCGATTCCCCTACCTGATCTATCTCTCTCATGGTTTTATTTATATGGGGAGGGAGGAATTGGTTGAGGATGACAAATTAAATTAGACATTTTTAGAAGAAGGTGTGTGCAGGACTGAAATGGCATGCCAGGGTTCTGATTTTGGATGATCAGCCATGATTGTATTGAATGGCGGTGCTGGCTTGAAGTGCCCAATGGCCTACTTCTGCACCTATTTACTAAGTTTCTATGCGGTTGACAGGGAGAAAAAGGCCCTTCAGCCCACAAAGCCAGTGCTGAAAGCGATGGCAAGTTAAATTGGTCTGCTCTTCTTGCACTTCCATATCCCTCCATGCCCGGCATATGCCTGTCTAAAATCCTCTTAAATGCTATAATGCTTAAACTACTATATCTGTGAGATAACGTCAAACTGGTGTGAAGTAGGTGATTGATGGTCGGCACAGACTTGGTGGGCCGAAGGGCCTGTTTCCATGCTGTATCTCTTAACTAAACTGAATTAAACTAAGAAGGGGAAAAATTGGATGTTTGCAGGACTGAAATGGCTGAGTATCTGAAAGCATTGATTTCAATGTTGAGTCAAGAACATCTGGTGGGCTGTATATGTTTCATTTCTTCGGGGCATGCCTGACATCTGCAACTCCTTGTGTTTGTCAGCCTCCTCCAATTTTACTCGGCTTTGCTGCTGTGATAGTTGGAATGCTTTCTTGAGCTAACCCCATGCGTGAGTAATTTCATCCTACACATGGCAGAACATAATGCAAACACGAGAGAGGAAGGAGAAAAACGTCCATCAGAATGCCGCAACTTGTGTTCTGACATAGTCAAGGGAATGTTAAGCCCGATCAAAGGCTGACGGGCGGCCACGGTGGCGCAGCAGTTTAGTTGCGACTACGAATGTTGCCTGTGTGGAGTTTGCAGGTTCTCCCATGACTGCGTGTGTTTTTTTAGAGATCTTCGGTTTCCTCCCACACTCCAAAGACGTACAGGTTTGAAGGTTAATTTGATTGGTGTAGGTGTAAATTTTCCCTAGTGTGTGTAGGATAGTGTTGGCGTGCGGGGATCGCTGGTCGGTGCAGACTCGGTGGGCCGAAGGGCCTGTTTCCACGTTGCATCTCTAAACTAAACTAAACTAATCTGTACATGTAGAAAGGAACTGCAGATGCTGGTTATACATCCAGGTAGACACAAAGTGCTGGAGTAACTCAGCGGGTCAGGCGGCATCTCTGGAGAAAAATGTGAAGTTTCAGGTCGGGACCCTTCTTCGGACAGAAAATAGAGAGGCGGGAACTGGAGGTAAGAAAAGGCCAGAACAAAGCAGGGCCAGCAACAGATGACCAAGGAAGGGAGGAGCCCATAATGGCTGTAAGGATATAAGGATGAGAACAGTGGAGCAGGTAGGACAAATTGTGAAGGAGAAAGAGGGGGAAGTGGAGGGGGGAAATAGATGCGAGTCCAGATGGGAAACAGAGAGGGAGGGTTGTAGGGGAGAAAGAGCGGAGGGTTGTTAGAGGTCATGTTTCAGTTATGTAAGATGTTGGTGAGACCGCATTTAGAGTATTGTGTTCAGTTCTGGGCACCATGTTGTTGGAAAGATGTTGTCAAGCTGGAAAGGGTTCTGAGAAGATTTACGAGGATGTTGCCAGCACTAGAGGGTGTGAGCAAATGGAGAGGTTGAGTAGGCTGGGTCTTTAATCCTTGGAGGATGAGGGGTGATCTTATAGAAGTGTACAAAATCATGAGAGGAATAAATCGGGTAGATGTATGGAGTCTCTTGCCCAGAGTCAGGTTTAAGGTGAAGGTAAAAAGATTTAATAGGAATCTGAGGGGGACATTTTTCACACAAAGGGTGGTGGGTGTATGGAACAAGCTGCTGGAGGAGGTTCTTGAGGCAGGGATTATCCCAACATTTAATAAACAATTAGACAGGTACATGGATAGGACAGGTTTAGAGGGATAGGGACCAAATGCTGGCAGGTGGGACTAGTGTAGCTGGGGCATGTTGGCCGGTGTGGGCAAGTTGGGCCGAAGGGTCTCTTTCCGCGCTATAACACTCTAATTCAATGTTCATGCCATTGGGTTGTAAGCTGCCCAAGCAGAATATGAGATGCTGTTCTTTCTGTTTGCAAGTGGCCTTGTTCTGGCGATGGAGGAGGCCCTGGACAGAAAGGTCAGTGTGGGAATGGAAAGGGGAGTAAAACTGGTTAACAATTGGTAGATCCAGTTTTTCTTTGGAATGATCCTTCTTCCACACAATACTCAAGTTATATACTTTATGATGAATAAACTGGGTACCAAGTCAAAGAAGTGAACACTTGTATCTATTAGAGGTTTAATTTGTTTCTTTTGGAGGATCAGTGATCATTTTTAGTTTAGTTCAGTTTAGTTAAGAGATGTAGCATGGAAACAGGCCCTTCAGCCCACCAAGCCTGCACCGACCATCAATCACCTGTTTGCACCAGTTCGACGTTATCCCGTTTTTGCATCCACTCCCTACATGCTAAGGGCAATTTACAGAGACTATTTAACCTCAAAACCCGCACGTCTTTGCGATGTGGGCAGAAACACGGAGGGAACCCATGCTGGGGTACTGATTGTGGATGATCAGCCATGATCATATTGAATGGCGGTGCCCAATAGCTTACTCCTGCACCTATTTACTACGTTTATATGCGATTTAAAGGGCGAACGTGCAAACTCCACACAGACAGCAACCAAGGTCAGAGTCGAACTGAGGTCTCCAGCGCTGTGAGGCAGCTGCTCCACTGTGTATATCTGGGGTATTATTTAGTTAACAAACAAAGTTCCATTACTCTTGCTAGAAATCCTCAAGTATACTCGAGAGCTTCCTAATCTCAAAATCTGCCTTTGGTCTGCTTTTTTTGGCTTTAACTTTGACCACAATATTAAATGTAACAATGCTCTAACAACCTCCAGGTGACTAACTAACTGCAATGACTCACTAGGAGCACCAAAGCCAGTAAATCTTTGCGGTCGTTGTCTGTTTCTCGTGTCTCGAGAGCAAGTGGACCCGATCCGCGTGAGAAAGTTGTGTGCGGTTGACTCTTAGATCACAACTCAGCACTTTGTGCTTGGCGGTAGGCAGCGTTCCTTTGCCGCTCAAGTGCCTGACACAATTGAAGTCCAGCTTAAGGCATTGTCTCCCCACTTATGGCCCAAACCTTTAAATGTATTCTGCGCGAATCCCGGGGCGTTTGTGCTCTCACGTTATTCTAAACATTATTCCCTTACCATATATCTAAACACTGTAAATGGCTCAATTGTAATGATGTATAGTCTTTCCACTGAATGGTTAGCACGCAGCCACATCTTTTCATTGTACCTCAGTAACAGAATCAGGGGATATGGGGAGAGAGCAGGAATGGGATACTGATTCTGGATGATCAGCCATGATCGTATTGAATGGCGGTGCTGGCTCGAAGGCCGAGTGGCCTACTCCTGCACCTATTTTCTATGTTTGTATGTTTCAATGTTTATCAACTAATCGTGCCTCGGGGGTGAGATTATGCAAGTGCCACAGTCCGTTCTGACCCACAGCATTGCCACAATTTGGACATTTTGTTCATAGTTTTTTTAAAAGAGCATAATGGCAAGCGGGTATTTGTTTATGGAAAATGAAGGCAGCCAAAACCATTGTAATTCTTTTGATCCATTCCTCATGCTTGTTATTCCACTTCATTGAATTATTTTGTTTGGACTAATGAGCAAGTAACTATAAAACCCAGAAAATCGGGGAATGTCGACAAAAAAAAAAAAAAAAAAAAAAACCCGTCTTTCCCCCATAATTTTAAGGCCTTCCCTTATTGGGGTTAATTTAACTCACCAGCACTAAATCTGCCATGTCCACACCTTACCCTCCCATATCTGTAGTCTCCCTCTCCCCCAACTCTCAGACTGAAGAAGGGCCTCCACCCAAAACGTCACCCATTGGCTCTCTCCAGAGATGCTGCCTGACACAAATTCACAAGTTGTAGGAGTAGAATTAGGCCATTCGGCCCATCAAGTCTACTCCGCCATTCAATCATGGCTGATCTCTGCCTCCTAATCCCATTTTCCTGCCTTCTTCCCATAATAGAAAATAGGTGCATGAGTAGACCATTCGTCCCTTCGAGCCAGCACCGCCATTCAATGTGATCATGGCTGATCATCTACAATCAGTACCCCGTTCCTGCTTTTTCCCCACATCCCTTGACTCCGCTGTCTAGTTCTCTCTTGAAAGTATCCATAGAGCCAGCCTCCACCGCCCTCTGAGGCAGAGACTTCCACAGACTCACAACTCTCTGGGTGAAAAAGTTTTTCCTCATCTCCGTTCTAAATGGCTTACCTCTTATTCTTAAACTGTGGCCCCTGGTTCTGGATTTCCCCAACATCCGGAACATGTTTCCTGCCTCCAGCATGTCCAAACCCTTAATAATCTTATATTAATAATAAGATCCAATATTACCAATAAGATCCTTAATACCTGTTCTAATCAAGAATATGTCTATCTCAGGCTTAAAAATATCCACTACCTTGGCGTCCACAGCCCTCTGTGGCAATGAGTTCCACAGAGTAACTACCCTCTATCCCGCTGCATTACTCCAGCATTTTGTGGCTATCCTCAAAATCAATCTTTTCCTACTTCTGGAGAGCGACGAAGAGAGAAATTTGGTTATGATCTTCTGTAAACTTTTCACAAGGTGCAAATGCTTTTCGGGATCCAGCCAAGATGCGAACACTGGTTTTCTGAGAGAAATAGAACTATCCCTGCCGTTCACTATTGTATGGTCCGTACATTTCCCTGTATCTGTTTCCAGTGTTATAAACGCATGTAAATTGTTTGCTTAACGCAGCATGGGAACGAGTATGTGAGGTCACCTCAAGCTGTGTTTGTTGGGGTTGAGGGATTTGTTTGCCTTGCTTCTCCGACAGATAAACGAGATAGCGAAGTGCTTAATAACTCCTGTGTGTATGCCATATGTCTATATACTTTTGGATCAGTCACTGCGGGTTTCAGCGGGAGCAGGTAGGGGAAGGAGAGTGCAATAAAAAGCGAAGAAAGAAAATGTACACATGTCCAAATATTCGAAGATCTCAGCGGCTTTTCAAATTGTAGCTCTCAGATACTTTTCTCTGGAACTGCTGAAGACACTCTAGTTTAGTTTAGTTTAGTTTAGAGATACAGCGTGGAAACAGGGCCTTCGGCCCACCGAGTCCGCGTCGACCAGCGATCCCCTCACACTAACACTATCCTACACACACTAGGGACAATTTACATTTATACCAAACCAATTAGCCTACAACCCTGTACGTCTTTGGAGTGTGGGTGGAAATCGAAGCACCCGGAGAAAATTCATGCAGGTCACGGGGAGAACGTACAAACTCATTACCGACAGCGCCCACAGTCAGGATTGAGCCCGGGTGTCTGGCGCTGTAAGGTAGCATCTCTACCGCAGCGAAACTATGCTGTCCTAGCGTGGGAGTGAAACAAGGGATGGGGCAAGAGGTTTTGTTTTATTTCAAATATATAAATTTTATTGGTAAAGAATATGCACGGAAAATACACTACGATCGGTACATGTCTTTCCTTACAGTTATTGTGTCTTCAAATCAATACATTCTAATTACAATGCACCAATGTCACTAACATTTCATTTGTACAGAACAAAAGCAAAAATAGCCTCAGACACATGGTCTGTAGCTTGTTGAGCTGCAAACTTGTCACCAAAAAGGACACACTGTAGTTTGATAATGGGTGCTGAGAAAAGATTGAATCGCAGTGATTTTAAATGGGTGTTAGTTTGGCACACTGGAATTTTATTTTAGCACCTGCAATGACCATTTAATTAAAGCAATTTAATTTAAGTAATAGCTGGTCTTTAGTCAGAGGGTAGTGAATCTGCGGAATTCTTTGCCACAGAAGGGTGTGGAGGCTGTCAATGGATATTTTTCAGGCAGAGATAGATGGCTTCCGGATTAGTACGTGTGTCAGGGGTTATGGGGAGAAGGCAGGAGAATGGGGTTAGGAGGGAGAGATAGATCAGCCATGATTGAATGGTGGAGAAGACTTGTGTAATGAAGTATATGCAGGATTCAAGGATTTGAATCAATGAATGGAAGCACATGGTGAAGACCACAAATAACTATTTATTCCAGCAAAATACAAGTAAAACACAGAAAAACTATCAATAAAGAAACAGTCCAAAACAACCCTCACACCCCTCTGCGTATTCAAGTCTCGTCTCTGCTGTCTCCAAGCTCGCTCTCTCTCTCTCTTTCTCTCTCCTTGGTGAAGCTCTTTTCTCTCCCCGAAGATGAAGCTCATGCTCTCATGGTGGAAGCATGTATTTATATCATAATTTTATCTCTAAGAACAACAGATGATTATGTGTCAAGCTAGCTATCCTACTTGGCACCAATATGGCGTGAGTTATGTGTCCTATCAGACACTGAGCTAGTCTCGGATGTCTCTGGGAAAGCAAAGCTTATCCTAGTGACCTCACAGGTGACCTCATGATCTACTCGTCCCTTTGCATTAGCCCAAGCATTCTTCGAAAATGTTACACGTGTCACTTTACCAGCCCCCTTGACTCCATTCAAGGACCCAAGCAGTCTTTCCAGGTGCGACAGAGGTTCACCTGCACCTCCTCCAACCTCATCTATTGCATCCGCTGCTCTAGATGTCAGCTGATCTACATCGGTGAGACCAAGCGTAGACTTGACGATCGCTTCGCCGAACACCTCCGCTCGGTTCGCAATAACCAACCTGATCTCCCGATGGCTCAGCACTTCAATTCCTCCTCCCATTCCGTATCCGACCTTTCTGTCCTGGGCCTCCTCCATGGTCAAGGTGAGGACCACCGTAAATTGGAGGAGCAGCACCTCATATTTCGCTTGGGCAGTTTGTACAACATTGACTTCTCTAATTTCAGGTAATCCTTACTGTCTCCTCCCCTTCTCAGCTCTCCCTCAGCCCCCTGGCTCCGCCTCTTCCTTTCTTCTTCCCCCCCCCCCCCCCCCCCTCACATCAGTCTGAAGCAGGGTTCGGCCAGAAACGTTGCCTATTTCCTTCGCTCCATAGATGCTGCCGCACCCGCTGAGTTTCTCCAGCATTTTTGTCTACCTTCAAAAACATCTACTTGTTTTCCTAAGCAGGGTTCGAAATGCAGTGCTGCTAATTTAGCTGACAACTCCATTTCAGCTCACATGGTCTGTTTAACCTTTACATTGCAACTTGACAGGCTGAATGGTCTAATTCTTCTCCTATCACATTTGACCTTATGACCTGATGGTGGGGTGAGAGCATGCTGATCAGAACATTTTACATTCCGCAGTTTTGTTTTCAGGGAATAAACTTGATCTCTCAGGAAACAAGTTGCTGGCAAATGACAGCGTACTCTCCACATTTTCTGGCAGATGCAAATGAATTCAGAAAGGCAATCTTTGACGAGCTTCATAAAGTGATCATTCTGCATGCCAAACCTGTCTGCACTTTTCACAAAGGTGTCCAAAAAGTCGATGAATTTAAATCTTTCAGGCATGCGAGTGAGAGATGCTTAGCTTAAGTTTGAGATTTTTGATTAAATTGCATTCAATTTACATGGCGCGAAAATAGAAGTGGCCTCTCGAGTCTGATAAGAGCTTTTATTTTTAGTTTGTTTAGCTTATTGTTACGTGTACCGAGGTACAGTGAAAAGCTTTTGTTGTACATTATCAAGTCAGTGGAAAGACAATACATAATCACAATCGAGCCTTTCACAGTGTGATAAAGAGAATCATAGTGTAATACATGATAAAGGGAATAACGTTTAGTGCAAGATAAAGCCAGTAAAGTCTGATCAAAGATAGTCCGAGGGTCACCACTGAGGTAGATAGTTGTTCAGCACTGCTCTCTAGTTGTGGTAGGATGGTTCAGTTGCCTGATAACAGCTGGGAAGAAACCGTCCCTGAATCTGGTGGTGTGTGTCTTCATACTTCTGCACCTTTTGCCCGATGGTAGAGGGAGTGACCAGGGTGCGACTCATCCTTGATTATGCTGCTGGCCTTGCCGAGGCAGCGTGAAGTATAGATGGAGTCAATGAAAGGGAGGTTGTTTTGTGTGATGGTCTGGGCTGCGTCCACAATGGAAGCAGGAAATGGAAAAATAGTTTGTGACATATTAAGTCAAGTCAAGCTTATTCATCGCATACACATACGAGATGTGCAGTGAAATGAAAAGTGGCAATGCTTGCGGATTGTGCAAAAAAAAAACTACAAAACAGAATGGAACAGAATCACATATTCACATATTACATATTTGTGGGAATGAAAAAAAGAAAACGCAGCAATTTTAAAAAGACACCACACAACAGTAAATTGGTGCAGTAAAGTTAGTCCCTGGTGAGAGAGGAGTTTACAGTCCTAATGGCCTCTGAGAAACTTCTTCTCATCCTCTCCGTCTTCACAGCATGGCAACGGAGGTGTTTGCCTGACCATAGCAGCTGGAACGGTCTGTTGCTGGGGTGGAAGGGGTCCCCCATGATCTTGTTGGCTCTGGATTTGCACCTTCTGATGCATAGTTCCTGCAGGGGGGGGAAATGTAGTTCCCATAGTGCGTTCGGCCGAATTGTGTTGTTTCCGGACAAGATGCTTTCCACAGCCGCTGAGTAGAAGCACTGGAGGATCCTCAGAGACACTCTGAATTTCCTCAATTGCCTGAGGTGGCAAAGGCGCTGTCTTGCCTTACTCACCAAAGGCCTCTTCAAACACTGCAACCTTGGTGAGGTTTGAACCATCCTTTGCAAGACATGTTTCACTTTAACAATGAATAATCATTAGTTATTAAGGATAAAGAGCCTCACAATAGACTGGCAGGCAAGATGGCAACCTCAATGGAATTGGCAATGAAAAATGGGGGTTGTAGGGAGAAGGCAGGAGAATGGGGTTAGGAGGGAGAGACAGATCAGCCATGATTGATCAGACAGATCAGCCATGATTGGCGGAGTATATTTCATGGGCCGAATGGCCAAATTCTACTCCTATCATTTATGTACATGAAATGTCAAAGAATTGTATCTAGGCTGCGTCCACAATTCGCTGCAATTTCTTGTGGTCTTCGACTGAGCTGTTCCCAAAGTAAGCTATGATGCATCCCGATAAAATGTTTTCTACCGAGTGTGCTTTATGAAGTTTGTGAACACAGATCAGAACTGAGAGCCATTGTCAGAAATGACCTCTTCACGTAAGCAATATCATGCGCATGTAGACCACAGGGTAATCTACAGTATATTCAGAAATAATGAAAATATTTTCATTTCAATCCACTATTCATTTGTACCTGAATAGAGTCCCTCATTTTTGACAAATATCTACATGTACTACAGTCATAGAGTCATAGCGTCATCGAGCAGGGAAACAGGCCCTTCGGCCCAAGCTGCCCACACCAGTCAATTATGATCATAATCATAATCATACATTATTAGCCAAGTATGTTTTGCAACATACAAGGAATTTGTATTGCCATACAGTCATACTTATAAAAAGCAACAAGACACATAAAATACATTTTAACATAAACATTCACCCCAGTGAGTCCTTCACATTCCTCACTGATGGAAGGCGATAAAAAGTTCAATCTCTTCCCTTCTTTGTCCTCCAGCAGTCGGGGGCCTCTAACCTTCCGTTGACAGGTTGATCTTACTCCCGTAGCCGGCAGCGGGCCTTGCTCGTTGGGGCGATCATTCCTGCATCAGGGGGGGAATCTGAGCTCCCCCGCGCTGGGCGACCTACCCCGGGTCGGGGCTTGTTGAACGTCGTGCGGCTTTTGGAGCTTCTCCTTCTACACTAATCCCACTTGCTCACATTTAACAGAGAAGAAAGGAATTCTGATTGGTTGTTATTATTAAATCCAATGATGGCTTCCTTGAACAGATGATGGTAGTTTAGTTTAGTTTAGTTTAATTTAGATTAGTTTAGAGATACAGAGCAGAAATAGGCCCTTTGGTGGAACACGTCAACTACAATCCCCGCGCACTAACACTATCCACAGACACAAGGGACAATTTAAATGTTACCAAAGCCAATTAGTCTACACCTTTGGAGTGTGGGGGGAAACCGGATATCCCGAAGAAATCCCACGCAGGTCAGGGGAAAAATGTACAATCTCCGTACAGACAGCACCCGTAGTCAGGATCAAACCCGGGTCTATGGCGCTCTTAAGCCCCTGTACCACTTAGGAAACCTGAACGGAAACCTTTGGAGACCGTGTGCCCCACCCAAGGTTTCCGTGAGGTTCCCGTGAGGTTCCCGGGGGGTTCGGTCACTCTCCATGAGTTACCAGAGGTTCTGGTCAATTGCCTGGAGTGCCTCAACTGAAGCGTGAGCCGCATCTACTGACCAAAGCCGACCGCGCCCACACACACACACACACATCGTGAAGGTGGGGACCAGGGACAGCGGAGGAACCTCCAGGAACCTCATGGAAACCTTGGGTGGCGCGCAAGGTCTCCAGAGGTTTCCGTTCAGGTTTCCTAAGTGGGAAGATCCGCCGGAAGGTAAAATGCCCGCTAACTTTATTAAACTTATTAAAATTGTCTCCACTCCTTCTCCCCCCCCTGTTCTCTCCCCTTCTCCCCCCTTCTCTCTCCCCCCTTCTCTCTCCCCCCTTCTCTCTCCCCCCTTCTCTCTCTCCCCTTCTCTCTCTCCCCCCCTTCTCTCTCCCCCCCTTCTCTCCCTCCCTCCCGCGCTCTCTAAAGGACTTACCGTGCTCTGCGGCAGCCGTTTACTTTCCTCTTCAACACGCAGAGAGCGCTCCTCCGCTGTCCCTGGCCCCCACCTTCACGATGTGTGTGTGCGGGGTCGGCAGCAAAGATGCAATAGGATCTTTGGTCAGTAGATGCAGTTCACGCTTCGGTCGAGGCTCTCCAGGCAATTGACCAGAACCTCTGGTGACTCATGGAGAATGACCAGAACCTCACGGGAACCTCACGGGAACCTCGGGGAAACTGATGGAAACCTTGGGTGGGGCACACGGTCTCCAGACGTTTCCGTTCAGGTTTCCTAAGTGGGACAGGGGCTTTAGGCAGCAACTCCACCACTGCACCACCGTGTCACCTTAGACCCAGCCCATTGTAAATATAGGTCGGTAAGTGAAAACACCAGTCGCGGAAAGGGCTCCCAATATAACCATATAACCATATAACAATTACAGCACGGAAACAGGCCCTCTCGGCCCTTCCAATCCGTGCCGACTTTGCTTCATGTCTGATGAAAATCCAGAGGCATGAGAAACTGCAGATGCTGGAATCTTGAGCAAACACAAAGTGCTGGAGGAACTCAATGAATCAGGCAGCATCTGTGGAGGGGATGGTTCCAAGCAAAGCGTTGTCTGTCCTTTCCCACCAAGTTCCTCCAGCACGTTGTGCTTTGCTGATGAAAATGTACCTTGTTGTGTCACTCTACCTGTTTGTGAACACATCATTATTTCTTTCTGATATTGCACCAGATTAGGTTGATCTCGACCTACATGCTAACGCCACTGCCTGCGCTAATCATTCAGTAAATCTTTACAGTCTTGTCAGTATGTTTTTTACTCCGTTTCATGACCACAGCTAAATGGCCTGTCCCACTTTCATGACCTAATTCACAACATTTTTTACTCGTGGACATTTTTCATCATGTTGAAAAAATGTCCCGACCTACTTGATGCCACGAGTACCTACGACTAGCATCACGGCCTGCTATGACCTACCTACGACCTCCTACGACCTCCTACGACCTTGTGACGACCATGCTGCGAGTATGAGTCAAGGGCAAACTCGGCAGAGGTCGTGAATTAGGTCGTGAAAGTGGGACAGGGCCTTCAGTCAGCTGCTTGTCATAGAGCCAGAGAGTCATTCAGTGTGGAAACAGGCCCTTCGGCCCAACTTGCCAACACCCACCAATGTGTCCCATCTACACTATTCCCACCTGCCCGCGTTTGCCCCATATCCTTCTAACCCTGTCCTATCCATGTATCTGTCTAAATGCTACTTAGACATTGCAATAGTATCTGCTTCAACTACCACCTCTGGCAGCTCTTTCCATACACCCACCACTCTTTGTGCGAAAAATTTACCCCTCAGGTTCCTATTAAACCTTTCCCCCCTCCCCTTAAACCTATATCCCCTGGTTCTTGATTCCCCTACTCTGGGCAAGAGACCCTTTGCATCTACCTGATTTACCTCTCATGTTTTTGTACACCTCTATAAGATCACCCCTCATTCTCCTGTGCTCCAAGGAATAGAATCCCAGCTTGTGATGGGTGAAATTCTCAAGCACTCTTAGCTTCCTTTTTCAATGTTACTTACGTATGACACACACATCTGAATGTTGGGTTTGATGTGCTCAACAACTTTGACAGCAGCTGCTCAACATTGGACCACATGCAAACCTATCACAAAAGGCACGATTAATGTTAAAGGATACTACATTTGCAACACAGGGATAAGTTCTTTACTGAAACAACGAACTCACAAATCTTTTCACTCTAGTTCTGGCTCCTGTCCTGTTGCTTCCAGCTCCTTCTAATGGCTTCAAATTAATCATCTGATTTATACACACAATCTTGCATAATGTGAGAAGATCTGTCAGTATCCCTTATACTTTTGTCCCAATCTCAATCAGGAGTATCCCTTTTATAATGCACGAATATTGCATCATTTTAACCCATACTTTACAAACCTCTCCTCCAACCTCCGTGATGCCGTTCACTTTAAAGAGCTTGTTTAGTTTAGTTTAGTTCAGAGATACAATGTGAAACAAGCCCTTTGGCACACCAGGTCCGCGCCGATCAGCGATCCCCGCACATTAACAATATCGTACACCCACTAGGGACAATTTTTTACATTTACCAAGCCAATTAACATACAAATCTGTACATTTTTGTAGTGTGGGAGGAAACTGAAGATCTCAGAGAAAACCCACGCAGGTCACGGGGAGAAGGTACAAAGTCCCTACAGACAGCAGCTGTAGTTGGGATCGAACCCAGGTCTCTGGCGTTGCATTCGCTGTAAGGCAGCAACTCTAGCGCCGTACCACAGTGACCGCCCTTGTCTGAGTATGTAGAAACAAAGAACTGTGGATGCTGGTTTACACCAAAGATAGGTACAAAGTGCTGGAGTAGGTCAGCGGGTCAGGCAGCATCTCTGGAGAAAAAGGGTGAGTGATGTTTCAGGTCAGGACTCTTCAGACTTCTTCAGACTGGAGAAGGATCCCAACCCAAAAAGTCAGCAGTCCTTTATCTCCAGAGATACTGCCTGACCCACTGACCTACTCCAACACTTTCCAACTATCTTTTGTCTGAATATTTGGTGTACTACCTGACGGATTCTCGAGCTTGGTCATTCATAGTCATAGAGTGATAATCATTCAAAACTCTTTAGATTAGTGATAATCTTTCAAAACTCTTTAGATTCTGGAGTAGTTCCTGAGGATTGGCGGGTAGCAAATGTAACTCCTCTTTTTAAGAAGGGAGGGAGGGAGAAAACAGTGAATTACAGACCAGTTAGTCTAACATCGGTAGTGGGGAAACTGCTAGTCAGTTATTAAAGATGGGATAGCAGCACATTTGGAAAGTGGTGAAATCATTGGACAAAGTCAGCATGGATTTACGAAAGGTAAATCATGTCTGACGAATCTTGTGGAATTTTTCGAGGATGTAACTAGTAGCGTGGATAGGGGAGAACCAGTAGATGTGGTGTACCTGGACTTCCAGAAGGCTTTCGCCAAGGTCCCACAAAAGAGATTAGTATACAAACCTAAAGCATACGGCATTAGGGGTTCAGTATTGAGAACTGGCTGGCAAACAGGAAGCAAAGAGTAGGAGTAAACGGGTCCTTTTCACAATGGCAGGCAGTGACTAGTGGGGTGCCACAAGGCTCAGTGCTGGGACCCCAGCTATTTACAATATATATTAATGATCTGAATGAGGGAATTGAAGGCAATATCTCCAAGTTTGCGGATGACACTAAGCTGGGGGGCAATGTTAGCTGTGAGGAGGATACATGGAGACTGCAAGGTCACTTGGATAGGCTGGGTGAGTGGGCAAATGTTTGGCAGATGCAGTATAATGTGGATAAATCTGAGGTTATCCACTTTGGTGGGAAAAACAGGAAAGCAGACTATTATCTAAATGGTGGCCGATTAGGAAAAGGGAAGATGCAGCGCGACCTGGGTGTCATGGTACACCAGTCATTGAAAGTAGGCATGCAGGTGCAGCAGGCAGTGAAGAAAGCGAATAGTGTGTTAGCTTTCATAGCAAAAGGATTTGAGTATAGGAGCAGGGAGGTTCTACTTCAGTTGTATAGGGTCTTGGTGAGACCACACCTGGAGTATTGCGCACAGTTCTGGTCTCCAAATCTGAGGAAGGACATTATTGCCATAGAGGGAGTGCAGAGAAGGTTCACCAGACTGATTCCTGGGATGTCAGGACTGTCTTATGAAGAAAGACTGGATAGACTCAGTTTATATTCTCTAGAATTTAGGAGATTGAGAGGGGATCTTATAGAAACTTACAAAATTCTTAAGGGGTTGGACAGGCTAGATGCAGGAAGATTGTTCCCGATGTTGGGGAGGTCCAGGACAAGGGGTCATAGCTTAAGGATAAGAGGGAAATCCTTTAGGAACGAGATGAGAAGGACTTTTTTCACACAGAGAGTGGTGGGTTTCTGGAACTCTCTGCCACAGAGGGTAGTGGAGGCCAGTTCATTGGCTATATTTAAGAGGGAGTTAGATGTGGCCCTTGTGGCTAGGGGGAGCAGAGGGTGTGGAGAGAAGGCAGGTACGGGATACTGAGTTGGATGATCAGCCATGATCATATTGAATGGTGGTGCAGGCTCGAAGGGCCGAATGGCCTACTCCTGCACCTAATTTCTATGTTCTATGTTTCTATACAGCATGGAAAATGTCCCATCGGCCCAAGTTGCCCACACCGAGCACATTCCCTATCGACACTAGTCCCATCTGCTTGCGTTTGGCCCATATTCCTTTAAACTTATCCTATTCATGTACCTGTCTAAATGTTTCTTAAACGTTGGGATAGTCCCAGCCTCAACTACCTCCTCCGGCATCTCGTTCCATACACCCACCACCCTTTGTGTGAAAGAGTTACCTCTTCAGATTCCTATTAAATGTTTCCCCCTCACCTTAAACCCATGTTCCTCTGTCCTTGATGTTGAAGTTTCCTTTGCAGCCATGGTGCCTCTTACCTGAGTGCAATTCCATACAACAATGATAACTTAGCTCCCCAGTCCTTTGGCACTGCACTTTGATCAGTATATGAAAACCCCTTCAAGAAAAAAGACCCCTTGCAGAACATGCCACAAAATATCATGAACACAAACTAAGGCTTGACAAGCAAACATCACAATTCTTGACAAGGTAACCAAAAATGTTGACGAGGGCAAGGCCATGGCCGTTGTCCCCACGGGCCTCAGCAAGGTCTTTGATAAGGTTTTGGACAGTCGAATACGTTGGAAGGTAAGCATATGGGGTCCAGGGAATAGCTAGCAATCTGGAGACATAAGATAGACAGAAAAAGCTGGAGTAACGCAGCGGGTCAGACAGCATCTCTGGAGAAAAGGAATAGGTGACGTTTCGGGTCGAGACCCTTCTTCAGGCTGAGAGTCAGGGGAGAGGGAAACGAGAGATAAAGATGGTGATATAGAAATTAATGGGAAAAAAAAGCAAAACAGTAACGATGATAAAGGAAACATGCCATTGTGAGCTGTGGACTAGGTGAAAACGAGTTTCACTGAAACTCACCCACCAGGACGTACACAATTGGTTTCATTAGGGACAAGCAACCGCAGACACTGGTTTACCAAGGAAAGACACAAAACGGTGGAGCAACTCAGCAGGTCGGGCTGCATTCCTGGAGAAGAACATGGATAGTTCATGGGTCACCTCACCATGAGGTGAGTTTGGTACATGTGCAATGTTCCAAGAACCTCTCTTGCCTGTATAGCCTGCCATACTGGTCCAGCCCTTTAGCTTTATTTCCTCCCGCCCCTACAATCAGTCTGAACAAGGGTCCTGCAGCAAAAGGTCACCTCTCCATGTTCTTCATGGATGCTGCTTAACTTGGTGTGTTACTCTAGCATTTTGTGTCTTTCCTTTGTAAGGCAGCGTCAGCAGTTCCTTATTTCTAAATGTTAGTTGGGGGGGGGGGGGTTTAGATTGGCATGTAGGTGAACAAAACATGGGATGGAAAGGAGATGAATGGGTGACAAAAGTGGACAAACAGGAGACAAAGGATGAGTAGGAAGGAACTGCAGATGCTGGTTTATACCAAAGATAGACACAAAATGCTGGATCAACTCAGCGTGTCAGGTAGCATCTCTGGAGAAAAAGGGTGGGTGATGTTTTGGGTCGGAACCCTTCTTCAGACTGAAAGTAGAAGGGGGAAACTCATCTCCCTCTACGTCGCTCTCTCCCCCACCCCCCACCCCCCATTGATCCCCCTTCCCCATCTACTTTCAGTCTGAAGAAGAGTTCCGACCCAAAACATCGCCCACCCTTTTTCTCCAGAGATGCTGCCTGACCCATTGTGTTAACACAACGGCACACTTTGTGCCTTATCTTGGCATCCCACAGATAAAGGATGCCAGATAAGGAGGGGGAGAGAGGTAAAAGACGAGTGAAATGCAAAGCCTAATTCATTTAGGCTCCCTCCTAATGGGAACACGTTGTTGTAAGTGTGTCATTACTCTCGCTGAAAAAAATCCATGTCCTGCAGAAGTATAGCGCAGTTATTTTGCCTGTTTTGATTTCATTTGAACTTTTTGCAGTGGAAAAGATTAACTTTTTATTCAATTGCTTCAGGATGAGTCATGTTAAGTAAGCCAAGGAGGCTTATTATAACTAGTCTAAATGCAATTGCTGCAGCCAAAATATAAAATTTCCATGTGTTTAGGATGAATAGAACTTAACGATGAGGAGTTATTCTTTATTCCCTGCTTTGTATTTTAAAGGTGGAATGGCCAACACGCCAGCAGCCTTCCAAACCATCTGTATCCAATGCATTTACTTTGGCATTTGTTACTTAGGTCTTTTTGATCTACTTGGAGATCAATAAAGGAAATAGAATTTTCAGCATTCTTAACATTAAATAATACATATACCCAGCAATGTATTTGCATTGGAAAGATAAAGTTGGCTTTTCAACGATACAAATCAAAGTTTGATCTTTAAATATTTAAGAAATCCCTCATAGAAAATGGCTATTTGCAATAGGTTATCATCGAAAATTGAATATAAGTTTGTTTCCTAGAGTCTTTGATGACACAGCATTCTTGAAATACTTTGTAGGGTAGTTTAGTTTAAAGATGCAGCATGGAAACAGGCTCTTCGGCCCATCGAGTCCATGCTGACCTTCGATCAGGCGTTCACGGTAGCTCTATCTTATCAACAGTCGTGCAGCGCTAGAGTTGCTGCCTTACAGCACCACGAACCTGGCTTCTGTCGTCAGTCAAACTTGGATGCTGTCTGCGTGGAGTTTGCACGTTCTCCACGTGAGCGCGTAGGTTTTCTCCGGGGGTGCTCCGGTTTCCTCCCACATGTGCAGTTTTGTAGGTTAATTGGCTTCTGTAAATTGTAAATTGTCCCCTAGTGTGTGGGATAGTGCTAGTGTATACACTGGTCGGTGCGAACTTGGTGGGCTGAAGGGTTTGTGTCCACGTTGTTTCTCTTAAGTCGAAAGTCTAAATCTTTGGGATGTGGAAGGAAACCGGGGCACCTGGGGAAAGCCCACGCGATGACAGGGAGAACATGCAAACTACATGCAGACAGCATCCAGTATAAGAGAGAGTTAGATAGAGCTCTAGGGGCTAGTGGAATCAAGGGATATGGGGAGAAGGCAGGCACGGATTATTGATTGGGGACGATCAGCCATGGTCACAATGAATGGCGGTGCTGGCTCGATGGGCCAAAAGGCTTCTTCCTGCACCTATTTTCTATGTTTCTATGTTCCTATGTTTCTATGTTTAAGACAGAAGACAAGTTTGGTGCTGTCTCTGTGGAGTTTGCACTGTCAGGCAGTAGCTCTACCTGCTGCACCATGATCCTGCCCTTTCAACAGGTGTGAAATCATATTCATCCTAAAAACAATAATAAACACTATAAATATTATTTTCTCCACTTCTGTAGATTAATGTCTAGTGGTTGTACAAAGTCATACAGCACGGAAACATGTCCTTCACCCCCTACTCATCCATGCCGACCAAGATGCCCCATTTAAGCTTGTCCCATTTTACCTCATTTGGCCATTATCGCTCTAAACCTTTCCTATCCCTGTCCAAATGTATTTTAAAAGCAGTTATAATACCTGCCTCAAATACCTCCTCTGGCAGCTCGTCCTATATACCCACCACCCTCCACAGGAGTGAAAGATTTGCTCCTCGACTTCTTATTAAATCTTTCCCTTTCACCTTATAAGGTTACATGCTACTTACTACTAAAAAGTGTGCCGATAAGTAAATCTGGAATTATCTTTCTTGCAACAGAGGTGAATGAAGTCAAAATGTATTCTATTAAAGGAACCTAAATGCAGTCAATTAAAAGGTCAATTTTCCAGTGGGAGGCTATTGATTTGAAGTAATTGGTAGAAAGCTAAGAGAGGAGAAAGCTGAAAGAGATCCAGGATGGCACGGTGGTGCAGCAGTAGAGTTGCTGACTTACATCGCCAGAGACCTGGGTTCGATCCTGACTACGGGTGCTTGTCTGTATGGAGTTTGTACATTCTCGTCATGACCTGCGCGGGTTTTCTCCGAGATTTCTGGTTTCCTCCCATACTTCGTAGACGTACAGGTTTGTAGGTTAATTAGCATGGTATCATTGTAAAATTGTCCCTGATGTGTGTAGGATAGTGTTAATGCGTGGGGATCACTGGTCAGCATGGACTCGGTGGGCCGAATGGCCTGTTTCCACGTTGTATTTCAAAACTAAACTAAACTAGCCTAAACAAAATTAGATGAGGGTTATGAAACTCAATGAGCAGATGCTTGTACAAGATTGCCACATAGCATTAATTGACCCTAAAGTTCGCAATCTTTCTCAATTTGTAACACATAAAATTATATAGATTATTGTGATTAGCTAAATTGGGTAGGATTCTGCAACTTATTAGAAACAGCTTTGACATCTTGAATATGTGATGAAACTTGAAATGTGGAACACAAGATCACCCGCAACTTTTTTTTTTCCAAGAGTTGGCAAAGTTTATTGATCATTCTGTATAGGACGGAAAGGTTTGCTGTGATCTCTAACTTCAGTGATGCCAAGTTTGTTTTCTGCCCTCGGACAACAATCACATTCAAAGTTGACGAAGTCCTTCTAACATCTCAATTCTCTTTCCCTCTGCCAATAATGAAACCTGCCTCCGTCAGATCTTGCCTTGCCTTCATGCTGGTACATACAGGCTGAGCTGTCTGATTTTCTCTTCATAACATCTGTATGGCAAATGGTGATTGTAGAATGGATCCAGTACATATGGAATATATTTATCAAAATGCCTAGTCTTTGTCCAATTGCTAGGCTGACACTTGCGTGCTATGCATTATAGTTTAGTTTAGTTTGGAGATAGAGCGCGGAAACAGGTCCCTTCGGCCCACTGAGTGCACGCCAACCATCGATCCCCGCACACTAGCACTATCCTTACACACAATTTACATTCATCCCAAGCCAATTAGCCAACAAACCTGTATGGAGTGTGGGAGGAAACCGGAGCACCCGGAGAAAATGCACGCATGTGATGGGGAGAACAAACAAACTCCATACTGACAGCACCCATAGTCAAGATCAAACTCGGGTCTCTGGCACTGTAATGGGCCTGTCCCACATAGGCGATTTTTAAGCGGACTGCCGGGGACTGTCAAGTTGCCGGCAGTCACCTGAAAAACTGGGAACTGGAACGGCGACTGTCAGAGTGGAACACACACACATCACTTCCTTCACCAGCCCGTGTGAATTTTTTAGACAGCTCTCCCCACGCTTGCCCTGTCTAAAAAATGTACACGGTGCAAAGCCAATGTGATACAGACACACCACGATGAACAGGAAGGTTGGCGCTGTATAAAGACGGCTAAAGCCCAGTGTACGGTAAGTCCTTTAAAAGAGGGAGGAGAGGGGGGTAGAAGGGCGGAGAAGGAGTGGAGACGACTTTTAAGAAGCCAGAGATACATGGCTGTGAAGCTCGGCAGACATTTAACATTACCAGTTGGTTATCCTAGTTACCTTTTTTTTCCCAATGAGCCAAAGAAAATCACCGGTCAGCACCGGCTACAACCTACGAGAACCTCCGAGAACCTTAGACTGCCTGGCAATCCACTAGGACCTCCTGGCGACCCACCTACGGATCGAGGATTCTCGCTGCTCTCCATGGCGGCTTCATTCTAGTCGGCGCTAATTTTTCAACGTTGAAAAATTCACAACGACCATAATGAGGCCTCGACTAGTTCCCCGAATGCGGGAAATCAAAATTTCACACCGCTGGGTTGGAAGCTGCCCAAGCAAATATGAGTGGTGTTCTTCCAATTTGCGTTTGTTCTCACTCTAACAATCTAACAATAGAGGAGGCCCAGGACAGAAAGGTCAATTTAGTTTATTGTCACGTGTACCGAGGTACAGTGAAAAGCTTTTGTTGCGTGCTAACCAGTCAGCAGAAAGACATTACATGATTACAATCAAGCTATTTGCAGTTTACAGATACATGATAAGGGAATAACGTTTAGTGCAAGGTCAAGCGAGTAAAGTCCGATCGAGATAGTCCGAGGGTCAGCAATGAGGTAGATAGTAGTTCAGCACTGCTCTCTAGTTGCTCTCTTGCTCTCTAGGTCAGTTTGGGAATGGGTTGCCTTGCTCTAATTAAACATTGTGAATCCTCACTACCTTCCTTCACACTAAACAACTGCACCTAAGCACAAGTTTCCCTTGCATATTGCTGTTTACATATCTGGCAGCTTGCCTTTGACGTTCTTGTTTTCCATTACTGCTCTCACAACTCCAAGCCAGAAATCTTTTTTTTAAATTAATAGTTTTTTATTGGAGGGAAAAAAATAAATAAATAAATTCACAGTACATCTGATGTATAGCATTACATTTTCCTCCCTTTTGTTTTTTATAAATAATAATAATAATAATATAAACAAAATAATCCTAATCCACCCTCCCTAAACGCCCCTTGGCACTTATTTTTTTCACAATCCAAATATATCACAAAATCAAATGCACTTTTTAACAATAATAAAGTAACAAAACAGAATAAAGGCAGATCCCACTTAATGTCAAGTGCCTCAGTCAACAGGTAGTTCCTTTAGACCCTCAAAGTATGATAAAAAAAGGGTTCCCATTTCAAATAAAACTTTTTCACAGACCCCCTCAATGTGAATTTAATCTTTTCTAACCTTAAAAAAAAACATGACGTCTTCCAGCCAAGCAGCGGCAGATGGAGGAGTGTTAGATTTCCAGACCAGCAAGATTCTCCTACGGGCCAAAAGTGATGTAAATGTAATGATATCAGACTGGGTTGTATTTAAACCCAAGGTTTTATCTGCTACATCAAATACAGCTACAAGCAGGCAAGGTCTCACTGTCATCCCAAGGACTTCACTGATGGTTTTAAACACCACTGCCCAGTAGTTAACAAGTTTGGGGCAAGACCAGAATGCATGAGCTAGATTGGCTGGAGAGAACGAGCACCTGTCACAGCCAGCGTCTGTCCCTGGATATATGTTAGCAAGCCTGGCTTTGCTTAAATGAACCCTGAGTAAAACTTTAAATTGTATGAGCCCCAAACTAGCACATGATGACGAGAGTGGACTTTTTTCAGCGCTTCTGTCCAGCATTCCTCAGACAGATTCATACCAAGGTCCTCCCACCTAGCTTTAACTTTGTTCAGGTTTTGATCTCCTAAATGCATCAATCGAGAATATACTGCAGAGATCAGTCCTTTATTTGCAAAGGTAAGAGTGAGTTTATCCAACACTGTGACAGGAGGGAGATCAGGAAAAGAAGGAAATTGTTTCATGACAAAGTGGCGAACCTGAAGATATTTAAATAAATGATTAAGTTTGCGTTTGTTCTCACTCTAACAATCTAACAATAGAGGAGGCCCAGGACAGAAAGGTCAATTTAGTTTAATGTCACGTGTACCGAGGTACAGTGAAAAGCTTTTGTTGCGTGCTAACCAGTCAGCAGAAAGACATTACATGATTACAATCGAGCTATTTGCAGTTTACAGATGCATGATAAGGGAATAACGTTTAGTGCAAGGTCAAGCGAGTAAAGTCCGATCAAGATAGTCCGAGGGTCAGCAATGAGGTAGATAGTAGTTTAGCACTGCTCTCTAGTTGCTCTCTTGCTCTCTAGGTCAGTTTGGGAATGGGTTGCCTTGCTCTAATTAAACATTGTGAATACTCACTACCTTCCTTCACACTAAACAACTGCACCTAAGCACGTTTCCCTTGCATATTGCTGTTTACATATCTGGCAGCTTGCCTTTGACTCTCTTGTTTTCCATTCTGCTCTCACAACTCCAAGCCAGAAATCTGACAGATCAGCCCTGCTGACATCCCAGGACCGCGCCGCTTCCAATACAATGGATTTGAGGCATTTATTAATTACTGCAAGCATATCGCACGTTGTTTTTGCAGTTGGTGGGAAAACAGGAAATTACTGCATACCTAGCTGTTTAGCGTTTGATGTCCTCTTGTATTTGGATTTGTGATTTGTGGAACTGTACTCGGCTTTCAAAACACATCATTTGAAAGAAACAGAAAAGTAAAAGTAATGTGGGTTGCTGGAAATCCGAAATAATATAAAATAGGAAATGCTCAGAATCAGGCAGCGTGTGTAAAGGGTAAAATATTAAAGCTTCTGCTACCTCTATTCCCTCTCTCCAGTCATTGCCACAGTTTCCAAGCTTAGGTCAAAAAGTCATAAGTGATAGGAGTAGAATTAGGCCATTCGGTCCATCAAGTCTACTCTGCCATTCAATCAAGGCTGATCTATCTCTCCCTCCTAACCCCATTCTGCTCCATTCTCTCTATAGCCGCTGACATCTGTACTAATCAAGAATCTATCTATCTCTGCCTTAAAAATATCCATTGACTTGGCCTCCGCAGCCTTCCATGGCAAATAAATCCACAGGTTCATCACGCCTCTGACAAAATAAATGTCTCCTCATCTGCTTCCTAAAATAACATTCTTTAATTCTGAGGCTATGACCTCCAGTCCTAGACTCTCCCACTAGTGGAAGCATCTCTACATCCACTCTATCCATGCCTTTCACTATTCTGTATGTTTCAATGAGGTCCCCCTTTATTCTTCTAAACTCCAGCAAGTACAGGCCCAGTGCCGACAAACGCTTATCATAGGTTAACCTATTCATTCCTGGGATCATTCTTGTAAACCTCCTCTTGACCCTCTCCAGAGCCAGCACTTCCTTCCTCAGATATGGTGCCCAAAATTGCTCACAATATTCCAAATGCGGCCTTACCAGCGCCATATGGAGCCTCAGCATTACATCACTGTTTTGGTATACAAGCCCTCTTGAAGCAAATACTGGCATTAAATTTGCTGCATATTTCTATATTTCTCATATTTCATAATTATTTTTGCCAAAGATCTTTCCTTCAAAAAATGCTCCAAAAACCAAGAAACCTGACAATGACCCGACGTGGGGGTACCACCAGGAGGATAGACACAAAATGCTGGAGTAACTCAGCGGGACAGACAGCATCTCTGGAGAGAAGGAATGGGCGACGTTTCGGGTTGAGACCCTAGTCCAGACTGAGTGTCAGGGGAGAGGGACACAAAGAGATATGGAAGGGTAAGGTGTGAATACGATAGAACAAAGGGGACAAAGTTCAAGGAAAATGTGGAATGAATCATTGTTAGCTAGGGGAAGGTGACAACGAGGCCTACATAGATAAAATGTAATCAGGGGGAAAGTCAGACTGGTCAAAAAACTAGGATGGGAGAGGGAAGGAGAGAGAGGGAAAGCAAAGGTTACTTGAAGTTTTACTTCGGAGTCACGTGAGTGACTACGTGAAGAACCCGTCAGCCACGCATGCGGGTCATTACGTCTAACGCATGGCGCTCTGACTGGCTGGTGGCGCGTTGCTCCACCAGCGGTAGTTTTAAAAGGGCCTCCAGGTAGGTCTTGAACTTAGTCTGCGTGCTTTTTCTTGTTCTGTTTTACAGCAAGAAGTCATGGAAATGGTGAAGTCCCGTCGGGCTGCAGGGAGAACCGCTTCTGAAGACCGTGGCAGTATGGTCAGCGGGCGGTAGTCCGTTTCACCGTCGAGGTCGCTGACTCTACAGCCAGCGACCCCGGGCTTGGTGCCCATGGACAGCACTGTGGCTACCCCTCGGGTCGGGAAGGCCAAGTGTAAGTCCAACAGGGCAGTGGACTCTGATGAGTCTGGCCGGGAGTGTTCCCCTTCCCGAGCGGGAAGCGTCGGCGGACGCCTTTCCCGCATGGAGCATCTTCTGGAGAAGGTGCTCCAACATGATGTACCCAGCCCTCAGCGAGCCTCGTGGGCTGGCAGCAGTGCCTGGTGCAGGGCTGCATGGTGTGTCCCCGTGAAGACGGGAGCACAGAGCACCAGTCATGGGTGGAGGACCGCATCGGTGCGAGACCCGCGGGATGTGGAAGTGCCGACTATGGTCACTAAGTTTGCTATGCCGTCGCTGGTTGGAGAGCCTCTGGAAGAAGAGCTCGCAGCCAGCATTAACTATCTGGCTTCCCATCAGCTGCAGGAGCAGGTTATGATGGAGACAGCCATGAGGTACCATGCTCCTAGCAATTATCCTGCCCTGAAGGTACCCATGGTCAATGGTTCCATCTGGAGCTATGTCGGTGGCGGCATAAAGACCCAAGAGGTCAAATTGCAGAGAATCATGTATCTGCTGGAGTCGGAGCTGACAGCATTTGCCAGGTCGCTAGACGGCTGCGTATTATCGGAGGCTCAAAGGGACGCAATGGCATTGTTGTGCAACGCACAGTTCGAAATTAACTCCTTTCGGATGAATGCCATTCATCCTGTTCTCAACCCCAAGTTTGCGGGGTTGTGTAAGGCCAGTAATGTGCAGCCACCCAATTTGCTGTTTGGAGCCTAAACAGGTGAAGGATTTGGATGATGAGTCTAAGGCTGCGGGCTACTGCGGGCTCCACCACCTAACAGACAACCGTTCCGACACCAGCACCCCTATACCAGCGGAAGACCCACTGAGGAGACCACCTCCAACTTGAAGAACCAAAAAATCGGCCGGAGATCTTTTTTAGGACATGGCCCAAGCCGGCCGACAGCCAAGATGCGCAGCTGGCGCACACCAGCACCTCAACTCCCCAAACATTGGGGAAGGAAATAAATGTCCAGAGTCCACCGACTAATGCGGAGGTAGGTGGGTCTGGGTCTCAATGTAACATACTGGGTGCAGGCTTATTGCATGTTGGTGGTAGGTTATGTTTCTTTGTGCATGAGTGGCGATGGTTAACTTCTGACTTGTTCATACTGCACAATATAGAAGGGTTCAAAATTTAGTTTGCGGGCTCTCTCCCACCCATGCAGCATGTTCCAAATCGTACCTTTACTTGCTCAAAGCGGGTTGATTTGGAAGTTCAGGCTGAAATTGATAAGTTATGTGCTAAAAGAGTGATTGAAAAGACCAGTCATGAACCTCATGAATTCGTATCCAATATCTTCCCTACAGATAAGAAGGATGGGGGATGTCACATTATTTTGGATTTTACCCAACTTAATACCTTTGTGCAGTACAAACATTTCAAAATGGAAAGTTTAATAATGGCAAAACAGCTCATTTCCAGGGGATGTTATATGGCATGCATTGATCTTAAAGATGCTTATTATTCTGTACCTATTCACAAGGATCACAGAAAATACTTATAGTTTAAATGGATGGGGCAGCTATGGCAGTTTAAAGCGTGGCCGAAAGGGTTAACCTCAACTCCCAGGTTGTTCACTAAAATATTAAAACCTGTGCTGACTCTTTTAAGAAAGCAGAAATGTAGATGATATGTGTGTACACCTTTAATTGATAGTAACAATGTCCATGCTAACCACTCCCCCCACCATTTAGTATAATTGCAACCCACACGCCCCTAGCTCGCTCTCTGGTGTTCGTGACAGACCACGTATAGCCAGGGCTATGTTTGACGTGTGCTTAATAAAAGTACTGAAGACTTTAAGGTGTCTTTGAGCCTTCTTTACATGGTGTCAGAAGTGGGATTCGAACCCACGCCTCTTCGCGAGATGGTGGCCACGGGCATCCTGGCGCCAGTCACGGACTCCACCCAGTGGGTTTCTACTATGGTTGTCGCTGCGAAGAAAGACAAGAGCGAAATACGGATCTGCATCAGCCCCAAGGACTTGAACTTGGCCATCAGGCGCCCGCACTATCCCATGCGGACGGTAGAGGATGTTGCTGCACAGGTTGGCCCTGCCACCGTGTTCTCGGTTCTTGATGCCAAGAGTTCATTCTGGCAGATACCTCTAGACGAGCGGTCCTCGCACCTGACAACCTTCAGCACGCCCTTCGGCAGGTATCGCTTCCTCCGCATGTCGTTTGGGATCAACTCTGCCAGCGAGGTGTTCCAGACGACCATGGAACAACTGTTTGCTGGACTTCCGTGTGCCATCATTGTCGACGACATCCTGGTCTATGGGAAGAATGTCGCTGAGCACGACCACCACCTTCGCCAGGTGCTGCAGCGGGCCCGGGAGGTCAACCTGAAACTCAACCCGAAAAAGTGCCGATTCCGGGTCGCTGAGGTCACCTACGTGGGGCATGTTTTCAGGGCATCGGGGCTGAAGCCCGACCCGCAAAAGACGGCCGCAATATCCGAGATGCCTGCACCTGCGGACGTGCCTGGCCTGCAGCGCTTCTTGGGCATGGTCAACTACCTGGGAAAGTTCATCCCCGACCTGAGTGAACTGAGTGCCCCTCTGCGGGATCTGGTGAAAAAGGATACTGCCTGGGCCTGGTTCCCGCAACACCAGCGTGCATTTGACACCCTCAAATCTAAGCTGGTCAGCATGCCAACGCTGAAGTACTTCGACCTCCAGCGCCCCGTCGTTCTCACGTGTGATGCTTCTAAGTTTGGCCTCGGGGCCGCCTGCCTGCAGATCCATGACGGGGTGCAACTGCCTGTATCTTACGCGTCCCGCACAATGACATCCGCTGAACAACACTATGCCCAGATTGAGAAAGAACTGCTGGCAGTTGTCTTTGCCTGCTCCAAATTCAAAGACTATATCCTGGGCAACTGCTTCACTGTCGAGACGGACCACCAGCCTCTGGTCACCATCCTCAACAAGCCAATACACATGGCCTCCTCCCGGCTCCAGCGCATGATGCTCCAGCTACAACGCTTCACTTTCACAGTGGTTTATCGCAAGGGCAAGGACATGGTTGTTGCGGACACGCTGTCTCGGGCGCCTCTCTCATCCACAACCCAGCATCCGTACGAGACGTCCGATCTGATAGTCCTGGGCGTGAACTTCGTGCCCTCCGGTCAGTTGAAGTCCCTAGCCGAGCACACGGCAGCAGACGCTTCGCTACAGCAGCTGGCCGCGATCATCAAGCAAGGTTGGCCAGACCGTCGTTCTTCCCTGCCGGCCGCAGCGGTGCCTTACTTCTTGGTTCGTGACGAGTTGGTGCTGCGTGGTGGTGTGATTGTGAAGGGGCACAAGGTGGTGGTGCCCGAAGCACTACGGGAACAATACTTCGAGACCGCTCATCGTGGCAATCCCGGGGCCGAGGCGACCCTTTCTGTCGCTCAGAGCCAGTTCTTCTGGCCCGACATGCCTCGCTACTTCTGGGATAGGGTCTCCGCGTGCCCTACCTGCAACAGCCTCGCTCCACAGCAACAGCGGCAGCCGCTCCTGCAGCAGCCAGCTGCTGACCTGCCATGGTCTGCGCTAGCAACCGACATCTTCGAGTGGCACGGAAAGCACTTCCTGGTGCTTGTCGACTCTTACTCCAGCTGGTTTGAAGTTGACCAGCTCCATCCCTCTCTTCCTCCGCAGTCATCGACAAGTTGCGCCGCCACTTTGCCACCTTCGGGTCCCCCGTCAGCCTGCAGTCGGACAACGGCAGCCAGTTCACCAGTGCCGAGTTCCGCGATTTTGCTGAGCGTTGGAACTTTCGTCATTACACCAGCAGCCCGGAATACCCACAGAGCAATGGACTGGCCGAGCGCGCGGTCCGCAGTGCTAAAGGATTGTTGGAACGTTGCCGCCTATCCCGCTCCGACATCTACCTGGCCCTGCTGAACCTCCGCAACATCTCCCGCGACCATGCCCTGGGCTCCCCGGCTCAGCGACTCATGTCCCGAGTCACGAGGCCCACGGTCCCGGTGTCTCAGCAGTCCCTGTCCCCTTCCGTCTTTAAACCTGCCTTGGTCCGGGAATGCATTACCGAAAGACACAGTATCCAGAAGCGTTCCCACGACAGGTCCTGCCGTGTCCTCTGCCCTCTTCTCCCCGGCCAGGTCGTCCGTATGTGGTCCTCTTCTGGCCGTTCCAGGCTGGCCGTGGTCGTCGGCTCTGCCGGTTCCCCTCGTTCATACCTTGTCAACCACGACGGAAGGGTGTACCGCCGGTCCCGCCAGCATCTCCGGCTCGTGAACGAGCCTCTCCCACCCCCGGCGGCTCCGTATGCCCCCCCGCTGCCCCTGTCGTGGCCCTGTGCTTTGCCCACTCCCCTCGTCCTCCTCCGGAGCGCCTCCCGGCTGCGGTCCCGCTTTCTCCGGCTTCCGCGCCCTTCTCTTCGCCTCCCTCCCCGCTGCCTTCGTCGCCAAGGAGTTCTCCTGTCCGTAGCCCCCACCATGACCCGGCGTCCCCGCTTGTTCCCGTCGGGGAAGGAGGTGATGGCGAGGTGCGGACCCGGCCTTTTACGGCGATTACGTGTGATCCTGTATCCCTGTGCTTTACTGTTTGCACTCACCCTGGCGCATGAGACGTGGTCGCCCTGTCACTCACTGTTTGTTTCGGTAGAGGAAGGATGTAGATGATATGTGTGTACACCTTTAATTGATAGTGACGATGTCCATGCTAACCACTCCCCCCACCATTTAGTATAATTGCAACCCACACGCCCCTAGCTCGCTCTCTGGTGTTCGTGACAGACCACGTACAGCCAGGGCTATGTATGATGTGTGCTTAATAAAAGTACTGAAGACTTTAAGGTGTCTTTGAGCCTTCTTTACAAGAAACACATAGTTATGGCTTATTTGGACGATATCCTCATTATAGGAAAAAACATGGAATTGGCTATGTTGGCGGTTTCAGCCACCAAATTACTGTTTGAACAGCTGGGGATCTTAATTCACCCTGAAAAATCCAGGTTGACTCCATCCAGGGTTATGGATTATTTGGGACTTACTATTAATTCCAATCACCTGTTAGTCACCTCGCCTGAGGGCAAGCGATTGAAGTTAATAGAAGCCTGCAATCATCTGAGCACACAGCAGCTGCCTTCAATTTGACAAGTAGCTAGCTTAATTAGGAAATTGGTGGCTACATTTCCAGCTGCCAAGTATGGGCCTTTGCACTATCAGCAATTACAAAGAGCTAAGGTGCAGGCACTTTGACAGAACAATGCAATTACCAGCTGAATTGGAGTGGCGGCACTGCCTTGGCAGCTGCGGCTCGCCTGCAGTCCGTCTGTTTTTCTTTTTTTGTTGTTTTCTTGTCTTGTTTTAGCATGTTAATTTGAGTTATTATGTAGTTTATGTGTGTGGGAGGGGTGGGAGAAACGTTTTAGTCTCTTCCTTTGGAGGTGACCCGACTTTTCTCGTCGCGTCTCTGTCTCCGTCTGCGCTGAGGCCTAATGGCGGAGACTCCGGAGGCAGAGCCAGCCAGGATTTACCAGCGCGAGGCTGGCCGACTTCGGGGCTGTGGCGGGTTCGGGAATTCTGGCGTTCCGGCGGCCCGACTCGGAGCTGTGGCGGCTTTCCGGTGGCGGTGGCGGCGGCAGCGACTTCGGAGGCTCGGCCGCGGGCCCAGTGGACGACATCGTCGGGAGCTCACAGGTCACAGGTTGGTGACCTGTTTTTCCAGAGCTCCCGCGGCAACAGCTGCGACTGCTGGACTGGAGGGCGGCAGCTTCGGCAGCTTCGAACGCCCCGGGCCGCGGACTTTGAACCGGCCCGTTCACGGAGTGCGGTTTAGCTGCGGGACTTATTTACATCACCCGGTGCGGTCGCAACATTGGAGGCCTGGGTCGCCTCAGCGCAGAGGAAGAGGAAGAATAAGAAGGGAAGAGACAAAGACTTAAGATTTTGCCTTCCATCACAGTGAGGATGTGTCTGGTGAACTCACTGTGGTGGATGTTAAAATTGTGTTTATTGTGTGTTTTGTTATTTACTATATGTATGACTGCAAGGCAATGAAATTTCATTCAGACGGAAAGGTCTGAATGACAATAAAGTTTCCATTATCCATTATTATCCATTGAAGCCATTAATGAGCTACATTGGTGGATCACCAATATTGGCCATTGTTCTGGCAATATTTTAATTGAAAGCCCTGCAATTATTTTACAGACTGATGCAAGTTCTCTGGGGTGAGGCGCCACTGACACCGTTACTAGCTGCGGTGGCAGGCGGAATATGCGTGAGATATCTTTTCTGCAGCTGCATGGTGTTAACTATTTGGAGTTGTTTGCAGCCCTGTATGGCTTGAAAGCTTATTGTGCACATATGCACCATGTGCACGTTCAAATACAGATAGATAACACCACAGCAGTGGCATATATAAATCACATGGGTGGTATCAAGTCAGTATCCTGTGATAATTTGGCATGTCTCATTTGGAAATGGTGTATTGCTCAACATATTTGGGTTTCAGCCATCTACCTTCCAGGTAGATTCAACATGGTGGCGGACACCAGGTCACCGGCATTATGGTAGTCCCTGACTGGCCAACTCAGCCCTGGTATCCTCTGGTTCTCAGCAGGGTTGTAGAACCTGTGTGGAAGGTTCCTAAAGGCAGGACGTGGTTAACAAACCCGGTGTCTGGTGAAATACATCCTCTACATGATAGGCTCAATTTATTGATTTGCAGGTTTTAAGAAGACCGTTCCTTGGACTGGAACTAGCTGATCGCACGGTGGATGTGTTAACTGCGGCATGGAGAGGCAGAACTCAGGAACAATATGCTTCATATATCAGGAAATGGGAACTGTTCTGTGCACAGGCTGACATTTCTTATGAGGCAGTACAAATTGCTAATGTTCTGGAGTTCCTCTCGAAATTGTATTATGATGAAAAATTGAGCTACAGTGCCCACAATAGTGCCAGAAGTGCCAAATCCTCCTAGGCCCAGATATTCAGAAATTTGGGATGTAGGGGTGGTGTTAACTTTACTCCGGTCATGGTCTCCGCCAATTTCCCTGTCTCTACTCCAACTCGCGCATATGTTGGCTATGCTGATGGCATTAGTTTCAGCTCAGAGGGTCCAGTCCTTGCATAAGCTCCGTTTAGACAGGATGCACACCTCGGCTGATAGTTTAACCTTCTTTGTGTATGAGCCTATAAAACAGAGTAGGTGTAAAGGTGACTTTTCAGGTTGAGACCCTTCTTCAGACTGATTGTAGGGGTGGAGAAGAAAGCTAGAAGAGAGGGTTAGTTGGTATCACATTTAACCTTACACACTACCGCTGCACTCATTTGCATGGGGAATTGGGGTGCCGTCTGTACGGAGTTTGTACTTTCTCGATGTGACCTGCGTGGGTTTTCTCCAGGCGCTCTGGTTTCCTCCCACACTCCAAAGATGTGCAGGTTTGTAGGTTAATTGGCTTTAGTTTAAAAAAGAAGGGTAAATTGTCCCTCGTACATAAGATAGTGTTAATGTACGAGGATTGTTGGTCGGCATGGACTCGGTGGGCAGAAGGGCCAGTTTCCACACTCTATCTCTAGACAAAATTAAACTAAACAAAACTAAACCAAAAGCACCATAGTTGTGGGCAGACACAAAATGCTTGAGTAACTCAGCGGGTCAGGCAGCATCTGTGGAGAAAAGAAATAAGTGACATTTCAGGTCGAGACCCTTCATCAGATGGTCTCTCCATTTAGACACTTCTTTAGGTATTGACCCGAAACGTCACTTATTCCATCTCCCCAGAGATGCTGCCTGACCCGCTGAGTTACTTTTGTGTCTGTCTTCAGTTTAATCCAACATCTGCAGTTCCTCCCTACTCACCATAGCTGTATATGTCATCTTTTGACCGTGTTCAACCATGACCTTACCTGCTTTCCCTGGCAATGTTGAATAGACAATAGAAAATAAGTGCAGGAGTAGGCCATTCGGCCTTTCGAGCCAGCTCCGCCATTCAATGTGATCATGGCTGATCATCCACAATCAGTACCCCGTACCTGCCTTCTCCCCATATCCCCTGACTCCGCTATCTTTAAGACCCCTATCTAGCTCTCTCTTGAAAGTATCCAGGGAACCAGCCTCCACCACCCTCTGAGACAGAAAATTCCACAGACTCACAACTGTGTGTAAAAAATGTTTCCTCATCTCTGTTCTAAATGGCTTACCCCTTATTCTTAAACTGTGGCCCCTGGTTCTGGACTCCCCCAACATCAGGAACATGTTTCCTGCCTCTAGCATGTCCAAACCCTTAATAATCTTATATGTTTCAATAAGATCCCCTCTCATCCTTCTGGATACTGAAACATAGTGGGACATCTGAAGGTCATGAAAGATGCAGAGCACACGTCATTTTTTTTTATTTCTTAATGCGGTTACTCATTCAACCAACCTGGGAATACAAACGGTAATGACGTAAACCTTTATCAGAATCACTAAAGGTGAAATTAAGCTTTAGAAATTATTATTACATTATTACATTAGTTCAGTTCAGTTTAGTTTTTGTTGTGTGCAATCGAGTCATTTACAGTGTATAGTGTATGGTTCAGTTGCCTGATGACAGCTGGGAAAAACTGTCCCTGAATCTGGAGGAGTGCGTTTTCACACTTCTATACCTCTTACCTGATGGGAGAGGAGAGAAGAGGGAATGGCCAGGGTGCGACCCATCCTTGATTATGTTGCTGGCCTTGCCGAGGCAGCATGAGGTATACATGGATTCAATGGAAGGGAGGTTGGTGTGATGGTCTGGGCTGCATCCGCATTTCGCTACAATTTATTGCGGTCTTGGATGGAGCAGTTCCCAAAACATGCTGTGATGCATCCTGATAAAATGTTCTCTATGGTGCATCTGTAGAAGTTGGTGAGAGATGTAGGGAGCATGCTGAACGTCCTAAGCCTTCAAAGGAAGTAGAGGCGTTGGTTTGCTTTCTTGGTCATTGCTTCAATATGGGTGGTCCAGGAGAAGTTGTTGGTGATATTGACTCCTAGGAATTTGAGGTTTTCAACCATCTCTACTTCGAAGCTGTCAATGTATACTGGGGTATGTGTGCCGTTTTGGTTCCTGAAGTTGATCACTATTTCCTTTGTCTTGCTGACAGTGAGAGAAAGGTTGTTGTCTCGACATCAGGTTCTCAATCTCCTTCCTGTACTCTGTCTCATCATTATTTGATATCCGGCCCACAATGGTGGTGTCATCTGCGAATTTGTAAATTTGAATTGGATTTGTACATGACTGCACAGTCATGGGTGAACAAGGTGTAAAGAAGGGGGCTGAGAACGCAGCCTTGCAGATCACCAGTAACGAGGATTATCGTGGAGGATGATTTGTCTCCTATCCTCACTAATTGGGGTCTGTTGGACAGGAAGTCGAGGATCCAGTTGCAGAGATGAGTGCTGATCCCAAGTCCCACGGGTTTGGTGAAATACCTGGATGGTATCATGGTTTAGTTTTGAGATACAGCGTGGATAAAGGCCCTTTGGCCCACCAGCGATCCCCGCACATTAACACTATCCTATACCCATTAGGGACAATTTCTACATTTACTAAGCCAATTAACCTACATACCTGTATGTTTTTGGAGTGTGGGAGGAAACCAAAGATCTTGGAGAAAACCCACGCAGGTCACGGGGAGAACATGCAAACTCCGGACAGACAGCACCTGTAGTCGGGATCGAACCTAGGTCTCCGGCGCTGAATTCGCTGTTAGGCATCAACTCTACTGCTGTGCCACCATGTCTGCCCTTTTAAGGCAGAGCTGTAGTCTATGCATAGGAGTCTCTCGTGGATGTCTCTCTTATCCAGGTGTTCTAGGGATAAGTGTAGGGCTAGGGCAATGGCATCATCTGTGGACCTGTTGTGGAGGTAGGTGAACTACTGTTTAGGGACTGTTGTGGCAGCAGTTGTGGGTGTACAAGGAGTAAAGAAGGGCACTGAGAACGCATCCTTGTGGAGCACCAGTGTTGAGCACATTAAAGGGTCTGTCCCACTTACGTGACCTTTACAGGTGACTGCTGGCACCCGTGATAGGTCGCCGAAATTTTGAACGTGTTGAAAATTCAGCGGCGACCAGAAAGACGCTACGGCTCTTTGGAGACCTCTCACGACCATAGGAGACCTCTCATGACCATACAGGCGACCCCTGGCGACATCTTCGCAGGTGACCTCTTACGACCATAGGAGACCTCTCATGACTATACAGCCTGTATGGTCGTGAGAGGTCTCTAAAGAGTCGTAGCGTCTTTCTGGTCGCCGCTGAATTTTCAACGTTGAAAATTTCGACGACCTATCACTGGTGCCGGCAGTCGCCTGTAAAGGTTGCATAATTGGGACAGACCCTTAAGGAAGCAATTAAAGCCGCAGAACTGATGCAAGCATAGGTTGTCTTTAAGATGGACATGCCATAAATTAATTAATTGAAAGGTTACAAAGTTTTACGGTTATTTGTATTTTATTTTCTTTGGCACAGCAGCACTGCAGTAGAGTTGCTACCTTACAGCGCCCGAGTTAGATCCTGACTATAGTGCTGTCTGTATGGAGTTTGCACATTCTCCGTGTGACCATGTGGCTTTTCTCCATGTGCTCTGGTTTCCTTCTACATTCTTTTTTTTAAAAAAAATTTTTTAATTATTTTTAAATTAGAAGTAATGTACAATACAGTAGTATAAACCAAAAATAACATAATACATTTCATGTACCGCTTCTTGTTTTAAACTTTAATAATAGGAAAGTAACAGAGGGAAGGAAAGAGAAATAGAGAAAGTTAGATAAGATAGTAAGTACGTGAGAAAGCAAAAAGAAAGAGCCCGTAAAGACGTAGAACGCGAGGAAGAATAAAAAAAAAGAAAAAGAAAAATTTAAAAAAGGAAAATATAAGAAGATAAGATAAAAGGGATGTACATACTTCATATCTTTACACACCCCTCACCAGGTCCTGAAACCGTTTATTTCCAGAGTTATGTTGCACCTTATGTTTGTAATAAGTCGATAAATGGAGACCAAATCTTTAAGAATTGGTCTGATTTGCCTGCTAGGATGAATCTCACGCCTTCGAGGTGTAACATTTCGGACATATTTGAAATCCACATTTTTACCGTTGGTGTGGGTGCATTTTTCCAAAATTTAAGTATGAGTTTTTTTTGCCGTTATTAAGCCATAATTAAGGAAACTCTTTTGGAATGAAGTCAGCTCCAAGCCGACTTCCATTGTTCCAAATATAATCAATTCTGCGTTAGGTTTCAATTTTATTTTAAATAATTTTGTAAAAATGTCAAAGATTTCATTCCAAGATTTTTGGATTTTTTTGCAAAAAACAAAAGGAATGTGCTATAGTTGCTTCTTGAGATAAACATTTATCACAGGTGGGGGAAACATTTGGAAAGATTTTAATTAGTTTAGTTTTCAAATAATATAATCTGTGTAGGATTTTGAATTGGATTAAAATATGTCTTACATTGATCGAGCATTTATGCACATATAGTTAGTGTTTATCCCAACTCTACATTCTAAAGACGTGCTGGTTTGAAGGTTAATTGGCTTCAGTAAAATTGTTAAATTGTCCCTAGTGTGTAGGATAGTGCTAGTGTACGGGGTAATCGCTGGTCAGCGCGGACTCGGTGAGCCTAAGGGCCTGTTTCCACACTGTATCTCTAAAGGCCAACGGAAAGCACAACATGCATGGAGACCAGGTCTAGGTAGACTGACAGAGCAGTCCCATTCCCCACTCATCTTATCGTTATGCAGACTCAGCTGGAATTGCTTTCTTGAGTGTAGTTCACCAAACTTGTATTCAAAACCTAGGATTGTCCATGTTTAGTTTAGTCGAGTTTAGATAGAGCGTGGAAAGAGGCCCTTCGGCCCACCGGGTCCATGTCGACCATCAATCACCCTGGACACTAGCACTATCCTACACACAAGGGACAATTTACAATCTTTACCAAAGCCAATTAACCTATAAACCTATACGTCTTTGGAGAATGGGAGTAAACCGGAGAACCCGGAGAAAACACACATAGTCACGGGGAGAACTTGCAAACTCCGTACAGACGGCACCTGTTGTCAGGATCCAACCCGGGTCTCTGGCGTTGTAAGGCAGCAACTCTACCACTGCGCCACCATGCTGCCCCAAATTAACACATTCTCTTCAATGTCTTTGACAAGTTAACAACTTAAAATGAAGCTGACACCTATGGTGTACATGGATCCTTTTAGCTTTTCTTTGGCGATGTGGCCTGCCAAAATTCAGCACATTTTGCTTCTCTGAACATCTGTAGTGAATCATTATGTTTGGCCATCGCTTCTTTCATTGTTTCCTTCTCATCCTGGCTTAATTATCTTTGCAGGAACATGTCTCTCAGTTATCAATAAACCCGGATTCTGTTGAGAGAAGCATCAGCTATGAAGTAGAATTTGATCAAAGGCCAGAAAAATGCTGGGATATTCATTAGGTCAGGCAACATCCATGAAGAGAGAAACTGGATACTGAAACATAGAAACAAACATAGAAGGGAATCAGAGAGAAAAAGAGACTCTCCCACTAGTGGAAGCATCCTCTCCACATCCACTCTATCCAGGCCTGATATAGTGGACTGAGCTGCCATCCATGTGAAATCTAATTATCTGTGAGCTCTTGTGGGTGATGTTAGGTGGTTCCACATCATCAAGCATAGCTGCACATATTGATTTTGAAGGCCTTGTTGTTGATTCTTCTTTTTTATAAAGACTCCCATTCGGAGGCACTCAAAGTCAGGGTGAAAATAATAAAGATGAGAGGATCTGTTTTTGGTCTGACAGTATCATATCTAAATTACATCTAATGATCAAGGCCAATTTAACATTTCTTCCAACCTTGAGTCAAAGTGTCATACAGCGTGGAAACAGAACCTTCGGCCAACTTGCCCACACCGACCATCATGTCCCATCTACACTAGTCCCACCTGTCTGCATTTGGCTCACAACCTTATAACCATATCCTGCCCATGTACCTGTCCAAGTGTGGGATCAAACAGAAGATCTCGGAGAAAACCCTCGCAGGTCACGGGGAGAACGTACAAACTCCGTACAGACAAGCACCCGTCGTCAGGATCGAACCCGGGTCTCTGGCGCTGTAAAGCAGCAGGCTCACCGCTACGCCACCACGTCCTGTCATGTCTTCATACAACAATTGTAAACAAAGTGCAGCAGAAGCCTGGACTAAAAATTCACCAGTGGAACACATTGCAGCGAGGGATAGATCTTTACTTCAGAGTCAGTCTATCCCATCATAATTTAAATGTACCCTTATAGCCTTATGGTCCAAATAGCTATTCTGGCCAAGTCCTTTGCAAAAAACATCAACATCATTTTGCTTCTCATGTTGTGGTTTGCTGAATCTGACATACTTTGTTTTCACCAATAAAATAAGAAATGTAATTCAGCTGTAAATTTTTTCAAACAGTTGAATGTAAAACCAAGTGCAAATTGTGACTGAGATTCAGAATCATGAAGTAATACAGCACAGAAACAGGCCCTTTCTGCCCAATTTGTTAATGTCGACCATCGTACTTGTCTGAGTTACTCCTGTCTGCCTGTCTGTCTGTCTCTAAAACTCTGATCTTGTGCTCTTCCGGCACCAGGTTTCGTTCCGATCAGTGGCCTATTGTAAATGTTAGCGAGGTTCAAAAATCTTAATTGGATTGGTCTCTTCTCCTGTCACTCCGCGGGATGGTCCGCCCCTTCCTGTGCCTTTGCGTCTTTACTGGAGCTGAGGTTGTCCGGCGGAGATCTTCAACTGCACACAATTTTCGGAGGGATCGGAAGTGGCGCAGCCCCACCCAACCCGGTCCAGTCCGCTGCGGTGCGGGAGATGTCGCCAAACGGAAAGCGGAGAGTCTGATCTCGGCGGAGGAGAGCATCCATCGCCCGCTGTGAGTCCCAAACGCACCGCCATCGCAATGCCATACAGCTCCAGCCCTTTCCCCTCTGGTTCCCCTCGCTGGCTCCTCCAATATGATACCCCCCTCTCCTCCATGGCTCTTCCCCCATCTTTTCTCTGAGCTCTTCCCCCTCCCGCCCACACGCCGGCACGGCCGTAACTGCTGGTGCTTCCGGGCCGAGCTGAGGATCCGCGCCGACGGCTGAAGCTCCTCCGGAGCATGCAAGAAGGGAGAGGAACGGCGACCTCGAGATTCTGGGGAGGGCGAGTGGGGGTGGGGGGGATAGGGGATAGAGGGAGAGGAGTAGGGAGGGGCGAGGAGTTATGGAGGGAGGGAGGGAGGGAGTGACTGAGGGTAGGGGAAAGGAGAGGTGGGGAGGGTAGGAGGAATGGCAAAAGAAGAGGGAGGAGGTGAGGAGGGAAATGAGGGGGAATAGAGGGGGTGGAGGGGGGGAGTGGAGGAGGGAGGCATGGGGAGGGAGAGAGTGGGGAATAGAGGGAGAGCAGGGCTGTGGGGGAGGTGAGGAGGGGTAGTGGGGGGTAGGGGTAGTTGAGGAGGGGGAGGTGGGGGATAGAGTAATACAAGGGGGTAGGGAGGGGCAGAGGAGTTTATGGAGGGAGGGAGTGACTGAGGGTAGGGGAAAGGTGTGAGGTGAGGGAGGGGTTGGGGAGGGGAGGAGGAGAGGGAAAGAAGAGGGAGGGGGAAGAGAGTGCTAGGGATGAGGAGAAATAAGCTGCGCAGAGTGCAGTTGGGGGCTATGGGTGTGGTAGAATATTGCGTTGGCGGAACAAGCCTCCTGTGTGACAGGGACCCAACGGGTCTAGTAGCTCTTTAAACCTTTCCTATCCATGAAATTGTCTAAATGTCTTTTAAGCATTGTAAATGTACCCATCATATACCATTGTGGAAAAACCTGTCCCAGTTCCTTTTAAATATTTTCCTTCTGTTTCTTTGAAATGTTTCCCCTCTCACCTTAAAACTACCCTATTTCCAGCAAAGCACCCACCCCCATTTTGAGTTGCTAAATTTTGAAAAAAGGCTGACGGGACATGATCAACGGTTTGGTTCAAGGAAGCCGCCATCTTTGCCTGTCCCATAATGCACTGTGGTTCAGGTCTGATGGACGGGGACTTCCTGGCTCAGGGTGACCAGGTAACGGAGAGAGAGAGAGAGAGAGACCGGGATGGAGCAGCCAGCCTTCCGCCCAGTAGCTACCCGCCAACCACCACCTCCACCGGTTGCGCCTGTGCCGAAGGACACCGTGGCTGGCTGACTGGCGGGCTGGCTGGCAGAATGCGCTGAGGTGGCGTCCGGTACTGCTGTCTGATCCCGGAAGCCGCTCGCGGCCACGCGAGCTACTGAGTGAGTGAGTTGCTGGCATGATCCCCGACCCCCTCCTTCTCAATGCTCCTGCCTTCCCCGTAACTTTACCTCTGGTGGCCCAGCCAAGTTTGCTACTTGGTGCAGCCCAGGCTGACCTGGGCCAGACTCCCCACATGCTGTGGAAAGGATCCCACTTCACGCAGTTCCAGGGTCGAAGGCGTGGCAGGTTCCGTGGAGCAGTCGCTATGAGAGTGGCATTGCTCGGCCAACTCCACTCCAGCAGATGACCACTGTCCCTGCTGCCCCGGCGGACAGCTGCTCCGTCTTCCTGCCCTGGGACCGGACCTGAGTCCTGGTAGAATGTCGCCATCAGCAAAGTGTCTGCAAGAGTGACACTGGGCCTAGCCACCCAGCCAGAGAATGTAAATCAGCTGCCAGCAATAAGGGATAGACTTGGCTATCCCCCAGTACAGCAGCGTCGTTCTTGATGTTGCTGTACTGAGGGATGGCCAAGTCTATCTTTCTTGGCTAACAACCTAACCTTCGGCCTTCAAGACGCAGGTAAATTTTCTGGCTTTATTTTTGGGTAAAAAATAGCGTCTTCGACGCCGGGAAATATGGGGGTATATGCTTCCATTTTAGATTCCCCCACCCCGAGGAAAAGACAGGGACCATTCATCTTATATCTACCCCTCATGATTTTATATACGTCTATACACTTCTATAAGGTCACACCTCAGCCTCCAATGCTCCACAGGAAAGAGTCCTAGCTACATCCTTGTGAATTTTTTGCTGCATCTTAATGACACTTTCAGCAATGTCTTGTACAGGTGTAACGTAATATTTAATCTCTTGTATTATGTATCCTGACCAATGAAGACCAGTGTGCCAAATACCTTCTTCATCACCCTGTATACCTGTGTGAAATATATACAATAATAAATCATAAGTTCATTAGTCGTAGGAGCAGAGGTAGGCCATTCGAGTTAACACAATCATCACCGGTATCATTGTCGTAAACCTCCTCTAGACCCTCTCCAACGTCAGCACATCCTTCCTCAAATATGTGCCCCAAAATTGCTCACAATACTCCAAATACGGTATGACCAGTGCCTTATAAAGCCTCAGCTGTGTTAATACTCTAGTCCCTGTTTTAATACTCTAGTCCCATCAGAATTTATGCCAGCATTATGTTTGTCTTCCTTGCTACCAATTCTACTTGCAAATGAGCTTACTGGGAATCCTGCACCAGCACTCCCAGGTCCCTTTGCACTATCCAATCATTGGATATAATGATCAGAGTGATGCAATGTGAGCGGTCAACTCACTCTGAGGCTGTTGTATATATCTAACCCTCTGCAACAGCTATTAAATCACATCTGACTAGATCCTCAGTGAAAGCAATTCAAATTCACCACTAGAGGGGAAAAGACGAGCAATAAAACTAAAGATTCTGGAAATACAGAGCAGAACAGGCAGCAGAATGGAGAGGGGAAACGGGTTACATTTCAGCAGAACTGATTAAAGAATTAGTATGAAAGCGTAAGTGTGGGTCTGAATAATCCCCAATAATCCACCTCTTGTAATTATTTTGAAGCATGAAAAGGAATAGTAAATGTCATCATAGTAAGCATATAAAGGGGCTGTCCCACTGCGGCGACCTAATTGGCGAGTTTAGAAGAGTTGAGGAGAGCTTGAAAAAATGTCAAGTTGACGACCTCCTTCGACTATGTAGAAGACCTCCTTCGACCTCCTTCAAATATGTTGAAGACTAGCTTCGACTAGCTACGACTAGCTATGACTAAAGGGCCTGTCCCACTTTCACGACCTAATTCATGACCTCTGCTGAGTTTGCCCTTGACTCATACTCGCAGCATGGTTGTCACGAGGTCGTAACAGGTCGTAGGTAGGTTGTAGGTAGGTCGTGATGCTAGTCGTAGGTACTCGTGGCATCAAGTTGGTCGGGGCATTTTTCGAGTAAAAAAGGTCGTGAATTAGGTCGTGAAAGTGGGACAGGCCTTTAACTTCGCGAAAATTGGAGACCGAATAGTGGATAGTGAAGACGATCTCATTCGACCTCCCTTCGACTATGATGAAGACTATCTACGACTACCTTTAATTATCTTCGACTACCCTAGATTACCTATGACTAACATGCCGACCTACTACGACCTACTACGACTAAACCTGTGAGTAAAAAAAGTAACGATTTTTTCCATGGCGACCTTTTTTTACTCGCGGGCATTTTTCAACATGTTGAAAAATATGCTGCGACCTAACTGAGGCCTCGTGTACGCAGGGACTACTCTCGAGCATGAAGGAGCATGAAAGACCTCCTACGACCTCGTGTCGACCATGCTGTGGGTATGAGTTGAGGGCAAACTCGCCAGAACTCGCGGATTAGGTCGCCCAGTGGGACAGCCCCTTAAGCATAGGTCTGAATAATCTCCAATAATTCAATAATCTCCAATAATCCACCTCTTGTAATTATTTTGAAGCATGAAAAGGAATAGGAAATGTCATCATAGTAAGCATATAAAGGGGCTGTCCCACTGCGGCGACCTAATTGGTGAGTTTATAAGAGTTTTTTAAGGAGAGTTTAAAAAAGTGTCATGTTGAAGACCTCCTTCGACTATGTAGAAGACCTCTGACCTTCGACTATGTTGAAGACTAGCTTCGACTAGCTACGACTAGCATCAGGAAAATTGTACACCGAATAGTGGAGAGTAAAGACGACCTCCTTCAATCTCCTTCGACCTCCCTCCGACTATGTTGAAGACTATGTACAACTCCCTTCGACTATCCTCGATTACCTACGAATAACATGCCGACCGACTAGGACCTACTTCGACTAAACCTACGAGTAAAAAAAATATTGATTTTTTCCATGGCGACCTTTTTTAACTCGCGGGCATTTTTCAGCATGTTGAGAAATACGCCGCGACCTAGCTGAGGCCTCGTGTACGCAGGGACTACTCTCAAGCATGAAGGAGAGTTACACAGACCTCCTAGGACCTCCTGTCGACCTATGAGTCGAGTGCAAACTCTTCTAAACTCGCCAATTAGGTCGCCGCAGTGGGACAGCCCCTTTACTCTGGTGTGTGAAGGTTTACTGCCTGGGTCCGGCAATTAGCTTCTTGCATCTTCACCAACCTCATCTACTGTATCCTCTGTTCCAGCTGTGGACTCTTATATATCGGCGAAACCAAGCACAGACTGGTGATAGTTTCGCTGAACACCTACGCTCAGTCCGCCTTGGCCTACATGATCTCCCGGTTGCCAAACATTTTAACTCCCCTTCCTATTCCCACACTGGGCCTCCTCCATAGTTAGAGTGAGGCCGCACACAAATTGGAGGGACAGCACCTCATATTTTCCTTGGGCAGTTTACAACCCAGTGGTATGAATATTGATTTCTCTAACTACAAATAACCCTTACATCCTGTCTCTCTTCATCTCCCCCTCACCTGAGTAGTGATACTAGTGTCACTGTCGTCCTGTTAAGTTTCACTGTCTATAACTCGTCTATAACTTCCCCACAGCCAACAATGGACAAATGTGGGCTCCTCTTTTCTTGTTCATTGTTACTTTTTGCAGATCTTTCATTCATTTGTTCTATATCTCTCTCATATCACCGTCTATATCCCTTTCCCCTGACACTCAGTCTGAAGAAGGGCCTCGACCCAAAAAGTCACCTATTCCTTGATGCCGCCTGAGTTACTCCAGCATTTTGTGGCTATCTTCAGCTTAAACCAGCATCTGCAGTTTCTTCATAAACATAACCCTTATTGTGGCAGATTGCTGCAACATCTATGATTGCAAGATGATGGAATCACACAGAAGAGTTTCTCTTGAATACATCTCTCCAACATCATTTACTTCACAGATACAGTGTGGAACCAGGCCCTTCAGCCCACCAAGTCCACGTCAACCTGCGATCCCCGGACACGAGCATGAGGGACAATTTGCAGAATTCAATTAACATACAAACCTGTACACCTTTGGAGTGTGGAGTGAAAATCGGAACACCTGGAACAAACCCATGTGGTTACAGGGAGTGCGTACAAACTCCATGCAGCACCTGTAGTCAGGATTGAACTCAAGTCTCTGGTTGTGTAAGGCAGTAAGTCTATCACTGCACCGCCACAAAGTGCAAAGACAGCTAGAGTGCAGTCCTGACCCCCAACCTACCCCATTGGAGATCTTTGAACAATCTTCAATTGAACTTTATCGGACCTTGAACTGAATGTTGTACCCTTTCTCCTTTATTTGTGCACCGGCGTGGGCGGCTTGATTGTATTCATGAAGTCTTTACTTTGACTGGCGAGCAGGCACGTACTGCACTTTGGTACACGCGACAATAATAAACTAAACTTATCTAAATGGCGGAGACAAAAGGACCCTGGATGGCAGACTGGAAGCCGATGCAAGGTCATCCTACACCAGTATAGATGGAGTCAGGCATGTCAGAACGATTACTGACATCCCCTGAAAAAGCAGCCTATATATTTGTCTGAGGTTGGAGGCGTGGCTGTAGTCATCCAGTCGTGCAGCGGTAGAGTTGCTGCCTTGCAGCGCCAGTGACGCTGTTTCAATCGTGGTTACAGGAGCTGTATGTACGGAGTTTGAACGTTCTCCCTGTGAGTTTCCTCCGGGTGCTCTGGTTTACTCCCAAATTCCTGAATGAACATTAATTCATTCTGGGTACACAAAAAGCTGGAGAAACTCAGCGGGTGCAGCAGCATCTAAGGAGCGAAGGAGATAGGCGACGTTTCGGGTCGAGACCCTTCTTCAGATTCCCGAATGAACATTAATTCATTCTGAAAGCTTTCTGCCTGCTCCTCCCCTCTCTCATATTATGTCTTGTTCTGCTCTCTGCTTATTATCCCCGTCATGGTCAGTTAAGTTCAGAAGTTCATGAATGATAGGAGCAGAATAAGGCCATTCAGCCCATCAAGTCTACTTCGCCATTCAATTATGGCTGATCTATCTCTCCCTCCTAACCCCATTCTCCTATAACCACTGACACTTGTACTAATCAAGAATCTATCTATCTCTGCCTTAAAAATATCCATTGGCCTCCACAGTGTTCTGCGGGAACGAATTCCTCAGAAATACAAGAAATTCCTCCTTATCTCCATGTTAAAGGTATGTTATTTTATTCTGGGGCAATGGACTCCGGTCCTAGACTCTCCCACTAGTGGAAACATCCTCTCCACACCCACTCTATCCAGGCCTTTCACTATTTGTTACGTTTCAATGACGTCCCCCTTCATTATTTAATCTCCAGCGAGTACATGCCGTCCCGTCAAACGCTCATCATATTTTAACCCAATCATTCCTGGGATCATTCTCATAAACCTCCCCTGGACCCTCTCCAAAGCCAGCATATGTTTCCTCAGATATGTGGCCGAAAACTGCTCACAGTACTCCAAACATGGGCTTGACCAGTACTTTATAAAGCCTCATCATCACATCCCTGTTTTTATATTCTAGTCCTCTCGAAATAGACACTAGACTCAGCATGTAAAGCAAATGCTTCCTTTTTTTAAAGTTAAATTTTATTAGAGGCATGTGCATGTCATAGTCCGAACCACTACAAACTTTGTTAAACGGTTACATATTAAATATCCAGGATTCCAGGGACTCCGCTACCAATGTAGCTGGGGTCTTCATTTATCGGTTACATATTAACATTGACTCTAATTATTATTATTATTTATTTTTTTTAATAGGTAGAAAAATAAAGAAAAATAAAAGAAAATTAGAAAAATAGAATAAACTATCCATAATACAACTTAGGAGATAGGTCCGTAGGTAAGAGAACATAACTATTCATCTAGTCCTGGGTTCAAGCTTCCGTCAGGTCTCAGTGCCGGCCCATTCTACCCCTTCAAATAATCTATGAACGGAGACCATATTCTAGTAAATAATTCTGGTTTGTCAATTTAGACAAATCTAATATTTTCCAGATTTAAGGTCTCCGACATCTCCATAATCCACACTTTGATTGTGGGGGTTGCAGGGTTTTTCCAAAATTTTAATATTCATTTTTTCCCAGTTTTTATACTATAATCAAGGACATTTCTTTGGTTTATTGTAAGTTTTAGGTATTGTTCAGATATGCCCAATATTATTATTTTAGGATTGGGCTCCAGTTGAGTATTAACGACTACGGAAATAATTTTTAAAATATCCACCCAAAATGTTTTAATTTTTATGCAACTTATAAAGGTATGGGTTAAATTAGTAAGATTAAATGAGAACTTACCTGTTCAAAGTTTGATCTTTATTTTATGAGGCGTTACGATGAGGGATTACATGAAGAAGCCCCGCCAGGCGCATGCTCGGCATACTTCAATGCAGCGGCGTGAAAAACACAGAACCAATAGCCGAAGTAAGATAGTAAGGCTCACACAAGACTAGAACTACCAGAGGGTCGGGAGCGGAGGGCACGTAATCCCTCATCGTAACTCCTCATAAAATAAAGATCAAACCTCGAACACGTAAGTTCTTGTTTAATCTTACTATTTTACTTCGGAGTCACGTGAGTGACTACGTGAAGATTTTGAAGCTCTGTGATTTTCATGCCGTAGATTTATTCCATACGACACACTGCTTCAGTTGACACAGTAGTGAGTAAATAATAATTTGAACATTGTTTGAATTATGCAATAAGTATATTAATAATAATAATAAAAAAGAAAAGAAAAGTAATAACCCCTCTATCCCAGGGGGAGATTATAACAAAAGATATGAAACCATTACATAAAAGAAAGCAAACAATCAAACAGAACCCAACACTGCATGTCCAAACCCTGGCACCGTGAGAACAGGTTTATTGTAAAACTTGGAAAAAGTTTCTTCTTTACACCATCCTGCGGCCTCTAAAATTTGGTCGAGCAGCACGTCCTGTGCCTTCGCCGCGGATGTAGATGCCGCCCTGGTGGAGTGAGATTTAAACACATCAGTCTCTACTCCAGCTAAATCCAAAACCTGTTTTAACCATCTAGAAATAGTTTGTACTGACACTTTTTTATATGTTTTTTTATGGGTAATAAGCATTGCTGTCTCACAACCCCGGAGACTCTTGGTTGCTTCAATATATCGAGTCAGATGCTTAACCACACACAATGTTTGGTCAGCAGGGTATGCTCTAAAGATTACCTTGGTTCCAGACTTCCCCGGTCTGCTTTGTTTGATTAGATCATAAAAATAAAAAGTAATGTTATCTGCAGACAAATGCATACGTAATCTAAACGTAACATTTGCAATGTTTGTACCCTTTGTGCTGACACTAATGCCATGAGCATTACCACTTTAAATGTTAACTTCTGAAAAGACAATGACGTAATTGGAGCCCATTGCGGAAGCAATGTGAGAACTATACTGACATCCCAAATTTCTGTATATCTGGGTTTGGGATGATTTTTATTAAAAATCCCCCTCATAAATCGGGATATTAATGGATGAGACCTGATAGATTGATGTTCTGAAAATTGTCGTAAATAGGAAGACAAAGCACTACGAGCATTATTAATGGCACTATAAATTAGGTGCTGATCAAAATACAACATAGCAAGGAACTCCAATACATCCGATATGTTTGCAGTATGATAAGATATATCTGACTGAATACAAAAAGCTTCCCATTTCTTTATATGAGACATATATTGTTTCTTAGTGCTATCTCTCCATGCTGTAGTTATGACATCCATGGTCCTATCTGACAGTCCAAGCCCTTGTAATGATCTGGTCAGAACCTGCAGATTAACACATTAATATGATCATGCAATGGATGAACTTCTTCTGTCACTGGTTGTACCAACAAATCACTGGAGCTGGGAATCGTCATAAATGGTTCAATTATCATTCTAAGCATCAATGGGAACCATGGTTATGTAGGCCAGCTTGGACCATCAAAACGCACGTGGTGGCGTCTTGCTCTATTTTGGTGAGACATTGCCTAATCAGGCAGAATGGGGGAAAAGCATAGAAGAACATATTTCCCCAATGTAGCGAGAATGCATCCAACGCTACTGCTCCTGGGTCAGGCTCCCATGAGACGTATTTAGGCAACTGGTGATTTAATCTAGACGCAAACAGATCAATGTCTGGTAACCCATACCGACTGACAATCTTTTTGAAAATTTGTGGATTTAACATCCATTCTGTATTGTCTTTGAACTTTTGTGATCTGTTGTCTGCCACAACATTGTCTTTCCCTGGGAGATTGATAGCTGAAAGCCAGATATTCCTAGATACACACCAATGCCACATCAGATTGACGAGATAAACACATGATACTGATCTTACTCCACCCATGTGATTGATATATGCTACAGCCGTGGTATTGTCTACTTGTAATTGAACATGCAAGTCCTTCATTGTAGAACAATAAGCTTTCAATCCAAAAAATGCCCCCAATAACTCCAAATAATTATTACCATATGTTTGGAGAATTAAATCCTCTTGGACAGTCCATCTACCACCACAGCTGGTGTCATTGTCCATAGCCCCCCATCCGAGAGCACTCACATCAGTTTGCAATACCATCGAAGGTTGCTGAACAACAATGTTTTTAGCAGCTTGTGCAACATTCCCAATCCACAACTGTAATTCAGCTAAAGCTTCCATTGGCAACTGCATGGGTCTATCAAAATGACCTGCACGTTCTTTTAGTGCTTGTGCTCTTGCCCTTTGAAGATTTTGATAATGCAAACTCAACAGCAGGGAATGCTGCTACTATCTTTAACCTACAATGACCCTAGCTACTTCTTGGATGGAGGTATAAGGTTTGTCAGCAAGGCAACTACATGCATTTGTAATATCCACAACTTTATCTGTTGGTAAAGATTACTGACATACTAGTTACTGACATAGCAACTGAATTAAAAACAACCACCAAATCGTCAATTGTTTGGGATGGCTGTAGCTTAGATTTTGTTGGATGGATCAGAAATGGTAGCCTTTTAAACAGGCTTATAGTTGCTGAAACTGATTCTTCATCTGATTCCTGAGTGGCATTAACAATTAAAATATCATCAAGATAAGCCATGACAATGTGATTTTCAGCCCCTAACAATGAAAGTGCTGGTTTCAATAATTTTGTGAACAGCCTGGGAGCTGAACTTAACCCATTAGGTAATGCGTTATATTGCCACGATGCTGGACCCATCCAATTAAACTTCAAGTACCTGTGATAATGGTGATAAATTAGCACTGAATAATACGCATCTTTTAAGTCTACAGTAGCCATGTAACAGCCTATGGACAACAACGGCTTTGCAGTGTTGAAGGTGTCCATTTTGAAATGTCTTATACTGGACATATGAATTGAATTTTTGTGAGGTCCAGAATGACTCTACAACCCCCAATCTTCTCTTTGGCCTGGGGAAAATATTTGACACAAATTGTTGCGGATGATTCCCCCGTACTTTCAATTACACCCTTTTTCCAATAAATGTTTTACTCTTCGGGTCTTTTACCTGAGAATTTTCAGGTGCAGTAAACACCAAAAACCCGATTAGTGTATATTCTGTACAGGTGGATCAACTCCTTCCATAAATTCTAATTATATAGCACCTGACAGAGTAATCTCATATAAACCGATCAGATTTTAACCCATACAGCACCATTCATCATAAAACAATTGTAATCTACCTAAAACCAACCATGAGTTCCCAAAAGTTTTCCCTGTGATTGAATAAAGTTTTTGTACCTCAGGCAAATGACCGTGATGTCTCCTCCTTCCAACATATGGATGGACATTTGGCTGTGATCGGTAATAATACCTTCTCACCATACCCCTGCCTCTGCTTGTTCCCCCGCTCCTGAATCAAACCCCCTTCTCATCAGCCAGATTGTTTCCTTTGGCAAAATATGAAAGGTTCATGAGGCTGATAGTCTTTGCCTCCTCATCGATTTCTTTAATTTTGCTTAGCAGGTTTTCTCCGAATAAATAATCTGGAGCTTGAACATTGCTTGATTTGCACAGACCTGCAAATCTTGGTGCAGGATGGGGCCGAATGGCGATTTTCCTCATACAATTTAATCTCAAAATAAGAGTTACAAAACAATGCCAACATGTCTTTTTGGATTTTGGACATTGCACGCCTTCCACCTGCCTCCCAAAAGCAGTGATGCCAGCCGCAAATGAGCTTGAGGACCCTCTGGAAAACCGTATTTCCTGTCCTCGCATTGTTGAAGTCATGGGTGTCCAAATTGCCGGATTCACCGTCGGCACCCTCAGTGCTGCACAATTAACAGATGTTTTATAGAGGTCTGCTGTCTCAACCATGACAGTCTCCTGAAGCTGGTGAGAAACCAAATAATTAATGTTGGCTGCCAGGTTTTCTTCCATGGCCTCACCGCTCCCTTTTGGTATAGCAAAGGATTGTGCTACATCCGGTACACGTGGAGTTTGACTCTTGTTCTGTGGTGGGTACTCATGACCAGAAACACCACCTTCAGGGTCAGTCTCCTGACGCCCTGGTACTCCTGAGACTTGCTCAAAGGAGACTTCTTCCAGACCTAAACAAGGCTCTGGAGGTTCACATTCCCACGTTGTAAAGGCACCATATTCATGATATGGAACCCACTCAGGGGCTGCCTGGGAATACTCTGGGTCTTAGAGCCCTTGGTTGATAATAGTTTGGAGCATTTTCTCCATTTGGTCCATCCTGAGCCACATGGCTTGTCTGTCTGGAGGATCTTCTTCATCAGACTCGTCTGATATTTTGGGCCTAACAGACTTCCTTTTATTTTTCCTATCCGCTGGAGTACCCTCAGTGGCCTGCAGCTGTGGAGTGGCTAAAGGCTGAATTACGTCTGGGTCTACGGCTACCGGTATCGGAACCGGCTCCGTACTTATCTGCAGTCCCGATCTTAATTGAGCTGCTTCCACCCGGGACTCGCGCTTAACCCGCGCCGACTTTTTCCCAGTACTCTCCATTTTTTCTTCCCAAACTCCATCTGGCTAGTCAGCCAGCGTCATGGAGCGTAAACACCCAGGAGGTAGTTTTAAACCACTTACCTGTGGGCCTGTTACTTACCGCTGGTGGAGCTGCGATCTGCAGCCCGTTCCTACCGACATGTGTCGACGTAATGCCGAGCATGCACCTGGCGGGGCTTCTTCACGTAGTCACTCACGTGACGCAGAAGTAAAATAGCCTCAGAATATTGACATTTATCGCAGATAGAAGAAATATTAGGAAAAATTCTATTTAATTTTGTTTTAGAATAATGCAATCTATGTAATATTTTAAATTGTATTAAAGAATGTCTGGCGTTTAACAAACATTGATGTATATGTTGTAGACTTTCATCCCAAATATATTTTGTTATGGGTTGAACTAATTCATTTTCCCATGCTTGTCTATGTAATTCCGTCGACGGAATCTCACTATGTGAAAGAATATTATAAATGTAAGATATTCATTTGACTGTGTTGGGTGTTTGTTCAAACATTCACCTAGAATCTCTGGCTCTCTAGTTCTGTATTCTTGTGTATGTGATTTAACATAATGTTTCAGTTGTAAATATATTAAAAAAAAATATTTGAATGTAATCCATAATTCTGTTGTACCTCCTGAAACGAGAGGAACACATCTTTTCTATAAAGATGTCCCATCTTTTTAATTCCATAATTTTTCCATTGTGCAAAACCTTTATCCAATACTGAAGGTTTAAATGAAGGGTTATTTGCAATAGGGAGCGAAAGCGATAAATTATCCAATTTTAATGTCTTTTTTATTTGTTTCCAAATTCGAATACCACTATGTATTATTGGATTTTCACTATAGATTTTTGTATTCAATTTTGTAGGAGTTAACAGAATCGGGCCAATTTCACAAGGCAGACAATCCTCCTTTTCCATCTTTAACCAGTCTGGTTGTTGATCCATATCTTCCAACCAGAAATTTAAATTTTTGACATTGACTGCCCAGAAATAAAATAAGAAATTTGGTAAGACTAATCCTCCATTCGTCTTGGGTTTACATACGTGTTTTTTACTTATTCTGTGATTCTTATAATCCCAAATAAAACTTGTTACAATAGAGTCGACTTTTTTAAAGACATTTTTAGGGAGATATATCGGAATTGATTGAAAGAGGTATAGAGGTTGGGGAAGGAAAATCATTTTAATAGCATTAATTTTACCGAGCATTGAAATGGGAAGTGTTTTCCAATATTGAATATTCTTATGCAATTTATTAAGTAAAGGTACGAAATTTGATTTAAATAAAGAAGTATATTTCTTGGTCACGTAAATTCCTAAGTATTTAAATTTTTCATTCACTATTTTAAAAGGTGATTGTTGCAATATATATAAATTAGGTTCCATTATTGGCATAATCTCACTCTTATACCACTCCAATTGATTCTGTATCCCGAGAATAAACCAAATTGAGTTATAAGATTTAACAGGGTTAGGGATGCTAATTTCTGGAATTTGTAATATACAATAATACATCATCTGCATATAGAGAAATTTTATTAACTGTATTTTTTAGTGTATATACCATATAGTTTCTTTTTTTTTTTTTTTTTTTTTTTTTTTAAATATTTTTTTTATTGTAGAAACAGTATATACCAAGTACACTCTTATACGACATTGAAATTTATACAATGTGTAAAATTATAACGTAATTGATTATTAATTAGTACTATTTATGATAATTTGTAGTATTATCCATTATACATTCCGTTTATTATTTTATTTTATATAATTGGGAGTATATGTAGTATATTCCTAATAATAAGTAATACACTTAGATTTCTCAAATCATAGATATTCTTCTAATTACAAATAGAAATCCCCCGCTAATTTAACTACGTATTACCCAATCTTAAACAACATTTTTTTTTAATATTCATAATGTTATCAAAATATTAATAATGTTTGTATTATTGTTTAATTTTATATTTCATAGTTATTTGTATAATTGAAAGTACATAGTTTTATATATTTACAAGTTTAAGACATCTATAATCTTTTTCATAACAAAAAACAAACAGAGATAAGTGTGTACATATTAAAAGTTTATATAGTATGTTTCTATAATTTTTTCCTTAATTAAAGATAAAGAGATAGAAAAAAGGAATAGAAAATAGAAAAGAAGGTATGAAAAGTTTTGATGAGATTAAAGTATTGCTAAGTAATCCAATCTTGGAGATACATTCATGATTTGTTATGTGTATTTCTTCATCCACTCAGATATTCAGGCCTCAGTCAAGTCCCTGCGCCGAACCGTTGTGACCCTGTAGATATTTAATATAGGGAGACCATATCTCCTTGAAGAGATCTAACCTGTCCATGAGGGCAAGTCTCAATCTCTCCAAGTGAAGTGTCTCCGTCATTTCTGTATTCCACATTTTAATTGTTGGGGATACAGGGCCTTTCCAAAATTTTAATATTAAATTTTTTCCCAATTATTAAAGAATAGTCGATAAAAGTTCTATGATTCCTTGTAATCAATTTGTTCCATTTCCGGTATTCCAAGTATGATTAACTTTGGGTCATAAATCATAGTAATATTAATAACTTTCGAGATTGTTTGAATATTCATTCCAATATTGTAAAATCTTCGTACAATATAAATGAGTGTGACAGAGTTGCTTCCATGATTTGACATTTATCACATATAGTGATAGTTTTGGAAATATATTATGTAGTTTAGATTTGGAATAATGTAATCTATGTAAGATTTTTTAAACTGTATATAAGTGCATGTTTAGCGTTTAAAGAGCAATAATGTATATGTTGTAGGCTTTCTTCCCATATTTCTGGACTTATTATTTGACTTAATTTCATTTTCCAGCGCTGTCTATGTATTTCCGATGATGGGATATCACTTTCCAACAAAATGTTATAAATGTATGATATACTTCATTTTTTCTGTATTTTGGGTGTTTATTCAAGCATTCATCTAAAATTTCACTCTTTCTATTTCTAAGTTCTTGTGTATTTGCAGAAATATAATTTCTGATTTGTAAATATCTGAAATATTCATTATTATGAAGCCCGTAGGTTTGTTGTAAATCTTGAAAAAATGAAAGAAATGAGTTATCCTTATAGAGATCCCCTATGTTTAGAATTCCTTTATTTTTCCATTGTATAAAAGCTTTATCCATCATTGACGGTTTTAAACGTAAAATTATTGGCAATTGTAAGAGCTTAGCGGTATAAAATTTTAGTTTTAGTGTTTTTTCTTTATTTGTTTCCAAATAGACGTGTTCCACTTTCTATTATTAGATTTTCGCTATAAGTTTATCTTAGGTACACTTTAATATTAGCAAATATTATAGAGCTAAATTTTCAAATGGAAAACAGTCTTCTCTTTCCATTTTTAACCAATTTGGTTTATTATCTATTTCTCCTAACCAAAAATTCATATTTCTAATATAACTGCCCAATAAATAAAACATAAAATTTGGTAAAGCTAAACCCCCGTTTATTTTAGCTTTACATAAATGTTTTTTATTTATTCTATGATTTTTTTGTAGTCCCAAATAAAGTTAAGTGACTATTGAGTCTACTTTTTTAAAGAAATTTTAGAAAGATATATCGGGATTGATTGAAATAAATATAATAATTGTGGGAGGAAAATCATTTTTAATGCGTTTATTTTACCTAACATTTGAGATAGGTAAGCTTTTCCAATATAAGATATTTTTATTTAATTTATTCAATAATAACGGGAAATTAGATTTAAATAAAGAGTCAAATCTTTTTGTAACAAAAATACCAAGATATTTAATATTTTCATTTGTTATCTTGAAAGGAAATTGTTGTAATATCTGTAAATTATTCATGGTTATTGGCATAAGTTCACTTTTATTCCAATTGATGCTATATCCGAAATTAAACCAAATTCCGTTATTAGTTTTAACAAATTACAGATACTTATTTCCGGTTTTGTAATATAAAGTAGTATATCGTCCGCATATAACGAGATTTTATTCTTAGTATCTTAGTAATCGTATCCATATATTTCTGGATGTAGTCTTACCCTTTGAGCAAGGGGTTCATATTGCTAACGCAAACAGTAATGGTGATAAAGGACAGCCTTGTCTGCAACCTCGAGGATAAACTAAATAAACTATATTTGATAACATATAAGTTTGTTATTATTCTAGCTGTTGGATTTGCGTATAATAATTTAATCCAAGTAGTAAACTTATCACCAAGCTTAAAGGGCTTCCATCACCGAAAATAGATAAGGCCATTCCACCTGGTTCAAAAGCTTTTTCTGCATCCAACGAGATGACTACTAAGTCCTTTTTTATCACTTCTTTTTCGAGTATATAATATTAAATAACCGTCTTAAATTATATGAAAGAATATCTTTTAGGTATAAATCCTGTTTGATCGGGATGAATTAATTCATTAACAATTTTGCTTAGTCTTTGTGCAAGAATTTTTGTTAAAATTTTTTGATCTACATCTGTATTTAATAAAGCAATTGCTCTAGTACGGATCCTGGATCATCCAAATCTTTATTTTATTTTTGGGTATAAGTGTTATAATAGATTCGTTCAATGTGTCTGGTAATTTCTCTTGTATATATATCTGTTTCATATAATGATTTTAAATATGGGACCATTTGGGTATGAAAAATTTTATAAAATTCCGAGCCTATACCATCTGGTCCTGGAGTTTTACCATTTTTTAAAGATTTAATAGATTCTTGGATTTCTTTTTATTGAAATATCGGCATTTAAAAAATTCTCTATTTCGTAAATCTAATTCTTTTAAGTTACATACATTTAAAAAGGCATCTATTTCTGTTTTATTTACTGTTGTGTTACCAGTATACAAATTTTTATAATATTGCATAAATCTTTCATTAATATCCTTGGGTTGTATTAATAATTCACCGTTTGTGATTTAATCCTATGTATAATTTTTTCCGCTTCAATTTTCCTTAATTGTCGAGCCAATAGTTTTTTTGTGGTTTGTCTCCAAATTCCAAACAACAATTGTTTAGTATGTTGTAGTATTTTAAAACTTGATCAGTATATATTTTATTTAATTTATACTTCAATTGTTACACGATTTTATTATGTATTATTATATCTGATTTTGTTGCATTCTGTATATCTAATTGTTTGATCTCCCTTTCTAAGTCTGTTGTTCCTTCCGAATCTTCTTATTATGAATGCTTTGTGAAGAGATCATAATTCCTCGAAGATATGCTTTAAATGTTTCCCATAATAAAGAGCGAGATATTTCTGGTTGATCATTTATTCAAAAAACATCTTATCTGGGTTATGATGTATTCCTGAGTTTGTTTTATTTTTTAAAATTTGTGGATTAAGTTTCCATTGTCCTAGATTTCCTGTTTTACCATTTATTTTAATTTTTAAATGGTTAATGTGCGTGATCTGAAATTATAATATTATGATATTTGGATTCGAAAGTAAGTGAGATAAGCTTTGCATCTACTAGGCAAGTAATCTATTCTTGAATAGGTTTTATGTACTGGCTGAGTAGAAGGAATATTTCTCGACCAGTAGGATTTTCTGTTCTCCAAACGATCTTTAATGTTAGACGTTTTATTTTTTTGAATGTATGCGTTCGATAATAAATCACTAGAGTGCGCTAATTTAGTTTTCCTTTTTTTTTTTGAAGATCTATCTAAATAAGGGTCTAATGTACAATTAAAATCTCCTCCAAGTATCAAATTGTAGTGTGTTAATTCTGGAATATTATTAAGTACTTTCTTAAAGAATAAAGGACTATCAAAATTTGGACCATAAGATGTTAACAAAAATCATTTTTTCCCTAGTTTATTTCTCCTATTACATAATGTACCTGCATCTTTATCAGATATAGTAGATATATGCTTAAATAAAGTACCTTTACGATAATATTGCTACGCCTCTTGATTTGTGTGAAAAGGAAGAGTGGTATACTTTATCTGTCCATTTAGCTTTCAGCCTATTTTCAGCGTCTTTCTTTTAGGTGAGTTTCTTGGATGTAAATTACATCAGCTTTCATTGCCTTTAAGTGTTGTCATATTTTTCCTCTTTTTATTGGTTCATTAATACCTTTAACATTCGCATCCAACTGCAAAAGGTTAATCCCTCTTTTTCCCCATATTTCTTTTTAAATCCTGCATTTTTAGATTTGTGGGAATCTAGAATAGGGTCCAAGGGTCCGCGCAGTAGACTTAACCTTACAACCACGAACACCCGAGTAGATAATTTAGATCTCTCTTATGTGCATTCACGAGTGTATCTCCATTGTTCCAGTATATAGCTCCATTCAAACTGAAAGATATAGTAAACATAAAAACATAATGAAAAGTGAATAAAAAGCTTAGAAGGTGTAGATAAAGAGTAGAAAGAACTACAAATAATAATATTTGTAGTTTGTGAAAGGCCAAGTTGTGTTGGCCATTAATCTAAAGGTTTTCCGGCATGTGATGTTATTAATTAGCCAGCTCCTAATTTTAAGGAATTATTATTCATAATAATATTTTAACGGAATATAGTATTAAAAAAATGAGAAGAGTGATATTAAACATCATGAAAAAGTATATATATCTAAGGTTAGTTTTAAAAAAAAAATCCAATTATAAAGCCACAGTTAAAGAAATTTTTTTTGTTTTTTTTTTTTTTTAAAATAACAAAAAATAAAGGTCATTATTTAAAAAAGGGAGAAATATATTGAGAAGGGATATCCCCATATGTAACAGGACATAAGATATTAATTATTAGTAGTATTAGTTAACGATGGTGCAGAGTCTTGGTAATAACAGTTCAAAGTAATAATAAAACCGCGTTATAATTTTAGTAGGTGTGTTTTAAATGTGTTTATGTTAGTTGTATATTATGAATAATTGTCCATGTTCGGTGAGGTTCTTCCAATCCGGGAAACATTTCGTTCCATACGACATTGTCCATTCCTTCTGATTTCATTCTAATTCCATGTTGTCGTTTATAGAGTTTCATAAAATGTCAAGAGACCCGTGCTAGGTCTTTTAAAAATAGAAAAAGGCAGTTATAATTTGCTTGTAGATGGTTTTCAGTGTAAACTGCTTTGCAAATTCCATTGCTTCTGTTGGGAGTCTTGAAAAAGTGTTCCACGTTGTTATAAGTAAACGCTTAAGATGGCGGGGTAATTCAGACCGGTAATCTCAAGTTTTCTACACCCCTCATAAGGTTTTTTGGCTTCGTTAAACGCTTTTTTTTTCGTTTTCTGGCAACCTCTGGGGGATAGTCTCGATAGATACTGATTCTTCTTTTGTCCTTGAAACATCAGATTCTTTGTTCTCGAGGCTCTTTGCATAATGTCCTCCGAGGGTGAAATCATATTGTAACTTGACAATGATTTGTCCCTTGGGGGGGGTTGTACTGGTCTGTCTTCTGCCGACTCGGTGTGCACGAGCTAAAACAGGCATATCATCCAAAGATAAAACAGCTTGCAGTAATTTAGCAGTGAATTCTCGAGTGTCTTCGGGGTTTTCTCTAAACCTTCAGGAATCCCTGCAATCCTCAAGTTCTGCCTTCTTTGATAGCCTTCCAGCTGCGTGCAATTTTATCTGTTACTTTGGTATATCAACTCCAGTAGACGTTCTTGTTCTGTTTATCAGCTTTGCTGTAGAGACACAGTACTAGCCTCCGCTATCTTTTCAAGGTTTTTAATGCCGACAACTTGTTGTTCGACCACTTTTACATATAGGTCTATCTTATGCTTAAAGTCTTTTTTAACATTTTCCATTTACCCTCCATCTTGCGTTCCAATTTATTTAATCATAATCAATGATTTCATTCTTCAATATTTCTGAGTCTTTCTTGAACTTATTATCAATTTGCGTCTTTATATCTTTTTGAAATTCACGCCATTGATTTTCATCAAGTCCATCTGATTATTAATTTGAGATATTTCTTCCTTTATATCACTTCTGTATTACTTTCATTTCTTTCTTTATATCTTTCATTTTCACGTTTTAAATCACACCATCCTGATGAGAAAATAAAAATTCTCAAGTCCTCACCTCCTGTGTCCCTGCTTTCCTGGAAACGTCTTCCACGGAGCTGGCCCTAACTCGAGTCCGAGGCTTCTCCCAGGCCTTCTCCCGCTCTCGCCCGGGTTTTTTTACCTTCGTTTTCTCGGTAGGGCTCCGTGCCGTCATGATTCGTCGCAGGGCTGATGACGTCAGCCGTACCGTCGGTGTTGAGGCGGCAGATAGTGAAAAGCAGATCCGATCGGATAAGTGATTTTTATTTTAAAAAATCAGTTTTTTAAATCCCCGTTTTTTGCAGAATTTTTTTGCGGAGCTGGCTGGTTGCTGTGGCTTACTGCTCCATAGCGCCACCGGAAGTATACCCATATATTTCTGGATGTGCTCTAACTCTTTCTGCTAGTGGTTCAATAGCAAGGGCGAATAGTAACGGGGATAGCAGGCATCCTTGTCTACAACCTTTAGATAAATCAATTTTTTTTTATAACATTTGATTTGTCATTATTCTGGCTGTTGGGTTGGTATATAGAAGCTTAACCGAAGTACAAAACTTCTCATAGGGCCATTCAACTTGATCGAATGCTTTCTCAGCATCTAGTGAGATGACTGCTAAGTCTACATTAACTATTTGATTTGAGTATATAATGTTAAATAATCGTCTCAGATTATAATATGAATAACGTTTTGGAATAAAACCTGTTTGATCGGGGTGTATTAATTTATGAATCACTAAGCTTAATCTATGTGCTAAAATTGTGGTTAATATTTTCTGATCGGTGTTTAAGAGAGCAATTGCTCTCTATGAACCTGGGTCTTCAAGGTCCTTATCCGTTTTTGGTATAAGTATTATTGTTAATTCAAATGATACCTTGCAAAGAAAAGTACCTCTATGGACTATCTCGATGCATTCAGGAGGTAATGCGGTAATACTAATTTAACATCCACTTCTCCATTCAAATGGTGTGCTTTTGTAAAAGAGCTGCTGTTGAATTCTTCAACAATATTAATTTTACATTAAATCTAATTTTACACCCATTGCTTGCTTTGAGAGAGATACTGACATTTTAATGTCGACAATTCCCTTAGGCTCTTCAATTTGCTTAAGCGGGTTCCTGTCTGCCTTTTCTTTTGAGTTGGCATCAAACTAAAGCAGGCAGTAATATAACACTGCTCTTACATCATTATTCTTTACCCTGTGACAGTACTGCCGGCTCCTCAGTCTCTATTATGTCAAGCTAACTTTCAATAGCAGCTTTGCAGAGATGGGAGAGCATGCAAATTGAGGGACCTATGAACACGGTTGTTGCCTCTAAGTACAACCAAAACATTAAGGCATCCTGCTCACAAATTGAGATTATTTCCCACACAAGCCTTTGGGCTGAAGTGCATTGAGCAGTTCCACGTAGAACTGTCAGCACTCTCATAGAAATTGCCACCAAGTATGGAACACGACAATAACAAAGTCTCACGTCGGCCACTCCGTCTTCTCCCCTCTCCCATCAGGCATGGGGTAGAGATGTGTGAAAACACGCATTCCAGATGCAGGGACAGTTTTTTTCCCAGCTGTTATTAGGCAACTGAACCATCCTACCAACAACTAAACAACAGTCCTGAGCTATTATCTACCTCATTGGAGACCCTTGGAGTATCTTTGATTGGACTTTATCTTGCACCAAACTTTACTCACGTTATTCCTTTCATGCACTGCGGGCTCGATTGTAATCGTGTGTTGGTTTGCCGCTGACTGGTTAGCATGCAACAAAAACTTTCCACTGTACCTTGGTACTCGTGACAATGAATTAAACTCAACCTGCTCCATCTCAAGTGACAGCTCTTTGCGTGATCGCTGGTGTCTTTGCACTTGAACACTTCTTCGAGACACCACATCTTCAGTCCTGCTTCCCAACTTCAGTCTGTTGGGGTCTTCCTAGACACTACCTCTCTCAATGCTACTATTATTGCCCTGTGCATGGAAGTTCTTTGGATTATCTTGCAATGTCTTTTGGCATGTACAATGCCTGCAGCATTCACATTCTAACTGGGGAATTTTAAGAATCCAGCACATTGCCTCCCTCCATCATCAACACAATATGGCTGCATTTTCTACTGTCTACAAAATCAGGTCCCAAAGAAGGATATTGGCAGCAGGTGTTTAGGAAGACAATCTGGTTTCAAGATCCCCTGCAAATATGTTTTTATTGAACTTGCCTCAACTATTTCCTCTGGCAGTGTATTCTATGTAGCCACCACCCTTTGACTGAACAACTTGCCCCTCAAGTCACTATTAATTCTTTCCCCTATTACCTTAAACATATGCCCTTTAGTTCTGGACTCCCCTACCCTGGGTGAAAGATTCTGTGCATTCACCCTTTCTATGCCCAAAGTCTTTGGTACTTTGGATGCCATCCAATAATTACTGTGACGTTATGGTTACCATATTGAGCGATTTGTGTGTGTTTTCCAACTTAAGGACAATTTCAAATTCTGGACTTCTGTAAAAACAAAAGCTATTCGTTATCCAGGGATGATATATCTACTTCGAGCACAGATTTGAGGTAAGAAAAATGTTCATCCTTGTGGCATGTTGCTTCAATCTAGAATGCATTAGACCTGGTAAAATGATAGGTTTGGGTTGAGTGGATGTGGGGAGGATGTTTCCACTAGTGGGAGAGTCTAGGACCCAAGCCCATAGCCTCAGAATAAAAGGATGTACCTTTAGGAAGGAGATGAGGAGAAATTTCTGTAGTCAGAGCGTGGTGAATCTGTGGAATTCATAACCGCAGATGGCGGACAAGGCTGTCAATGGATATTTTTAAAGTGGAGATTGACAGATCCATGATTGGTACTGGTGTCAGGGGCTATGGGGAGAAGGCAGGAGAATGGGGTTAGGAGGGAGAGATAGATCAGTTATGATTGAATGGCATCAGTAGACTTGATGGGCAGAATGGCCTATTGGACTTATGAAACTAATCTGAACGTTTGACAGTGACCACAGACTGTTATAGAGCTCAATACATTCAACACAGACTTGTTCACAATGGTTACAACATCTCCGTGAAAATAGCATTTTGTAAAAGTGCAACTTCTGGATCACGACGAGTTACCTGGATGCAACTTCTGAACAATGAGGTGGTTTTATTTAAACTATTGATTGATGTTGGAGAGAAATAATATATATATTTTTTAAATTATTATGATATGCAACCATTAAATTTGGGCAGACTGCTCAAGCATTCAAATTTCAGCTCCATCCAAGTTCTGGCTGCAAACTGAATAGGCTTGAGATACATTCTATTTTATAAGATTGCCCAAATAAAGACAAGTGACTTAGATCTTTGTTCCAACACCTGTCAAACCAAATGTGACAAACACTACAGGCTGAAGGTGGATCTGGAAAGGTACCAACAGCAATTGGCACACACCTTGCAGTTCACTTGACACAAGTCTCCTATAACGATTCTTCAAAAAAATGTTTTGTTTTTTAAAGTAGAAACTATCCTTCTTTTACTTTCAGTGAACAAATTCTTGAACCAAGTTCATAGAGTCAAACAGCTGGGAAACATGCCCTTATGGGCCTGCCCCACTTAAACTCCTGTCCCACGGTACGAGTTCATTCCAAGAGTTCTCCCGAGTTTGCCCTGATTTGAACTCGGAGATTTACGGTAATGGCCACTCGTCGGTACTCGGGGCTCTCGTTGACATTTTTCATCATGTTGAAAAATCTTCACGAGTCTTCCCGTGCTTACCTGCCTTTAGCGAGTGTTCCCTAGTACCTGCCGTTAGCGCTAAGAGATGTCCCAGAACTCCGACGTACCCGCAACGTTCATTCTCCGTGTTTACCCCAAGTTTGATTTTTTTTTAAACTCGGGAGAGCTCTTGGAATGAACTCGCACCATGGGTCAAGCCGACTGTCTCCGAAAATGTTTCAACACGTTGAAAATCCAGCGGTGACCAGAACGACACTACGACTCTTTGGGCGACAGAGGAGACTACTCACGACCATATAGGCAACACATCAGTGACCGTGTGGCGACAGCCTAGTCGCCTGCAGTCGCCTAAAAAATTGCCTAAGTGGGACAGGCCCATGAGGCTCAATTTGCCCATGCCAACCAAGATGCCAGGCTATATCTTGATTAGACTACACAAGGTAGGCTGCTCTGGAAGATTAGATCGCATGGGATCCAGGAAAAGCCAGCTGACTGGATAGTGTATTGGCTTCATACAAAGAAGCAGAGTGGAAAGTTGTTTCTTGGACTGAAGGACTATTGATTGAAGTTGGCGATCAATCACTTGGAGTGTTGTGAACGGTGCTGGACCCATTGCTGTTTGTGGTTTTTACTAATGATTTGGATGAGAATGTAGAAGGTATGATTAATAAGCTTGCAGATGACACTAAAGTGGGTGGTATCATAAATCACAAAGATTGTAAAGAAAAATCATAGCAGGATCTTGTACAGTTAGGCAAGTGACCTGAGAAATGGTTAACAGGGTTTAATGCAGATAAGTGCGAGATGTTGCATTTAGAAAAGTCAAACAAGGCAGGAGCTTCACAACGAATGACAGGGAGCTGGGGAGTGTTGTAGAGCAGAGGGATCCAGGAGTGCAGGTACATAGTTCCTTCAAGGTTGCATCACAGGTAGAGAGGGTGGTCAAGAAGACTTTCAGTACATTGACTTTCATCAATCAGGGTATTAAGTATAGAATGCATGTAGGAAATAACTGCAGATACTGGTTTTAATCGAAGACAGACACAAAATGCTGGAGTAAATCAGCAGGACAGGCAGCACCTCTGGAGAAATGTGAGACATTTCGGGTCGAGACCCACCTTCTTCTTCTGAATGGTCAGAAGAAAGGACTCGACCCAAAACGTCACCCATTCTTTCTTACTCCAGCATTTTGTGTCTACTAAGTATAGAAGTTGGGATGTTATGTCACGGTTTACGAGATGTTGGTGAGGCTGCATTTGGAGTATTATGTTCAGTTTTGGTCACCCAGATGTAGGAAGGATGTTGTTAAGCTGGAAAGAGTGAAGAGAAGATTAATGAAGACTTTGCCAGGACTTGCAGGCCTGAGCTGTAGGGAGAGGCTGGACAGACTAGGACTTTATTCCTTGGAGTGCAGGAGGATGAAGGGGTGATCTTACAAAGGTGTATACGATTGCGTGGGAAACAGACAGGGTAGATGCACAGCATATTTTACCCACAGTAGGGGAATCAAGAACCAGAGGACATAGGTTTCAACTGAGTAGGGAAAGAGTTAATAGGGACCTGGGGAGTAACTTATATGTGATTCCTGTATCACACCTTTCCATATCTGACAGTGAGTTTGAAGTCCTCACTATTAAAAAACAACTAGATCAACGTCACTCCTTAAATCGTCGATTGCGGAATTCTCTAGACCAGACCTACCTTCAATGGAAATTTTGCCTTCTTCATTAGGCTTATATTGGCAAGTGTTCCTCTTTTGTATCCGGGGGGATGACATTTGAAGGGAAGGGAGGAGGATATCTGCTTCCTCACCAATGGTCAAGTGCAGGACGGAACCTCTCCTCAAGCTCTAAATGCATTAAAGAAAGAGCCAGAATCAACTATTTGGCCTCGCATGCCTGCTCTGACAGTCAGTAAGATTGCAGCTCATCTGATTTGGCTTCATCTCTACTTTCCTGCCTGGTTTCCGTATCCAGTAATAAAAGAAACATGAGAAGTTAAGCAGCAGGAGTATGTTAAGTCAAGTCAAGTCAAGTTTATTGGCAATTGCTCAAATACAGTGAGGTACAGGTACAATGTTAAGACAGGGTTCAGCAGCATCACAGGGCATAGGTTGCAGCAGCATCACAGGCATAGCCACAGACAAACACACAAACAAATGTACACATAAAGAGAAAGAGGATTGTGCAAAAAAGACAAGAAAACACCGCACAAATTTAGTGAAAAAACAAGTCATCTAAAACACAAAGGTGGATCTTATAGAAACATATAAAATTCTTAAGGGATTGGACAGGCTAGATGCAGGAAATAAATTCCCGATGTTAGGGGAGTCCAGAATCAGGGGTCCCAGTTTAAGAAGAAGGAAGGCCATTTAGGACCGAGATGAGGAAAAACTTTTTCACCCAGAGAGTTGTGAATCTGTTGAATTCTCTGCCACAGAAGGTAGTGGAGGCCAATTCACTGGATGTTTTCAAGAGAGAGTTAGATATAGGTCTTAGGGCTAATGGAATCAAGGGATATGGGGAGAATGCAGGAACAGGGTACTGATTTTGGATGATCAGCCTTGATCATATTGAATGGCAGTGCTGGTTCGAAGGACTGAATAGCCTAATCCTGCACCCACTTTCTATGCTTCTATGTTTCTAAACTGCTGGAGTAACTCAGGCTAGGTCACCCTCACATCTTGCCCCTACTGGAATCAATCTGATGGAAGGTCCCGACCTGAAATGCTGCCTGTCCATGTTCTGCAGAGATGCTGCCTGACCCGCTGAGGTACTCCAGCGCTCTGTGTTCTACATAGAGTGGTTGAGTTATACAACGTGGAAAAAAGGGCCTTCGGCCCAACTTGCCCACACCGACCAACATGTCCCATCTACACTGGCCTGCATTGGCCCTCTAAACCTGTCCTATCCATGTACCTGTCTTAATGTTTCTTAAACGTTGCGATAGCACCTGCCTCAACTACTTCCTCCAGCAGCTGGATGAGTCAGCAAGTTAATGAGGAAGATACAAAAATTCAGTAAAAGGGATGGAAATAGGTGGTCAGTGGGCAAGTTGTTGGCAAATCAGGTACAATGAGGCAAAATGTGCACAAAAGTCCAGCACCTGCTGTTCCTTGTGCCTCTCTTGTTAACTCATCTATCTTTGTAATTATTAGAAGATTTGCCTGGAGTCATTCGGTCCCTTCACCCAAGTTATCAATATAGATTTCAGCTGCGACAGTTTCTGCCCAGCTGTTATCAGACAGCTGAATCGTCCTCCCACCAGAGTGTGGTTCTGACCCCAAACAACTTCATTAGAAACCTTTGAACTATGTTTAGTTAGGTGATACAGTGCGGAAACACGCCCTTCGGTCCAGCGAGTCCTCGCCGACCAGCGATCCCCACATACTAACACTATCCTATACACTGGGGACAATTTACAATCTTTACCGAACACTATTAACCAACAAACCTGTACGTCCTTGGAATGTGGGAGGAATCCAGAGCACCTGGAGAAAACCCACGCAGGTCATGGGCAGAACGTACAAACTCTGTACAGACAGCATCCGTGGTCTGGACCGAACCCAGATCTCTGGCGCTGTAAGGCAGCAACTCTATAACTGCGCCACCATGCTGGTACTCTATCAATTCTGTGGCGGAATCAAAATTCTCTTTTTTAAAATGTTTTGTCTAGTTAAATGTAGTTGTTCGTGTTTTTTAATACTATTTTTAACTGTGTATATGTGGGGAGCGGGGGGAGGGGGAAACTTTTAAAAATCTCTGCCCTGCATGGGAGACCCGACCTTTTTCCTGACGGTGGGGCCTAGCACCGTGGAGCGGCCTCCAACCGGAACGATCTGGGGGCTCCAGTCGCGGAGCCTGCAGACTACTCACCATCGTGGGGCTGGCCGGTATCGGAGCGTGGGGAGCGGTGATGGCGCGCTGCTGCGGCCCGACTCCGAAGCTCGGAGGCTCCAGCTGCAGACTGTGATATCGGGAGCTCAGGGGTCTTTTCGGAGCTCCCGCAACGCAACTTCTCCAGCCCGTGTTGCGGGGTTGGAACAACCCGGAGCAGGGCCGTACATCGCCCAGCGCTGTTTTAATGGCCGCGGGACATTCCAGCGCCCGCCAGGGGCCTCCAACTTTGTGACTTTTGGGCCTGGAGCGAGGCCGTACATCGCCCGGCGCGGCCTTAAATGGCCATGGGACTTACCATCGTCCGCCTGGGGCTTCGACATCAGGAGATTAATGGTGCAGGGGAGAGAAAAGACTTTGTCTTCCATCACAGTGAGGAGGAGATTCACTGTGATGGATGTTTGTGTAAATTGAATTGTTTGTATGTTTTGTAGGAATCGTCTTTGTTTGTATGGCTGTGGAAACAGAGTTTCGTTTGAGCCTCACTGAGGTTCAAATGACATGGAATAAAATATTGTATTGTATTGTATTGTATTTATGTGTACACTGAGGAAAGCTTAATTGTGATCATGTATAGTTTTATGTTTAACTGGATAGCACACAACAAAAGCATTTCACAGTATCTTGGTACAGGTGACAATAATAACAAAATAAAATAAACTAGAGATTCATTGTTGAGGTCCAAGGATTGATATTGCAGCAATTCACTATATACAGACAGCCAATAGCATTTAACCAAGATGCGAAGATATGACATTCCCATGCATTGAATCTCCATTCATTACTTTATAAACTGTGAACGATGCATGTCCAAGATTAAAATTGGTCTGTTGATAACACATATCAAAACAGCAAATCATCTCTAACATTTGCCTTTGAACTAATTATGTTTTTCTGTTAAACCAGGATTGAGGTGCCAACTGGGAAACAGACTGAACAATCCATCAGATAGCTTATCGATCTAAATCTGCAGCTCGCTTTATCATTGTCAATGCATTTGGTCCCACACTTTTAATTTTAGAGATACAGCACGGAAACAGCCCCTGCAGCCTACCGAGTCTATGCCGACCAGCGAACACCCATACACTAACACTAGCCTGCACACTAGGGACAATTTACAATGTTTACCAAAGCCAATTAACGTACAAACCTGTACATATTTGGAGCAAGGGAGAAAACTGAAGCACCCAGAGAAAATTCATGTGGTCACAGGGAGAACGTACAAACACCACACAGAGAGCAGCTGCAGTCAGGATCGAACCTGAGTCTCTGGGGCTGTAACTTTACCACGGCACTACTGTGCCACCACAATGGCCCCGTACTGTAGTGGCCCATGTTAATCTGCAGACCCAGCAATGAAGGCAGCATTATTCTGACCTGTTGGCATCCAGTACTGACAAGTAAAAGCCTTGGGCTTTAGCCTATAGCTCTAGTTGACTTGCAACCTGCTGGAAACAAGAGTTAAAGAGTCATAGACTGATACAGTGTGGAAACAGTCACTTTGGACCAACTTACCCACACCAGCCAACATGTTCCAGCAACACTAGTCTGGCATTTGGTCCATATCCCCTCAAAACATGTTGTATCCATGTACCTGTCTAACTGCTTTTAAATGTTGGGATAGTCCTTGCCTCAACTACCTCCTCTGGCAGCTTGTGAAAAAGTTACCCCGCAGATTCCCATTAAATCTTTTCCCTTCACCTTAAACCTATATCCTATGGTCCTCGATGCACCTACTCTTGGCAAGAGACACTGTGCATCTACCTGATCTATTCCTCTCATGATCTTATATACCTCTATAAGGTCACCCCTCATCTCATCCTCCTGTGCTCCAAGGAATAGAGTCCCAGCCTACTCAACCTCTGCCCATAGCTCAGACCCTCTGGTCCTGGCAACATTATTGTAAATCTTCTCTGTACTCTTTCCAGCTTGACAACATCTTTCCCATAACACGGTGCCCCGAACAGAATACTCTAAATGTGGCCTCGCCAATGTCTTCTACAACGCAAGATAACCTCCCAACGTCTCTACACAATTCTCTGGCTAATAAAGGCCTATATGCCAAAAGCCTTTTTGACCACCCAGATCTACCTGCGACTCCACCTTCATGGAACTTTGCACCTGCACTCCTAGATCCCTCTGCTCTACAACACTACCCAGTGGCCTACCATTCACAGTGTAGGTGCCACCCATCTTAGAATTCCCAAAATCTCACACCTCACATTTTTCTGCATTAAATTCCATCAACCATTCCTCAGCCCACCTGGCCAATCGTTCAAGATCCTGCTGCAACCTTTCACAACCATCTTCACTATCTGCAAAACCACCCACTTTTGTATCATCTGCAAACTTGCTAATCTTGTCATGTATGTTCTCATCCATATCATTGATATAGGTGGCAAACAGTAACGGGTCCAGCACCGAAACCTGAGGCACATCACCAGTCCATGTTGCTGAAAGCGGGAAAGAACGAGAGTGAGAGGGAGAGGGAGAGAGAGAAAGCCAAAGAGAGATGGAGAGAGAGTGAGAGCGAGAGAGGAAAAGAGTGAAAGAGAGAGAGGGAGTGAGAGTGGGAAATATAGCATGCATGCACTTGCAGAGGGAGTGAGAGACAATAATGGCCTGACAGCCATAATGACCAGGGCGGCATGGTGGCGCAGCAGTAGAGTTGCTGCCTTACAGCACCAGTTCAATCCCGACTACGGATGCTGCCTGTATGGAGTTTGTACATTCTCCCCCTGACTGCGTGGGTTTTCTCCGGGATCTCCGGTTTCCTCCCACACTCCAAAGGCGTACAGGTTTGTTGGTAAGAATTGTAAATTGTACTTAGTGTGTAGGATAGTGCTAGTGTACTGAGATTGCTGGTCAGCATGGACTCGATGGGCTGAAGAGCCTATTTCCATGCTGTATCTCTAAAACTAAAATTCTAAAACTAAAGCAAATAAATTACTGCTTCAAACAAAAGGAGTCCCAAGGTCTCCCATTAATGTTGAAACTCAAATTTACGTCACAACGGTCAATATATTTTTTACTTTATTCCTCAATAAAAATTCTAGGTTGACATTTAGAAGCCACAGAATATTGACTCATATTGCATTACTGTCAGCTACCAGAGACAAAAGACTTTTTGATGATCCACTGAATTTAAGTTGTTTTGTGGGTCCTCATGAAACACAGAAAACTGCATGTCTTCTGGCAAACAGGTTGAGAAGCAGTGCTGGAATATTACTCAGAGTAAGCTGCAGAGTAGGCAACTGAACCATTTTTTTTAATAGGGTTTACAGTTTTTAAGTTTTTCAGAGATACAACATGGAAACATGCCCTTCAGCCCACCGAGTCCGCTCTGACCATCGATCATAGTTCTAGTATGTTATTCCACTTTCTCATTCACTCCCTACTCCCGTTGGAAAGCCCAATTAACCTTCAAACGTGCACATCTTTGGAATGTGCGAGGACACCAGAGCCTCCAGAGGAATCACATACTCGATCACAGCGAGAAGGAGCAAAACGCAAAGACAGCACCGGAGGTCTGGATTGAACCCAGGTCTCTGGCGCTGTGAGGCAGCAGCTCTACCTGCTGCACCCCTGTGCCACCCATGTTCTGGAAGCAGATTTTGTCTGTGAAGTATGGAAATATAACCATACAGGAAAAGTAAGAGAAGATGAAATCCTGGATATGATATGCTGTGGCTAAGAATTGCTAATTAATACTTTGATGTGAGAAAGTTATCAGAGACTTCCATCGTATCTGATGATCTTTCGCCACTGAACTAGTTGTAGGTCTACAGCCACAGTCCATTGTTGATGTTTTAAAGCTATATCACAGAGAGTGAGGCCGTAGCAAATATTCACAGCCTCGGCTAAATGTTTAGTTGAATTATTCACAACATCATACCCACTCTGATTGGAGAAAGGAGTACTCTGTGCCCTCTAACGACATTGTTTAATCCTTCGAAAGCACAATCAGCTTTTTCAGCAATGTGACCATAGGAAGAGACAATAGGAAAACAATGATTTCACGGAGAGCAAACAGGCCTCTAAACAGAGTTGGTAGAAAGAGTCATATAGTCGTCCAGCGTGGACAATAGACAATAGACAATAGGTGCTGGAGTAGACCATTCGACCCTATGAGCCAGCACCACCATTCACTGTGATCATGGCTGATCATCCATAATCAGTACCTCGTTCCTGCCTTCTCCCAATATCCCTTGACTCCTCTATCTTTAAGAGCTCTATCTAACTCTCTCTTGAAAGCATCCAGAGAATCGGTCACCACTGCCTTCTGAGGCAGAGAATGGCCAGTAGTGGGATCCCGTTGGAGGTGTCGAAAGTGTTGGAGGATTATATGCTGCAAGCAATGGCTGATGGGGTGGAATGTGAGGACATGGGGGACTCTGTCCTTGTTACGAATGGGGGAGGGGGAGCAAGAGTGTAGCTGAGGGATATCGAGGAGACCCAAGTGAGAGCCTCATCTATAATGGATGAGGGAAACCTCCGTTTCCTAAAGAATAAGGACATTTCCGATGCCCTGGCATGGAACACCTCATCCTTGGCGCAGATGCAGCATAGACGGAGTGATTGGGAATAGGGGATAGTCTTTACAGGAAGCAGGGTGGGAAGAAGTATAGTCAAGATAGCTATTGGAATCAGTAGGTTTGTAGTAGATGTCGGTCAATACTATGTTTCCTATGTGGGAGACGGTGAGATCTAGAAATGGTAGGGAAATGTCGGAGATGGTCCAAGCGAATTTCAAGATACAAGATTCAACTTAATTGTCACATGTACCAATTGAGGTACAGTTCAATTTGAGTTACCATGCAACCATAATAAGTGCAAAGCAAAAATACACACAGCACATGAAATAAAGTTTAAATTTAACACGTGAGTTGAGTTGAGTGAGTTGAGTGAGTTACGTTGAGTTGAGTGAGTTGAGCTGAGTTGAGTGAGTTTGAGTTTGATGAGTTTAGTGAGTTGAGTTGAGTTGAGTGTTAAGTTGAGTGAGTGAGTTGAGTTGAGTGAGTTTTGAGTTGAGTGAGTTGAGTTGAGTGAGGAGTTGTTGAGTGGAGTTGAGTTGAGTTGAGTTCAGTTGAGTGAGTTGAGTGAGTTGATTCAGAGTTGAGTGAGTTGAGTTGAGTGAGTTGAGTTGAGTTGAGTGAGTTGAGTGAGTTGAGTTGAGTAGGTGTTCAGAGTTGGTTGAGTGAGTTGAGAGTTGAGTGAGTTGTGTTCAAGTTAAGTTGAGTGAGTTGAGTGAGTTGAGTTTGGAAGTGAGTGAGTTTGATTTGGGAGAATTGGCGTTGAGTTTGATGAGTGAATTGAGTGGAGTTGAGTGAGGATGAGTGAGTTGAGTTGAGTTGAGTTGATTTGAGCGAGTTGTGTTGAGTTTAGTTTAGCTTCATTTAGAGATACAGCATGGAAACAGACCTTTAGGCATTGATGTGCACGGGTTAGCTTATCGGGGCTTCAGGTGACACTAGAGATACAGAGCAGAAACAGGTCCTTCGGTTCACTGAGTCCGAGCCAACCAACGATCACCCACACACCAGTTCTATCCTACGTACTAGGGACAATTTACAGAAGCTAATTAACCTACAAAGCTGCATGTCAAGAACGCATATCGCTCTGTTCCCCATGCGGCTCTGGGACTCTCTGATCATTGTTTAGTTCACCTTAGTTCACCTTATTCAGACCTACAGGCAGAAACTAAAGTCTGCTAAGACTGTGGTCAGAACAATGAAAAAGTGGACAAGCGAGGGCATTGAAAACCTTCAGTCCTGCTTTGCCTGCACTGATAGGAATGTGTTCAGGGAAGCAACCACAAGCCTCGATGAGTATACAGACACCGTGACATCATATGTTAGCTTTTGTGAGGACAGTTGCATTCCCACTAGGGCCCGGACCTGGTTCAACAACAATAAGCCTTCGTTTACAGCAGAACTCAGACAGCTCCGCCAGTCTAAAGATGAGGCCTACAGGAGCGGGGATGCAGACCTCTACAGGCAGGCCAAGTACAAGCTGAGAAGACAAGCTGAGAAGACAAATCAGAGCTGCCAAGGAAAAGTCGAAGCTGAGAAGTCGAGGAGCAAGTTCTGAGCTAATGACTCATCTTCAGTGTGGAAGGGTTCACAATAAATCACCATATACACGAGGAAAACCCCCTGCTGGACCCCCTGCAGTTTGCACCGGGTCAATAGATCAGTTGATAATGCAGTCAACCTAGGCCCGCACTTCATCCTCCAGCACCTAGACTGCCAGGGGGCCAATGCAAGGATTTTGTTTGTGGATTTTAGCTCTGCATTCAACACCATTGTGCCGGAGCTACTAAACTCCAAACTCTCCCAGTTGACTGCCTTTGTCAGTGGATCACCAACTTCCTGACAGACAGGAAGCAGCATGTGACGTTGGAAAGCACATCTTGGACCCTCAGCATAGGAGCACCGCAAGCCTGCGTACTACTCTCCCCTCTCCTTTAATCTCTACACCAACGACTGAAACTCCACAGACTCCTCTTGTCAAGCTTTTCATGTTTGCGGAAGACACAACCCTGATTGGACTGAAACAGGATGAGGATGCCTACAGACAGGAAGTGACACAGCTGGTGTCCTGGTGCCATCACAACAACCTGGAGCTTAATGCTCTCAAGACAGTGGAATTGTTTGTAGACTTTAGGAGAGCTCCCCCTCCCCTCCCCCCACTCACCATCAACAACACCACAGTCACATCTGTGGAGTCTTTTAAGTTCCTGGGAACCATCATCTCCAAGGACCTTAAATGGGGGGGTACCATCGACTCCACAGTCAAAAAGGCACAACAGAGGATGTACTTCCTGCGGCAGCTGAGAAAACACAATCTGCCACTGGCAATGATGGTCCAATTCTATACGGCCATCGGAGAGTCGGTCCTCACCTTCTCTATCATTGTCTGCTTTGGCTCAGCCACCAAGCACGACATCCTGAGGCTGCAGCGAATCGTCCGATCAGCCGAGAACGTTATTGGCTACAACCTTCCCACCCCATCGACGAACTGTACACTGCAAGGGCCAGGAAGCGAGCGGGTAAGATCATCTCTGATCCCTCTCACCTTGGCCACAAACTCTTTGAATCGCTTCCCTCTGGAAGGAGACTCCAGACTGTCAAAGCTGTCACAGCCAGACATGAAAACAGCTTTTTTTCCACGAGTAGTAGCTCTACTCAACAACCAAAAGTCTGTAGCTTCCTTTTGCTCTGGTATTTTATTTCATTCTTCACATGTTTAAATTATAATGTTTTATTCTTAATTCTTTATTGTGTATCATGTTGTTACTTGCGAGCAAAGCACCAAGGCAAATTCCTTGTATGTATACATACTTGGCTAATAAAATGTAGTCACATTTATTCAATTCAATTAAATTCAATTTATTCAATGTCTTTGGAATGTGGGAGGAAATCGGATCACAGGGTGAATGTACAAACTCTGTGCAGACAGCACACATAGGGTCGAACCTGAGTCTCTGGCGCTGTGGGGCAGCATCTCTACCACTGCGCCACCATGCCACCATAAAGTTGTAGGTTGCCAGGGAAGAATACCACTGAACAAGACGATGTGCCATTTGGTCCTGAACTACACCACAGCAACGCTGACCAGTTTAGTTTAGTTCAGAAACAGGCTTTTCCACCCACCGAGTCCACACTGACCAGCGATCCCCACACACTAACACTATCCTACACACACTCAGGACAATTTACACATACACTAAGCCAATTAACCTGCAAACCTCTACGTCTTTGGAGTGTGGGAGGAAACCGAATATCTCGGAGAAAACCCATGCGGTCACGGGGAGAACGTACAAACTCCATACAGACAGCAGCCGTAGTCAGGATCGAACCTGGGTCTCCGGCGCTGCAAGCGCTGTAAGGCAGCAACTCCACTGCTGCGCCACCGTGCCACCCTACTACTGTACGTATTAGAATAGTTTGTCTACCAAATAGCATAATACCTGTACATTGTCCACCGCAACTACTGTAAGGGGATCTGCTGGGCAGCAATAGGGAGAGAGGATGCTGGAACTCTGCTGAAGCAACTGAGATGCTTTAAGCTTTTGGCATTTCGTAGACTTTCAGGATTATCGGTTTTCAACTCAGTTTCTTTTTGGAAACGGAATAATCTTTACTTCTTCACAATGAGAAATCAGAAAGCGCCTTTATAGCCAACAGTGAAACAAACAGTCCACGGTAATGCAATAAATATTTTCTCTAACTAGATTTATGAGATTATAAATTTGGCACAACATCTTCAGATAGAAATCAGACACCACCTTGGGAATATCATTTTTGGTTAGAAATTAAAACCACATTATTCTTTACAACAGCACAGATGTTTTGTCACTGATACAAACCCAAAGTTTACTTGTACCGGGAAAGTTATTTTGGCTGATCGTAATCTAAACTCATACATCTCACCAATTCCAAGATGAGGATGAAGTTCTTCCCAAGAATAATGAAAATATTCAAAAAGATCAAGCTGGATGGTCGAGAAAATCTAGAACGTTTCTTCAATTATTTTCTAAACAGTTGTGTAGGAAGGAGCTGCAGATGCTGGTTTAAACCAAAGAAAGGCACCAAAAGCTGGAGTAATTCAGCGGGACAGGCAGCATATCTAGAGAGAAGTTTCAGGTGACGATTAGGGTCGAAAGAAGGGTCTCAACATGAAACATCACCCAATAAACAGCTCCTCACAATGCAATTTTACTATGCTAAGTCAGGATAAACAAAGTCAGGATAAGATAATTCAATCTTCTGAGAAGATTCTAACCAATGAACTGAACCATCCTACCACAACTGGAGAACAGTCATGTACTACTATCTACCTCATTAGAGACCCTCAGACTATCTTTGACCAGACTTTACTGGCTTTACCTTGTACTAAACGATATTCACGTTATTCCCTTTATCATGTAATCTGTACACGGTGGATGGCTGAATTGCAATCATGTATTGTCTTTCCGCTGACTGGTTAGCATGCAACAAAGCTGTAGCTTGGTACATGTGACAATAGACTAAACTAAAATAAACCAATGTGATGTATGTTTTTCATACTATCAATGAATTAATAAAGTTTACATGCGCTACTTGTATGATGCAACCTATTACTTTTATTCGCTAGACACTATACTGGTCATGGAACTTTAATATCTCGTGGAATATAACCCCTTGACCCTTAATCTGATGATATCTTGTTTAGGCACTTTTGCACTCTAAATGTCCAGAATACTCAATGCCCAAATTAAACATGCTCTTATAAAGTGTAGAAACAAGAAACTCAGATGCTGGTTTACACAAAAGGAGACAAAGTGCTGGAGTAACTTAGAGGGTCAGGCAGCATTTGTGGAGGGAATGGATCAGTGACATTTTGGGTCAGGACTCGTCTTTAATCTGGAGTTTGGTGCTAACGTTGATTATTGATTATTGTTTATTTATGTGTTGTGTTATTGCATAAATAGGCATGTAAAGCTGAAGCAACTAAGAATTTCATTCTTCCATTGCCGGTACATATGACAATTTAAACGCTCTTGATTCTTGATGTGGCAAACTCAGGATTCCCAGAGCAAAGCACAAAGTGCTGGAGGATCTCATCTGGTAAGGCAGAATTGGCTGAGGGAAATTGACAGACAATGCTTCAGGTTGTGGCCCTTCCACAGATGCTGCCTGGCTCATTGAATTTGTCCAGCACTTGTGTCCTGGCATTCCCAGAGCCAGTCTCGTCACAGAGCCAGGGTGGCACATTGGCGCAACAGTAGAGTTGCTGCCTTACAGCGCCAGAGACCTGGGTTCGATCCCGACTTAGGCCCAATGAGTCCTTCGGCCCACCAGCGATCCCCATTCGCTTGCACAATCCTACACGCTAGGGACTATTTACAATATTTACAGAAGCCAATTAACCTACAAACTTGTACGTCTTTGGAGTGTGGGAGGAAACCAGAGCACCTGGAGAAAACCCATGCAGTCGCAGGGAGAAGGTATAAACTCTGTACAGACAGCACCCATAGTCAGGATCGAACCTGGGTCTCTGCCGCTGTAAGGCAGCAACTCTACTGCTGCGCCACCGTGCCGCCCCAAAATTGTGATATGCTCTGTAACAATCTGTAGTCACTGTAACAAATTCAGATTAATTTAATTTCATATGCACTGGGGTGCGATGAAATTCCTAGTTTGCACGGTGAATGGTGTGTGGAACGAGCTGCCGGAGGAGGCAATTGAGGCAGGTATTATCACAACGGAAAAGAAGCACAGAGGGGATACAAGGAACAGCAGATGCATGTTTCCAAAATAAAGATGCATAATGCTGGAGTAACTGCACATCAGGCAACAGCTGTGGAGAACTCAGATCTCTAGCACTTTAAAGCAGCAACTTTACCACTGCACCAGGGCGCTGCCCAACTGGTGTAGACAGTGGGAAAAATATACAAATCAAAAGTGAGAACATACAGAGAGATTAGAAGAGCTAGGGTGAAAAGTCCAATATTAAGAAATGAGGCAAAACCATCTATATCACAAAAGATGAGGAAGACTTTAGGATCAACCCAGGTCTGAGTGTCAGACAGAAGAAGGGTCTCGACCCGAAACGTCACCCTTTCTGTCTCTCCAGAGATGCTGCCTGTTCCGCTGAGTTACTGCAGAATTTTGTCTCTAACTTCGGCCGGTGTAACACACCATCTGCAGTTCCTTCTTACACAATAACAAAAAACAACTGGATTTGGCAAACATCTGTGAAATGAAATTCACACTAATGGCTCATGAGGTCAGGATCGAAGCCAGGTCTCTGGCCAGAAAAATCACAAGCAAGCCCTCAACCATAAACTCAAAGCTAATAACAGGCACAGGAACATCAATATCTTTCAACCTTCTCTAAAGGTTTGTATATACCACAACGTGGATGCAGCCCAGACCATGACACAATCCAACCTCCCTTCTGTCGTTTTGTAGTCCTTATAATAACAGTGGCCTCACACCATGTCAGGTTATATAGAGTTTATTGGTTATAAGCAATACAACTTCTCACTTAAGAGTTCACTTTAAGACTAACGGAATGCGGCAGACTGCGCCGCTAGTGGGTGTAATTATAAATGCATGACTCATAGCATGAGCCACTAATCTACATCCCCCCTCTTAAAGAATCAATAACGATGTATACCCATAACTAAGCAAACCAACTATCACAACCGATGACAGACTGGTGGAAAATCAAACACAGTCCGGATACTTCATGACCGGCCTGCAAACACGACCGGCACTTGTTCGATAGAGGCCATCTCCATTCCTTTTCTCCGGGGAAAGAGCAGGCGATTTCACCGCCGTGGGGGAGTGGACCAACGCCTCTGGAATCGAAGCAGGAGACTGCGGCACAGGCGAAGATGGAACTGACAGAGGAACTGTCGCAGGCATGGATTGATGTGTAGGCAAGTGCATGCGAGGGCCACTAGATGCTGATTGAAATGAACTTGTACGATCCAGATAATAAGGGAAGGGATTGGCTCGTTCACAGGCAGAAGATGTTGTCTGTTGCGTCGGTAGGTGCCATCATCGGCTCTAACAATATACAAGCGTGGCTCGGATACGGGACCAGAAACCACCCCAATACGGTCATGGCCTTTGTCAGTCTGTAATGCCCCCTGTCCCACTTAGGAAACCTGAACGGAAACCTCTGGAGACTTTGTGCCCCACCCAAGGTTTCCGTGCGGTTCCTGGAGGTTCTTGTCCTCTGGCAACCACCTTCAACTAGCATCGCAACCGGCTTTGACTAAAAAATTACCGATTTTTAAAATAGAAACCACTTTCGACCATTAGGGAGACTGACATAAACCTTCGGGAACCGCACGGAAACCTTGGGTGGGGCGCAAAGTCTCCAGAGGTTTACGTTCAGGTTTCCTTAGTGGGACAGGGGCATAAGCGGACCACCTGTCCTTTGGTCAATGGTGGCAGTGGCCTACTCGTCTTGTATAAACATTTCTTTTGAACGTCACGCTTCTGTTGCAACCTGGTTTGAACCTCCTCAGGCAGAAAGTCAAGTCAAGTCAAGTCAAGTCAATTTTATTTCTATAACACATTTAAAAACAACTCTCCTTGACCAAAGTGCTTTACATTGGTGCAGGTGCTAACGTGCTACATACAGTGGTACATGAATCAACAATACATACATCGATACATACATACAGCGCTCCCTCAGAGGACCTCAAGAAAGGCTTGAGAGTAGAAATAAGTTTTAAGTCTAGACTTAAAAGAGTTGATGGAGGGGGCAGTTCTGATGAGAAGAGGGATGCTGTTCCACAGTCTAGGAGCTGCAACCGCAAAGGCACGGTCACCCCTGAGCTTATGCCTAGACCGCGGGGTGGTCAGTAAGGAGGTCCCTCACTTAAGAGTTCACTTTAAGACTAACGGAATGCAGCAGACCTGGCGGTGGTATGGTGGGTAAGCAGATTTATGATGGGTGTGGGAAAGCCCGTTAAGGGCTTTGTATACATAAAGAAGGAGCTTGAAATTGATTCGGAACAGTGGGATTATGTGGGATTAATGTTTGCTCTGCTACGGGCAGCGTGGTACGGGTCTGCTTGACAATAATCGTTGAGCAGGTGAACCCAAGGCAGGGTCACGGGAAATGTTGCGTAAGTTGAGTAAATCCAGGAATACATCAGATTTAGCTCTGTGAGAGCGTTCCATGAGTTGTTTTGCACTTCTGACAGCCCGTTCAGCCAGCCCGTTAGACTGTGGATATTCAGGGCTGTTGGTGATGTGGTGAAAATTCCAGTATCTGGCAAACTCTCTGAATTGTTTTTTATTTATTTATTTATTTATTTTTTAAAAATTATTAGAAGCATTGCATATGATCTAAGGTACAACAGCACTTCAAATACAAATCAGACTTATCACAAACGTTCTACAGATATTACAGGATAATTTATATATGCTACTGTTTTTGATTTTTGTTTGGGAAGGTAAGGGAGTGAAAAAAAAAGTAAAAGTATAAATCAATAATCAAGACGTTGTGATTAAATAATAATGATTATATAATAAAAAATAAAAAAAGAATAAAGATAAACAAGAAAAATTTTAAAAAATTAAAAACAATTATTATATAATAAATAATTTAAAAAAGGAATACATCTTTACATTGAATGGAACAGTTTCATATAACAATATATATTGTATACAGATCCCAATACTTTTTTTTCTTCTAATCCTACACCAGGGTACTTATTGAATTATGGTGCTGAGCTCAGCTACCCCTTTAAGTAATCAAACTCTCTGAATTGTTGGCTGGTGAACTGACTGGCATTGTCAGTCAGCAGCTTGCCTGGAGAACCGTGGACAGCAAAATGACGAGATAATTTCGAAATCACACCGCTGGAAGTGGGGTTGCTGAAAAATCAATGTCGAACCATCCTGAATATGAATCCACGAGTACCAGGTATTGCTTGCCGTGCCATTCAAATAAATCAGCTGCCACTGTAGACTATGGGAGCGCAGGTACAGGATGTGGCAGAAGTGTTGCTTTTGATGATGAGGCACCAGGCTATTGCACACCGTACAAGCTGCCACATTTTCGTTGATGTATTCGGCCATTTCAGGCCAGTAAAACATGCTTTTTGCCCATGGAACAGTGGCTTCAGCATCTGGGTGTCCTGCATGGACAGCGTCAAAATCCCGGTGATGCAGTGAAACAGGAACTACGGCCTTGTGTCCTTTTAAAACAATGGCGTCTTGTAGCACTAGTTCCTCCCGAACAGGGATGAATGGTCGGACTGGTCTCCAATTTGAGGCATGGGTTCGAATCCCACTTCTGACACCATGTTTATTTGTAGTCCTTATAATAACAGTGGCCTCACACCATGTCAGGTTATATAGAGTTTATTGGTTACAAGCAATACAACTTCTCACTTAAGAATTCACTTTAAGACTAACGGAATGCAGCAGACTGCGACGCTAACAAGCTAGTGGGCGTAACTACAAATGCATGACTCATAGCATGTGCCACTAATCTACACCTTCCTTTGACTGCATTTGTATCTCACGCTGCCTCGGCAAGGCCAGCAGCATAATCGAGGACGAGTCGCACACTGGCCACTCCCTCTTCTCCACTCTCCCTTTGGGTAAAAGGTATAGAAGTATGAAAACCCACACACCACCAGATTCAGGGACCGTTTCTTCACTGCTGTTATCAGGCAACTGAACCATCCTACCCCAACCAGAGAGCGGTGCTGAACTACTCTCTAGCTCATTGGAGATCCTCGGACTATGTTTGATCGGACTTTACTGGCTTAACCTTGCCTAAACATTATTCCCTTATAATGTATCAGCACACTGTGAATGGCTCAATTGTAATTATGTATTGTCTTTCTGCTGACTGGTTAGCATGCAACAAAAACATTTCACTGTACCTCACTAATCTAAACTAAGCAAATGTTCTTAGAAGATGGGCATTCAAAACAAGACATCTTGAAACAAGTAGCAACTGGGGGATCTAATATTCTACAACTTGGATTGGCCAAGTCAGGAAAACCCACAGAGCGTAAACAATTGATTGTCTGTTCTATGGCACGGAAATTGAAGGAACTGCTATTTGCCAATCTGTAATTGGCAAAGTACTGCAATTTGTCACAGTGAAACAATTCAATGTGGAGATAACAAAAAAAAAGTAACATGCTGATTGAGGAACACCCTCTTGTAAGAGAACAAACTCAAACCCGATCCAACTGTACTTTTGGTGGAGCTGCTGCCTCACAGTGCCAGATACCCAGGTTCGATCCTGACCTGCTGTCTGTGTGGAGTTTGCACGTTCTCTCTGTGACCGCATGGCCTTCCTGTGGGTACTCCCGTTTACTCACACATCATAAGATCATAAGATCATAAGTGATAGTAGTAGAATTAGGCCATTTAGACAATAGACAATAGGTGCAGGAGTAGGCCACTCGGCCCTTCGAGCCAGCACCGCCATTCAATGTGGTCATGGCTGATCATCCCCAATCAGTACCACGTTCCTGCCTTCTCCCCATATCCCCTGACTCCACTATTTTTAAGAGCCCTATCTAGCTCTCTCTTGAAAGCTACCTTTCCCAGTTGACCCATCAAGTCTACTCCGCCATTCAATCATGGCTGATCTATCTCTCCCTCCTAACTCCATTCTCCTGCCTTCTCCCCTGTACAGATCAAGAATCTTTCTATCTCTGCCTTAAAAATATCATTTGACACATCCCAAAGACTTGCAGGTTTGTAGGTTAAATGGCCTCTGTAAAATTGCCCCTAATGTATAGGGGGTGGATGAACTACTAACTACCTCATCGGGGACCCACAGACTATCTTTGATCAGAACCTACTGGCTTTACCTTGCATTAAACGTTATTCCCTTATTATGTATCAATGCACTGTGGATGGCTCGATTGCAATCATGACAATAATCAAATGTCTTTCCTGAACTGGATGAGAAAGTGGATAACACAGAAATAGCGTGAATGGGTGAGCGATGGTTGGCGTGAAGGGCCTGTTTCCATGCTGTATCTCTGAACTAAACAAAAATAAATGCTGAAATAGTTTGAACAAAACGATTGAAGAAAACAGATTCCCACTGATCCTGTAAAACCAGTGACGCACCAACTACCTCTCTCCCCTCCACGCCTCTAACAATTGGGAAAGCTTGGAATGAAACTCCATACAATGAGGTGAGAGCGGAGTAATAACTAATATCACAAACCGATACAAGTGACTTATTGTAATGAGGGAGAATATTAATGTATGGCCAAGGATATACAGTACTTGGATCCGTGGGAAGCCATATCAAGGGAACAAAAGGACACCATCATTAATCTCCAACTTGCTTTAGTTTAGAGATAGGGCATGGAACCAGGCCCTTCGGCCCACCGGGTCCATGCTGACCGCCGATCACCCATTCACACCAGTTCTACGTTATCCCACTTTCTTGTCCTTTCCCTACACGCTAGGGACAGCACCGGTCTCGGCGCATTGGCGCTGCAGGTAGAACTGCTGTGTGACCTTGAAAGAGGATTGTTGTTTAGTTTAGTTTAGTTTAGATTAGTTTAGAGATACAGCAAAGAAACAGGCACTTTGGTCCACCAAGTCCGTGCCGACTAACGATCCCCGTATACTAACATTACTTTACACACTCGGGACAACTTTTCATTTATATCAAGCCAATTAACCTACAAACCTGCACATCTTTGGAGTAGGGGAGGTAACCGGAGCTTCCCAGAGGAAACCCACGCAGTCACAGGGAGAACGTACAAACTCCGTACAGACAAGCACCCATAGTCAGGATCGAACCCGGGTCTCTGATGCAGAAAGGCAGTAACTCTACCGCTGCGCCACTGTGCCGCCCTGATTAATGTCTGCATCAAGCAATTCACAAGTATGGGCAAGTTCCAATACACACGTCTCCCTAGACCCACATGGAGGATCCCTCTTTCTGCGCTGCAGGCAGTGTAACTTAACAAGGTGCTGCTTCCAGTATATTTAGTGATACTGCAGACATATAGGGATGATCATAAGATCGTAAGCAAAAGGAGCAGAATTAGGCCATTCAGCCTATCAAGTCTACTCTGCCATTCAATCATGACTGATCTATCTCTCCCTTCCAACTCCATTCTCCTGCCTTCTCCCCATAACCTCTGACACCTGCACTAATCAAGAATCTATCGATCTGCGCCTTAAATATATCCACTGATTTGGCCTCCGTAGTCTTCTGTGGCAAGGAATTCCACAGATTCTCCACCCTCTGACTAAAGACATCCCTCCTCATCTCCTTCCTAAAAGAACATCCTTTAATTCTGAGGCTGTGGCATCTAGTCCTAGACTCTCATAATCCACACTATCCAAGCCTTTCATTATTCTGTACATTTCAATGAGGTCCCCCCTCATTCTTCTGAACTCCAGCGAGTACAGGCCCAGTGGCGTCAAACACTCATCGTAGGTTAACCTACTCATTCCTGGGATTATTCTTGTAAACCTCCTCTGGGCCCTCTCCGGAGCCAGCCCATCCTTGATGAAGGAATATGCATCCTACACTGCTGCACAAGCTATTTTGATGTTGGCCGGCGCACCGTTGAATTTGTTCTTTGCAAAGCTGGCTGCTAACTAATTGCTAACAGAGTTAGGGAATTATGATCATCAAGAAAGTACATTCCTCTGGACAAATTTACTGCAAAATAATCAATTTTACAGAAGTAAAAAAACATTAGTTCCCTTCTCTCAATTGTTTTGTTTTAGTGCCGCATATTCCTATTAATATTTGAGCTATTTTAACTACCATCTGTATGCTTTTTCAAATCTAGTGGAACAAAGCAAAATTGGATATAACCGTAACAAATGGAGAAATCAAAACAGAAAATAGTTGGCAGGCTAATGCATATATGAAAAGCATAGTAAAGAATCATCTGATCCATCAGACCCAAAATATCCTGCTGGCATGCACCTAACCTCATTTCAATTTTCACCACACACCAGCACACCATGCAAGCTAACAGGGAAAGCAAAAAGACAGAATAATAGGGTGGCACAGTGGCACTGTGGTGGTGTTGCTGCCTTACAGCACGAGACCCGGGTTCGATCCCGACTGCGGGTGCTGTCTGTACATTCTCCCCGTGACCTGCATGGGTATTCTTTGGGTGCTCCAGCTTTCTCCAACACTCCAAAGATGTACAGGTTTGTAGGTTAATTAGCTTGGTAAAATTATAAATTGTCCCTAGTGTTGATAGTGTTAATGTGCGGGGATCGCTGGTCGGTGCAGACTTGGTGGGCCAAAGGACCTGTTTGTGCGCTGTACCTCTAAACTAAACTAAACTAAACTAAACTAAACTTTCAGGAAAAAAAACAATGGAAATATTCTGAGAGGCACAAGAGACTGCAGATGCTGGAATCTTGAGTGCAAATAAACTGCTGGTGAAACTCAACAGGTCAGGCAGTGTCTGTGGAGGGATGTCTACGTTTGAGAACCTTCTTCAGGGTGATCAGTCTGAAGCACGGTCCCAACACAAAAAGTCGTCTGTCCATTTCCATGCACAGATGCTGCCTGATTCACTGACTTCCTCCAGCAGTTTGTATATTGCTCTAGAAAATGTCTCCTCAGTGCATGAAGAACAGTAAGCAATTTCCAGGAGATCCCTGGTGATCTATTTTGTTAGTTCCAGCTGGCTCTCGTGCCGTATTTGAATACCTACAGCAAATATCTGCTGATATAGACAACTCATTGGGGTGGTGCAGCGGTAAAGTTGCTGCTTTACAGCGCCAGAGACTCGGGTTCGATCCTGACCACGGGCAGCGTCTGTATGGAGTTTGCACCTTCTCCCTGTGACCTGCGTGACCGGGTTTTCTCCAGGTGTTCTGGTCTCCTCCCACACTCCAAAAGCATACAGATTTGTAGCTTAATTGGCTTGGTAAAATTGTAAATGTGTGAGAGTCGCAAGTTGGAGCGGACTCGGTGGGTCAAAGGGCCCGTTTCTGCACTATCTCTAAACTAAACTAAACTAATTTAGCGGTGCAGAGACGTCGACCAGTTGATTTAAACAGATTTTATTACGAAACCGTTTTATGGTCAACAGCTCTACACACATGCGACTGGCCACCATGGTAGTCAGTCGTTCAACTGTCGCGCGAAAGCGAAACCGCGTGAAAAACAGCAGCCCCTCCCGAGTCACGTGACCGCGGCTTCCGGACGCCGGGTTCAATATCAGCATGCGCTAGCAGGCACCACTACACTAAATTAAATAAGAATTGGATCTGGAACCTAGCCACGTTCTTTATTATTACTTGTGTACATCTCAATTTATACTTAAAAAACTTCAGTCATATGCCCTGTACAGTCCCAGGGAATTTCTAGAGTTCCCCAGGACTGTCCAGAGAAATGAGGAATCTTAAAGTACTTTGAATTTTATTCTTCAGTACTTTTTTCCAGGGCTCAATAATTAGGTTAAAAAAAATTGGATGGACGATTCATGTCTCCAGAGTAAAATATTGCATAGCGTAGCAATTGTTCTTTTATACTTGAGTGGCTTAATTGCATTGCTTAATGCCTACTGATCTGATGAAAGGCAATCAATCTGAAAGGTCAATTCTGTGTCTCTCTCCACAGATGCCAAATTTACACATTGACTTCGTTGACACTATCCTGAGATGTCCAATTCGACAGAAAGACAGGCAGCACAGTGGCGCAGCCGGTAAACCTGCTGCTTCACAGAGCCAGAGACCCTGGTTCGATCCTGACCTCGGAACATGTTTATGTGGAGTTTACAACACTTTTGTTTACACGCTATACAGTTTAAAAAATGAATACATTCAGGTCATCCACGCAAAAGGATAAGGAGAAGCAACATTATGTGCAAAATATAACATTGTACTTCCGATAAACTCTATTGAAGACAGTTATAAGGTCTCCAACGAGGCAGATGAGAAGTGAAGACCACACTCTAGCTGATGAGAGGATAGTTCAGTTGCCTGATAACAGCTGGGAAGAAACTGTCCCTGAATCTGGAGGTGTGCGTTTTCAAAGTTCTGTACCCCTTGCCTGATGGAAAAGGGGAGAAGAGGGAGTGAGCAGGCTGGGACTTCATTCTAAACAAACACATTTGTGAAGATATGTGGACCAGGTTGGCTGGGACAGGGACAGACTGGGAAAACTTGCTAAAAGGAATTACAAGCAATAGTTTATGTTTCATGAAATAATACATAATTTTCTAAAAAATATGCATTTCTTTAAGGCGCAAAGGCAGAATAAGAAAAATGCTCCAACAATGGATTACAGAACATAATTAAATTCAAGAAAAGGACTAATAAAGTTGCCAGAAACTAAACAGTATGCCTAAGGATTGGAACCGTTTTGGAATTCAGCAATCAAAATGATCAAAATACTGATAAGGTTTCAAGGTTCTAGGTTCATGGTCAATTTATTGTCACGTACCAATTAAGGTACAGTGATATGCAAATTACTATACAGCCATACTAAAAATAAGCAACAAGAATACATAAAGACAAGACAACTACATAAAAGTTAACATATAAACATCCAACACAGCAGATTCCCCACATTCCTCACTGTGATGGAAGGCAAATAGCTCCAATCACCTTCCTCTTTAGGGGAATATAGAATTTCAGAGTAACCCAGCTACAACCATAAAAAATAGATTGTAAAAGCTTTTAATAAGGATATAAAAAAGAAGACTATGGAATGCTAATTAGGTTCTTGACAGACTGAACATGATACAAAAAAAACCTTCCAGTTATATTGGAGAAAGAACGCTTCAATGCAAATGCTAAAATGAAAGAAATTACTACCGATAAAACACAATACCATTAGAAAAGATAAGAAGCCAGAACACCGAATCCAAGATGGCGCCCAATCCAGGCGACTCTTTGTTTGGACAGAAGCGGAACTGCAATTACGCATTACAATCGCTCCACTCTAGTCCAACAGCAGTATTGTGTGGTATAATAGGGTATGGTCACATGTACCGAGAGTGAAATTCACTTTTGTATACAGTTCAGTACAAGTATTACTATACATAAACACTTAGATACATATTAGATTAGCATCTCAGATACAATACACGTGAATAGCAGTAGTACATTGAGACAGTATACAGAGTCGCCAGTATGGTCAAGTCCCAGTTGTTGTAAGTGCAGGGATCTTTTTCTTGCACTACACGTTATTCCCTTTATCACGTATCTGTACACTGTAAATGGCTCGATTGTAATTATGTATTGCCTTTCCACTGACTGGTTGCACGAAACAAAACTTTTTCAAGCTTTTGAAAGCGATGGCAAAGGAGAGAGTGGTTATGTTCTGGTTATGATCTTGCAAAATCCCAAAGGTTCTGGAATGCTTCCTGATGAATGCAAGATAGCAAATATGATCCCTGGACTTAAGAAAGTAGGAAGTTAGAAATTGGGGAAAATAGCTACTGGTTAGCCTGTCATTGGTAAAATGCAGGAGTTTATAATAAAGGATATAATAGCAAACTAGAATTATGTAGATCAACTCGGCCCACCGAGTCCATACCTACCAGAGATCCCCGTACACTTTCACTATACTACACACAAGGGACAATCTATAATTTTTACCAAAGCCAATCAACCTACAAACCTGTACGTTTTTGGAATGTGGGAGGAAACTGGAGAACCGGGGAAAACCCATGTGCTCACGGGGAGAATGTACAAACTCTGTACAGCCAGCACCTGTAGTCAGGATCGAACCTGGCGCTGCAAGGCAGCAACTCTCTCGCTACCGCTATAAGTGGAGGAATAAATGAATGTGGTATAATTAGATGTTTCGAGGGCACTCAAGAATACACGCATGTTAGTGAACAAGGTTGGAGTACATAGAATGGAGGAAATAACTGGTATATTTTCCGCAGATTCTGCCTGACCTGCTGAGTGTTTCAGCATTTTCTGTTTTTACCTCAGCTTTCCAGGCTCTGCGGGGTTCTGTTATTTTTAGATATTGCACCAGGACACCATCTTGGTTCCAGAGCTGTGCATGATCATCCATTTTGCTGGATCAAAAAAGGCCAGGTAAATATAATTCAAGAATATACCTCTAACCCACTAATTATACCCCTCCTTTTTCTCTAAAGCACCACTGACTGCTAGAATGTTAAATTTCTTTACACTGTTATGTTATATTCTTATTAATGTGCTGCAATGGCAACTTGAATTTGACTACACCAATTGGTGTTTGTGACAATAAATGAACCTTATGAACCTTATGAAGCTTAAGTATCTATTTATATACTTATAAAACTCTCATCCCTTATGTGTGTGTGTTTTTGTATCTTTGCCAAAATGCTACGCGGTAGCACTGAAAATTTTACAGAATCTTACTCACGTTTTTCTTTTTCCCTTAAGATTTGATGCTATATTTCACAAGTTATTGATGATTAAAGTTTTTTAAAAAGCCAAAACTAGGAGGAATATTCCAGCAGCTCTCTGAAGATCTTTCCTGATCTGAGAACACAGATGCAATTATTAAGAAAGCTCATCAGCGCCTCTACTTCCTGAGAAGATTATGGAGAGTCGGTCTGTCAAGGAGGACTCTCTCTAACTTCTACAGGTGCACAGTAGAGAGCTTGCTGATCGGTTGCATCGTGGCTTGGTTCGGCAACTTGAGCGCCCTGGAGAGGAAAAGACTACAAAAAGTAGTAAACACTGCCCAGTCCATCATCGGCTCTGACCTTCCTTCCATTGAGGGGATCTACCACAGTCGCTGCCTCAAAAAGGCTGGCAGCATCATCAAGGACCCACACCACCCTGGCCACACACTCATCTCCCTGCTACCTTCAGGTGGAAGGTACAGCAGCCTGAGGACTGCAACGACCCGGTTCAGGAATATCTACTTCCCCACAGCCATCAGGCTATTAAACTTGGCTCAGACAAAACTCTGAACATTAATACCCCTCCATCTGTTATTTGCACTTTATCAATTTATTCATTCATGTGTGTATTTAAGTATATAATTGTAGTCAATGCCTACTATGTTCTGTTGTGCTATGCAAATAAAGAATGCCATTGTCCTGTCAGGGACACATGACAATAAACTCTTTTGACTTTGACTTTGGCAGCGTCCAGTGATGATGTCACAATGGCAACTTGGCAACTTGTGTAAACAAGGTTGGAGTACATAGAATGGAGGAAATAACTGGTTTATTTTCCGCAGATTTTGCCTGTTGCCAAGTTGCCAAGCGCAACAATGACATCACAATGTGACGTTACCAACGGTAACGACACCAACAGCTTGAAGGAGAGGTTGCCAACGGTAATGGTGGCAGCAGCTTGAAAGAGAATGCTGCGCGCCACCATCTTCAGCCCAACTGGGCCGCACAAGGGGGGGTGGGAGTGTGTAACGGCGGGTGGGGGGGGAGTGTGTAATGGGGGTGTGGATGGGCATGTATGACATGTGGAGGGGTTGAATCAAAAGCCGAGTCTATTCATTGATGCACAGATTGATTGGTGTTTTACAAAAAAAATTCCTGAACTTTCCTCCAACGCTGCCCACAAGCCCCCCCCCCCCCCCCCCCCCCCCGCCCCACCCCCTCACACACATGTCGACTCCACACTGACCACACTGGACTCGTTGGGCCAAAGGGCCTGTTTCTGAGCTCTCTCTAAATTAAACTAAATTAAACTAAAATGAACTAAACTGAACTGTTATGTAATTCTATGTACTATGTACTAATCTGTGTATCCTTGTACTCTTGAAGCATCCTAATTTCAAAGTAAGGGATAGAACTTTTAGATCTGGAAGGAGGGTAGTTGAGTTTAGTTTATTGACGTGTACCGAGGTATAGTGAAAAGCTTTTGTTGTGTGCTAACCAGTCAGCAGAAAGACAATACATGGTTACAATTGAGGGTTAACCTTGCTCTTATATTTTTAGATCATTTATATTTGGCTAAGAATGCACCTCATGGCCATGAACAGCAACCTTGGACCTCACTAAATTCTGTGATTAAAAATCAAAGCATCTCAGCTCATTTCAAGCAAATATTTTGAAAATTATTAATCAGAAACTTACATTGTTTTTCCAACAGCATAATATGATGCCAATCTGATATCCACAAACAGCAAAATAAATCATATTCTCTCTGGTTAAAGCTGCAAAGAAAGGCTTCAAGGCTACTCTAGGCTAATCCTCCATCATCACTGAAAACCACTATTGAGAGCTCAGAACTTTATAGACTCGCTTTTGAATAAACCCGTAATAAATAATAAGAAATACACTAATACCTTTGGGCAGCACAGTGACGCAGCTGGTAGAGCTGCTGCCTCACAGTGTCAATTCATCACAGTAAACCAATTCAATTCTTGTGAGAATTTAAAAAAAACAATCCAAATGAACATCAATGTACTGAATGTTTCTGATAGAGTTGCTTCATCACAGCGCCAGAGACCTGGGTTCGATTCTGACCTCGGGAGCTGTCTGTGTTCTCCCTGTGACTGTATGGGTTTCCTCCGGGTGCTTCAATTTCCTCAGACATTCCAAAGACTTGCAGGTTTGCAGGTTATTTGGCCTCTGTGAAAAGAAAATTGCCTCTGATGTATAGGGAGTGGATGAGAAAGTGAGATAGCACAGAACTAATGTAAACGGGTGATCGATGGTCGGTGTGGATTCGGTGGGGTGAACCATGCTGACTAAACTAAACTAAACTGAGCAAAAAACTAAACCTTCAAGTTGGATTTCACCTCCTGGTGCTGTCCTGGAGTAACGTTGGTTTGAGCAACACTGCATTAACCGAGTCTGCCAAAAAGTCTTACAGTTGATTAATGAAACTCAAAATAGAGTCAGTCTGATTTACGTCCAGAATCAGGCACTAAGCCAGGACCTGCATATTTCTGATGTGACCAGACTCAAATGAAGGCAATTGCTAACCTTGTCCCACTAAACATTGACAGAACAATGGGACGGCATGTTGGCGCAGCGGTAGAGTTGCTGCCTTACGGCGCCGGAGATCCGGGTTTGATCCTGACTACGGGTGCTGTCTGTTCAGAGTTTTCACGTTCACCCTGTGACCGTGTGGGTTTCCTCCAGGTGCTCAGATTTCCTCCCACATTCCAAAGGAGGTTTGCAGCTTAATTGATCTGTAAATTGTCCCTAGTGTGTAGGATAGAACTAGTGTACTGGGTGATCGCTGGTCGGCAAGGACTCGGTGGGCTGAAGGACCTGTTTCCACCCCGTATCTCTAAAAGGATGAGCAGTGTTACCTGAATCCTCAATAAGCCAACCTGTCCACCTCACCCAACATCCCCGCGGTGTGATCAACAACCCACCAGAATGAATCCAAAAATTCTTCAATCTCTCCGTAACTTTCATGTTTCCTAACTATAAATCCTCCCTCCTTGCCTGAAAGCCGATCCAAAAAAATATTATATGGTGTCCATCAGAGGCAATGGAACTAAATTTGAAAAATGAATTGCAATGCACAAAGGCTTCTTCATTACTTGTTAAGTTAGTGTCAAGAGTCAAGAGTGTTTTATTGTCAAAGAAGGAACTGCAGATGTTGGAGAATCAAGGGTACACAAAAGGCTGGAGAAACTCAGCGGGTGCAGCAGCATCTAAGGAGCGAAGGAGATATGCGACGTTTCGGGTCGAGACCCTTCTTCAGACTGGTCAGGGATCAGGGAAACGAGAGATATAGATGGTGATGTGGAGAGCTAAAGAACAATGAATGAAAGATATGCAAAAAAGTATTGATGATAAAGGGAACAAGCCATTGTAAGCTGTTTGTGGTGCGAAAATGAGAAGCTAGTGCGACTAGGGTGGGGGAGGAAGGTAGAGAGAGGGAATGCCAGGGTCCGAGGGCTGAGAGAGAGGTGGGAAGGGGAGGAGACAGCAAAGGTTAACAGAATTGAGAAAATTCAATGTTCAAGCCCAGAGGATGCAGACTCCCCAAGCGGAATATGAGGTGCTGTTCCTCCAACTTGCGGTGTTGCTCACTCTGGCCAGGACCGAGAGGTCGGATACGGAATGGGAGGGGCAGTTGAAGTGCTGAGCCACCGGGAGGTCGGCTTGGTTATTGCGGACCGAGCGGAGGTGTTCGGCGAAACGATCGCCAAGCCTCCGTTTGGTCTCACCGATATAGATCATCTGGCATCTGGAGCAGCGGATGCAGTAGATGAGGTTGGAGGAGGTGCAGGTGAACCTCTGTCGGATCTGGAAGGACTGCTTGGGTCCCTGAAAGGAGCGGAGGGGGGAGGTGAAGGGACAAGTGTGGCATCTCTTGTGGTTGCAAAGGAAAGTGCCTGGGGAAGGGGTGGAGCGGGAGGGAAGGGAAGAATTGACAAGGGAGTTGCAGAGGGACCGGTCTTTGCGGAAGGCAGACGGGGGGGGGGGGGGGGGGGGGGGGGGTCATGGGAAGATGTGGCGAGTGGAGGGGTCATGTTGGAGGTGGCGAAACTAGCGGAGGACTATGTGTTGTATTTGCCGGCTGGTGGGGTGAAAGGTGAGGACCAGGGGGACTCTGCCCTGTTTGCGAGTGAGGGAATAGGGAGAGAGGGCGGTGTGTTTTATTGTCATGTGTCTCAGATAGAACAATGACATTCTTACTTGCTGCAGCACAACAGAATATGTAAACATAGTACATTGTAAACAAGATAATAAACTCGAAGTAAACCGAAGTGTGTGTACATATGCACATACTAACATATAGATATATTTATCACATCAATCACGTTTCTGAATGGGAGCCTGCAGAACGGTCCTGACCTGAGACATCCCCTATCCATGTTAGCCAGAGTTGCTGTCTGCCCAACTGATTTACTCCAGCACTTTCTGTTGTATGCAAGATTCCTGTATCTGCAGTACCTTGCACCTCTCATTTCTACACCATTATCGGATGGTTATAAAATTGCTGTATTTAGCTCCTTCTATGCTTTTCTCCTAAATTCCAAAATCAGCAAAATCCCTATCATGCTTCATGTATGATATCATGTACATTTCATACAAGGGCTATACAGTAACTTAAAGGCAGACGCAAAAAGCTGGAGTAACTCAGCATCTCTGGAGAATAGGAATAGGTGATGTTTCGGGTCAAGACCCTCTTCTGACCTGAAACATCACCTAATCCTTTTCTCCAAAGATGCTGCCTTTCCTGCTGAGTTATTCCAGTATTTTGTGCCTATCTTTGGTTTACCATCATCTGTAGTTCCTTCCTAGACAGTAAGTCCACAACGTGAGTTATGGCCATATCATCATTGTCTCTTTGAGTTACGTGTCTGTGATTTGTGAAGCTATCTTTCATTATAACAAAGAGCCTGCCACTCTCATTTCAGAGAAAAGCACTGTACTGAATAATAACAATAATAATAATAATAATAATAATAATAATAATAATAATAATAATAATAATAATAATAATAATAATAATAACTTTATTCAAGGTCCAGACAAGGGGCAACATTACATTAAAAAATGCATTGCATCTCAAATATCATAAATATATATAAAATCATGGTAAATCGCAAAAAAACATCATAATTTATATATATTTTTTTTTAAAACCCACAATACTTAAGTTAAAAATCCAGAGTAAAAATGATCAATGTCGTACAACGAGACAACGATACCAGTGTCTCCACAACTGGGATTCGTAGCGTGTATTGCTAACCCTTATGTTTGTCAAGGCCACAATAAGCACATTTTTAGAGTCATTTATCCTGCAAATGAATTTATACATGTGGTGTCTTAGGATAGCTTCTAGAGTACTGACTCCTGCAGCCACAAACATATTACTGGCACTACACCATCTTGGTTGCCTTAGAAGTGTTCTCATGGCATCGTTATATGCAACCTTTAGTCTCTGCATACTTGTCTTTAAATAGTTTGACCACAGGTGCGCAGTGTAGAGGGGTGTGCAGTATGCTCTAAATAGTGACATCTTCACCACATCTGCACACGCACCAAATTTACGCAAGAGGATATTCGCCTGTATATACAGCATGCGTCGTTGCCTATAAATATCCTCATCGTCTGTCATTTGTTCTGTAATAATATGCCCTAGATATTTTATCTTATTACAGACACTAAGATTGTTATCAGACAATTTAAAATCAGGATATTTTAGGCCTTTATCTTCTTTGGTTCTACAGACCATAACAGCACTCTTACTAGCATTATATTTAATGTCATGTTCCAAACCATACACGGAATATGCAGTAAGGAGCTGCTGGAGACCAGCGCTAGATGGACTAAAGACCACAAGATCATCTGCATACATAATATGGTTCACTAGAATATCACCAATCACGCACCCAGTGTTACAGGCTTTCAATTGTTTAGACAGATCATCAATATATAGATTAAAAAGGACTGGGGATAAAATTCCCCCTTGTCTAACACCATTGCTAACCCCATTATACATATAATGGAATAGTCCATTATACATTTCATCAGCTTTTTAAGTTACACATTTTTGCTCAATGCAATATAATTCAGGAATACATCCCTTTCATCGTTATTTTTAAGTAATAGGCCCTTCGGCCCACCAAATCCACGCCGACTATAGATCACCCATTTAGGCTAGTTCTACATTATCCCACGTTCCCATCCACTCCCTACACTTACGGGCAATTTTACAGAGGCCAATTAACCTATAAACCCACACATCTCCACGATGTGGGATGAAACTGGAGCTCCCGGAGGAAATTCACACAGTCACGGGAAGAACATGCAAACTCCCTCCCCCACAAAAACACACACACGCACACGCGTACACGCACACACACAAACATACACACACACACACACACACCACCCGTAGTCAGGATCGAACATGGTTCTCTGGTGCTGCAAGGAGACAGTGCCACTTTGGAGGTGTGCCTGCAGATTGCAATTATGGTTATGTGTTTGCAAGAACCCAGCGAGGCATGTGGCAAACATCTCTTTTATGTTAGAGTGTGTAAAGGAACTGCAAATGCTGGTTTTACACTGAAGATAGATACAAAATGCTGGAGTAACTAAGCAGGATAGGCAGTATCATTGGAGAGAAGTTATGGGTGACCTTTCTGGTTGAGACCCTTCCTCAGAGAGTTTAGAAATTTAGTTTAGAGATACAGCGCAGAAACAGGCCTTCAGCCCACCGATTCCACGCCAACCAGTGATCAGTAACCAGTATCCTAACCACTAGGAACAATTTACAATCTTTACCAAAGCCGATTAACCTAACGAGTTCTACTAACCAACGAGACTACTAATCTACAAATTAACCAGTATCTAATTAGACTGAAGTTCTGACTAAGTAATGGGAGGAATATTAGCTTCAACTGAGTGTTCCAGATCCTCTTCCAGCAGGATCCACCAACTCCGGTGTTATAACTGATCATACAAACTATAGAGTCATAGAGTGATACAGTGTGGAAACAAGCCCTTCAGCCCAACTTGCCCACACGAGCCAACATGTCCCAGCTACATTAGTCCCTCCAGCCTGCATTTGACCCATAACCCTCCAAACGTGTCCTATCCACGTACTTGTCTAACTGTTTCTTAAATGTTGCGATAGTCCCAGCCTCAACTACCTCCCCTGGCAGCTTGTTCCATACACCCACCACCCATCGTGTGAAAAAGTTATCTCTTAGATTCCTAATAAATTTTATCCCCTTCACCTTGAACCTATGTCCTCTGGTCCTCGATTCCCCCACTCTGGGCAAGAGACTCTGTGCATCTAGCCGATCTATTCCTCAAAACTATCTTCAATTATGTTTGGTTGTGCAATAGCTGCCAGGCAGAGCAAATCACTTGCTCTTTGAATACGGCCCTGGGACCATTTACAATTCAGCTGAGAGTGATGCGGTTTAATATTTCATTCAAAGGCACCGACTCTGACAGTTCAGCAGTGCTTTATAGATTACATGCTCCAACTTCTAGATTAGGTTTGATCTGTAACCTTGCAATGTAAAGGCAGAATGCTCCTACCAAGCCAAGACTACATCAGACTAAGGCAGTAAATTAATAGTAACAACAAAACCAGATTTGTGCTTCCTATTATTAATAGCCGGGCAACTGTTTCTGAATCATTGTGTGGCATCATTATCAGGCAATCAACGCTATGTTAAGCTCGAATGCTAAGCTCGAGATGGAAAATGAGTGAAGTGAAAATAAAGATTGATTATTACGTGGGAGGGAGATGAGAAAGTGAATCCGTAATGATATCCGGATGAATAAGGAGACATCTGCAACAAAACAGACTCCTTTTAAAACAGTTAGGAAAGACTGTAGATGCTGGTTTAAACCAAAGATAGACACAAAAAGCTGGAGTGACTCAGCGGGTCCTGACAGCATCCCTGGAGAAAAGGAGTGGGTGACGTTTCAGGTGTCCTGATGTGCTACGTAAAGGCAAAAAGCAAAATATATTCACCAGCCCAAAGAAGATAGTGAGAGACATGACCAGACTCTTGATGTAATGGTTTTAAGAGTCTTTGATTGTCATATGCACCAAAATGGAACAATGAGGTTCTTACTTACAGCACCATAACAGGTCTGTAAAGGCAGTCTTCATAGATAACATAATAATTAACAAAAATTTCAATGAATTGAATTGGTGCAGAGGTAGAGTTGCTGCCTTACAGCGCATGCAGCGCCAGAGACCCGGGTTCAATCCCGACTACGGATGCTGTCTGTACAGAGTTTGTAGGTGACCACGTGGGTTTTCTCCGAGATTTCCTCCCACACTCCTGATGTGCAGGTTTGTAGGTTAATTGGATTGGTATAAATATACCAATTGTCCCTAGTGTGTATAGGGTGGTGTTATTGTGCAAGCATCGCTGGTCGGTGCAGATTCGGTGGGCAAAGGGGCCTGTTTCCACACTGTATCTCTAAATTAGACTAAACTAAACTAAATGAACAATATTTGTGCAAAACAAAAGCTTGAAGTCTCTAGTGCAACCAAGCCAGTACGTAGTTTAAAGTTTACTTTGTCCTTGTAGCGTTCAGTAGCCTGATGGTTATTGGGAAGAACTGTTGCTGAACCTGGAGGTCACAGTTTTCAGACTCCTGTATATTCTTCCCAATGGCAGGAATGATATGAGTGTGTGGCCAGGGTGGTGTGGCTCCTTGATGATGTTGGCTGCCTTTTTGAGGCAGCGCTTCCTACAGATGCTTTCGATGGCGGGGGGGGGGGGGGGGGGCAGTATCCAGTATGGGCGGATACTGCCATCACATTTTGTAAGGGAAGACCTAAGCAGCGTACCATAGACTTAGCTAGCTGATTAAATGGCCAACAGAGGTAGGATAGAAGGAAAGAATGGAGTTAAAAAAGCAGATGATATAGAGGCACGAAAGCCAAAGTGTTGGAGATTGAGAATGGATAGCCATTGAAAAATAATTTCAATATAAGGATATTAATTTTAAACTCAAGGCTTCAGAGCAAATGTAACTCAGTGAGAGCTAAGATAATGTATGTTTAGAGATACAGCACGGAAACAGGCCCTTCGGCCCCCCACTGAGTCCGCACCGACCAGCGATCCCCGCACATTATCACCATCCTACACACACACAGGACAATTTACACACACACCAAGCCAATTAACGTACAAACCTGTAAGTCTTTGAAGTGTGGGAGGAAACCAAAGATCTTAGAGAAAACCTATGCAGGTCACGGGGAGAACGCACAAACTCCGTACAGACAGCAGCCAAAGTCAGGATCGAACCCGGGTCTCTGGTGCTGTAAGGCAGCCTATGTTTGTAAATGAGGCTTCTGCCTTAATGCAAGTAGGAATTTTGAACGGGTGAAGGTTATAGATGGAGACTAGCCAGGAAACCATGACTATTCAAGGCTGGATTGATGGAGAGTAACGAGAACATCAGCAAATGGTGGCCAGAGACGGCTCAATAGAATGGAAGTTGCAGCCAACATGACGGAGAGGATATGGGATCTTTAAGCTCATGTCAAGAGTAAACTGGATTGTCTTGCACTGGCCACTTACTATACACCTCACCAGAGTTGCATTTCCTTCAATGATCACTTACAGTTCAGTTTTGTTTATTGTCACGTGGTGTCAAGTCATTGTCGACAAGTTATCTTCGAGTCGTCACAAGTTCTTGTCGCTCGTATTATACCGAGGTACAGTGAGAAGCTTTTGTTGTGTGCTAACCAGTCAGCGGAAAGACAATACATGATTACAATCGAGCCATTCACAGTGTGTAGATACATGTTAAGGGAATAACGTTTAGTGGAAGGTGAAGCCGGTAAAGTCCGATCAAAGATAGTCCGAGGGTCACCAAGAATCTTAACTTGGATATTATTTACAAGAATCGGTTGTCCATTTTGAAGATGAGAGGAAGAAGAGAGGAACATGTGGAAATACTAGCAGAGGAAGAGAACAAAGGCTGAAGAGAAGGGGTGGGAGCAAGAGATGAAAGGCAGTTAACACTCATGATATTGAATCCCTGCCAATGTAGAATTTGCAGATAAGGTTGGATTAAGCGGGGGAGGCTTGTGACTCCTATTGATCACAAACACCAGCTTGGCAGAGTTGGGCAAAAATAATAACCAAAAACATATGTGCTGCATTTTGCTAGTAATTCCACAAATGAAGTCATACAGTCATAAACCACAGAAACAGGCCTTTGACCCAACTCATCTATGTCGACCAAGATGTCCCAACTCAACTAGTTCCATTTGCCCACATTCGGCACGTATTTCTCTCAACCTTTGTTATTCATGTATGTGTCCAAATGTCTTTCAAATGCTGTTATTGTATCTGACCCAACTACTTAATCTGGCAGCCGATTCCAAATACCCACCACCATGTGTGCAGGAAAAGTTGCCCCTAGAGTTCCTATTAAATCTTTCCCCACTCACCAGGTCAAGACATCTGCTCTACAGTGGGAGCTGTTCGAGTCTTGGATGCACAAGCTCTATTGATTTATCAAGCGGAGATAAATACCTGGTGAAAAAGGTCCATCAAGTGATCACAGAAGATAGACACAAAATGCTGGAGTAACGCAGCGGGACAGGCAGCATCTCTGGGGAGATGGAATGGGTGACGATTTGGGTCGAAACGTCACCCATTTCTTCTCTCCAGAGATGCCATCTGTCCCACTGCATTACTCCAGCATTTTGTGTCTATTTTTGGTTTAAATCAGCATCCGCACTGCCTGCCGGCACGGTGGCGCAGCGGTGGAGTTGCTGCCTTACAGCGCGGGAGACCTGGGTTTGATCCTGACTACGGGTGCTGTCTCTACGGAGTTTGTTCGGCATGGCACTTGATACCCTATGGAGATAATAGGGTCAAGAATGATTACACCAGAGGATCGGGAGAACTTACACATGCAAGTTCAATTAATCAGACTTTGCAGACTTGAACAAGACTCAAGCATTGATATCCTGTACTATTGATCCAGCTACACTATTTCTCTAGATGTTTCTTCGATCTTCTGCAGGAAGTTGCATCAGAGTATCAGGAGACACCATCAGGAGGCTAGGAATTTAATAGCTCAACCATTGGAACACATGGCGACTGGAAAAATCAAAAGCAAGGGTGAGAATGTAGTTGAATAGTGAGCCAAGGTGATGACTGATGAAGGAAGATACTGAAGATGAAGTCTTGAGGAAACCATAATCAAGAGGGGAAATGACTTTCAATGACTGGTGTACCATGACACCCAGGTCTCGTTGCATCTCCCCTTTTCCTAATCGGCCACCATTCAGATAATAGTCTACTTTCCTGTTTTTACCACCAAAGTGGATAACCTCACATTTATCCACATTATACTGCATCTGCCAAACATTCACCCACTCACCCAGCCTATCCAAGTCACCTTGCAGCCTCCTAGCATCCTCCTCACACCCAACACTGCCCCCCAGCTTCGTGTCATCCGCAAACTTGGAGATGTTGCATTCAATTCCCTCGTCCAAATCATTAATATATATTGTAAATAGTTGGGGTCCCAGCACTGAGCCTTGCAGTACCCCACTAGTCACTGCCTGCCATTCTGAAAAGGACCCGTTTACTGTCTTCCTGTCTGCCAGCCAGTTCTCTATCCATATCAATACTGAACCCCCAATACCGTGTGCTTTAGGTTTGTATACTAATCTCTTATGTGGGACCATGTCGAAAGCCTTCTGAAAGTCCAGCTATAACACATCCACTGGTTCTCCCTTATCCACTCTACTAGTTACATCCTCGAAAAATTCTATAAGATTCGTCAGACATGATTTACCTTTCGTAAAGTTAAATCCATCCATTGACCTTGGTTTAATGTTCCACCGAAAGAAGGTATTTCGATCAAAACTTTCCTAAAATCCTGCACAACAGTCCCAGAAAAGCGTTGATGCTCAGTCCTATGGTTTGAACCCAGAAACCCAATTCTCAGTCTGAAGAAGGGTCTCGAGCCGAAATGTCACCTTTTCTCCAGCAATGCTATCTGACCTGCGAGTTATTCCAGCTTTTTGTGTCTATCTTCGGTTTAAGCCTACCATCTGCTGTTCATTTCACTGCACCTTCGGCTGTCTGTGACAAATAAAATTGACTTTGCTTTGACTTTCCTTCCTACACAACCCGATTCAGAAATGGTACTCACAGGACCCTGAGCTGCCCCTTTGTGACACAAAAAAGGTCTCAAAAAGCTGGGGTGTTCACTTCACAAGTTGCTTTGAAAAACCTGGGTCATCCCTAGAGTCATACTCTCATCATTAGGTATGTTTAGGAATTTGTTGACTTATTGTTTTGTTGGATTTCTTGGAAACGCACCGTATAAGTTCCTGATATGTAAATATCAAGTATTGTCTATCTTTGTTTATCCTGAATTTCAAATGGGATGTGAGAACCTTGATGTAACAGAAGGGAACTTGGGCTTTGAGGCGGCCCCGAGTGCCGCTGTTCCAATGAGTGTAATAAACATCTTCCTTCCCAACCTCCATGGAGACCCTGCCACTGGGTTGCCTGAATCCATGCAAGGAGAAAAAACTCTTTAATGATGTATTGTGCTTTGAATGTGCATGGTGTTAGTCATGCAGAACTAAAACCCTTATTTTCTTTGTGCTTTCTCTGCTGGGTGCCAGTATAAACGATAGCTTCATAAAATACATACCGCCACAACTCTGCCAAATATGAGTTCAACCTGGCATTCTGGAATTGCAAGATAAGATAGTCTGGGGAATTTGAAAAATACACAGCAGAATATCTTCAGAGCTGGAACTTATTAGCACCAACTTCTGGTGATTTTTCCAATATGTAAGGCTTCATTAAATTAACTATTAGAGTGCAAGTCAAACAGCTATATTAATCCTTAGTATAGTTTAGTTCTAGTTTTCGAGATACAGCTTGGAAATAGGCTCTTCAGCCCATTGAGCCCACGTCAACCAGCGATCACCCATGCGCTAGTTCTACCCCACACACTACAGAAAATGTACAGAAGCCAATTGACCTACAATCCTGCACACGGATCCACGCGTCACAGGAGAACGTATTAACTCCGCACAGAGAGCACCCGTAGTCCGAGTCTAACCCAGTCTCTGGCGCTGTATCACTCTATCACTGTGCCACCATGCTGCCCACACTAACCCTCCGGCATTAGACCATTAATAGACCTTCTGATCTGCTGTCACATTTATATGTAAGAACTGAAATGTAAATAGCTAGAAACATTAAAATTGAACTAAACAAAGTTAAGGGGCTGTCCCACTGCGGCGACCTAATCTGCGGGTTTAGACGAGTTTGCGCTCAACTCATACTTGCAGCATGGTCGACACGTGGTCCTAGGAGGTCCTATGAGGTCACTGGAACTCTCCTTCATGCTCGAGGGAAGTTCCCGAATACTCGCAGCCTCAGCTAGGTTACTGAAAATTTTTCAGCATGTTGAAAAATTTTTCGCGAGTAAAAATTGGTCGGCATGGTTCTTTTTAACTCATTGTGCAGTGGAGTGGGGTCGCTATTTAGTTACAGGCAGTCGAGGGCAACCATAGGCAATCTCCTTCACTGACCGGGCATTTTGATTGGCTCATTGGAGTTTTGAGGACAAAGGAAAACCGACCGGTAGGTTAAATGCCCGCTAAACTTTATAATAAGTTGGCTGACTTCTTAAAAGTGTCTCCACTCCTTCTCCCCCACCTTTTCCCCTCCCCCCCACCTTTTCTCCCCTGTGTTTGTGTGTGTGTGTGTGTGTGTGTGTGTGTTTGCGGTCGGCCGATCCAGCTCGCGGTTTCATCGCTGACGGTCGATCCAGCTTACTCGTATCTTTAAACTAAACTAAATGTCAGATATTTACAGTACTGGTCTGTTAATTACATCACAAAGTCTGAACATTTCAGGTAGAATATTAAACTCCATGAGTTTAATTATCCATGAAATATTCAAACATGTGCATTTGTAGTTGAACGCTATGAAAAGACTGGAAACGTGAATCTTGAGCATTTTATCTGCAAACTAATGTAAAAGGTGGTGACTTTGCAATGGACTTTGCAATGGAAACCACAGTAAATATGAATTCTTGGTTATTCAACAGATTTGCACTATTCAAGCCTAGGTAGTCAGCCCTCTTTAGTTAAAGTGTTAAACCAAGTAATTACTAAGATGTTTAGAGGAAAAGCTGCTCTATTTACTCCCTGTTGCAAAACCTTGTTAATGACAATTTCATTGTAAAAGTCAGCAAATTTATTCTGCTAAATGTAGACCTTTTACAACATATATACAGTATTTTCCTGTTTTGTATGTCATAGAGTCACAAAGCATGGAAATAGGCTCTTCAATCCAACTTGACCACACCAACCAGCATAGCTAAGCTACACTAGTCCCACATGCCCACATTTGGCCCATATTCCTCGAAACCTATCCTATCCTTGTACCTGTCCAAATATTTCTCAAACGTTGTGATAATGCCTGCCTGAGTTACGTCCTCTGGCAACCCGTTCAATACACCAACAACCCTTTGTGTAAAAACGTTGCCCTTCAAGTTCCTATTATATCTTTCCCCCCTCTCCTTCAACTTGTGTCCTCAGATTCTCCGTTCCATCACTCCGGGCAAAAGTGTGCATTTACCCTATCCATTCCTCTTTTGATCTTATATACACCTCTACAAGATCACCCCTCACCCTCCTGCACTCCAAGGTATAAAGTCCTGACCTGCTCAACCTCTCGCTGTAGCTCACGCCCTCGAGTCCTGGCGACATCCTCGTGAATCTTTTCGACTCCCTCTCTAGCTTCGCAACATTTTTCCTATGGCATTGTGAGCAAAAGTGAGCACAATACTCTAAATGTGGCCTCACCAATGTCTTGTACAACCATAACATGACCTCCCAACTTCTATATCCAATACTCTGTATGAAGTCGATGCATTGTCAGTGAGAGAAAACAACACCGCACTCAGTGCACAACTCAAAATGTGCCACCATTAACAAGCATGCTTCATAGTGAAGGACCATCTGTCTTCTGTCCAGTTAAGGAAAGTAACAGAAACTCAAGAAACTGCAGATGCTGGAACCTTGAGCAATAATACAAAGTGCTGGAGGAACTCAGCTAGTCAGGCAACACCTGTGGGAAGGAATGGACAGGCAATGTTTCAGGTCGAGACCCTTCTTCAGGTTGAACGTCTCCAGAATTTGTATTTTGCTCAGGAAAATAAGAGATGGTTTCAATTCCAAGGAGCTAGAAAGGATAGTTATCTGTGAAGATTATTTACTTCATATAGGAACCAGAACCTGGTCCCAAGATAATGTATTTCCCGTGCAAGTGTGAGATGAAGAGGACATTCTTCTCTTTGAGGGCTGCGAATCGCTGGAATGCTTCACCCCAGAGAGTTATGATGCTATGTCAAAAAGTACAGAACTAGATCAAACTAGTTAACCTTCTGGGAGTAACCTGCAAGGAAAACAATTGCTCTGTTTCTCTCTGTCAGTCCTTTTGCTAGTTTAGCTCCATGCAAGACAGCAAGAAAATGAGGAGCTGTGGACTCTTTAGTCAGAGGGTGGTGAATCTGTGAAATTCTTTGCCACAGAAGGCTGTGGAGGCCAAGTCAGTGGATATTTTTAAGACAGAGATAGATAGATTCCTGTTTAATACGGGTGTCAGAGGTTGTGGGGCGAAGGCGGGAGAATGGGGTTATGAGGGAGAGATAGATCAACCATGATTAAATGACGGAGTATTGATGGGCTGAATGGCCTAATCGTATGGCCTTAATTATGGACGTACCTCAGACCATCACATAAGACAGCCCCCCTTCCATCGACTCCATCTACATCTCACGCTGCCTCAGCAAGGCCACAATCAAAGATCATTCTCACCCCAGTCACTCCCTCTACGACAAGGCAGGAGATACAGAAGTTTGAAAACGCATACCTCCAGATTCTGGAACAGTTTGTACCCAGCTGTTATCAGGTGACTGAACTGTCCTCTCATCAGCTAGAGTGCAGTCCTGACCTTCTATCAACCTCATTGGAGACCTTTGTACTATCTTATCTTTAATCAGACTTTAGCAGACTTCAATGTAATATCTCTGCATTAAATATTGTACGAATTACCTTTGTACACGGTGGATGGCTTGATTGTGTTCATAGTCATAGTCATAGAGTCCTACAGCGTGTAAACAGGCCCTTCAGCCCAACTTGCCCACACTGGCCAACGTGTCCCATCTTCACTTGTCCCACCTGCATGCGTTTGGCTCATGTCTCTCCAAACCTGTCCTATCCATGTACCTGTCTAAATGTTTCTTGTATAATCGTCATTTTGTCTGAATAGCACGCAAACAAAAGATTTTCACTGTACCGCAGTACATGTGACAATAATAAACCAAATTAAACTAAACGTAATGTGGCAAAATGCGAAGTTGTGTAAAAAACATAAGTATGTTTAAATGGTGAAAGAAGGAAAGTTGTTGAAATTCAGAGGGAGCTTGGTATTGTACAATGTTGTGTATAGGTCTAGTCTTCCCACCTAAGGTAGGATGGTACTCATGATAGAGAAAGTGCAGTAAAGGTTCACTAGATTGATCATTGGGTCATTGATTGTGAGGAAAGATTAAACAGTCTTCAGAGTTTTGATGAATGGGTTGACATAGAAACTGTTTCCTCTGAGTGGGATAAAACTGGGATCATAGTCTCAAAATAAAAGATTGTCAATTAGAATCATAGAGTGATACAGTGTAGAAACAGGCACCAGCCCAACTTATCCACACCGGCCAACATATCCCAGCTACACTAGCCCCACCTGCATTTGGCCCTTTTCCTTCTAAACCTATCCTAACGTTGTACCTGTGTTTCTTAAACATTATGATAGTACTTGCCTCAATTACTTCCTTCCAACAGTTTGTTTCATACACCCACCACCCTTTTTGTATAAATGTTACCCCTCAGGTTCCTATTAAATCTTCCCCCCCTCATCTGAAACCTATGTCCTCTGGTTCTCGATCCCCCTACTCTGGGCAAAAGACTCTGTGTTTACCCAATCTATTCCTCTCGTGATTTTGTACTCCTCTATGAGACCACCCCTCATCATCTAGTGCTCCAAGGAATAAAGTTCTAGCCTGTTCAACCGCTCTCTATAGCTGAGGCCCATAAGTACTGGCAACATCCTTGTAAATCTTCTCTGCACCCTTTCCAGCTTGACAACATCTTTCCCATAGCATGGTGACCAAAACTAATTAAAGCAGAAAGGGGAAGAAATGTATTCAGCTGGAGACTACTGAATCTTTAGAATGCTTCACCCAATAGGACTGTGGTGGTTAATACACTGGGGTTATTCAAGACAGAAATTAAGGGATAACAAAGGAATGACTGGGACAGCATCAGTGTAGTAGTCTGCTGCTAAGGTAGAAGATCTCTGGAATGTCGGAGGTTGAGGTTGAGACTTATCAAGTTTCAAATTATTGAGACTTGAGAGAAGAATATAAAATGATGACAGGCATAGACAGTCAGAACCTTTTCCCCAGGGTGGAAATGTCCAACACTAGAGGACGTAGCCATAAGGTGAGAGGGGGAAAGTTTAGTGGAGATGTGCTGGGCAAATCTTTTTCTAACACAATGTAATGGGGGCCTGGAATGCATTAGCAGGGGTGTTGGTGGAGGCAGATACAATAGTGCTGATTCAGAGGCTTTGAGATAGGCATATGGAAGTGCATGGAATTGAGGGATGTGGATCATGTACAGGCAGATGAGATCAGTTTAACTTAGCATCATGTTTGGTGCAAACATTGTGAGCCAAAGGGCCAGTTCCTGTGTTACACTGTTCCATGTTTCATGTTCTAACAGCTATAATCTCATCGAATGATGGAGCAGGAGTGAGCATCCTGCTTCTAATTCTCAAGTTGAAGTGAGACTGGAGTACTTTTATAAGTCAATCTCTTCCAGGATCAGCAACTGGTCAAGCTCAATATTTGGAAACGTTTTGAAGCCTCAGATGGCTCCTTGCCAACTCTCAGATCTTCTTGAGGGCCAAGGAAGGCGATGCTATTGGAATTTCCTGCAGGGAACCCACTAGCTCCCACAATGTATCCTTGATTGGCACGAATTGGGGGCTGTGGTAGAAGTGGTTGAACAAGGGCCTCCTCACAGGTCCTTACAGGAAAATAACTGCATGCAAAAACATTTGCACAATTTACATAATTTGTGCAATATTGTGTATCCAGATTCAGATTCAGGGACAGTTTCTTCCCAGCTGTTATAGGCAACTAAACCATCCTACCACAACTAATGAGCAGTCCTGAATTACTATCTACCTCATTTGGAGACACTCAAACTATTTTACTTCGGAGTCACGTGAGTGACTACGTGAAGAACCCTGTACAGCCGTTGGTGCGTCATGACGTCAGACGCATTGGTGCAGTCGGCCGGTTGGAGCAGCAGCGCTCCTCCAAGCGGTAAGTTTAAAAACGCGAGGTAAAAAATTTCCAGTGGTCATTTTCTGCGACGGTTGGAGGTCTGTTGTAGAAATGCTGCAGAAAATGAAGAAGGTGTCGGCGAGGTGCTCCGGAGGTAGGAAGGAAAATGACCAGGAGAGAGTTGTTGATGGTGGCCCATCTGGTACACCTGGTCCGGTGCTGGCTACACAGCCAGTGGTTGCGGACCCACTGCCTGTGAGCAGTGGAGGCTTGCCAGTAGGGCGGAAGGCCACTGGCAAGTCTGATAGGCCCGTGGACCCTGAGTCGGGCCTGGAGGTTATACCCTCCATACGAGAGTCCGTTTGCTCACGGCTCTCCCAGGTCAAGATTTTATTACAAAGAATGCTCGACAGGGACCAGCTCCGTGAGGAGGAGTGGTGCACAAGCCAGGCTGTGGGAGAGCCTGTGCTAGCAGCACCTGTTACAGGGCTGCAGGAATATCCTGCCTGTGAGGAGGATGTTCCATCAGTGCAGTTCGCTGACACTAATTCTATGGCGGGGGAGAGCAGTAAAGGAGTTCAGTTGGAGGTAATTCCGAATGTTGCTGAAAAATTTGTTGTGCCTAGAGAGGCAGGAGAGGCGATTGAGGCAGAATTGGCTGAAGCAATTCAGTATATGCTCTCCCACCAGTTACAGGAGCTAGCTATGGATGAAGCAGCAAAAAAACTATGAAGCTCCTGTTAATTGTGATCTCCTGAAGGTACCGGTGGTTAATCACCAAATTTGGTCACAGTTGGGTATGCCAGCTAGGGCCCAGGAGATGAAATTCCAAAAAGTGCTCAAACTGTTGTCGGCAGGTGTCATGGCTTTTGTGAAAGTTATAGATACAGGGAATATGTTTAAAGCACACCAGGATGCACTTGGATTCTTTTGTAGTGCATTTTTTTAAATTAATACTATCAGGAGGGCCGCTATAAGGCCAGTGATTAATCCTAACTTGGCGAGTTTGTGCAAACCGACCAGTGTACCGCCACGAAATCTGCTGTTTGGAGGTAACCTTGCAAAAAAGGTAAATGACTGTCATGAAGATGTTAAAACCATGGCCCTCATTAAGCCGGCTGGCAAACAAGGCAAAAGGTTTTATCCGTATCGGAAAGACACTAGTGTGGATGCAGGAGAAGCAACGAGCCGTTCAGGTCTTCAATATCAGAACTGGCAGACTGCCACCGGTATGAAGGGGAAGGTGCCTTTCTCTACAAGAGGTTGTGGACAACAAGGTCAGCAAGGACAGATTCAGGTAAGGAATATACCATTGACAGACAATGAATTAACTAATGTTGCTGTTGAAATTGGGGGAAGGTTAAAATTGTTTCTCAAACAATGGCAGGAGTTGACATCAGATTTGTTTATACTTAGCTGTATTGAAGGGGTGAAAATTGAATTTTACTCTAATGACAGTCCACCTAATCAACATGTTCCTAGTCGGAAACTTATATTTTCAGATGAAGAAAATGTGCTTATTCAAGCAGAGATTCAGTCATTATATAAGAAAGGGGTAATTGAGACTTCAGTCTATCAAAGTCGACAATTTGTGTCAAGTATATTTCCCAGATCTTAAAGACTGGGGGATGTAGAATTATTCTGGATTTAACGAGTTTGAACAAATTTGTTTGTTATAGGCATTTCAAAATTGAAACCTTTACCACGGCCAAACATCTAGTTTCCAAAGGGTGTTATATGGCAAGCATTGATTTAAAGGATGCATATTACTCAGTCTCTATTCATGGTGATGATAGAAGATATTTGAAATTTATTTGGATGACTTAGTTGTGGCAATTCAAGGCATTGCCGAATGGATTAACTTCAGCTCCTAGACTATTTACTAAATTGGTAAAACCTGTGTTAGCATTACTGAGGGGCATGTGATAATGGCCTATTTACATGATATTCTGATTGTTGGAAAGACTCATGCTGAAGCTCAGTCATCAGTTTCAGTTGTTAAATTCACTTTTGAGCAATTGGGGTTTGGTGTTCATCCAGATAAATCTAAATTATCACCAGTCCAAATCATTGATTATTTGGGATTTACCATAAATTTAAATCACATGTTGGTAACTTTGCCCAGGGATAAATTGGATCAGTTAATTGAGGACTGTGTTAATCTCCTTGGAGAACAACGGCCTTCAATTAGACAAGTAGCCAGGTTGTTTGGGAAGTTTGTTGCAGCATTTCCAGCCGTGCAGTATGGTCCTCTACATTATCAACAATTACAATGATCAAAGGAACAGGCACTGAGAATACAAAGGGGTCATTTTGATAGGCCTATGCAGTTGTCAGTTGGGGCAATTTCTGAAATACAATGGTGGATAGTAAATGTTTCAAAAAGTTTTAGGAAAATCTTGGTGGAACCACCTTCAATGATATTACAGACTGATGTAAGTGCACTGGGTTGGGGTGCAACAGATATGTCTTCTAGTTGTGGAGGCAGATGGAATGTTGATGAGACATCCCTTCTTCAATTAAGAGGGATTAATTATTTACAGTTGTTGGGAACCTGGTATGGGCTTAAAGCTTATTGTTCTACCAGGAGGGACTTGCATGTGCAGGTTCAGATTGACAATACCACAGCAGTGGCATATGTAAGCCACATGGGTGGAGTCAAGTCACAGTCTTGTGATAGACTGGCTAACCAGATTTGGAGCTGGTGTATTGACAAAAATATCTGGCTTTCAGCAATTTATTTGCCAGGAAGATTCAACACTGTAGCTGACACTAGGTCACGTCAGTTCAATGACAACATAGAATAGATGTTAAATCAGGATGTATTTAATCAAGTGATTGTTCAGTATGGAATGCCAGATATTGACTTGTTTGCATCTAGATTAAATCATCAGTTGCCCAGATATGTTTCATGGGAACCAGATCCTGGTGCAGCAGCGGTGGATGCGTTTTCGCTGCATTGGGGAGGAATGTTTGTGTTTGCATTTCCTCCATTCTGTCTCCTCGGTAGATGTTTGCAAAAGATCAAGCAGGACTCCGCTTCAGGGGTATTGGTAGTGCCAGATTGGCCTACACAAGCATGGTTTCCTCTTGTATTACAAATGGCTAGGGGGCCGCACACGACTATTCCCAAGAATAAAAAGCTACTTGTGAATCCAGTAACTGGGGATCAACATCCTTTACATGATCGTATTGATCTGTTGATTTGCAGATTTTAAGGAGGCCATACCTGGGGAGAGGACTGTCTGATCGTACTGTGGATGTTCTCACGTCAGCCTGCAGGGATAGTACACAGAAGCAATATATCACCTCGATAAGGAAGTGGGAGCAATTCTGTCTACAGCAGAATATTTCATATCAAACTGCAGGGATCACAGACGTATTGGAGTTTTTGTCAACTCTTTTATTTCGACCAAAAATTAAGTTACAGTGCGATCAATTCAGCAGAAATGCTCTATCTTCTTATTTATCCATGAATTCAGAATTGCATACAGTAGGGACACATCCGTTAGTTTCTCGATTCATGAAGGGAGTTTTCAATTCTAATCCTCCTAAACCCAGGTATGCCGGTATTTGGAATGTGAGTGAGGTTCTTATGCTTCTTCGCCAGTGGGCTCCGGTTACAAGCCTATCTATAGCCAAATTAACTATGAAGGTGGTTATGCTTATGGCGTTGGTTTCAGCCCAACGTGTACAAACATTGCAAAAGCTTCGGCTAGATAAAATGCATGTGTCGGCAGATGCCATTATATTTTATGTCTATGATTTGCTTAAACATAGTAGAAGAGGCATGACAGGATGTAAGATTGTGTTTTCAGCATACCCCACAGATGATCGCTTGTGTGTAGTCTCACATTTATCTCGTTACGTTGAGGTCACTAAAGCTCTAAGAGGAACAGAGTCTGCATTATTTATTAGTCACAAAAAAACACACAATAAGGTGTCGGTGCAAACAATTTCAAGGTGGCTAAAGCAGGTCCTGGGAAGTGCTGGAATTGATACTGATAAATTCAAATCTCATTCCACCAGGGCGGCATCAACTTCCGCGGCAAGGGCGATGGACTTGCCAATAGACCATATCCTCGCGGCCGCAGGATGGTCCAGTGAGCTGACCTTTCAAAGGTTTTATCACAAGCCGATTTCAAGGCTGGGGGTGTTTGCTGATTCTGTTTTGAGTTCTGTTATAGTTCCCCCTGAGTTAGAGGGGTTGTTATGATTTCATTTGTAAATAAACTGTTATTCATTTAACAAATGTTATTATTGATGCATTATTGATTGGCAACGACTTTTGAGTCAATCGATGCAGTGTGAACGCCGGATTTGGGTCTGCAGCGTTAAATCGGCCCACAGGAGCCGTTGGAAGAGGAGGAGGGGGAGGAGCGACACCCGACCGGTAAGCTTCAAAATCTAGCGCGGGGCTTGTTTTCTTTCAGAGTGACACCCGACCGGTAAGGTTTAAAATCAAGCGCGGGGCTTGTTTTTACCCAAATCCATAACAATCCATTTGGAGAAGTGGGTTTTTTTTTTTGAGGAAGCCGCTGATTGGTGGGAAGTGGACCAGGGTAAGCAGCTGATTGGCAGTCAGATCCCAGCAGTTTGTTGTGTACTTTGTATAGTGTTGTATCCTGTGTAGGGGGGGCAGTATGAAGGCCAGGGCAGTGTACTGTTCTGGATGTCAGATGTGGGAGGTCAGGGAATCTGATAGCCCTCCAGACGTCCACATCTGCGCCAGGTGTGTTGAGATTGGGCTCCTAAAGGACTGTGTTAGGAACCTGGAGCAGCAGCTCGATGACCTCCGTCTCCTCAGGGAGAGTGAGGAGGTAATAGAGAGGAGCTACAGGGAGGTAGTCACTCCCAGACCACAGGAGGCAAACAAGTGGGTCACAGTTAGGAAGGGCAAGGGGCAGAGGCAGGGCTAGAGAGTACCCCTGTGACCGTACACCTGGAAAATAGGTACTCGGGTTTGAGTACAATTGGAGGGGACAGCCTAGCTGGGGGCACCAACAGCGGCCGGGCCTCCGGCACAGAGACCGGCCCTGATGCTCAGAAGGGTAGCAAAAAGAGGAGGGCAATTGTAATAGGGGACTCTATAGTTAGGGGGTCGGATAGGCGATTCTGTAGACGCAGGCGGGAGACCCGGATGGTAGTTTGCCTCCCTGATGCCAGGGTCTCGCATGTGTCAGACCGTGTACAAAAGATTCTGATAAGGGAGGGAGAGGAGCCTGATGTTGTGGTACACATAGGTACCAATGACATAGGCAGAAAAAGTGATGAGGTCCTGAAGGGAGAACTTAGGGAGTTGGGGGGAAAGTTAAGGCGAAGGACCAAAAGGGTAACGATTTCAGGATTACTGCCTGTGCCGTGTGACAGTGGGAGTAGGAATGAAATGAGGTGGAGGATAAATGCGTGGCTGAGGGACTGGTGCAGTGGGCAGGGATTCAAGTTTCTTGATCACTGGGACCTCTTTTTGGGGAAGGCATGATCTGTACACAAAGCACGGGTTGCACTTGAACCCGAGGGGGACCAATATCCTGGCAGGGAGATTTGCAAAGGCTACTGGGGAGACTTTAAACTAGAAAGGCTGGGGGGAGGGACTCGGGTAGAGGGGGCTAGGGGTCAGGGTGTGGGGCAAGAGGCAGAGAAGGGAAGCACTCGGATCCAAAATGTAGGCGAGAAAGATGAAAAAGATAATAGACCGAAAATAAGGGATGGTGGGTTTCTAAAATGTGTATATTTTAATGCTAGGAGCATTGTATGTAAGGTGGACGAACTTAGAGCCTGGATTGACACCTGGAAATATGATGTTGTGGCAATCAGTGAAACATGGTTGCAGGAGGGCTGTGATTGGAAACTAAATATTCCAGGATTTCGTTGCTTCAGGTGTGATAGAATTGGAGGGACCAGAGGGGGAGGTGTTGCATTGCTTGTCAGAGAAGATATTACAGCAGTGCTTTGGCAGGATAGATTAGAGGGCCCGTCTAGGGAGGCTATTTGGGTGGAACTGAGAAGTGGGAACGGTGTAGCAACACTTTTAGGGGTGTATTATAGACCGCCAAATGGGGAGCGTGAATTGGAAGAGCAAATATGTAAGGAGATAGCAGATATTAGTGGTAAGCACAAGGCAGTGATTGTGGGAGATTTCAATTTTCCAAAAATAGACTGGGAAACACATTCTGTAAATGGGCTGGATGGTTTGGAGTTTGTAAAATGTGTGCAGGATAGTTTTTTGCAGCAGTACATAGAGGTATCGACCAGAGAAGGGGCAGTGCTGGACCTCCTGTTAGGAAATGAGGCAGGTCAGGTGACGGAGGTATTCGTTGGTGAGCACTTCGGGACCAGTGATCACAATACCATTAGTTTCAATATAATTATGGAGAGAGTCAGAACTGGACCTAGGGTAGAGATTTTTGATTGGAGAAAGGCTAACTTTGAGGGAATGCGTAAGGATTTTAAAGGAGTGAATTGGGACACTTTGTTTCATGGGAAAGATGTAGAAGAGAAATGGAGGACATTTAAAGGGGAAATTGTAAGAGTACAGAATCTTTATGTCCCTGTTAGGTTGAAAGGAAATAGTAAAAATTGGAAAGAGCCATGGTTTTCAAGGGAAATTGGACACTTGTTCGAAAAAAGAGAGATATCTACAATAATTATAGGAGGCATGGAGTAAATGAGGTGCTAGAGGAGTATAAAGAATGTAAAAAGAATCTTAAGAAAGAAATTAGGAAGGCTAAAAGAAGATATGAGGTTGCTTTGGCAAGAAAGGTGAAAGTAAACCCAAAGGGTTTCTACAGCTATATTAATAGCAAAAGGATAACGAGGGATAAAATTGGACCATTAGAGAACCAGAATAGATAGCTATCTGCAGAGCCAAAAGAGATGGGGGAGATATTGAACAATTTCTTTTCTTCGGTATTCACCAAGGAGAAGGATATTGAACTCTGTGAGTTAAGGGGAAAGAGTAGAATAGCTATGGAAACTATGAGATTCAAAGAGGAGGAAGTACTGACACTTTTGAAAAATCTAAAAGTGGATAAGTCTCCAGGTCCTGACAGGATATTCCCTAGGACATTGAGGGAAGTTAGTGTAGAAATAGCAGGAGCTATGACAGAAATATTTCAAATGTCATTAGAAACGGGAATAGTGCCGGAGGATTGGCGTACTGCGCATGTTGTTCCATTGTTTAAAAAGGGTTCAAAGAATAAACCTAGCAATTATAGACCTATTAGTTTGACGTCAGTGGTGGGCAAATTAATGGAAAGGATACTTAGAGATAATATATATAAGCATCTGGATAAACAGGGTCTTATCAGGAACAGTCAACATGGATTTGTGCCTGGAAGGTCATGTTTGACAAACCTTCTTGAATTTTTTGAAGCGGTAACTAGGGAAATTGATGAGGGTAAAGCAGTGGATGTTGTCTATATGGATTTTAGTAAGGCCTTTGACAAGGTTCCCCATGGAAGGTTGGTTAAGAAGGTTCAATCTTTGGGTGTTAATGGCGGAGTAGCAAGATGGATTCAACAGTGGCTGAATGGGAGATGTCAGAGAGTAATGGTGGATGGCTGTTTGTCAGGTTGGAAGCCGGTGACCAGTGGGGTGCCTCAGGGATCTGTGTTGGGTCCACTGTTGTTTGTCATGTACATCAATGATCTGGATGATGGGGTGGAAAATTGGATAAGTAAGTATGCAGATGATACTAAGATAGGTGGTGTGGATAATGAAGTAGATTTTCAAAGTCTACAGAGAGATTTGGGCCATTTGGAAAAGTGGGCTGAAAGATGGCAGATGGAGTTTAATGCTGTTAAGTGTGAAGTGCTACATCTTGGCAGGACAAATCAAAATAGGACGTACATGGTAAATGGTAGGGAATTGAGGAATGCTGTGGAACAGAGGGATCTAGGAATAACTGTGCATAGTTCCCTGAAGGTGGAATCGCATGTAGATAGGGTGGTAAAGAAAGCCTTTGGTGTGCTGGCCTTTATAAATCAGAGCATTGAATATAGGAGTAGGGAAGTAATGTTAAAATTGTACAAGGCATTGGTAAGACCAATTCTGGAGTATGGTGTACAATTTTGGTCGCCTAGTTATAGGAAGGATGTCAACAAAATAGAGAGAGTACAGAGGAGATTTACTAGAATGTTGCCAGGGTTCCAGCAACTATGTTACAGAGAAAGGTTGAACAAGTTAGGTCTTTATTCTTTGGAGCGCAGAAGGTTAAGGGGGGGACTTGATTGAGGTCTTTAAAATGATGAAAGGGATAGACAGAGTTGACGTGGATACGTTTTTCCCATTGAGGGTAGGGAAGATTCAAACAAGAGGGCATGACATGAGAATTAAGGGACAGAGGTTTCGGGGTAACGTGAGGGGGAACTTCTTTACTCAGAGGGTGGTGGCTGTGTGGAATCAGCTTCCAGCAGAAGTGGTGGAGGCAGGATCGATTTTAACATTTAAGAGTAAAGTAGATAGGTATATGGACGTGAAGGGAATGGAGGCGTATGGTCTGAGTGCAGGTAGATGGGACTAGGGGAAAACAAATGGTCGGCACGGACTGGAAGGGCCAAGAGGGCCTGTTTCCGTGCTGTAATTGTTATATGGTTATATGGTTATAAATCACAGTGCTTTGAAGTCTTCACGTAGTCACTCGCGTGACTCTGAAGTAAAATAGTAAGATTAAACGATAACTTACCAGTTTGAAGTTTGATCTTTATTTTATGAGGAGTTGAGTTGAGGGACTACGTGCCCTCGCTCCCACCCTCATAGATCTCAGCTGATAGTTCTAGTCTTTGTTATCTTACCATTATACTTCAGTCATTTTTAGCTGTGAATTCACTCTGCTGCTTTGAAGATTGACGCACCAACGGCTGTTTGGGGTTCTTCACGTAGTCCCTCAACTCGACCCCTCATAAAATAATGATCAAACTTCAAACTGGTAAGTTCTCGTTTAATCTTACTATCTTTGATCGGACTTTACTGGCATTATCTTGCACTAAATGGTATTCCTAAATTGCAGCGAATTGTGAACGTAGCCCAGACCATCACACAAACCAACCTCCCTTCCACTGACTCCATTTATACCACACTCTGCCTCGGCAAGGCCAGCAGCATAATCAAGTATGATTCGCACCCTGGCCACTCCCTCTTCTCTCTCCCATCAGGCGAAAGGTATAGAAGTGTGAAAACGCACACTTTCAAATTCAGGGACAGTTTCTTCTCAGTTGTTATCGGACAACTGAACCATCCTACTACAGCTAGGGAGCGGCCCTGAACTACTATCCACCTCATTTGGAGACCCTCGGACCATCCTTGATCGCGTTTTACTGGCTTTACCTTGTACCAAATGCTATTCACTTATCATGTATCTGTGCACTGTGAATGGCTCGATTGCCATCATGTATAGTCTTTCCAGTGACCAGTTAGCATGCAACAAAAGCTTTTCACTGTATCTCGGTACACGTGACAATGAACTAAACTATTCCCTCTGGAAGAATCATATCGAATTTCATATCGACATTGGAGTCACAGAATTCTAGTCTGAATTATGGAGGAAGTGTGTAACTGGAATTGCAATATTTCCTTTGAACTCCTGATGGAGATGTGCTCTGCTGGAGTTAGTGTGGGAGGGCCCTAGGGAACGTCATGTAAACAGTGCCATGATACAATGAGTTTAAAAAGAAAGGACAAAAATACAAATAAACAAAAGTTACATTCTTCTTCTTCTTCTTAGGGAATCTCTGGCGGTTGAGAATGACTTTAAGATATGGATTTCCTTTAGTCAGAGAACTCTAGTCTCCCTCAATAAGGGGCAGCACGGTGACACAGCGGTAGAGTTGCTGTCTTACAGCACCAGAGACCCGGGTTCGATCCTGACTATGAATGCTGTCTGTACAGAGGTTGTACGTTCTCCCCATGACCTGCGTGGGTTTTCTCCGGGTGCTCCGGCTTCCTCCCACACTCCAAAGACGTACACGTTCGTAGGTAAATTGTCCACGGTAAAAATTGTAAATTGTCCCTAGTGCGTAGGATGGTGATAGTATATGGTCGGCGCGGACTCACTGGCCCGAGGGAGCCTGTTTCTTCACGGTATTTCTGAAACTAAGCCTAAAACGAAATAATGTGAAATAGATCACTATTCCAATCCAGTCAATATTGGAGAAATCACCTACTTTGAAAATAATCTGTGTAGGATGGAACTGCAGATGCTGGTTTAAACCAAAGATAGACACAAATAGCCGGAGTAACTCAGCGGGTCAGGCAGCATCTCTGGAGACAAGGAATAGGTGACTACATCTGTCTACATATCTGTTCCTCTATCTCCAGTTGGCTATTGGGATGACTATAGTCGATTCCCATCATAGTAATAGCAAATCTTAGCACAAACTAATACACATATTGCCTTGGTGGCTGAACCCCCCCAAGATGACCTCTCCAGGTGCAGCTATTGACATTTTCCCTGATTAGTAAAGCAACCTCTCCCCCTTAATTATCTCCCTCTCTATTGCATCGGGTACATCGAGACCCTAGAATGTTGAGCTACGAATCCTGCCCTTCTCCCTAACCACACCTCTAAATTAGCCAGCACATTGAACAAGGGTCTGAGTTCACCTGCCATCCCCATAATACTGCTCCACGATGCCAGTATGATGTGGGAACATTAACCTGCAAACCTGCACGTCTTTGAAATGTGGGAAGATATCAGTTTAGTTTAGAGATTCAGCATGGGAACAGGCCATTCGCTCCACCGAGTCTGCGCCGACTAGCGATCCCTGCACACTAACACTATCCTACACACACTAGGGATAATTAACATTTTTTATACAAAGCAAATTAACCTACAAACCTGCACATCTTTGGAGTGTGGGAGGAAACAAAAGATTTCGGAGAAAACTCGCGCGGTCATGGGGAGAATAACGTACAAACTCTGTAGAGATAGCACCCGTAGTCAGGTTCGGACCTGGGTCTCTGGTACTTCAGGCGCTGTAAGGCAGCAACTTTACCACTGTGCCGCCCTGCAGAGCACCCGGAGAAAACCCACACAGTCACGGGAGAACGTAGGAACAATAAAGCTGTTATATCGAGACTAACATTAACCATTGAACACAAAATGCTGGAGTAACTCAGCGGGACAGGCAGCATCTCTGGATAGAAGGAATGGGTGGCATTTTGGGTCAAGACCTTTCTTCATTGCTTCTATCCAGAGATGCTGCCTGTCCCGCCTGCCTGCTCGCTGCCGCTGTCGGGCTGGGCTGGGCCGGGCCGCGGAGTTGCTCCAGCATTTTGTGTCTATCTTCGATTTAAACCAGCATCTGCAATTCTTTCCTACACATTAACAATTGGATACGGTTTTGGAGCAGTTCATTCAGTTGTCAATGCTTTCCAAAAGCGTTCATTTATTTGAATAGCTGCTGCATGATGGGCTGACGTAAAAGACATGCGTTTCAAAAATAATAGAACTCATATTTCTGCTGAAAGACTTTAGAGCAGCATAATATTCCGCCAAGCTGTTACTCCTAAGATGTTCCAATAACACAGAAATTATGCTTCTCTATATGAAAATGAAAAGCATGCAGAAGATGACTTTGAAGGAGAGATTGATTTCACTAACCCAGATATTGGTGTCTCCACTTCAGAGAATTGAACTCCAGACCCCTGTGGTTGCTTCGACAGACTTCAGTTTGTACAACGAACAGAATGGTACGACACGGTGGCGCAGCGGTAGAGCTGCTGCCTTACTGCGCCAGAGACCCGGGTTCGATCCTGCCTACGGGTGCTGTCTGTATGGAGTTAGTACATTCTCCACGCGACCTGCATGGGTTTTCTCCGGGGGCCACGGTTTCCTCCCACACTCCAAAGACCTACAGGTTTGCAGGTTAATTCATTTCGGTGAATTATAAATTATAAATTGTCCCTAGTGTGCTGGTTAGTGTTCGGGGATTGCTGGTCGGTGTGGAATCGGTGGACCGAAGGGCCTGTTTCTGCGCTATATCTCTAAAAATAGACTAAAAACTAAAAGGATGCACTCCACCACCTTATTGTTGTGTCTCATTAAGAATATTTCTTTGGCTTTTGACATCGGCTACAAAGAAAGGTTCCAGAGTTGGAGAGGGTCCAGAGGAGGTTTATGAGAATGATAAATACATGATGATCGTTTGATGGCACTGGGCCTTCACTCGCTGGAGTTTAGAAGGATGAGGGGGATCTCATTGAAACATATAGAATAGTGAAAAGCTTGGATAGAGTGGATGTGGAGAGGATGTTTCCACTAGTGGGAGAGTCTCGGACCAGAGGCCATAGCCTCAGATTAAAGGAATGTACCTTTTGACATGAGATGAGGAGGAATTTGTTTAGTCCGAGGATGGTGAATCTGTGGAATTAATTGCCACAGAAGGCTGTGGAGGCCAAGTCAATGGATATTTTTAAGGTGGAGATTGATAGGTTATTGATTAGTACGGGTGTCAGGGGTTATGGGGAGAAGGCAGGAGAATGGGGTTAAGAGGGAATGATAGATCAGCCATGATTGAATGGCGCAGTAGAGTAGACTTGATGGGCCGGATGGCCTAATTCTGTTCCTAGAACATATGAATTTGTGAGGTAAGGGAAGCAATGCCACTGAAATGTCACCATTTCCAAACTGGGACCTCAGCAAACACACTTCATCCCATGACCTTCACCACATGCCAAGACTAAAGGTATCAGGTGCATGTGAACACCATCACCTGAACATTCCCATCCAAGCCATGAACCATCCGATTACTCATGGTCTTATCATGCCTTGGAATTGGTCACCATTCCTTCATTGTTTCCATCTCAAAGTACTGGAGCTACCTATGCCTTTAGAAGGGTCTCGACCCGAAATGGCGCCCATTCCTTCACTCCATAGATACTGGCCCACCCGCTGAGTTTCTCCAGCATTTTTGTCTACCTTATGCCTTTAGATAGTTTAGTTTTAGTTAAGTGTAAGAAGGAACTGCAGATGCTGATTTACACTGCTGGTTTTAGTTTAGTTTAGTTTATTGTCATGTGTACCGACGTACAGTGAAAAGCTTTTGTTGTGCGTTAACCCGTTAGGGGAAAGACTATACACGATTACAATCGAGTGTACAGATACATGATAAAGGGAATAACACCAATAACATTTAGTGCCCCATAAATTCTATCACAAGAGATCAAATGGCAATCTGGCATGGTGTAGTTTTATTTTTAAATCTGGTGGCTTGTTGGCTAGCGCACCAGAATAATAAATTGCCATGATTATTATGGGACAGGCACATGAATATGCTTTTAGATAGTATGTGGATATGTGGGGAATGGAGGAATATGGGTTAGGTGGAGGTAGATAGGTGACGATCTTGGTATCATGTTCGGCAAGGACATTGTGGGCCAAATGACCTGTTCTTGTGCTGTACTGTTCCATATTCAATGTTATATTGTCCATAGCTCTATGTTCTATAACCCGAGCTGGCTCACTGACATACTTCATAGAATGAAACACCTCCACTATCCTCCATCCCCAGACCTGATTTCAGACAGAAACATTGTGATTGGATCTCTGGATAAAAAAATCCATCCTCACTATGCTTATGAGACAGAGAGAGGCCATTTAGCCCATTGTGTCTTTGCCTGCTCCTCATGGTTTAATCCCATGAATCCTTAACCCCCACCATGTAGCCCAGAAACTCATTCTCTCACACACATGTCCTCTTTGATTCTTTTTGCCATCAGTCTATACAAAGGTACACATAGGTTTTGCCACCATTCTCAAGGTCACAGCTGCAACTGGCCATAAAGGCCCATTGTAGCCGTTCCCTCCATCCGTATCATCCACCGAACCGCCGTCCCTCTCCTCGCCGGCCACCAGTTAGCCTTTTGTTCTAAACTCCTCCTGCACCGATCTTGAGGGCACGGAAGGTAAGACCGTTGTTCTTCTTATCAGCCCTTTGTTTGAGTCGGTCACCGACTCCCTCCACCCTGCTTTCTGGTTCTCCGGCCCTCGGGGAGAACAGAGGCTGATGATCAGTTCAGTTTAGCTTATTGTCACATGCACCGAGGTGCAGTGAAAAGCTTTTGTTGCGTGCTAACCAGTCAGTGGGAATAGACAATAGGTGCAGGAGTAGCCCATTCGGCCCTTCAAGCCAGCACCACCATTCAATGTGATCCTGGCTGATCATCCCCATTCAGTACCCCGTTCCTGCCTTTTCCTCATATCCCCTGACTCCGCTATTTTTAAGAGTCCTATCTAGCACTCTCTTGAAAGCATCCAGAGAACATGCCTCCATCGCCCTCTGAGGCAGAGAATTCCACAGACTCACCACTCTCTGAGAGAGAAAAAGTGTTTCCTCGTCTCCGTTCTAAATGGCTTACTCCTTATTTGGAAGATGACACACGATTGCCATCTTGCCACTTGCAGTGTGCAGATAGATTTAAGAGTGTGGAGCGATTGCAAGATGTGATTGTAGATCTGCTTCATGCATTTAGTTGCCTGTGTTGGGCGACATCTTGGGTGCAGGTTCAGCAAGGCCTGCTGCCCACAGTCCTTCTGATAGGTCACCAGTCCTTCTGCTGCCCACAGCCCTTCTGATAGGGGGAGGGGGAAACTTTTAAAATCTCTTCCCTGCACAGGAGACCCGACTTTTCCCTGTCGGGTCTCCGTTGTCGTTGGGGCCTAGTGCCGTGGAGCGGCCTCCGACCGGGACGACCTGGGGGCTCCAGTCACAGAGCCTGCGGAGCTGCGGACTACTCACCATCGTGGGGCTGGCCGGCCTCGGAGTGTGGGGAGCGGTGGTGGCTCGCTGCTGCGGCCCGACTCCGGGGCTCCAGCTCCAGCTGCGGCCCGACTCCGGAGCTCCAGCTCCAGCTGCGGCCCGACTCTGGAGCTCCAGCTCCAGCTCCAGCTGCGGCCCGACTCCGGAGCTCCAGCTCCAGCTCCAGCTGCGGCCCGACTCCGGAGCTCCAGCTCCAGCTCCAGCTGCGGCCCGACTCAGGAGCTCCAGCTCCAGCTCCAGCTGCGGCCCGACTCCGGAGCTCCAGCTCCAGCTCCAGATGCGGCCCGACTCCGGAGCTCCAGCTCCAGCTGCGGCCCGACTCCGGAGCTCCAGCTCCAGCTGCGGCCCGACTCCGGAGCTTCAGCTCCAGCTCCAGCTGCGGCCCGACTCCGGGGCTCCAGCTCCAGCTCCAGCTGCGGCCCGACTCCGGAGCTCCAGCTCCAGCTGCGGCCCGACTCCGGAGCTCCAGCTCCAGCTCCAGCTGCGGCCCGACTCCGGAGCTCCAGCTCCAGCTTACTACCAGTGGACTGTCGGGATATCGGGAGCTCGCTGGTCCAGGTGGGAGACCGCTCTCCAGAGCTCCCGCTGCACAACTTCTCCAGCCCGTGTCGCGGGGTTGGAATGACCCGGAGCGGGGCCGTACATCGCCCGGCGTGGCTTTAATCGCCGCGGGACATTCCAGCACCTGCCGGGGCCTCCAACTTTGGGACTTTTGGGCCTAGAGCGGGACCATACATCGCCCCGCGCGGCCTCAATGGCTGTGGGACTTAACACCGCCCGCCTGGGGCTTCGACATCGGGAGAGAAATGGTGCCGGGGAGAGAGAAGAACTTTGCCTTCCATCACAGTGAGGAGGAGATTCACTGTGATGGATGTTTGTGTGAATTGAACTGTTTGTGTGTTTTTTTAATGAATTGTCCTGTTTGTATGGCTTGTAGAAACGGAGTTTCGTTCGAGCCTCTCTGAGGTTCGAATGACAAGTAATAAAATCAAATCAATCAAATCAAATCAGTTACAATTTCAGTTCAGTTTATTGTCACGTGTACTGAGGTACAGTGAAACATTTTTTGTTGCATGCTAACTAGTCAGCGGAAAGACAATACATGGTTAGACCCTTCTTTAGGTATTGACCCGAAACGTCACCTGTTCCATTTCTCCAGAGATGCTGCCTGAGCCACTGAGTTACTTTAGTGTCTGTCTTCGGTTTAATCCAGCGTCTGCAGTTCCTCCCTACTCACCATAGCTGTATATGTCATCTTTTGACCATGTTCAACCATGACCTTACCTGCTTTCCCCAGCAATGCTGAATAGACAATTGACAATAAGTGCAGGAGTAGGCCATTTGGCCCTACGAGCTGCACCGCCATTCAATGTGATCATGGCTGATCATCCACAATCAGTACTCCGTTCCTGCCTACTCCCCATATCCCCTGACTCCGCTATCATTAAGAGCCCTATCAAGCTCTCTCTTGAAGGAATAGGTGACAAGTGGCCCAGCACTTCAACTCCCCCTCCCCTTCCCAATCTGACCTTTCTGTCCTGGGCCTCCTCCATGGCCAGAGTGAGTCCCACCACAAATTGGAGGAGCAGCACCTCATATTTCGCTTGGGCAGTTTACACCCCTGTGGTATGAACATTGAATTCTCCAATTTCAGTTAATGCTTGCTTTCTCCCTCCTTCCCCTCCCCTTCCCAGCTCTCCCACAGCCTACTGTCTCTGCCTCTTCCTTTCTTTTTCCCGCCCTCCCCACCTCCATTGAAGAAGGGTCAGAAGAAGAGTCTCGACCCAAAACATCGCCTATTCCTTCGCTCCATAGATGCTGCCTCACCCGCTGAATTTCTCCAGCATTTTTGTCTACCTTTGATTTTTCCAGCATCTGCAGTTCTTTCTTAAACAAGCTCTCTCTTGAAAGTATCCAGAGAACCAGCCTCCACCGCCCTCTGAGGCAGAGAATTCCACAGACTCACAACTTTCTGTGAGAAAAAGTGTTTCCTCATCTCAGTTCTTAATGCCTTACCCCTTATTCTTAAACTGAGGCCCCTGGTTCTGGACTCCCCCCAATATCGGGAACATGTTTCCTGTCTCTAGCGAGTCCAAACCCTTAATAATCTTATATGTTTCAATAAGATCCCCTCTCATCTTTCTAAATTCCAGAGTATACAAGCCCAGCAGCTCCATTCTCTCAGCATATGACAGTCCCGCCATCCTGGGAATTATTTACGATCAAGCCATTTACAGTGTATAGATACATGATAAGGGAATAACGTTTAGTGCAAGATAAAGCCAGCAAAGTCTGATCAAGGATAGTCCGAGGGTCACCAAAGAGGTAGATAGTAATTCAGCACTACTCACATAATACCACATAATACACTTGTTAACAAAATGGAAACTCGTGAGTTTATTGGGGACTTGCAGCGTGGGTATGAAATAACTTTAGAGGCTGGTGACAATAGAGGTTAATGGATGCTTTTCTCAGCAGGCTTCAATACCTACTTTCCATATTGTCTGTCTCTAAACCTACTAAGAACTCCACTGCAAATGAAGTGGAGTGTACTCATTGCTGTTGTGTAAGGAATTACAAGGCGAGACTCAACAACTGGAAACAATTATCCTCAGCTGATGTCTTATTCAAGCCACAAGCTGTGTTCCTGACCCCTCATTCTCTCCAGCACAATGACTGCCTAGGAGCATCAAAGTTATATCTTGTTACTGAAAATGTTGCTTTTATCTGAGGGGTGACTTTTTCACACCTCTCAGATAGAAGTGGGTGTATGGAACAAGCTGCCAGATGAGGTAGTTGAGGCTGGGACTATCCCAACGTTTAAGAAACAGTTAGACAGGTACATGGATAGGACAGGTTTGGAGAGATATGGACCAAGCGCAAGCAGGTGGGACTAGTGTAGCTGGGACATGTTGGCCGGTGTGGGCAAGTTATGCCAAAGGGCCTGTTTCCACGCTGTATCACTCTATGACTCCATGACTCTATCCTTGCCCACTTTTGGCCCATTTGTTGCTAAACCTTTCTTATCCATGTACTTGTCCAGATGTCTTTCAAATGTCTTATTTGTGAATTGTCACTAGAGTTACCTGTGAAATACACAGGTGGGCAACTGCATACTCATTCATGGAAGATGGCCATTGGGGAACATTTTGCTGTTTATTGCCCCTTCTCTGAGGAATTAGTTAAGAGTCTACTGCATGGTGGATCTGGAGTCACACATAGTCATGCAGCACACAAATACAGGCCCTTCAGCCCAACGTTTCCACGCCAATCTAGATGCCCCAATCTACACTAGTCTTACCTGCTTGCATTTGGCCCATCTCTCCCTAAGCCAATTTTAATAGTGAGTAAAATTATAACAGGAAAAAAACTATTACTTAACCCAATCTTCCCAACTGTTATCAGGCAAGTGAACCATCCTATCACCAACTAGAGAGCAGTCCTTGTCACCATCTACCTCATTGTGGACCCGTGGATTATCTTTAATCGGACTTGACTGGACAATTATCTTGCACTGAATGTTATTCCCCTTATCAGGTTACTGAACATTGTGGACGTGTGCAGATACCTGATTGTAATCATGTATAGTCTTTCACTGACTGAATGACACGCAACAAAAAAGCTTTTCGGTACAGTGACAATATGAAACTAAACTAAACTTGTGGATATCCCAACCAGCAAGTTAGTTTAAAGTTATCCTATGTATATTGCTACAGTTTTTGTACATAGATTTAAAAGAAGAAGGGTCTCGACCTGAAATGTCAACCATTCATTCTCTCCGGAAAGCTGCCTGACTTTCTGTGTTACTCCAGTTATTTGTATCTGTCTTTAGGTAAACAAAAAAGCTGGAGAAACTCAGCGGGTGAGGCAGCATCTATGCAGCGAAGGAATAGGCGACGTTTCGGGTCGAGACCCTTCTTCAGACTGATGTCGGGGGGTGGAGGCGGGAAAAAGAAAGGAAGAGGAGGAGACGGGCTGTGGGAGAGCTGGGAAGGAAAGAGAAAGCAAGGACTACCTGAAATTGGAGGTCAATGTTTTTTACCGCTGGGGTGTAAACTACCCAAGCGAAATATGAGGTGCTGCTCCTCCAATTTGCGGTGGGACTCACTCTGGCCATGGAGGAGGCCCAGGACAGAAAAGTTGGATTCGGGATGGGAGGGGGAGTTGAAGTCCTGAGCCACTGGAAGATCAGGTTGGTTATTGTGAACTGAGCGGAGGAGTCGGGCGAAGCGATTGCCAATACTGCGCTTGGTCTCACCGAATAGTCTCATCAAAATCTCCTCAAGGTATGTCAACTTTGAAGAAGTTCTCCTCCTCTCTCCGAAGACAGTTTAGCAATCTCAAATCAGTCTGAAGAAGGGTCTCAACCCGAAACGTCGCCTATTCCTTCACTCCACAGATGATGCCTCACCCGCTGAGTTTCTCCAGCTTTTTTGTCTACCTTTGATTTTTCCAGCATCTGCAGTTCTTCCTTAAACAATGTGTCTATCTTTAGTTTAGTTTAGTTTGGTTTAGAGATACAGCGCAGAAACAGGCCTTTTGTCCCACCAAGTCACTGCCGACCAATGATCTCCATACTATCCAACACACTAGGGACAATTAACCTACAAAACTGTGCGTCTTTAGAGTGTGGGAGGAAACCGGAACACCCGGGGAAAACCCAGGCAGTCATGGGGAGAACGTACAGACAGCACCCGTAGTCAGGATCAAATCCTCTGATGTTGGAGGGCAACAACTCTACCACTGCGTCAACACTGATGCAACACACAATACTACCATTGGAGAAATAAACCCCTGACCTGACCAAACAGGAAGCATCATATTCGACAATTCCATCTACCAAAGTAGATCATTCTCTTTTTCAAATCGTTAATACATGGTTGGAATCCAAATGATGTTATGATAGATTTGCCTGTTTGATCACTAATCTTACCCAATTACTGCACTGTAGGCAAGGGTCCAGAGTAAACATAAAGCACTTTGACAGATGACGATGCATGATGTTGTAAAAACAGATTTATATTTGGAGGAATCAGGAACCGGCAGTGCATTTGTGCAATGAAAGTTAACAACCTAGGCCAATATTCTCCTTAGTAATTGAAAATAGGCAAGCGTACATTTTCAAATGTATCCCACAATCAGAAAATCGTAGCTTGCTAGTTATCTTGGCTGCAAACCACTAGGCACAGTTTCTACAGTATGTTTGGCATTATTTACTTAAAGATCGAATGATAATTAGTACTCGCACATACAGTTCAATGGACATATTTTGCTTTCATTAACATTTAATGTACCCACAGCTACTGTATATGTACAGGTATGTCATAGAGTCATACTGCACGGAAACAGGCCCTTTGGCCCAACTGGCCAACATGTCCCATCTACACTAGTCCCATCAGTCTGTGTTTGGCCCATATCCCTCCAAACCTGTCCTCTCCATGTACGTGTCTTCAGAAATGATGGGATAGTCCCTGCCTCAACTACCTCCTCTGGCAGCTCGTTCCATACACCCACCACAAAAGATACCCCTCAGATTCCTATTAAATCTTTTCTCCTTCAATTTAAACCTATGCCCTCTGTACTCAATTCCCCTACTCTCTACCCAATCTATTCCTCTCATGATTTTATACACCACTATAAGATCATGCCTCATCCTCCTACACTCCAAGGAATGGAATCCCAGCCTGCAAACCTTTCCCTACAGCTCAGGGTGCTGGCAACGTTCTCGTAAATCTTCTCTGTACCCTTTTGAGCTTGACAACATCTTTCCTATAACATGGTGCCCAGAACTGAACACAATACTGTAAATGTGGTCTCACCAACGTCTTAAACGACAGCAACATGACCTCACAACTTCTACACTCAGTATTTCCTTTGCATTGTGTCAGCAGAGCCTGTATCTGTTCAAGTGAGAGTGGGAGCCTTGGATGAGGCTCATCTCCTGCTCACCCCCAATGATCAGGATCTCGAAGGTGGAGGGAGCTGGTGAAGATGGTGGTGGACGCTGGACAATGGGCCAGTATGGCCTAATTCTACTCCTATTCCTTATGCCCTGATGACCATTGGCGTAGATTTAGGTTTATTATTATCACATGTACCGAGGTACGGTGAAATACAATGCGTTCTATGCAATCAGATAATACTGTACATATATGCACTCGAATTAAGCTCAAATACAATAGTTGGAGCAAAGGGGAAGATACAGAGCGCAGAACATGGTTCACAGCATTGTAATGCACCAGGTCCAGAGCTACAGTGCAATATCTACAGTGGGGTAGAGATGAATCAGACAGTGCCCTAGACAATTCAGAAGCCTGGTAACAGAAGGGAAGAAGCTGTCCACGAGACTGAAGGTGCACGCTTTCAACCTTCTGTGTAGCTCTGGTCCTGATTCAAAAAAAAAAGAACATAAAAAATAAAGCTTCATTGTCATATGTACAGACAATGGAACAATTACATTTTTACTTGCTGTAGATTAACAGGCCCCAAACATTTCAGTTTAGTGTAGTTTAGTTTAGATACAGCACAGAAACGGGGGGCCATTTGGCCCATCAGGTTCGCACTGACCAGCACGCAACAGAGGCTATTCACCATACCTCGGTACACGTGACAATAAACTAATATCGACTCAACTCCCTGCAGACAGCACCCATAATCAAGATTCACCCGGGTCACTGGCGCTGTAAGGCAGCAACTCTACCGCTGCGCCACCGTGCCACCCATTCTTCTTGGTGGGTGAAATCAAGCCTTATAAAAATTAATAATAAAACTCACTGGAACGACTGATCCCTGAAGGGTCGTGAGTGGATTGAAGCTCAAGTCCCGCCAACAATCCTGTAAATGACAGACAGAGCTGAATTTAGGAAGTGATCCTAACAAAACTTAGGGAAAAGCTTGGATTGCAAAGATATCCTTTAAAGGCCATTTTCTACTTGAATGGTTTTGTTATTCCCAACAAATTCAAAACTTATGCCGTTTTAACTGGAAACGTTATTTGCTTTTGTTTCTATTAAGTCTCGACCCTGTTCAGGCACTGAATCAAAACTCGGCATGGAATTAAAATCTTAAAGCAAGAAAGCCGGCACAGAAGAGGAAAGCTGAATCGGACACTAATAGTTCAGTTGAAGTGACATTACTGTCACCGCACACACACACGTGCACACATGTGCATGCACACACGCACACAAGCACGTACACACACACGCATGTACACACACACACACACACGCACGCACACACACACACACACACACACACACAAGTTTTCGGTCGGTGGGGGCGCTGCGAGACGGCTGCCCTGCCAGCAGCGTGTTAGTCATTTCTACTTTTTTTGTTTTTTTTTGGTATGTCCAAATGTGTGTTTTAATGTCTCTCGGTGTGTCTTGTGTGGGGGGTGGTGAGGGGGGGGTAAGGGGAGAACCGCTTTTGGTCACCTCCAAGAATTGGTGCGGCCTTTCCCGGAGTCGGGCCCGGAGCTTCAGCAGCGGGCGCAGCATGAACCTTTCATTGCGGAGCGGGCGAGAGCTCGCCGGGGGGCGCCAGAAGGGGAGTGCTCTGATCGCTGGCCCGCGGCAGCCTGAAGCCGCGGTCTGCGGAGCTACCAGCTGGCGCAGCGTCCGGAGCCTGGGATCCCTCGTTGGGGATTCCGGAGAAGAAGAGCTTCGACCGCGGTGCTTCTAACCGCGGGCACGGCGGGGACTTACTATCCGGAGCGGGATCCCTCGCCGGGGATCACTGGAGAAGAGCTCCAACTGCTGGCCCACGGCCTACATAATCTTGCAGCCGTGGACAGCGGTGCTTCTAGCCGCGGCGGGGACTTAGATCTTCGACCGCCGGCCTGTGGCCTACACCATTTTGAAGCCAGGGTCTCCAGTAGCGAAGCACCGATTCGAGACATACCTTGCCTGTACATCAGGCCGCCCGCAGCGGCGACTGCGGAGGTTTGTGGTCCCGACCACGGGGAAAAATGGAGGAGGACTGACTGAAATTTGTGCCTTCCACCACAGTGATGAATGCTGTCGTGGATGTTTTGAGTTACATTTTTTATAGTGTATTGTGTGTTTTTTTTTATTGTACCGCTGCTGGCAAGTTCATTTCACTGCACTTTATTGTGTATGTGACGAATAAATCTGACTATGACTATTGATTATTGACTATTGACACACACGCGCACACACACACGCATGCATACACACATGCATACACACATGCACATACACGCACACAAACATACGTGCACACACACACACACACACACACACACACACACACACACACACACACACACACACTAACATAGAACATTAAGTGCTACAAAATCAAATTGTCCAGTGGGCCCATATTCGTTAAGAATTGGTTTGAGACTGATCATATATATTTCAATGCAAATCCTGAAAGTTCCTATCAAAAAAGGCTTACTTTTTAGTCTGAGCATATTTCAAACCTAAATTTAGAAGGCAAAACAGCAACAAAATGTTGAATTATACTAATCACTGACTTCCTGGTTTTCTGGAGATTTTTCACTCTTAATGGCACACAAGAATATAAATTTTACTTCGGAGTCACGTGAGTGACTACGTGAAGACCCCCGTCCAGCACGCATGCGCGACATTAGCGTTCATGCAGTGCACCGCGACGAACGGGAGTTCAAGGCGCTCCCGCTACAAATTGAAAAGTCGGGCCGACAGGTAAGTTTACCGTGGCCGTGTGTCCTTTTCTCTCTGTGGTCTTGTGTTCCAGGAAGAATGAGCAAGGCCCGAGGAAAGAAGTCTGCAGCTCGCCCCCGTTCGTCCTTCGTTGAGGAATGCTCTTTGGAGGGAGGGCAAGAGGCGGCGGTTATAACTACCGTGCCGAGCCCAGCACCGCTAGTGCTGCCTGAGCAGCGGGCTGGAGGTACCTGCAGCCGGAACCGGGCGGTAGTGTCCGACGTTTCGGATGAAGATGCCTTACCGCTCGAGAGCACAGGCAGCCGCCTAAGCCGCATGGAACGGCTTATGGAGCAATTGCTCCAGCGAGATCTGCTGAGAAGAGCAGCAGCAGCCTCGCCAAGGGAGTTCAGGCACTCCCGCAGTGCCTTTTAACGGCACTGGCCATTGCTTCACCTTCTTTTGAAGGCAGCATTGGCGACCAGGTCTGGCTGGTCAAGAAGAGGGGTCACTGGCTGAAGAGATCGGGAGTACGCAGGGTGTACAGGAACAGGAAGAGCTGCTGGGTGTGGTCAACCGCTACGTGGCCATTCCACAAGCGGGTCGGCCATTAGAGCCGAAACTTGCAGCCAGCATTAACCACCTGTCCTCTAAACCCCTACAAGAACAAGTGGTCAATGAGGCTCTTCAACTATATACAGCCCCAGGAAATTGTACATCTTTTGAATGTACCTGCTGTCAATAGCCAAATTTGGGGACATTTGGGGCAGAACATCAGAAACCTGGAGTTGAAGCTCCAGAAGATCCTTAAAATTCCTGACTGCAGGAATAACATCTTATGCTCGGATTCCATTGATGGTGCGGACATCTCCACAAATCAGCAAGACACATTAGCTCTGCTGTGCACCACTCAATATGAAATAAATAATTTGCGAAAGGAGATTATCAAGCCTGCCCTCAACCCTAAATTTGCGGGACTCTGCAAAACACCGGGGTCAGAACCTCCTATTCTGCTCTTTGGGAAAGACCTTCCAAAAAAGGTGAAAGACCTGGAAGAAGAATCCAAGACCTTTGGTCTCGTGAGGGCAGGTTTGGGACCGAGCAGACCCAACAAACCCAGGCGGCAGTACCCCATGGCGTCCACCAGTCGTCGACCACACTATGGGGACTGGTGAAAGCTCGGGTCCGCAACCATTCCCCGTAAGCCTTTTTTAGGCCAGGGCCCAGAGCGGACCCCATGGAAAATGCGCCACCCCCAACAAATCGAGATCAACATCAACCCTCTACAGCCCAGCAGACGCCCTCATCACCCAGCGAAGAGGCAGAAGAAGCAACCAATAACCATGGAGGTAGGTGGGTCTGGTTCCTCTCAGCATATGTGCAGTAGGGGCTCTGTGCTAACAGGGGGGAGATTGCACTTGTTTTTGGATGCATGGGAATCCATCACTAATGACAAGTATATACTCAGCAGCGTTCATGGCTACAAAATTGACTTTGTCCATAAAGATTTTCCACCAGTTCAGCATATACCCAAAAGGGTATTCACCCTCTCAGTCAAGGAAAAACAAGAGGGTCAAGCTGAACTGATGAGGTTACAAGCTAAAGGTGTCATTGAAAGAACAAAACATGAACCTTTGGAATTTGTGTCTAATATTTTCACTAAAATCAAAAAAGATGGTGACGACGCATCATCATTGACTTAACTACTTTGAACAAGTCTGTCAGGTATATACATTTCAAGATGGATACTTTTGAAACAGCCAGACTATTGGTTTCTAGAGGGTACTTTCTAGCAAGCATTGATTTAAAAGATGCCTACTACTCAGTAACCCATACACAAGGAGCATCGAAAATATTTAAAATTTATCTGGATGAAACAGCTATGGCAATATAAAGCCTTACCAAATGGGCTAACCTCTGCTCCAAGGTTGTTCACTAAAATCTTAAAACCTGCCTTGGCATTATTGAGGAAAACAAAAGCATATAGTCATGGCGTATTTAGACGACATTTTAATAGTAGGGAAAACCTTGGAGACAGCCATTTTGGCAGTCGCAGCCACCAAACGTTTGTTTGAAACTTTGGGGTTTGTCATACATCCAGAAAAATCCAATCTTACAACCGTCCACTGCCATGGACTATCTTGGATTTACGATAGATACTGTTCGCGTGATTGTAACTCTGCCGAAGGGGAAAGCATCAGAATTGGCGCTATCATGCAACAAACTCATGAATAAACATCAGCCAACCATACGGGAAGTAGCTAGAGTTATTGGCAAAATGGTAGCAGCTTTCCCAGCTGTACAATTTGGGCCTTTGCACTATCAAAATTTGCAAAGAGCTAAAGTGCATGCACTAAAGCAAAACTCAGGTCACTTTGACCGAGCTATGAGTTTAACTGCTGAATCCATTCCAGAGTTACAATGGTGGGCGAGGAATGTAAGACTCAGCTCCAGTCCCATAATGATCACCAACCCAGTATTAACCATTCAAACGGATGCCAGTGCTTTGGGCTGGGGAGCAACTAACATGCAATCCAGCACAGGGGGCAGATGGACTAAATTTGAATCATCTTGCCTACAGACACGGGGTATCAACTATTTTAGAAATGTTGGGTGCGTTTTAATGGGTTAAAAGCATATTCATCTAATACGCATCATGCACATGTCCGGTTGCAATTAGATAATACCACGGTGGTGGCTTATATCAATCACATGGGTGGTGTAAAGTCGATATCGTGTGACAATTTGGCCAACCTAATCTGGCAATGGTGTGTTGAAAGGCATATTTGGTTATCAGCAACTTACCTTCCAGGTAAGCAAAATACAGTGGCAGACACCAGGTCACGTAGATTTAATGATAACATCGAATGGATGTTAAATCCCAAAGTGTTTGCTGAAATTACAAAGCAATATGGCACACCAGATATCAATCTATTTGCATCCAGGCTGAATCACCAGGTACCAACGTATGTCGCTTTGGGAACCAGACCCTGAGGCAGCAGCAGTTGATGCATTCTCGCTGCATTGGGGGAAAATGTTCTTTTTTATGCTTTTCCTCCCTTCTGCCTCATCAGTCGGGTATTACGCAAGATTCAATTGGATTCCGCTTCAGGAATCTTGATAATACCTGACTGGCCTACACAGCCATGGTTCCCAGTGGCTTTCGACATGGCTGTTGAAACACCGATGGAATTCCCCAGCAGTCGACAGTTATTAATCCACCCAGTGTCAGGCATTAGTCACCCGTGCCATGACAGAGTCAATCTCCTGGCTTGCAGATTCTAAAAAGACCTCTACTGGGCCTGGGACTGTCTGAGGACGCCATCAACATGATGACCGCATCTCACCGGAGTCCACCAGGAGACAATACCTGACCAATATAAGAAAATGGGAACGGTATTGCTCCAAAACAGGAACTACCTACACTACAGCTACAGCCACCAGTGTTGTGGAGTTTCTGCTTGGATTACATCGGGAAGGACTCAGCTACAGCGCCATTAATACAGCCAGGAGTGCGTTGTCAGCTTATTTGGTTCCAGCAGCAGGACAACTGACTTTGGGGTCCCATCCACTAGTGGTCAAAATCATGAGGGGCATTTTTTAACACCAATCCCCCTAGGCCCAGGTACACTCAGATCGGGATGTCAGCATAGTACTGACGTACCTTAGGGGATGGCCACCACCCAGGTCACTTACTCTGGAACAACTTACACTGAAATTAGTCATGCTCATGGCTCTAGTGTCAGCTCAAAGGGTACAGTCCCTCCACCTTCTGAGGCTGGACAGCATGACAGAGTCATTGGACTGTATCACATTTCACATTCAGGGGCTGGTCAAACAAACTAGACCAGGTACCACCACGCCTCCAGTTATGGAGTTCCGGGCATATTCACCTGACCCACGGTTGTGTGCCAAGACCCATCTCGCCAACTACATAGACACAACATATAACTTAAGAGGGAGAGAAAAAGCCTTATGGATAAGCCACAAGAAGCCTCATGGTCAGGTGACGAGCCAAACCATTTCAAGGTGGCTCAAGCAGGTGCTTAAGTCCGCGGGAGTCGATACTAATGTGTACAAATCTCATTCCACCAGGGCTGCATCTACGTCGGCGGCTAGGCGAATGGATGTGCCTATGGACCATATTCTGGCCAGAGCAGGATGGTCCTCGGAAAGAACTTTCCAAAGGTTTTATAATAAGCCGCTGGCGGAGCCTGCTACATTGCAGACAGAATTTTAGAGTCTGCAGATAATATTTAATTTAAGCCCGGGGGAGCTCTCTGTTTTTTGTTGTTATTAATAAACCTTTTTTGTTCACAAAAACAGGTTATTGTTGATTGTATAACATGCTTCCTCCCTCTAAGGTCTTCAGGCAGTGAGTGAAGCATGAGCTGGTACACGGTTCGGATTCACAGAGCTTTGAAGTCTTCACGTAGTCACTCACGTGACTCCGAAGTAAAATAGTAAGATTAAATGAGAACTTACCATTCGAAGTTTGATCTGTATTTTATGAGGAGTTACGATGAGGGATTACGTGCCCTCCGCTCCCACCCTCTATTATACAGATCAACTGGTAATTAAGTTCTTATTTTTTCTTTACTATATTTATTTCAATTGTTGTGTTTTCTGTGAATCCACACCGCTGCTTTGAAGAAATGTCGCGCATGCGTGCTGGACGGGGTCTTCACGTAATCCCTCATCGTAACTCCTCATAAAATACAGATCAAACTTCGAACTGGTAAGTTCTCATTTAATCTTACTAGAATATAAATTAGTAATAGCTTCATTTCCTCATATATTAGTGAATAGTGGTGCAGCCTGTAGAGCTGTGGCCTCACAGTGACAGAGACAGGGGTTCGATCCTGATCTCGGATGCTGTCTGTGTGTTTTTATATGTTCTCCCTGTGACCACGTAGGTTTGCTCCGGGTGCTCCGGTTTCCTCCCACATCCCAAAGATGCGCAGGCTTGTAGTGCAAGGAGTGGATAACGTAGAACCAGTGGTTGGCGTGGACTCAGTGGGCCGAAAGGACGGTTTCCATGCTGTAACTTTCAATCAGAAACTTTGTTTTTATTTCCTAAGTAGGCTCTTGTTGTGATGTTTCAGATTTTCTGCTCTTCCACCAATCCCTGTGTCCTGAGGCCGCATACTGTATTTCAAGCATAACAATGAAGAGCAAACAAAAAGGTGTCCTTGTGCAAAATATACCAGATTTCCTCATGTTATTCTTTTTCACATTCCTTTCTTTTAATCTTTGATTGATCAGTCTATTTAATTGACACAATCGTTTAGCTATTTACTTATTTTGGGCTATTTACTTGTTAGTGATTTCTCGAACTTCAAGTAACTCCGGCATCCCCTCTCTCTCCGTCCCTCTCCATCCATGTTATTACTGGTTTCAAAGGCATCTTATTGAGCCTCATTGCCTGTAACTCGTTTTCACCCTAGCCCACAGCTAACAATGGCCTATTTCCTACATCAGCATTACTTTTTTTGCATATGTTTCTTTTGCATATCATTTGTTCTATATCTCTCCACATCACCATCTATATCTCTCCTTTCACTTTACCCTGACTCTCAGTCTGAAGAAGGGTCTCGACCCAAAGCATAACCTATTCCTTTTCTCCAGAGGTGCTGCATAACCCGCTGAGTTACTCCACCTTTCTGTGTCTCTCTACTACTTATCTTTCTTTGTCATTGATTTTATTGATTGCTCACTTTAACCCTCACCATGAACTCTTTTAATTTCTCCCTCCCGCCCAGCCTGCCTTCAAGAACAATTTGCAAGTCAGCCGGGGTGGAAACACATCAAATAGCAGCTGGAACGATCATTTTACGTCTCCTTTGGTGTTTCAATAATATTGGAGCTGTCCAAAATTGAGTGGGTTCAAAGCGGTGAAGCAACACAATTGTTTGCCATTAGTGGCAAACATCTCTCTCTCTCTCCCTCTTTCTCTGGAAGATCAATTTCCATTTTTTTAAAAGCATCTTTGTTTAGATTGCAAAAGGATGAGTAACAAAATATTGCAGTTTAAAACCATTCAGAAATGACAACAATGACAAAAGGGATAGCTACAAAATTTAACAGTGAACCTAATGGAAATGTAAAGCTAACAATTTAGCAGCTAAATCTATACAGATCAAAACAGATCAAGGGTACGAATGAGGATAATCTGGGTATATTACAAACAGCTACTGTGCAGGCACTGTGGCACAGTGGTAGAGTTGCTGCCAGAGACCCAGGTTCAATCTGCGCAAAGTTTGTACGTTCTCCCCGTGAGTGCGTGGTTTTGCTCCGGGTGCTACGCTTTCCTCCCACACTCCAAAGCGTGCAGGTTTGTAGGATTATTGGCTTTGGTACAAAATTGTAAATTGTCCCCAGTGTGTAGGATAGTACTAGTGTGCAAGGATCGCTGGTCGGTGTGGACTCGCCGGGCCAAAGGGACTGTTTCCGCACTGAATCTCTAAAGTAAAGGCAAAATGGATAGCTACAAACATTTTGAGTGAACCTAATGGAAATGTAAAGCTAACAATTTAGCTGCTAAATCTATATAGATTAAAACTAGAACAAGGCGAGGAATGAGGATAATATGGGTATATTACAAACAGTAGCTACTTAAAATGGAGGCGGAGAAAGAAATATGTGAGCATGCATATGAAACTAAATAATAACAATGGGCGATCTGAACAAATAAACTGGCACATTCCTCTCATTTCAGGAGTTACAACATATTTATGGACTTCACTCAAATGACTATTTCAGATATCTACAACTTAGAGATTATGTTAAATCAAATACACAGGACAATAGAAATGGAAAGACGGAAATTCTTGATGAATGTTTGAACAAACACCCTAACACAGAAAAATGAACATCTTATATTTATAATATCCTATTAGACAGTGATACACCCACAACAGAAATATATAGGCAATCATGGGAAAAGGAACTAGGCCAATCAATAATGCAAGATATTTGGGACGAAAGCTTACAACATATACATCACTGTTTGTTAAATGCTAGACATTCCTTAAGACAGCTTAAAGTATTACATAGATTACATTATTCAAAAACAAAATTAAATAGAATTTTCCCAGTATATCTCCTATCTGTGAAAAAATGTCAGCACTTAGAGGCTAACCTAACGCATACATTTGTAAATTGTATAAAAATTAATAATTTTTGGACGGAAATTTTTAAGATAATTTCGGAAGTTGTCAACATCCAATTGGACCCCAACCCAAAACTAATAATATTAGGAATATTAGAACAAAATCAAATATTTACAACAAACCAAAGATACTTTATCGACTACAGTATAATAATTTGGAAAAAAATAATATTAAAATTTTGGATAGGTCCTATAACCCCCACAATTAAAATGTGGACTCTGGAAATGTCGGAGACCCTACACTTGGAAAGAATAAGATCTGTCTTAATGGACAAACATAACTTTTTTATCAGAATATGGTCTCCATTTACTGACTATTTGAAGGGGCAAACCGGTTCGGCACGAGAACCTGACTGTAACCCGAATTAAGGATTAGATGAAGAGTTACATTTTATAATTCACGGACATATCTCCAATGATGTATAATTAGTTCATTATTCCATTCTCTTTTATTATACCTTCTGTTTTTTTCTTTTTTTTTTCTTTTTGTTTCTTTTCTCTCTCTCTTTCTCTATCATTTTCTAGCTATATAAAAAAATAAAAAAATATATAAAAGTACAACTATTAAATAATTGATAATATTGACAATATTGATGTATGACCACCACAAACAAAATGTTTTTTATTATGTACTTCTAATAAAAAAATGTACAAAAAAAAAAGAACAGGGGACAGAAAAATAACTGAACTATTACAGTAAAGGATGAAGTCACTCAGCTTATTAGGTTTCTGTCGGCTATGTCGAACCATTCTATCAGTCTCATGCACTGAAAATTCCCCATGGCCCTGTAAACCATTCCCTCTCGCTCTGCCCATCCAATTCCCAATTCCCAAATCAAATTCCCATTTGATTGCTTTTGTTCAATGGGTCGACGGTGCTTTATTGTCACATGTGCACTGCACAGTGAAATTCTTTTTTGCATAGTTCACACATGCACGAGTCACCGTTCATTGGCGCCATTTTACAGTAGGTCCACAGTCCAGTCCACGCACTCAATGTACTGGAGCAGCCAGTATTTAAAGTGACTAAAATACATGGCATTAGTCTTAACAATATCAAAATTCTTCTAATTTCCCCTTTTTGGAGGTTTCCTTCTCTTTTTATGTCTTCCCTAGCTGTTCATTATTTTAATCCTTGGTCCCCGGAATCTACATTTCTACTTTTGTATTCTCTTTCCTGAGCTTTATTTTTCCCTGGTGCTTTTGCTGACTGGTTGTTTATTCTGGCTGGTATCACCCATTCCCCTCAGAATCATCATGTATCTACAGGTACACTGTAAACGGCTCCATTGTAATCATGTATTGTTTTTTCCGTTGTCTGGTTAGCACGCAACAAAGGTTTTTCACTGTACCTTGGTACATGTGGCAATAAACCAATGAAACAGGAGTTTATGCTGATTTTGCAGTGAACTGGATTAATTTTTTTAAACATTTCCATCATTTCCACCGGCACAGAGACCGGCCCTGATGCTCAGAAGGGTAGCAAAAAGAGGAGGGCAATTGTAATAGGGGACTCTATAGTTAGGGGGTTGGATAGGCGATTCTGTAGACACAGTCGGGAGACCCGGATGGTAGTTTGCCTCCCTGGTGCCAGGGTCTCGTATGTGTCAGAACGTGTCCAAAAGATTCTGATAAGGGAGGGAGAGGAGCCTGATGTTGTGGTACACATAGGTACCAATGACATAGGCAGAAAAAGTGACGAGGTCCCGAAGGAAGAATTTAGGGAGTTGGGGGGAAAGTTAAGGAGAAGGACCAAAAGGGTAACGATTTCAGGATTACTGCCTGTGCCGCGTGACAGTGATAGTAGGAATGAAATGAGGTGGAGAATAAATGCGTGGCTGAGGGACTGGTGCAGTGGGCAGGGATTCAAGTTTCTTGATCACTGGGACCTCTTTTGGGGAAGGCATGATCTGTACACAAAGGATGGGTTGCACTTGAACCCGAGGGGGACCAATATCCTGGCAGGGAGATTTGCAAAGGCTACTGCGGAGACTTTAAACTAGAAAGGCTGGGGGGAGGGACTCGGGTAGAGGGGGCTAGGGGTCAGGGTGTGGGGCAAGAGGCAGAGAAGGGAAGCACTCGGATCCAAAATGTAGGCGAGAAAGATGAAAAAGATAATAGACAGAGAATAAGTGATGGTGGGTTTCTAAAATGTGTATATTTTAATGCTAGGAGCATTGTAAGTAAGGTGGATGAACTTAGAGCCTGGATTGACATCTGGAAATATGATGTTGTGGCAATCAGTGAAACATGGTTGCGGGAGGGCTGTGATTGGAAACTAAATATTCCAGGATTTCGTTACTTCAGGTGTGATAGAATTGGAGGGTCCAGAGGGAGGTGTTGCATTGCTTGTCAGAGAAGATATTACAGCAGTGCTCTGGCAGGATAGATTAGAGGGCTCATCTAGGGAGGCTATTTGGGTGGAACTGAGAAGTGGGAACGGTGTAGCAACACTTTTAGGGTTGTATTATAGACCGCCAAATGGGAAGCGCGAATTGGAAGAGCAAATATGTAAGGAGAGCAGATATTAGTAGTAAGCACAAGGTATGATTGTGGGAGATTTCAATTTTCCAAAAATAGACTGGGAAACACATTCTGTTAATGGCTGGATGGTTTGGAGTTTGTTAAATGTGTGCAGGATAGTTATTTGCAGCAGTACATAGAGGTATCGACCAGAGAAGGGGCAGTGCTGGACCTCCTGTTAGGAAATGAGGCAGGTCAGGTGACGGAGGTATGCGTTGGTGAGCACTTCGGGACCAGTGATCACAATACCATTAGTTTCAATATAATTATAATTATGGAGAGAGTCAGAACTGGACCTAGGGTGGAGATTTTTGATTGGAGAAAGGCTAACTTTGAGGGAATGCGTAAGGATTTTAAAGGAGTGAATTGGGACACTTTGTTTCATGGAAGGATGTAGAAGAGAAATGGAGGACATTTAAAGGGAAATTGTAAGAGTACAGAATCTTTATGTCCCTGTTAGGTTTGAAAGGAAATAGTAAAAATTGGAAAGAGCCATGGTTTTCAAGGGAAATTGGACACTTGTTTCGAAAAAAGAGAGATATCTACAATAATTATAGGAGGCATGGAGTAAATGAGGTGCTAGAGGAGTATAAAGAATGTAAAAAGAATCTTAAGAAAGAAATTAGGAAGGCTAAAAGAAGATATGAGGTTGCTTTGGCAAGAAAGGTGAAAGTAAACCCAAAGGGTTTCTACAGCTATATTAATAGCAAAAGGATAACGAGGGATAAAATTGGACCATTAGAGAACCAGAATGGACAGCTATCTGCAGAGCCAAAAGAGATGGGGGAGATATTGAACAATTTCTTTTCTTCGGTATTCACCAAGGAAAAGGATATTGAACTCTGTGAGTTAAGGGAAAAAGTAGAGTAGCTATGGAAACTATGAGATTCAAAGAGGAGGAAGTACTGACACTTTTGAAAAATATAAAAGTGGATAAGTCTCCAGGTCCTGACAGGATATTCCCTAGGACATTGAGGGAAGTTAGTGTAGAAATAGCAGGAGCTATGACAGAAATATTTCAAATGTCATTAGAAACGGAATAGTGCCGGAGGATTGGCGTACTGCGCATGTTGTTCCATTGTTTAAAAAGGGTTCAAAGAATAAACCTAGCAATTATAGACCTATTAGTTTGACGTCAGTGGTGGCAAATTAATGGAAAGGATACTTAGAGATAATATATATAAGCATCTGGATAAACAGGTCTGATCAGGAACAGTCAACATGGATTTGTGCCTGAAAGGTCATGTTTGACAAACCTTCTTGAATTTTTTGAAGCGGTAACTAGGGAAATTGATGAGGGTAAAGCAGTGGATGTTGTCTATATGGATTTCAGTAAGGCCTTTGACAAGGTTCCCCATGGAAGGTTGGTTAAGAAGGTTCAATCTTTGGGTGTTAATGGCAAAGTAGCAAGATGGATTCAACAGTGGCTGAATGGGAGATGTCAGAGAGTAATGGTGGATGGCTGTTTGTCAGGTTGGAAGCCGGTGACCAGTAGGGTGCCTCAGGGATCTGTGTTGGGTCCACTGTTGTTTGTCAGGTTGGAAGCCGGTGACCAGTGGGGTGCCTCAGGATCTGTGTTGGGTCCACTGTTGTTTGTCATGTACATCAATGATCTGGATGATGGGGAGGAAAATTGGATAAGTAAGTATGCAGATGATACTAAGATAGGTGGTGTTGTGGATAATGAAGTAGATTTTCAAAGTCTACAGAGAGATTTGGGCCATTTGGAAAAGTGGGCTGAAAGATGGCAGATGGAGTTTAATGCTGTTAAGTGTGAAGTGCTACATCTTGGCAGGACAAATCAAAATAGGAAGTACATGGTAAATGGTAGGGAATTGAGGAATGCTGTGGAACAGAGGGATCTAGGAATAACTGTGCATAGTTCTCTGAAGGTGGAATCGCATGTAGATAGGGTGGTAAAGAAAGCCTTTGGTGTGCTGGCCTTTATAAATCAGAGCATTGAATATAGGAGTAGGGAAGTAATGTTAAAATTGTACAAGGCATTGGTAAGACCAATTCTGGAGTATGGTGTACAATTTTGGTCGCCTAGTTATAGGAAGGATGTCAACAAAATAGAGAGAGTACAGAGGAGATTTACTAGAATGTTGCCAGGGTTCCAGCAACTATGTTACAGAGAAGGTTGAACAAGTTAGGTCTTTATTCTTTGGAGCGCAGAAGGTTAAGGGGGGACTTGATTGAGGTCTTTAAAATGATAAAAGGGATAGACAGAGTTGACGTGGATACGTTTTTCCCATTGAGGGTAGGGAAGATTCAAACAAGAGGGCATGACATGAGAATTAAGGGACAGAAGTTTCGGGGTAACGTGAGGGGGAACTTCTTTACTCAGAGGGTGGTGGCTGTGTGGAATGAGCTTCCAGCAGAAGTGGTGGAGGCAGGATCGATTTTAACATTTAAGAGTAAAGTGGATAGGTATATGGACGTGAAAGGAATGGAGGGGTATGGTCTGAGTGCAGGTAGCTGGGACTAGGGGAAAACAAATGGTCGGCACTGACTGGAAGGGCTGAGAGGGCCTGTTTCCGTGCTGTAATTGTTATATGGTTATATGGTTTATTTAATTGTTGGGGTGTGGAATTGCAATCTTCACGTGGTTCACCCTCTTTCGACTAATGCAATCAACCTGACATGCATAAGCAAGATCAAATAGAACAAGTTGACCTACAACTTTAGGCTGCGCACGCCTTACGCAAGAAGAAGATGTGGTGGCACCAGGTGGTGGCCACGCACATTACATAACCTTCAGCTCTTGGGGGGGGGGGGGGGGGGGTCACGTGTCCCGATGATGATGAGACGTAGGGGTCACGGTGTGGTCACGGGTGCCCCTGGGGAGTACTTAAGGGTTAATCATGAGCGCATGGTGTTGGTGAGTGTGGAGAATTAGTGTAGTAATAAAGAACAAGAATTTTGGACATACTTCGCGTCTGCCTCGTTCTTTAACCAACAATCACCCATACACTAGTTTCTCCCTACACACTAGGAACAATTTACAAAAGCCAATTAACCTACAAACCTGCACATCTGTGGAAGGTGGGTGGAAGCCTGAGCACCCAGAGAAACCCACATGGTCACAGGGAGAACGTACAAAATCCGTACCAATAGCACCTGTAGTCAGGATCAAACCAGGGTCCTCGGAGCTGTAAGGCAGCAACTCGACCGCTGCGCCCCTAACTTTAGATGAAGATGAAAATAACACAATCTGGACAAAGGAACAACAATGACCACAGGAAAAACAAATACATTGTTGTTTAGACACCATTCAAAACGATAAGACTAATTTAGTTTGTTAGAAAATCCTTAAAATAATCAAGACAATATTTTCTGCTGTTGCTGTGAATTCGACACAAAATCTCAGTTCTGGAACTTGGGTCTGCATCCAGATATGATGAAAGTCTGCTCTGTTTCCTGGCTCTAAGGATTCTGTGAGTCTGGGTATTCTGAGCTCAGTCCCCATAGGCACACAGCTCGGACAGAAAACTGCCTTTCATTCAACATCAACCTGGCAGCCTCACCCTCTGAGATCAATGGCTGAATTTAGTTTAGTTTTTAGTTTAGAGATATAGCGCGGAAACAGGCCCTTCGACCCACCGAGTCCACACCGAATCAGCGATCCCCGCACATTAACTATCCTGCGGGACAATTTACATTCACCAAGCCAATTAACCTACAAACCTGTACGTCTTTGGAGTGTGGGAGGAAACCGGAGATCTCAGAGAAAAGCCATGCAGGTTACGGGGAGAACGTGCAAACTCCGTACAGACAGCACCCGTAGTCGGGTATTGCAGAAAATGGAAAAAGGAGACAGTGGTGTGGTTGGACCTTTGGATGAAGTAAGACGTCATGCTGGGGTGACGTACAACTGAGCTTCTCTCGACATTAGGCTGTATTTATCCTGATCTACAGGTTCTTAACGATAATATCAGAACCTTTTGAGGGTGGCAATTCCAAAGACTAGATGATAGAGCTTTAAGGTGGGAGAGTTTAATGGAGATGAATGGGCAAGATTTTTTTGCACACAGTGGTGGGTAACTGGAATGTTCTGCCAGAGGTGGTGGTGGAGGCAGACATGATAGTGCATTTAAGAGATTTTTAGTTGGTACACTAGACTAAGTGGGACCCGTTGGGTCCCATGTTCACACGGGAGGGCTGGTCCCCAGATGCAATATTCCACCTCTCCACCAATTCCAATATTGTGGGGAAGCTTTCTGGAGCGCTGGTATGGGTTCTTGGGGTGGCAGCTCAGTCCCTCAAGCCTGATGTGCTGGCAGCTCACTCACGGCTGGTGGGCTGGCAGTTGACTCATGGCTATTCCTTGAAATTCCATTTCAAGCAGGGTGCAAGGCCACCAAATTCAAATCCATTTTCCTACCATTTCAAGCAGGGTGCAAGGCCACCAAATTCAAGTGCAGTTTCCTACCACTTCAAGCAGGGTGCAAGGCCACTGAATTCAAATCCATTTTCCTACCATTTCAAGCAGGGTGCAAGGACACCAAATGCAAGTGCAGTTTCTTACCACTTCGAGCAGTGTGCAAGGCCACCAAATTCAAGTGCAGTTTCCTACCACTTCAAGCAGGGTGCAAGGCCACCAAATTCAAGTGCAGTTTCCTACCACTTCAAGCAAAGTGCATGGCCACCAAATTCGTGCAGTTTCATATCATTTCATGCAGGGTGCAAGGCCACAACATTCAAATGCAGTTTCATACCATTTCATGCAGGGTGCAAGGCCACCACATTCAGATGCCGTTTCATACCATTTCAAGCAGGGTGAAACCACCATAAAACCACACAAAACACCAAACACACAGTTCAGTAGACATTCAGTGTGTTCAGTTTATTCACAGCTCAGACAGAGTCGTGACCTCTCCCTCCATCATCATGCAGATACTGAGCCACACCCATGCTTCCAGGTTTTATAACCCCTCCCCCTCCCACCAGAAAAGGTGTAGCCTTCTTGACAGCAGAGAGATTCTCAACATTTTTTAAACACTAATAACACTTTTATTTTTCATTGATGGGAAGAATCCTCTGCACCTTCTGAGCGGAGGGGGACTGAGTAAGATGGCCAAAAACCACAGCTGTAAGTGGTAGCGTTTTATCTAAAATCAATATACAGTGCAAACAGGAAGTTAGCCAAAGCACCCAAGCCACCATTTGCAGTCGTGCCTTTTCACGTCAAGCCAAAGCCCCCAAGCCACCATTTGCTGCAGAGCCTTTTCACTTCAAACCAAAGCACCCAAACAAACATTTGCAGGCAGTGCCTTTTTACTCCAAACCAACCATATTTTCATTTTTAAACCACATTAAGGGCACTCACAGTTGAGTAGACATGTGTCCAGTGCTCAGAGAGACGTGACCCTCAGAGCTCAGAGAGACGTGACGCTCTTGTTCCTCCATCTTGCAGAGACCGAGTGAGGCACACCACTTCCTGGTTTTATAGTCCCTCCCCCTCCCTCCAGAGGGGGCAGCAGAGAGAATGGGGAATTTGTTAAAAACATTAATATCTCTCTGATTTTCAATGGGAAAAATCCTCTGGTCCCGGAAGGCGGTGGGGTGCTCTGTGCGAGCTGGCCAAAAATGATGGCCATAGGTTGCGGCGTTCTCTCGGAAATCACAGCACAGCGAGCCAAAAGCGGTCAAGATCAGACATCTAGTAATATATAGATAGATCATGCAGGGAATGGAGGGGTATGGATCACATGCAGCAGAGGAGATTAGTTTAGCTTGGCACCATGTTTTTCGCAGCACCTCGGTACACGTGACAATAACCTAAACTACATTATGATCAGCACAGACATTATCGGCCACAGGGCTTGATTATGTGTCATATTGTTCTATGTTCTACGTAACAATGTGCAAAGGCCACAGATTAGAACTTTAATTAGAACTTGATGAACACCAAGTATTTTTTACCACACTGACATGTAGCTTCCAGGGTTTGGTCCAGAGGAGAGTGGGGTATGAGAGAATGGCTGTTCACCCAAGCCATCATTGTACTTTTTTTAAGATGCAAGAATATATCTACAGGAAATTTAATTTTGATTATCCTTTGATTATCTGAACCACACTGCCTTTCTTCATAAATGTTGCTTTTATAAATTTACTGGTAGAAACAAGGAACTGCAGGTGCTGGTTTACACCAAAGGACGCAAAGTACTGGAGTAATTCAGCAGGTCAGGCTCCAGAGATGCTGCCTGACCTGTTGAGTTACTCCAGCACTTTGACTGCTTTTTTTACAAATATAATTGTGTCCCTTTATATGACTGCACATAGAAAGTTCTCTGTATGTTTTGCTAAAGGTTAAAAGTCCTGAGGATTAGTAAGACAACAACAACTACAACAATCAGTTTTATTCGTCACATTGCACATCAAGTGAAATGAATTTGCCAGCAGCGGTACAATGATAAAGAACACACAAAAACGCACTCAAAATTTAACACAAACATCCACCACAGCATTCATCACTGTGGTGGAAGGCACAAAACTTGGCCAGTCCTCCTCCATTTTCCCCCGTGGTTGGGACCTCAACCCTCCGCAGCCGTCGCTGCGGGCGTCCAGATGTACCGACAGGTAAAAGTCCAGGTAAGTCCTGAATCGGTGCCTCCCCACCGGAGACCGTGGCTTCAGGCTGGTATAGGCCGCAGGCCGGCGGTCGGAGATTTAAAGTTCGCGCCGCAGCCAGAAACACCGCTGACTGCAGGGCCGGCGGTCTGGAGCTCCTCCCCAGTCCCCATCCCACCCACGGTAGAAGCAGGCCGTGGGCCGGCAGTCGGAGCTTCTTCTTCCCCCGGGTCCCCACGAGGGATCCCAGGCTGTGGACGCCGCGCCGGCCGGAGCTCTGCAGACCGCGGCTTCAGACTGCCGCGGGCCAGCGAAACGGTGCGTTCCCCTCCGGCGACGGCTCGCCCGCTCCATGCCGAGAGTCCGCGCTGCACCCGCCGCTGAAGGCTCGGGCACGTCTCCGGGAAAGGCCCACCCGTTCCTTGCTGTTAGGCCACGGGGGAGGCAACATGGAAAAAGTCGCCTCCCCGTGGAGGAGGCGACCAAAGCGGTTTCCCCCTCACCCCCCCACATCACCCCCCACACAAGACTCACAGAGAAACATTATCCAGTGGTGAATCTGTGGATTTCATTACCGCAGAGGCTGTGGGGGTAGACAGATTATTGATTAGCATGGGTGCCAGGGGCTATGGGGAGAAGGCAGGAGAATGGGGTTGTGAGAGGGAAAGATAGATCAGCCATGGCGGAATAGACGTGATGGGCCGGATGGTTCGTTCTACTCCTATCACTTATGAATTGTGATCTGCTTACTCAATCCAGATGCATTATTCCAGGTCAACGCCTATACAATATACCAAGCTATTACTGAGAGATAAATATGACCTTGGACAGAGGAGAACTGAGTTTTTTTTTTCTCTCACTTGAGAGAATCTCAAACAGTCACATGATCCCAAAGTTCACACCTCCAACAGTCCGGCAATGATTGATCTGTGTTCACAGGTCTCTGCTTGAGCCCATGACACCCCATGCTGAGGTGAGAGTGAGAGCAACAGAGTCAATGGTTCAACGGTTCTATGTTATCACACGTACCAAGGTACAGTGAAATTTTCTTTTTGTATACAGTTCAGTAAGATTATTGCCACACAAAATTACAGAATTATCCTAGGAATGAGTGGGTTAACAGATAATGAGCAATTGACAACACTGGACCTCTACCCTTTAGTCAGAGGGTGGTGAATTTGTGGAATTCATTGCCATGAAAGCTGCGGAGGCCAAGTCAATGGATATTTGTTATAGCAGAGATAGATTCTTGATACCAATTGATTAGTATGGGTGTTAGGGGTTATGAGGAGAAGGCAGAAAAAAGAGGTTGAGAGGGAAAGATAGATCAGTCATTATTGAATGGCAGAGTAGACTTGCTGGGCTGATTGGCCTAATTCTGCTCCTATTACTAATGAGGTTTGGACACGCTTAGGGATTGGACATGCTGGAGGCAGGAAACATGTTCCCAATGTTGGGGGAATCCAGAACCAGGGGCCACAGTTTAAGAATAAGGGGTAAGCCATTTAGAACGGAGATGAGGAGTCAGTGGAATTCTCTGCCTCAGAGGGCAGTGGAGGCCGGTTCTCTGGATACTTTCAAGATAGAGCTAGATAGGGCTCTTAAAGATAGTGGAGTCAGGAGATATGGGGAGAAGGCAGGAACAGGGTACTGATTGGGTATGATCAGCCATGATCACATTGAATGGCGGTGCTGGCTCGATGGGCCGAATGGCCTACTCCTGCACCTATTGTCTATTGAAATTATGAACAATCAATCCCGGATAAAGTACAGAATGTATAGAAACAGCTCACTGAGTCTGTATATAAGAGTCACCAGGTTTTGGCATTATTTTCAAAGTCCCTGCTGCAGCTGGCCATAAATTTAGTTTAGTTTGAGTTCAGTTCATTGTCACATGTACCCACATACTGTGAAATGCTTTTGTTGCATGCTAGTGTCAGCAGAAAAACAACACATGATGACAATGGAGTGTACAGATACATGATCGCGTTTCACTGTACCTTAATTGGTATATTGAACCTTGAACCATGATATGGGAATAACGTTTAGAGCAAGATAAAGCCAGTGAAGTCTGAACACAGAAAGTCTGAGGGAAACCAATGAGGTAGATAGTAGTTCAGGGCTCATCTCGAATAAAGGCCCATTGCAGCCATCACCTCCATCCAGAAAGGACCATCCATGCAGGTCACAGCAAACATAAGTGAAACCCTCACAAACTAAAACAAGTATTTGAACATCATAACATATTGCTTTATCTGGAAGCTTGCTGTGTGAAATTTCAGTAATGTGTTTTGTTTGTAGTGAATTGTAGACGTAGCCCAGACCATCACACAAACCAAACTCCCTTCCATTGACTCCATTTATACCTCAAGCTCCCTCGGCAAGGCCAGCAGCATAATCAAGGACGAGTCGCACCCTGGCAACTCCCTCTTCTCCCCTCTCCCGTCGGGCAAAAGGTATACAAGTGTGAAAACGCACACCACCAGATTCAGGGACAGTTTCTTCCCAGCTGTTATCAGGCGACTGAATCATCCTACCACAACTAGAGAGCAGTCCTGAACTGCTGTCTACCTCATTGGTGACCCTCCGACTCTCCTTGATCGGACTTTACTGGCTTTGTCTTGCACTAAACGTTATTCCCTTATCATGTATCTCTATACTGTAAATGGCTCTATTGTAATCATGTATTGTCTTTCTGCTGACTGGATAGCACGCAACATAAGCTTTTCATTGTACCTCAGTTCACGTGACGATAAACTAAACTAAACTAAACTGACTTTCTGAATTGGAAATGGGTTGATGCATAAAGCAACATAAAGCATGGAATCCATTATGTAACTGAATAGTCAATATACTCAGCAAGTGGTCCATTTAAAGAGCTGTAGGTACAAGCTACTCTCAATGAAAGTAGGTAATTTCTCCAAAGAATGTAATGACTAAAATATTATTACACATGTGCATAAAGTTAAATCTCAGCCACTTACAGCAATGTGGCCATGAAGGTTTGATGACAAATCTATAGCCAATAAAAGTGTCATCATATTAATGTGTAACCTTAAATACTTGCTCTTTCCATTTACACAGATATATGGTGCATAAAGATCTGACTTTATCTAGTCAAAGACGTTCAACATAGAACATATAACAAAACGGAGCAGAAACAGACCCTTCAGCCACAATGTTTGTGCCTAACATGATGCCAAATTAAACAAAACTTCATAGAAACAAAGAAATGCAGATGCTGGTTTACAAAAAAAGACACCAAGTACTGGAGTAACTGGAGTCGCTCAGTCCGCCTAGTGTAGATGTAAGCGACCTCCCAGTTGCTGAACATTTTAACTCCCCCTCCCATTCCCACACTGACTTTTCTATCCTGGGCCTCCTCCACTGTCAGAGTGAGGCCCAAGGCAAATTGGAGGAACAGCGCCTCAGCTTACAACCCAGCGGTATGAATATTGACTTCTCTAACTTCAAGTAACCCTTGTTTTCCCTCCCTCTCCATACCTCCCCCATCCTAGTCCTCCTACGAGTTTCTCTGTCCCCCAAATCAAATTTTACTAATTGCACACCTCGATGTCACCTTCCCCTAGCTACTCTAACAATGATCCATTCTACATTTTCCTTGATCTTCGTCCGCTTTGAACTCTCATTTACACACCTTACCCTTCCATATCTCTATGTCTCTCTCTCCTCTTAAGAAGGGTCTCGACCCTAAACGTCACCCATTTATTCTCTCCAGAGATGCTGCCTGTCCCACTGAGTTACTCCAGCTTTTTGTGTCTATCTTCGGTTTAAACCAGCATTTGCAGTTCCTTCTTACACATACTTCAGGTGTGGTCTCACCAGGGCCCTGTACAACTGCAGTAGGACCTCCTTGCTCCTATACTCAAATCCTCCCGCTGTGAAGGCCAACATGCCATTTGCATAATGAAACCTTAAATATCACAAATCGGTTTCTACAAAGCAAAATAGTTTGATATAAAGATTTGTTGTGAATTGAACGAGGAAGGGTTTGAAACTTCTGTTTTGTTGTTTGATAGCCTTGACATCTACGGGTCAATAACTGATACAGAAATCATTTCCTTTCTGCTAAACTGACAAACTGAGCTTACAGAAGATGTACCTGAAGTGGGTCATAGGTGACCCTCGGACTATTTTCCATCAGACTCATTGGTGACTTTCGGACTATCTTTAATCAGACTTTACTGGCCTTACCTTGCACTAAACGTTATTCCCTTATCATGCATAGGAAAGAACTGCAGATACTGGTTTAAATCGAAGGTAGACACAAATTGCTGGAGTAACTCAGCAGGCCAGGCAGTCTCCGGTTCCAAATTAATAAATGCTGCCTGTCCCGCTGAGCCATCCCCTTATCGTGTATCTATACACTAGATTGTAATCATGTATTGTCTTTCCGCTGACTGGATAGCACGCAACAAAAGCTTTTCACTGTACCTCGGTACACATGACAATAAACTAAATGGAACTGAACAGGAAATTATCAATTTAGTATTTGGCTTTATGTAATAATCAGAATCAATAATCAGAATCATATTTAAAGCAGTGCCTCAAATGTTCATTCTGTAATAGATATCCCGCGTCTGCAGTACATTTTTTAAGTACTGTAGCCAAAAAGCTGATTTTAGATTTTGCAAAAAAGATTTAAAATTCATCAGAAGTCTTTTTGTGGTTATGTTACTAGTAGTGTTTGTATTAGATACTTCCTTCCACTACGCCATCAAACCCAATGAACAATGGATGCAAACCACTGGAACGAACAGGAGCATTTCTGGTCTAATAGATACAAGGGTGTTCTTTATTAGTTTAGGTTAGAGATGCAGCGTGGAAACAGGCAGTTCGGCCCACCAAGTCCGCACCGACCAGCGATCCCTGCACACTAACACTACCCTACACACACAAGGTATGATTTTTACATTTATACCAGGGCAATTAACCTACAAACCTGTACATCTTTGGAGTGTTGGAGGAAACTGAAGTCCTAGGAGAAAACCCAGGCAGATCAAGGGGGAATGTTCCCATTGCCATAGCAATGGGATTGATTTCAATGCCCACTGATTCTTTCAGGCTAACTTGACTCTTGATGCAGGGATCCCAGCACTTGCTCCAGGCCCACCCTGAGTTGCAAGGAAGGTAAGGTTTTGGTAGAAGAAATGGATCCAAATTGGTGCAACGTGTAGGAATACACATTAACGGAGGCACGGTGGTGCAGCGGTTGAGTTGCTACCTTACAGCGCCAGAGACCTTAGTTCAAGCCTGACTACAGGTGCTGCCTGTACAGAATTTGTACGTTCTCCCCATGAACTGCGTGAGTTTTCTCCGGGATCTCCGGTTTCCTCCCACAATCCAAAGAGGTGTTTCTGTAGGCTAATTGGCTTGGTATAATTGTAAATTGTTCTTAGTGTGTGTAGATAGCGTAAGTGTGCGGGGATCGCGTGGTCTCGATGGACTGAAGAGCCTGTTTCCGCGCTGTATCTCTAAACTAAACTAAAAACTAAACTAAACTAAAACTAAAAATTATGAAGGGCTCACGCTGAAGCAAAACATAAGGTCATAAAATCATAAGGAATAAGAGTAGAATTAGGCCATTCGGCCCAGCAAGTCTAATCTGCCATTCAATCATGGCTGATCTACTGTATTCCTCCATCCCAACCTGATTCTCCTGCCTTCTCCCCATAACCTCTGACACCTGTACTAATCAAGAATCTACAGTATCTATCTCTGCCTTAAAAATATTCACTGACTAGGCCTCCACAGCCTTCTGTGGCAAAGAATTCTACACATTCACCACCCTCTGAAGAAAGTAATGGCTCCTCATCTTCCTAAAAGAACATCCTTTAATTCTGAGGCTGTGACCTCTAGTCCTGGACTCTCCCACTGTTGGAAACAACCTCTCCACATCCACTCTGTACAAACCTTTCATTATTCTGTACGTTTGAATGAAGTCCCCCCTCATACTTCTGAACTCCAGCGAGTACAGGTCCAGTGCCGACAAACGCTAAACCTGCTCATTCCTGGGATCATTCTTGTAAACCTCCTCTGGACCCTCTCCAAAGCCAGCACATCCTTCCTCAGATATACTGACCAGCATTGCTCACAATATTCCAAATGCGGTGGCCTTATAGAGCCTCAACATTACATAGCTGTTTTTGTATACAAGCCCTCATGAAAAAAATGAGAGCATTGAGTTTCAAAGGTTTCATAGGTCTTTTATTGTCACGTGTACTAATTAAGGTACAGTGATATGTGAATTACGATACAGCCATATGAAAACAAAAGCAACCAGACACAGTGTCTGACACACAACTGCATAAAAGTGAATATAAACTTCCACCACAGCAGATTCCCCATATTCCTCACTCTAATGAAAGGCAAAAAAGTCCAATCTTCTTCCCTTTTACTACCAATTCGACTTAACTTTTTGGGAATCCTGCACCAGCACTCCCAGGTCCCTTTGCACCTCCGATTTCTGGATTCTGTCCCCATTTAGAAAATATGTTCTACGCCTTTATTCCTACTACCAACATTTCACAGCAGAAATATCTGTTCTCGTCTCCAGAATTGCCTAGTATGATCAGTTGTAACCTGTACTCCAGCCTGTCCCGTCACCTCCCTCTTCATCAATCATCTCCAGGCTACTGTATTTCACATCTCTCTGGCTGTAGCTTCCCAGAATGGCAATGCAGTTTCAAGAGCAAAACATTTCCTGCTCCAGCCTATTCCAAAATCATCTTAAAAACAGGATGTTATTTAGCAGAAAATTCCATTCACAATTTTTTTCACATATATCTGGAAAGATCATTAGAGAATGCAAACTGGTCCAATTTGGAAACCTGATCGCTTCTGTACTGTCCTTTAACTGCATAAGTTTAAAGGAGAGTTTATATTGGTGTCACCTCCTGCACCCACACACAACTGACTGACTTCATCCATTTCACCACCAACTTCCATCCGGCACTCAAATACACTTGGACCATTTCCGACATTTCCCTACCATTCCTTGACCTCACCATCTCTATTGCAGGTGATACACTCCTGACCGACATCCACTACAAACCAACTGACTCCCACAGCTACCTGGACTACTCTTCCTCCCACCCTGCTTCCTGTAAGGACTCCATCCCCTATTCCCAATTCCTCCGTCTACGCCGCATCTGCTCCCAGGATGAGGTATTCCACACCAGGTCATCACAAATGGCCTCATTCTTCAGAGAACGGGGATTCCCCTCCCCCACTATAGATGAGGCTCGCACCAGGGTCTCCTCCATACCCCGCAACACTGCCCTCTCTCCCCATTCCCCCATTCGCAAACAGGGCAGAGTCCCCCTGGTCCTCACCTTTCACCCCACCAACCGGCAAATACAACACATAGTCCTCCGCCAGTTTCGCCACCTCCAACGTGACCCCTCCACTCGCCACATCTTCCCATCTCCCCCCCCTGTCTGCCTTCCGCAAAGACCGCTCCCTCCGCAACTCCCTTGTCAATTCTTCCCTTCCCTCCCGCTCTACCCCTTCCCCAGGCACTTTCCCTTGCAACCGCAGGAAATGCTACACTTGTCCCTTCACCTCCCCCCTCCACTCCTTTCAGGGGCCCAAGCAGTCCTTCCAGGTCCGACAGAGGTTCACCTGCACCTCCTCCAACCTCATCTACTGCATCCGCTGCTCCAGATGCCAGATGATCTATATCGGTGAGACCAGCGGAGGCTTGGCGATTGTTTCGCCGAACACCTCCGCTTGGTCCGCATTAACCAACCCGACCTCCCGGTGGCTCAGCACTTCAACTCCCCCTCCCATTCCGTATCTGACCTCTCGGTCCTGGGCCTCCTCCACGGCCAGAGTGAGCAACACCGCAAGTTGGAGGAACAGCACCTCATATTCCGCTTGGGGAGTCTGCATCCTTTGGGCTTGAACATTGAATTTTCTCAATTCTGTTAACCCTGGCTGTCTCCTCCCCTTCCCACCTCTCCCTCAGCCCTCGGGCCCTGGCATTCCCTCTCTCTCTATCTCCCTCCCCCACCCTAGTCGCACCAGCTTCTCATTTTCACACCACAAACAGCTTACAATGGCTTGTTCCCTTTATCATCGATACTTTTTTGCATATCTTTCATTCATTGTTCTTTATCTCTCCACATCACCGTCTATATCTCTCGTTTCCCTGATCCCTGACCAGTCTGAAGAAGGGTCTCGACCCGAAACGTCGCCCATCTCCTTCGCTCCTTAAATGCTGCAGCACCCGCTGAGTTTCTCCAGCCTTTTGTGTACCCTTTATATTCTTCATGTTGGCTGACAGGTTTTTCTGGTGTTGACTGCTGAGACCATGTTTCACCAGAACCAATGTTGACAAACTCATTGGATGTTGAGCTGGAATTTCAGCTTTGTATACCTATAGGGGCGGCACGGTGGCGCAGCGGTAGAGTTGCTGCCTTACAGCGCTTGCAGCGCCGGAGACCCGGGTTCGATCCCGACTACAAGTGCTGTCTGTACGGAGTCTGTATGTTCTCCCCGTGACCTGCGTGGGTTTTCTCCAAGTTCTCCGGTTTCCTCCCACACTCCAAAGACGTACAGGTATGTAGGTAAATTGCCTTGGTCGATGTAAAAATTGTCCCTAGTGTGTGTAGGATAGTGTTAATATGCAGGGATCGTCGATCGGCGCGGATTCGGTCGTCTGAAGAGCCTGTTTCTGCACTATATCTTTAAACTAAACTAAACTAAACCTACAGTATATTTTGTGGAGGTGTATTTTCAGATTATTGGCTACAGTACTTAGTTTAGTTTTGTTCATTGTCACGTGTACTGAATGAAGTACAGTGAACAGCTTTTTTGTTGCGTTCTATCCTTTTAGTTTAGATACAGCGCGGAAGCAGGCCCTTCGGCCCACCAAGTCCATGCTGACCAACAATCCCTGACAGTAACACTATCCTACACACACTAGGGACAATTTTTCATTTGGAGTGAGGGCGGAAACAGCAAAACCCGAAGAAAACCTACGTGGTCACAGAGAGAACATACAAATTCCGTACAGACAACACCCATGGTCAGGATCAAACCCAGGTCTCTGGCGCTGTAAGGCAGCAACTCCACCTCTGCGCCTCTGTGCCGCTCTATCAGCTTCCGGTCAACAGAAAGACTACACATGATTACAATCGTGCCATTCACAGTGTGCAGATACAAGATAAAGGGAATAACGCTTCGTGCAAGCTAAAGTCCAGTAAAGTCTGAAGGTCTCCAGTGAGGTAGATGGTAGGTTAGGAATGCTCTCTAGTTGGTGATAAGATGGTTCAGTTGCCTGGTAATAGCTAGGAAGAAACTGAGGTTTGCTTTTTCACACTTCTATAGCTCTTCTGCAAGTACACAATAAATTCCTTTAACATATCCAACTCCAACTTGGTAATCCAGTTTCAAGTAACTCTTGCATTTCCTCCATTCCCTCCTCCTCCACCCTCGACATCCTACTAGCTTCACTGTTCGCATCCTTACATCCCTTTGTTATCACTTCTTCCCCAGCCAACAATGGGCCATTATGGGCTCCCCCCTTCCTTGGTCATCTGTTGCCGGCCCTGCTTTGTTCTGGCCTTTTCCTACCTCTAGTTCCCTCGCTTCTACTTTCAGTCCGAAGAAGGATCCCGACACGAAACGTCACCCATCCTTTTTCTCCCAAGATGCTGCCTGACCCACTGAGTTACTCCAGCACTTCATGTCCGTCTCCAACTCTTGGCTCTCTGAATCCAGTGCATGGATAGTACCCGCTTGGTGCTATTCTACAACTGACCCCTTGCCCTCCATTCTTATCAGCAGCTGCCTTCTGCAGCAGCAACATGCGATTTTCCTCTCCTCCAGCAGACCCTCCATAGACACACCAACCATGTGGGTTTCCTCCAGGTGCTCCAGTTTCCTCCCCATTTCAGGGACCCGTGCATTTGTAGGTTAATGGGCTGCTGTAGATTGCCCCGAACGACTTGCGTCAGCTCTCAGCCTCTGCATGTATTCTTTGACCATGGAGTTGCTATAATGCAACATGCACCTGATAGAGCAACGATATGACCCATTGGCAAGTAGATCCAAAGTAATCGGGAAACCAGGCTGTATGGCACAGACTTATAGATGCACATGCACGTCATATGCCCTATTTAATAGTAATTAAAATTATATTGTGTTACTTGATAGCAATAGTAATTAAATCATTAAAGGTGAATTGTGCTCAACTGACTGATACGCATTGCATTGCGCGTCATAATGAAGTGTACATGTTTCTTAAAGGTACTGGCATACCCTATATACTACAAAAATTCTTTCTGCTTTCTGTCAGTTAACACTGACGCTTGTGACAATCTCTCCTGGTCTCTACCCACTGCAACTTAAAACTTAGAAGTTCAATTTCTAATTAGAGATTAATTTAGTTTAGTTTAGTTTCGAGATGCAGAGCAGAAACAGGACCTTTGGCCCACTGAGTCCACACTAGCCAGCAATCCCCACACACTAGCACTATCCTACACACTAGGGCCAGTATTGCGATCTTTACCAAAGCCAATTAACCTACAAACCTGTACGTCTTTGGAGTGCGGGAGGAAACTGGAGCACCCACGCAGTCACAGGGAGAATACACAGACAGCACAAATGTTACTGTACCAATTGGTGCAGGTGACAATAAATGTCTCTTGTCTCTTGTCTTGTCTCTCTCGTAGTCAGGGTCAAACCTGGGTCTGGCGCTGAAAGGCAGCAACTTTACTGCTGCACCATCGTAAGGCTGCGGACATTTTCCCCATTTCTATTGAAATGTCGGCAAAAGCTGAAGCATTAACTCTCTCCCTCCAAAAACGCTGGCTGAACAACTGAGTCATTTTATTTCAGGAAGGCATGACCTCTTATTACCTTTGCTGGATGCGCTCAGTGCATAGATGTTAACCTGCTACATCTCCGAGATAGTGACTGCCGCGGGACAAAAATCAAAGAGATTCCGCATCCAGTTATCAAAGCAGAGACAAAGACAAACTCAATCAAACTAACACATATTTTAAATTCCAAAGAATAAATTATTTCCAATAACATAAAGCAGCCTGTTTGAATCACATTGAAAATAGGTGCAGGAGTAGGTCATTCGGCCCTTCGAGCCATTCAATATGGTCATGGCTGATCATCCAAAATCAGTACCCCATTCCTGCTTTCTCCCCATATCCCTTGATTCTGTTCGCCCTAAAAGCTATATCTAATTCTCTCCTGAATACATCCTGAATCACTTGTCTGAAACCAAAGGAGGTGAATGCTGCAATCAAGCAAGAATTCTGGAAGATGTTAAGTTAACAAGAGACTTGTGGTGAGTTCCGGGTTTACTCCCTTACTACTCTCCACCCTTCCTTGAATGATTGCTTGATCAATTATTTTTTGTCACGTTTACTTCGTACAGTGAGATTCTTTGTTTGCATGCAGTACAAATATGTAAGATTCGCCACCGTGGTATTTTTTTAGTTTAGTTTAGAGATACAATGCAGAAACAGGCCCTTCGGCCCACCCAAGATAGACACAAGTCGGCGCCGACCAGCAATCCCCACAAATTACATTTGCACCAAGCCAGTTAACCTATAAACCTGTACGGCTGTGGAGTGTGGGAGGAAACCAAAGATCTGTGAGACCATTCATGCAGTCATGGGGATAACGTACAAACTCCGTACAGACAGCACCCATAGTCAGGATCCAACGTGGGTCTCTGCTGCTGCAAGCGCTATAATGCGGCAACTCGACCATTATGCCACCGTGCCACAGTGTGGTGCATCCTACACAGGATCAGATAGGACACAGCATACTAATGTCCTACTAATGAGGTATTCCTGAGACTGTTAATGCTTGTTCTCTTATCAACAGCAAGGAACGTCCAGTTCAAATAAACCTTCCTTGCTTTAACAAGTTTCTATTTCCCAGTATTTTGGCTTATTTGTGTTGGCTACTGTTGAGCTCAAGTTCCATTTTGTGAACATATTGGGTAACTTCCAAAATAATTCCCTTGCAGTTGTCTGAAGCCTACTTTACTGCACCAGTTTCTCATATTCCGCTCGGGTTACCTTCAACTACGGTATGAACACTGAATGCTCCCATTTTTGGTAACTTCTACAAACACCTCCCTTCCCTCTCCCTTCCGAAATCCCCATACTTTTTCCTCCCCATTCCCTTGCCCTGAACCCTGATTGACCTTGCATTGGTTTCCCCCCCCTTTGCAAACGCGAAAGTGAGTGAAGGCCGTGAAGGGTCTGCCCTCCAGGAAATATCGAAAATGCCGAACTGCCAAATAGAGGGCCGGGAGCTCGCGGTCAAAAGCACTGTAGTTCCGCTCGGGGGGGTGCAGGTGCTGGCTGAGCAGCTGCCAGAGACCGTCAATAAACTGTTCGAGGACTTCCCCCGAAGGTGGTGTCAGAAGCGTCGAGAGTGAGGGCAGTCGGGGCAGCAGCCCGCGGGTGAACGAGCATGGTGGTGTTAGCGAGCGCAGCCCTGGCCCCGTCAACAGCAGCCGTCGCACACCAGGTCCTGCTGCTTGCCTGCCATACGCGGGAACAAAGGCCGCATGACCCGGGCTGCCGGTGGCTCAAAACGGTGATAAAATTTTATCATGCCGACAAATTCTTGGAGATCTTTAACGGTGTGGGCCGGGGAAACTGCCGAATCCCCTCCAACTTTTTTTTAATAACAACATTATTTATTTAATTTCAACACGATACAAAAAGCAAAAAAACAAAACCGTGGTGATATCCCCACCACCAAGTTACAAAATCATCAAACAACTATGTTACTAATAACTACTATACAACCCCGGTGAAGGGGCAAGCATCTGTCCCGGGCAAAGCCTTCTTCTGCCTGGCACCGTGACTCGCGGATGGCCAGCTTGGCCAGGCCTAGGAGCAACCCAACCAGGACATCTTCAGCCCTACCCACTCCCTAGATCCTGTCACCAGTCCTTCGGTCACTGACAGCAGAGCGACACCTCCCCTTGCGGGCCCTAGATGGAGTGGCAATGCTCCTTGCCCTCCGGACCCTGGCTACAAGGGACACTCTACTGGTCCTTCTACCATCAACAGGAACGACGCTACTCTTGGTCTTGGCGTCCTTCTCCAGGTCGTCAAGAAGGACCTGAGCTTATGTCGGTCGTTGCCCTTCACCCCCTTGCCCATCCCCCTCCTTCTGAGGATGATGTTCAGTGAGCTGGTGAGCCCGTGTAGGTTTGGCCACTGGAGGGAGGCCAGTCTGGGCCGATGTTGGGTTCCTTCAGTGGCCTAGATGAACTTGCAGATTTCCTCCACTGGAATGAGTGGAATGTCGGTCGCCTCCACCTTGGCAGGGAGTGTTGCGCCTTGTGAGGTAACGTGATGGCCGAGGAAGGAGATGGAGTCGAGACCGAACTGGCATTTGGCGGGGTTAATAGCGAGGCCGTGGTCATTGAGACGCTGGCACAGCAACCGGAGGTGTGCACAGTGCTCCTGGCGGGAGCTGCTGGCGACCAGAATGTCATCAAGGTGGATGAACACGAAGTCCAACCTCCGGCCAACCAAGTCCATAAGCCGCTGAAATGCTTGCGCGGCATTCTGAGGCCAAACGGCCTCCGCAACCACTCAAACAGGCCAAAAGGGGTAATGATGGTGGTCTTAAGCATATCAGCGGGGTGGACGGGGATCTGGTGGTAGCCGCGCTCCAGATCAACTTTGGAAAAAGTTTGAGCCACGTCTGAATGGGCCGTGAAATCCTGCATGTGCGGGACTGGGTAGCGGTCGGCGGTCATAGTGTTGTTAAGGCGGCGGTAGTCCCCGCACGGTCTCCACCTGCCGGACGACTTGGGGACCATATGGAGTGGGGAAGCCCATGGGCTGCTGGAGCGCCGCACAATACCCATATCCTCCATGAGCTGGAACTCCACCTTAGCCAACCGCAGCTCGTCGGGCGGGAGCCTGACACCGAGTTTAGGGGTGGCTGATTTAAAGTGGGGGGGGGTCAGGATTTCCGGGAATTCTGTCAGAATCTGAGCATACGCACCGTCCGCGTCAGACACTGAGCCGAGATGCGGGCCGGAGGAATCCGCGGGCCGCAGTGATGCATGCTGGAGGGTCTTGGGATGAACGAGGTGCTGGCCCTTGACGTCAACCAGTAGAGAATAGGCCCGTAAGAAATCGGCACCTAGCAAAGGCTGGGAGACGTCTGCGATGATAAACGTCCATGTGTAATGGCGGGAGCCGAAGATGAGGGGAACGGTGCGAGTGCCATACGTCTGGATGGGGCTGCCGTTGATGGTGGTCAGGATGGGGCCTCGCTTACCATAACGGGTATTGACCCTGGACGGAGGCAATATGCTGAGCTCGGCCCCGGTGTCCACAAGCAATCTGAGCCCAGAATGGCGGTCCCAGACGTAGAGGCGATGTTTCTGGCTGACCCCGATAGCCTCTACTGGTGATCAGCCGAGGCATTTCCCGGATGAGAGCAGGGAGCACGGCACCAGTGGGAACTCCGCACCCCAGCGTTGGTGGTAGTAACACCACCGGCACGTGCTGTGATCTGCGGCGGCCGGCTGCGGCATGGCATTGTCGGTCGATGTTGGAACGGACCACCGAGGCCTTGCGGAGCTGTGGACACCTGGCTGATGGGAGCGCCGTCCTGTTTGGTGAGCCACAGCTCGTCCGCCCGCTCGGTGAGTTGCAGGGGGTCGGTGACCTCGCACCCGGCAAGGAGCAAGCAGATGTCGTCGGGCATCTGCTCCAGGAAAGCCTGCTCAAGAAAGGGACAAGGCTGGTGACCGTCCATCTCGCTCATCATCTCCGACGGCTTGCGGTCACCAAGGCCGTCCATGTGCAGGAGCCTGGCCGCGCGATCGCGGCGGCTGAGCCCACGCACGAGTGCGCAGGCTCCTGCCCGACAGCAGCGCCTTGAGGCCCTCGTATTTGTTGTCGGTAGGCGGATTCTGGAGGAAAGGGAGCAAACGTTGCGGCGGTTTCCTGATTGAGCGCGCCAACCACGTAGAATTACCAAGTGGAATCCGTGATGATCTGGCGGATTTGGAACTGGACCTCGATGTATTGAAACCACACGTGCGGTTGAACTGCCCAGAAAAACAGGCAGTTTAAGTGAAACCGCGTTCTGCTGGGCAGGGTCGGCTTCGAGGTTTTAAGCGGCATTCATTTTCAGACCTGAAAAACGTTCTGATCGTCGGGGTCACCAATGTAGTGAGACAGGCAGGTTGAGCTAAATACTTTTTATTGACAAAAACACAAACCAAAACTCGTAAAAACCGCGTAACTAGTCCAGCTAGCGAAAACAGCTCCTGTTGATGCGAGGAGTGGTGACTACTAATTACTCTCTAAAAGCCCCCACTCACGAGACAGTGCCGAACCAATGTCGAGGGTTCTGACATCCCAGCCCCACCACTAGGTGCCGCTACACGAGGTAGGAGCACGGTGTTTGCTGGGAACTAAGAAAGCTTGTGGTTTTGTAGTGTTTTAAGTGCACATCTTGCACTGCATCATTGGACAGGTTTACCACATGGATAGAACACAAAGTGCTGGAGTAACTTAATGGGTCAGCCAGCATCTCTGACAACATCTCCTATCATCTAGACCGGTTTCCATTCAGACAGAGAGTCTTCCAGATGAGGCCGGAGACAAAAAGGTTTATACAAACATCTGAATAGACAAATTAGGAGCAGGCATAGGCATTCAACCCCCTCCAGCCAGCTCTGCCATTTAATAAAATAACAATAATTCTGATTGTGATCTCAATTCTACATTCCCACAGTAAACCTTCACTCAAGCAAGTCTCTGTCTCTGCGTTAAAACTATTTAAAGACTTTATGTCCACCTCCCTTTGAAGTAGAGTACCAAAGACTCCACAGTCTGAGAGTAATTCATCTTTGCCTTGAATGGGTAGTCATATTTAAATACTGATCTGAAGAAGGGTCTCAATGCAAAGCGTCACTTATCCGTGTTTCTCCAGACATGCCGTCTGACCCACTGAGTTACTCCAGTACTTTGTGTCATTTTAAATATTGATCCCCTCGATCTAAATTCTCCCACAGAAGGGAACATTCTCTCTACACACATCCAGCCAATGTTCTTCAGAATCTTATGTTTCAATCAAGTCTTCTTTCACTCATTCTTGCTATCGCCATTGGTTTGATTTTGGCATGATCTATCTTTCCCCTCTTAACCCCATTCTCCTGCTTTCTCCTCATAAGTTTTGATACCCTTACTAACCAAGAAATTAGCCTTGTCTAGGAAGGAACTGCAGATGCTGGTTTAAACCGAAGATTGACACGAAATACTGGAGTAACTCTGTGGGACAGGCGGCATCTCTGGAGAGCAGGAATGGGTGATCTTTCGCATTGAGATCCTTCTTAAGACTCGATCCAAAAACGTCACCCATTCCTTCTCTGCAGAGATGCTGCCTGTCCCGCTGAGTTACCCCAATAAATTACCCTTGCCTCGCTTCAACATGGCCTTGAACTCCATGGCAGCTAGAGTTAAACCTGTAAAGGTTAAATCAAAGACTGAACAAGGATCTCATCCCGAAACATCAACCATTCCTTCTCTCCAGAGATGCTGCCTGTCCCGCTGAGTTACTCCAGCTTTTTGTGTCTATCTTCAGTTTCAACCAGCATCTGCTGTTCCTTCCTACACATTAAATCAAAGACTGTTGGCTTCATTCAAGTATTTCAAACACAAACCTGTCCCCTGGGAAAGGTTAGAAACCTGGTCTTCTATTTGTCTATTTAAGTCACAGAGTGAGTGATTTAGAGGTGGATTAAGTTCAGATTTGAAACTTTTATTCTATTTTGAAATGGTATTAAAGGGCTATATTCTCACAATGACTAAGGGAGATCATGAACACCAGGAATGCTTTTTACTACAAATACTTATTAACAGAAAGACAATAACAATATTTAAAATGGAATTGACCGTGCATTTGGAGAAGACTAAATGATATGGTTAAACCGCAGGATAAAGTTAAAAGGCTTGGAGTGCCACCTGGAATGGTGACTGCTGAGAAAGTGTACTAATGGTGCAATGCAGGGAAGACTCCGTTTTATAGTAGGCCCATTTAACAAAGTAGCTTTGGCAAGATGTCTCCTTCCCTCCATCATCGCAGCCTCATTCCCACCATGGCAGAACAACTGAAGTATGCAATGTTCTGAAGATAGAAATAGACATAAAGTGATATGCGCTTGAAAAGTACTGTTATTGTTCCGTTTTTAAAATTTTTAGTTATGCAATTTCCACGTGCTTTACCACCTGCTTTCATGACTTGCATTGAAAGATTAATTCCGGTGGCACAGTGGTAGAGTTACCTTACAGCACCAGAGGTCCAGGTTCCATCCTGATTATGGGTGCTGTCTGTACGGAGTTTGTGCAGTCTCCCCGTGACCATGTGGGTTTTCTGAGAGGAAATATTATTGAAACATATAAGATTATTAAGGGATTAGACACGCTAGAGGCAGGAAACATATTCCCAATGTTGGAGGAGTCCAGAACCAGGGGCCACAGTTTAAGAATAAGCGGTAGGCCATTTAGAACTGAGATGAGCAAAAACGTTTTCGCACAGAGACGTGAGTCTGTGGAATTCTCTGCCTCAGAAGGAAGAGGAAGCAGATTTACTGGCTGCAATCAAAAGATAGTTAGACAGAGCCCTTGAAGATCGAGGAATCAAGGGACATGGGGAGAAGGCAGGAACGGGACACAAAATGCTGTGAATGATCAGCCATGATCACAGTGAATGGCGGTGCTGGCTCGAAGGGCCGAATGGCCTCATCCTGCAACCTATTGTCTATTGTCAAGTGTCCAGTACTCTCCCATTAGTGGAAACATCCTCTCCACATGCACTCTATCCAGGCTTTTATCAAATGTTTTTTCCACTAATATATGGGAATCCCTGACCCATGACTTCTTCTTCTTGCGTTTGAGGCAACAGAAGTCCGCAGCAGGGTGATGCCATCCGGTTCGACATCCGTAGGTGCCCGCCCTAAAAAGGGCGCATGCTTCGGGTTGGCGCCAAGCTACGGCGCTGCTGCTGTCTCCGTTTGTTGGCGTTCGCCTGACTGAAGTCAGTTGACAGGGCTCACCACGGGGAGGTCGACAACATGAGCCCCACCCATGACTGAAACTGGAGAAGCAACATTTGGGATGCTATTGGCAACCTATAGCTCAAGTTTCAGAAGCATACAGAAACCCTGCAAAAACCGCAGAAACAACCGTCTGCCCTCCTGCCCCATCAAACAACTCCCGCGACACCCATGACAGAGTCTGCAAGTCTTACATAGGCTTGTTCAACCTCGTCAGCATCGCAAAAAAATGTAGTGGAAGCAAGTTTTCCCCAATCCTTGATTAGTACGGGTGTCAGGGGTTATGGAGAGAAGGCAGGAGAATGGGATTAGGAGGCCGAGATAGGTCAGACATGGTTGAATGGCGGAGTAGACTTGATGGGCCGAATGGCCTAATTCTGCTCCCATCACTTATGAACTTATGAACCCCTTACTGACTGCCTTAACAGATCTGTTTGGATGCATTAAACAACTCTGAAGAAGGGTCTCGACCCGACTCGACCCGTCACCTATTCCTCTTCTCCAGAAATGCTGCCTGACCCGCTGAGTTTCTCCAGCTCTTTGTGTCTGCCTCAAGGATATTTTCGTTTGGATAACTAGCCAGATAAGTAGCACCATTGCGATGAGGTGCCATAAAGTTATTGAATGATAGGACCTTCCAAGGTGATAGACGTTTCCTGTGTGACTCCAGGTGCTCCCATGATCAATGCCAGCAGCTGCAGCGTCTGAAGAAGTGTCTACCTCAAAACGTCACCCATTCCTTCTCTCCAGAGATGCTGCCTGTCCCGCTGACTTATTCCAGCATTTTGTGTCTTGTCTTCAGTCTAAACCAGCATCTGCAGATCCTTCCTACCTTGTGTACTTGTATACTCGGGAATTTAGGATGAGAGGTTTATTGAAACATATAAGATTATTAAGGGATACTGAATGTGGATGATCAGCCATGATCACCGTGAATGGCGGTGCTGGCTGGAACGGCCGAATGGCCGAATAGTCTACTCCTGCACCTATTATCTATTGTCTATTGTATGTGCATCACTCCCTTGATTAATGCCAGTTTGTGCATCAAGAACAGGTGACATTTTCCAAATTAACAATTCCTTTTAGTCAGCAGTTTGCCTACAACACAAATCGGTCATCCCCTTCAGAGCTTTAGAGCCATGCCATCCCTCACACAAGCCCCACCATGCCAGCACACTTTACCAACACCCGCCAATTTCTTAGTTGACTATAAACAGTTACTTAAAAATAGGTTTATTCGTTTCTCTTCCTAAAACAAAATGCAACTCCAGATTGTTCACTCACCCCAGTGCAGAAAGCAACAGAGTTCCAAGTTAATTTTAAGCTTTTAGTTTCTATTCCAAAATAACAGCCCTGCATTTCAATTTTCAGTTTCAATTCTCTCAAGAGATTGATTAGTCTCAGTCTCACTTTCTACTCCACCATCCGTGGTTGGTTTAGTCTCAAATTTATTTCCGTGGAGTCGAAGGTTATTTGTGTTTGTTATGTTGTTCTAGCGTTGCTGTGGTAACATGCTGATTGACGTAACTTTTAAGCATACACTATATCATAATATTGAAGATAATGAATACTGTAGGTCGGAATGTAGACAACACGAAAATCAAAGCTGACAATTCAGCCTCACAATGCCCATTTTTCAGGATCCAATCAGCCTGCTAAGGTAATAAAACAAGACAAAATTAGCGAGTCAGGCAGCATCCCTGGAGAACATGCACAGGTGACACTTTGGGTCAAGATCCTTCTTCAGATTGAGTCCCGACCCAAAACCTCTGAAGAAGGTTCTTGACCCAAAACATCACCTATCCATGTTCTCTAAAGTTGCTGCCTCACCTCCTTAGTTACTCCAGCTCTATGCATCTTTTTTTGTAAACTAACATTTGCAGTTTCTGGTTTCTACAAGATAATAAAAAAAAGGGAAGGATAGCTGTACTTAAGGTAGACACAAACCACTGGAGTAACTCAGTGGGTTGGGCAGCATGTCTGGAGAAAATGTATGGGCAACGTTTCGGGTCGGGACCCTTCTTCAGACTAAACCCATACATTTTCTCCAAAGATGCTGCCAAACCCACTGAGTTACACCAGCACTTTGTGTCCCTCTTCAGTATAAACCATCATCTGTAGTACCTTTCTACACAGGATTCCTGTACTTTCCTAATGAGAAATGCGACACCCATTGTTTCAGATAAAAACACGATCGAAAAAACACAAAGTCTGAATGAAGGGTCGCGACCCGAAACGTCACCTCACCATGTCCTCCACAGATGCTGCCTGACCCACTGAGTTACTCCTGCACTTTTATGCTCCAGATTCTAGCATCTGCGATTCTCATTGTCTCCTTGTTTCAGATACAAATTTTCATCAGTTGTCCACAGTGGAAATTCTCTAAAGATAATTTATTAAAATTGGAGTGTCAGCTTCTTACATGAGAGTTCATTAGCCGCATGCACAACTCTTTTTTTAGACCAAGGTCCCATCACCTGTGACATTGACAGGGATCGTCCACTGTTAATGGACCATGCAACAAGTAGAACTATTTGTCCCTTTGACCCCATGCTAATTCTATCTGGGAGCTTACAATCAGTCGTTCCATTCTGTTCTTTACCCATGGCCCAGTATTATTTTATTTTACTTTTCCAGATTGTGTCTAATTCTCTTTTAAGTGTGACTATTCAATTTGCCTCACCATACTCATTCCAGATACTTATAACTCACTGTGCAACAAAAAAGTACTTGTAAGTTAGTGCTTGGTTTATTGTTTCAGGCTGTTGGTTAAAATCATGCTTATTGTTTGGTGCATTTTATCACTCTGTAAAGTTCGCTTAGTCTAGACGGAACGGGTTTTTATTGGGCTTGCACTTTTCTTTTGGCTGCCTCACAGGTAGCTTGGCTGCTGCTCTGCAGTATTTGTCCGTGGGTCTCAAACAGCAGGGAACATGACAGGAGTAACTCAACGGGACAGGCAGCATCTTTGGAGAGAAGGAATGGGTGACGTTTCGGGTCGAGACCCTTCTCCATTCCTTCTCTCCAGAGATGCCGCCTGTCCCACTGAGTTCCTCCAGCATTTTGTGCCTATCTTCGGTGTAAACCAGCATCTGCAGTTCCTTCCTAAACATGACAGGAGCTCCTGGCAGAGGAGCAAGAGGGAGAAACTCACCACTCTATAGGAAGCCTGGTCGGGTAGTGGGCATTCAAACAGCCGGCCTTTCTCGCACATCATCAACGTCGTGGGGGCCTTTCCTTCTTGGCGCGGTGATTGACGCAGATTTAAGTCAACTGTAATACTGGTCTCAGATAACGGACAGCGTTGACATTTGGTTGTCAAGGGCTGAAGAGGGCCGGGCATGGAGAGGGACTTCAGGTCGCGGGATGACCGGAATGGATGTGAAGGCTGCGGTGGGCCTTTGTAACCAGCTGCAGCTCGGACTGTAAAATGGCGCCAAAATAGCGCCTCTTGCCGTTTAGCACAGTGGGCTGCTCTGGACATTCTGTACTGACCAGGATGATTGTGCTCATGTACAGGGATCGACTTGCTGCCTGCATGCAAATATGTATTTCACTATACCTGGTACAGGTGACAAGAAAAAAACCATTGAAACCATTGAGAAACCATTGAACCATTTCTCATAGGATCCTTTATGCAACCAGTTCCTTTTGTCAACATCTGCAACATGCTGCTATATTACGGGAGAAACACCAACAACTTTCCTCTGGAGAGACTGAAGTAGAGTAAGAGAACTCTAAGCGTTCTTCTTATCCAAGGTGGCTTTACTCTTGTCCAAGGTCGCTCTACACTATCCACACAATAACTCGTGTGCTCGCTTTCACTGGCTGGATAACCCTCAGTAGTGATAGAATCTTGCCCACACTGGCCAACATGTCCCATCTACACTAGTCCCACCCGCCTGTGTTTCATCACATCCCTCCCACTGAAGTAATGAAGAAAGTGTCCTCATACAATGGCCACTGCGGCACAAAGACTTGAGCTAACTCGGAGGTGGGCTCCTCCGTGACAAAGGCCAGTGGCCAGTTGCCATGTATCTCCTCCCTGCTTTGTTTGGCTTCCCTTGAAGTTAACGTCCATGTTCTTTGGAAGCAGAATTAGTGCTCGGCCTTGTCATTTGGTGAAATAGCAAGCGTAACGTACTCTCACTTTCCCCCAGTTCCTCCATGCACGTTTCACAACATGTGGTTTCACAACACCCGATAGAGTCATAGTCATACAGCATCGAATCAGGCCCTTTGGCACAACTTGCCCACACCGACCATCTTAATAACCTTAATAACCTTATTGCCGAAGTATAAGTGGTTTGTGTATTTGAGTTGAGACAATCAAGAATAGGGCTTCTTCAAATGCCATACCTGAAGGGGAAAAGATCTTCTAGGATACTTTAATCTTCCCTATTTTCTCAACCTATATTGGCTCTATCCTCCTTTTAAAGCAGAGTGTCATCTAATGTTTCTATCCACTTGTGTAGGGTGGGACAAACATCAACTTAGAACATACTAGGAGCAACCCATTTGGACAGCTCCACCACTCAATACAACCTTGGCAGATTATCCAATTCAATAACCTGTTTTGGCTTCTGCCCATATCCCTAGAACACTGCAGCTTTGAGATATATTGATCACCTTCTACATGTAATGCCTTGGCCTCCACTGCTTTCCGTGTTAGAGAATTAAATGGGTTCCTCAGCCTCCAGGATAAAGAAACTTCTCTAGCTCTCAGTTCCAAATGCATGACTTGTATATCAAAGCCATGATATCTGGTTCTGGAATCTCCAGCCAGCAGTAACTAGAATAATCCCTATTAAGTTTTAAGATAGTTATGAATAAGCATAGGTCCGAACTATGGCAGAAGTACTAAATTGGGGGAGGGCAAATGACCACATTATTATGCAGGAGTGTGGGGGCATAAATTGGGAGCAGTAGATATTGGGTATATCCACATCTAACATGAGGGAGTCATTTAAAGACCAACTGAGCAAAGTTCAGCACTGGCATGTTCCAGGAGGATGAGCAACAACGATGGCAAGGAAAGGAAATTGTGGACGATGAGAGGTTATAAATTATAAATGGCCGAGAAGAAAAGGGAAGCATATGTTAGGTGCAGGAAGATTAAGTTATATAGTGCCTTGGGGGAATATAAAGGAACAGGAAAGAACTCAAGCTTGGAGTCAGGAAGACTAAAGGAACCATCAAATGTCTGAAGAAGGGTCTTGACCTGAAACATCACCCATTTCTTCTCTCCAGAGATGCTGCCTGTCCCGCTGAGTTACTCCAGCATTTTGTGTCTATTTTTGGTTTAAACCAGCATCTGCAGTGCCTTCCTACACACAAAATGTCCTTGGCAGATCGGATTAATGAAAATTCCAAGGTAGATAAAAATGCTGGAGAAACTCAGCGGGGTGAGGCAGCATCTATGGACCGAAGGAAAAGGTGACGTTTCAGGTCGAGACCCTTCTTCAGACCGATGCATTTTCTACATAAATTAAAGACGAGGATAATGAGTGAGGGGATAGAACCACACAAGAATAAAGGTGGGAATTTGTAAATGGATGCCAAGTAACTACAAAGAGAAGGACATGGAGAATTATGAATAACGTTGCAGGGCATACTAATATGCTGCAACATTGAGATAAAAAAAATAGAGGTGTTGTTGGATCTCTTGAAGAGCATTGAGATGTATAAGGACCAGCAACTGATGAGATCTATTGAGAGAGCCAAGAAGGGAGGTTGCTGGGGCCTTAACAAAGATCCTGGTATCCTCTCTAGCCACAGGCAACGTCCCTGGAGGACTGGACGTGAGCCAAAGCCTTTCTTTTGCTTATAAAGTGAAAGAGAGATAATCCAGGAAATCATACACAGGTGAGCATAGGAGTCACTCACATAGAAACATAGAAACATAAAAAATAGGTGCAGGAGCAGGCCATTCGGCCCTTCGAGCCTGCACCGCCATTCAATATGATCATCGCTGATCATCCAACTCAGTATCCTGTACCTGCCTTCTCTCCATACCCCCTGATACCTTTAGCCACAAGGGGAACATCTAACTCACTCTTAAATATAGCCAATGAACTGGCCTCAACTACCTTCTGTGGCAGAGAATTCCACAGATTCACCACTCTCTGTGTGAAAAATGTTTTTTGTCATCTCGGTCCTAAAAGATTTCCCCCTTATCCTTAAACTGTGACCCCTTGTTCTTGACTTCTCCAACATCATGAACAATCTTTCTGCATCTAGCCTGTCCAACCCCTTAAGAATTTTGTAAGTTTCTATAAGATCTCCCCTCAAATTTTTAAATTCTAGCCTGTACAAACCAAGTCTATCCAGTCTTTCTTCATTTGAAAGTACTGCCATCCCAGGAATCAGTCTGGTGAACCTTCTCTGTACTCCCACTATGGCAAGAATGTCTTTCCTCAGATTAGGAGACCAAAACTGTACACAATGCTCCAGGTGTGGTCTCACCAAGGCCCTGTACAACTGCAGTAGAACCTCCCTGCTCCTATACTCAAATCCTTTTGCTATGAATGCTAACATACCATTCGCTTTCTTCACTGCCTGCTGCACCTGCATGCCTTCTTTCAATGACTGATGTACCATGAAACCCAGGTCTCATTGCATCTCCCCTTTTCCTAATCGGCCACCATTCAGATAATAGTCTACTTTCCTGTTCTTGCCACCAAAGTGGATAACCTCACATTTATCCACATTATACTGCATCTGCCATGCATTTGCCCACTCACCCAACCTATCCAAGTCACCTTGCAGCCTCCTAGTATCCTCCTCACAGCTAACACTGCCCCCCAGCTTCATGTCATCCGCAAACTTGGAGATGTTGCATTCAATTCCCTCGTCCAAATCATTAATATATATTGTAAATAGCTGGGGTCCCAGCACTGAGCCTTGCGGTACCCCACTAGTCACTGCCTGCCATTCTGAAAAGGACCCGTTTACTCCTACTCTTTGCTTCCTGTCTGCCAGCCTGTTCTCTATCCACATCAATACTGAACCCCCAATACCGTGTGCTTTAAGTTTGCATACTAATCTCTTATGTGGGACCTTGTCGAAAGCCTTCTGAAAGTCCAGATATAACACATCCACTGATATAACACATCTCACAATTGGAAGAGAATGTCAAGATGGATTTATTTGAGGCAGGTCACATTTTAGAAATTTGGTTATCCTGGAGAGGTGATAAAGGTGATTGTTGAGCGCAGGGAAGTTGAGGTTGTCTACATAGACTTTAGCAAAGTATTTGACATAGTCATTCATGGTAGGCTGATCCAGAATATTAGGGTGCATGAAATTCATGGTGAATTGTGAGCTTTGATTCAATTGTGACTAATGGTGTTCCGTGGAGACCATTGGTGGGACCTCCTGTGTTTTATTATAATGATGGTCTATATATATAGACCATCATTATATATATTTTATTATGTAAGTAAGTAAGTTTATTGGCCAAGTATTCACATACAAGGAATTTGCCTTGGTGCTCTGCCCACAGGTAACAACATGACATACAGTGACAGTTACGAATGACTCCGAATACACTAAACATTAATAATAATAAAATATTAATGACAAAACACCATTGATCAAGCATGTGAAGCAACAAAATACCAGATCAAATGGAGGCTACAGATTTTTGGCTGTTGAGTAGAGTGGATAAAAACAGTTTTTATGTCTGGCTGTGGCAGCTTTGATAATCCGGAGTCGCCTTCCAGAGGGAAGTGATTCAAAGAGTTTGTGACCAGGGTGAGAGGGGTCAGAGATGATCTTGCCTGCTCGCTTCCTGGCCCTAACAGTGTACAGTTCATCGATGGAGGGAAGGTTGCAGCCAATAACCTTCTCTGTTGATCAGACGATTCGCTGCAGCCTCCAAGTGTCATGCTTAGTGGCTGAGCCAAACCAGACCATGATGGAGAAGGTGAGGACAGACTCTACAATGACCGTGTAGAATTGGACCATCATTGCCTGTGGCAGATTGTGCTTCCTCAGCTGCCGTAGGAAGTACATCCTCTGTTGTGCCTATTTGACTGTGGAGTCGATGGTAGCCCCCCACTTAAGGTCCTTGGAGTTGATGGTTCCCAGGAAATACTCCACAGATGTGACTGTGGTGTCGTTGATGGTGAGTGGGATGAGGGGAGGGGGGGATCTCCGAAAGTCTACAATCAATTCCACTGTCTTATGAGCATTGAGCTCTAGGTTGTTGCTACGGCACCAGGACGCCAGCTGTGACACTTCCTGTCTGTAGGCAGATTCCTCCCCATCCTGGATCAGTCCAATCAGGGTTGTGTCATCCGCAAACTTGAGAAGCTTGACAGAGGTGTCTGTGGAGGTGCAGGTCATTGGTGTAGAGAGAGTAGAGGAGAGGAGAGAGTACGCAGCCTTGCGGTGCTCCTATGCTGAGCGTTTGCGGGTCCGAGATGTGCTTTCCCAGCCTCACATGCTGCTTCCTGTCTGTCAGGAAGCTGGTGATCCACCGACAGAGGGTTCAGGCACAGTCAACTCGGAAAGTTTGGAGTGTAGTAGCTCTGGCACAATGGTGTTGAATGCAGAGCTAAAATCAACAAACAGGATCCTCGCATAGATCCCATGGCGGTCTGGGTGCTGTAGGATGAAGTGCAGGCCCAGGTTGACTGCATCATCCACAGATCTATTGGCCCGATATGCAAACTGCAGAGGGTCCAGCAGGGAGTTTGTGATATTTTTAAGCTTGGCCAGCACAAGCCTTTCGAGTGTCTTCAGGACTACAGTCAGAGCGACAGGCCTGTAGTCATTAAGACAAGTAATCCTTGCCTTTTTGGGTACAGGGACAATAGTGGAGACTTTGAAGCAGGCAGGGACAGTACATGTTTGCAGGGACTGGTTAAAAATGTCTGTATAGACCGGTGCCAGCTGTTTGGCACAGAGCTTAAGAGTAGAGGGGGAAACATTGTCAGGTCCTGGAGATTTCCGGCTTTTTTGTCCTCTGAAAAGCCTCTCCACCTCCTCTATTTTTATTGTTGATATTGGATGCGTGATGTTGTGCAGCACAGAGGGTGTGGATGATTGGGTGTGAAGTGGTGATCGGAGGTGGGTGGGTATAGAAGGGCCCAGTCCTTGCAGACTGAGGTCAGGCTGTGAGTGGGTGTGAAGTGTTGGTTGGGGTGGTAATTGGTCCAGTGTTTTCATACTGGAGTCTTGCCTTAAGTAGGTGTGAAGTTGTAAATGGGAAGGAGAGGGTACATATATATATGGGGGTACACAAAAAGCTGGAGAAACTCAGCGGGTGCAGCAGCATCTAAGGAGCGAAGAAGATAGGCGACGTTTCGGGTCGAGACCCTTCTTCAGACATATATATGTATTGTCCATCAGCTCAAGATAGGCATCAAATGCTGGAGTAACTCAGAGGGAAAGGCATGGGTGACGTTTCATGTTGAGACCCTTCTTCAGAGTGTTCCATACACGTATTTGTGTGGAAAAATTACCTCTCTCCCCACAAACCAATGTCTTCTTGTTCTTAATGCCTTGATTGGGGATGGGGGTGGTAGGGGGTTGACTGTGTGCATTCACCCTACCTATATCTGTAACAGATTTATAACTGCAATTGCTGCAAACCTATTTACCAGCTTATCAACATTTTTGTCAAGTCATGATATATATATGTATATATATGTATATGTATCGATATATATATATATATCGTACAAACTCCTTGCAAACAGCACCCGTTGTCAGGATCTAACCCAGGTCCCTGGCGCTGAAAACTGCAACTCCACTACTGCGGCACCCCTTTTATTGAGCTGAATTTTCCTATGTTTCTGTGATCCTTTACTCTCTGACTGTAACCAATTCGCAGTTCTCGCCAATATTTTACCATCAACCCCAGGCGTTGCCATTTTTCACACTAACCTCTGATGTGTGACCTCATTACAAACCTTCTGAAACTCCAAATACGCTACAGATTCTCCCTAATCTATTCTGCTAGCTGCATCCTGAAAAGATTCCAGCATATTTGTTAAGCATGAGTTCCCTTTCAGAAACCAATACTGATTTGTCCAATCTTGTTAATGCTTTCCAATTGTTCTGACATTTCAAGATTTATAACAGGCCTCATAATTTTCCTCACTACTGACATTAGACTTTCTGGTCTGTTATTTCCATTTCTTTTTTTTTTCCCTTCCTTCTTTTTGAATTACATTGCCCAATCCTTTTTCAGAATCTATGAATTATGGAAGATGACTACCATATAAAAAACATTTCTGATATAATTATGAATGTATACACTTCATTGTGCTAAACAGGAAAGATTCAGAACCGACTTGGCAACTGAAATGAAAATGGACATTTACCATTTCCATTGAGAGAGTAAAGGGCCTGTCCCAGCGGAAGCAGGGCCTGTCCCATACTGGAAGTGGCGACGCTGCGTGGCAGCTGCGGCTCACCTGCAGTCCGTCTGTTTTTTTCTCTTTTTTTTGTCTTTTTGTGTCTTAGTTAGAATTTTGGTTTATTAGGTTGTGTTTGTGTGTGTGGGGGGGTGTGGGGGTGGGGGGGGCAGAAACAAGTAGTCTCTCCCTTCGGGGGGATGCGACCTTTTCTTGTCGTGTCCCCTGTCACCGTCTCCGTCTGTACTGTGACCTAATGGCAGAGCTGGCGGCCTCGGAGCTGTGGCGAGCGTTCAGAGCTCCAGCGTTCCAGCGGCGGCAGCGGCCCGGCTTCAGAGCTCCGGCGCTCCAGCGGCGTTCCAGTGGTGCTCCAACGGCGGCCCGGCTTCAGAACTCCGGTGCTCCAGCAATTGCTCCAGCGGTGCTCCAGCGGCGGCTCGGCTTCAGAGCTCCGGCACTCCAGCAGCATTCCAGCGGTGCTCCAATGGCGGCCCGGCTTCAGATCTCCGGTGCTCCAGCAATTGCTCCAGCGGCGGCTCGGCTTCAGAGCTCCGGCACTCCAGCGGCGTTCCAGCGGTGCTCCAATGGCGGCCCGGCTTCAGATCTCCAGTGCTCCAGCAATTGCTCCAGCAGCGGCACGGCTTCAGAGCTCCGGCGCTCCAGCGTTCCAGCGGTGGACCCTGGTTCAGAGCTGTGGCGGTGTTCCAGCATTCCGGCGATGGCGGTGGTGGCAGCCCAGCTTCGGAGGCTCGGCCGCGGGCCTAGTGGACGATAACATCGGAGGCCTGGATCGCCTCAGCGCAGAGGGAGAACAAGTAGGGAAGAAGACAAAGACTTTAAGACTTTTGCCTTCCACCACAGTTAGGAGGTGCCTGGTGAACTCACTGTGGTGGATGTTAAATATGTGTTTATTGGGTGTTTTGTTTTAATTTATTATATGTTATGACTGCAAGGTAACAAAATTTCGTTCAGACCGAAAGGTCTGAATGATAATAAAGGAATCTAATCTAATCTAATCCACTGTATGAGTTCATTCAAGAGCTCTCCCAAGTTTAAAAAAAAATCATAGTTAGTATGTAGAATGTACGTGGCGGGTACATCAGAGCTCGGGACGTCTCTTAGCGGCTCGTAGCGCTAACAGCAGGTACAAGGGAAACACGGTAAGCTTGTGAAGATTTTTCAACATGTTGAAAAATGTTCACGAGAGCCCCGAGTACCTACGAGCGGCTATTACCGTAATTCTCCGTTCGAATCAGGGGTAACTCAGGAGAACTCTTGAATTACCTCGTACAGTGGGACAGGCTCTTTAGATATATCTCATAGGGCTAACAGAATCAAATTATATGGGGGAAAAGCAGGAACAGGGTGCTGATTCTGGATGATCAGCCATGATCCTATTGAATGGCGCTGCTGGCTTAAAGGGCCGAATGGCCTGCTCCTGCACCTACTTTCTATGTTTCTATGTTTCTACGACATCCATGAGCAAGAGCATAATTTTATTCCACAGCAGTCTATGACCTCATGGCTCAGGGCTAATGGAGGCCCAGAAGCAGCCTGGGGCTTGATTAGATCAGACGTCGCTCCAAGAGTAATGGAGGTGGCCTGAAGCGACACAGATCAACAGAGCAGCAGTAGAGAACATATCGCCCGGCCAGGCTGACCCCTGCAACTCTGACCCAGTGCCACTTCAGTACACGTGACAATAAACTAAACAAAGACTAAGAACTGGGAATGCCAAGTTAAGACTCTAATATCTTTACAAACAGTTCAGACTTGAAGGATACAAGATGATGCTTAAAACATGTGAATGGTGACTTTGCAAATAGTGAGGAAGGTTGCCGAAGGATACAGAGGGCATACATCAGCTGAAATGTGGGGCAGAGCAGTGTAGATGGAAGTGAATGCAGACAATTGCAAGCTAATGCATTTTGGATTGTCTAATATTGTCTGTACAGATACAGTAACTGGGAGGGACCTTAGAAGCGTTGATGTACAGAGGGTCCTTGGAGTGCAAGTTCTCAGCTTCCTGAAAATGAAGACATAGATGGAAAGGACAATGATGAAAGTGCTTAGCTTGTTAGCCTTCATAGTGGGAGTATTGAGCATAAGTTGGAACATCATATTGCAGCCAAACAAAGACATTGATTAGGCTACAGTTGCGATATTGTGTGCACTTCTGGTGACCACACCAAAGATGTGCTGGTGCGAGAAAGAGTGCAAATTCACTGGGATGTTGTCTGGAATAGAGGGCTTTAGTTACTCGGAGAGTGGGTAGGGTGAATTGTTACCGCACATGTACACGAGGCTGAGAGCTGATGTTTATAGAGGTTTATTAAAATCACGAGTGACATAGACAAGTCAAATGGTCACAGAAGGACACAAAGTGCTGGAGTAACTCAGCAGGTCAGGGAGCATCTCTGGAGAACATGGATAGATGACATTTTGGGTTGAGACCCTTCTTCAGACAGATTGCAGGAGAGGTAGGAACAAAGGACTGAGGGGAAAGGTGTGAGACAGGATGGAAGAGTTGTGAATTGTGAAGATAGAGGGAGGAATGTAGTAGTGGTGATGGTGGGGGGTGGGGGAGGGGGGGGGGAATTGGTTGGCAGATGGAGATAATGAGTGGGGGGGGGGGGGGGGGGTTGTAGAGATTACCTAAAATTGCAGAATTCAATGTTCATACCCATGGTGTTATAATCTACCTGAGCAGAATATGTGCTGCTGTTATGTGCTGCTGGAATATGGGCCAAATATAGGAAAATAGGGTTAATGCAGATAGGCATCTTGATTGGCATGGACAAGTTGGGCGGACAGAGCTGTTTTCATGCTGCATGACTATAAGTCCATGACTTGCAAACCACGGTTTTGCATGTCATGGCTCTGGAGATAGTGAATGCAAATGTTCTTAGCTTCCATAGATTCTAAAGTAGCTTAGAAATGTGCAAATGTGATCCTTTTAAAGAAAGAAGGTGTAACCACAGACCAGGAATGCTCACACCACTAGTATGGAAAATTTATCATTGTTTAGTTTAGTTTAGTTTAGAGATACCTCATGGAAACAGGCCATTCGGCCCACTGAGTCTGCACCAACCAGCGAACCCCGCACGTTAATACTACCCTACACAGTCTAGGGACAATTTATACTTATACCAAGCCAATTAACCTAAAAACCCATACATCTTTGGTGTGGGGAGGAAACCGAAGATCTCGGACAAAACCCACGCAGGTCACGGGGAGATTGTATAAACTCCGTACAGACAACCTTGCCAACAGCCTGTCTTGTCCCTTCTTTGTTGGTTTTAGTCTGTTTTATTTGTATGTTTGAGTTAATCTTTAGTTTTGTATTATATGGAGGGGGGGGGGAATTGGGGGAAACTTTTAAAAATCTCCTTCCTCGAAGGAAATGCGATTTTTTCCGTGCCGTATTTCCATCCACACTGTGGCTTAACTTCATGGTGCTGGAGGTACCTTTGTTAGGGATCGACTTTGGGAGCTCCAACCGCAGGAGCTTCGATCATCCCGATCGCGGGAGCTTCAATCGCCCCGTAGCAGGAGCTTCAATCGCTGACTGTGGGAGCTTCAATCGTCCCGACTGCGGATGTGTTGATCACCCCGACCGTGGGAGAAAAGGAGGAAGAAGGTAAAAGTTTTTCGCCTTCCATCACAGTGAGGAGTGCGAGGTCAACGAACGCAAGATGGACGTGCTGCCTGCGATGTTGGGGACTCGGAGGGGGTGCTGTGAGTGCAGTGATCTCGGTGTTTTGCGGGGACATAGCTCCATTAGGACATCCTGGAGTCTGGTGCGAGTGTGGACGGCTTTCTGACTGTTCGGGCAGACAAGGACTGCGGAGAGACTGACAGCGGTCGTTACAACTCTGGTCACATCACGGTGAAGGAGCGTGTGTGTGGCCCGGACATTGGACTGGTGGCTGTGGGTCTCCGCCTATGCTGTGTGCCCTAGAAATTCTCACACGCCATTGTGGTGGCTGTTATGTTTAGTTTTTATGTAATTTTGTATATTGTTGCTTTTTTTGGTATGACTGTATGGTAAAATCAAATTTAACTGTACCTCGGTACACGTGACAATAAAGGACTATTGAACCTGGGTCTCTGGTGGTGAAAGAGCTGTAAGACAACAACTCTACTGCTACGCCACCCTGCCAACCTACTACTTGAGGAAGTAGTAACAATGCATTTGGGAAATAATAGGATTGTGCAAATTTATAAAGGCAATTCGTTGTTTGGCAAATCTATTAGAAATGGTTGTGCAGCAGTGCAATGAAAACCAACAGACATCATGTATTTGGATATCAGTGCAAAAAAGAACAGATTACTTTTTCCCAAAATGAACAGGAACCGCAGTCTAAAAATAAAGGGTTATCCATTCAGGCTAAAGATGAGAAGAAAGGTTTTCATCAGCGTGTAGTGAATCATCTGAATTTTCTCAATAAGGGACCGAGGAAACAGGCCTTGTGGCCCACAGAATCCACGCCAACCATCTATCACCCATTCACGCTAGTTCTATGTCATCCCACGTTCTCATCCATTCCCTACACACTAGGGGCAATAAACAGAGTGCAATTAACCTGCAAACCCGCACGTCTTTGGGATGTGTGAGGAAAATAACGTTGTTACAGGGAGAACGTGCAAACTCTACACAGACAGTACCTGGGGTCAGGATCGAGCCCGGGTGTCCGGCACTGTGAGGCAGCGACACTACCAGCTGCGCCACTGTGCCGCACAAGGTGGTGAGCATCTTTGTTGAACTAAAAGTAGAAAATGCAGGAGACACTAAGCAGGTCAGGCAGCATCTGTGGAAAGAGAAATAGTTTCAGGCACATGACCTGTCATATGCATTTTAATTAAATTTTAATTTCCTCCTTGAATTGTTGTAGTCCTTAAGGTCAATGTCCCCTGGATGTGTTACTGGAGATACAACGCCAAGGTTTGGAGCATGTGGCAGTAATAAGAACATAATTCCACCTTAGGATGGTGTGACTGGGAGGGGGACGTGCAATGGTGGTGTCCGCGTGCCGGGTTTGTGCCTTGCTGCCAAAGAAGCCTTGATGAGGAACTTCAGTGCATGTTGTACTTGATACTTTGCCATCGTGTCCACGGAGCGAATGCATGTTTATTGCGGTTTCAATCAAGTAGGCTGAATTTAGTTTAGTTTAGTTTATAGATACAGCGCGGAAACAGGCCCTTTGTCCCACCAAGTCCGCACTGACCAGCGATCCCCGCACACTAACACTACCCTACACACACTAGGGACAATTTACAATTTTACCAAGCCAATAAACATAGAAACATAGAAACATAGAAATTAGGTGCAGGAGTAGGACATTCGGCCCTTTGAGCCTGCACCGCCATTCAATATGATCATGGCTGATCATCCAACTCAGTATCCCGTACCTGCCTTCTCTCCATACCCTCTGATCCCCTTAGCCACAAGGGCCACATCTAACTCCCTCTTAAATATAGCCAATGAACTGGCCTCAACTTCCCTCTGTGGCAGAGAGTTCCAGAGACTCACCACTCTCTGTGTGAAAAAAAGTCTTTCTCATCTCGGTCTCAAAGGATTTCCGCCTTATTCTTAAGCTGTGACCCCTTGTCCTGGACTTCCCCAACATCGGGAACAATCTTCCTGCATCTAGCCTGTCCAACCCCTTAAGAATTTTGTAAGTTTCTATAAGATCCCCTGTCAATCTCCTAAATTCTAGAGAGTATAAACCGAGTCTATCCAGTCTTTCTTCATAAGACAGTCCTGACATCCCAGGAATCAGTCTGGTGAACCTTCTCTGCACTCCCTCTATGGCAATAATGTCCTTCCTCAGATTTGGAGACCAAAACTGTACGCAATACTCCAGGTGTGGTCTCACCAAAACCCTGTACAACTGAAGTAGAACCTCCCTGCTCCTATACTCAAATCCTTTTGCTATGAAAGCTAACATACCATTCGCTTTTTTCACTGCCTGCTGCACCTGCATGCCTACTTTCAATGACTGGTGTACCATGACACCCAGGTCTCGCTGCATCTCCCCTTTTCCTAATCGGCCACCATTTAGATAATAGTCTGCTTTCCTGTTTTTGCCACCAAAGTGGATAACCTCACATTTATCCACATTATACTGCATCTGCCAAACATTTGCCCACTCACCCAGCCTATCCAAGTCACCTTGCAGTCTCCTAGCATCCTCCTCACAGCTAACACTGCCCCCCAACTTAGTGTCATCCACAAACTTGGAGATATTGCCTTCAATTCCCTCATCCAGATCATTAATATATATTGTAAATAGCTGGGGTCCCAGCACTGAGCCCTGTGGTACCCCACTAGTCACTGCCTGTCATTGTAAGTCGTACCACTCTGGAGTGTGGGAGGAAACTAGCGCATCCAGAAAAGTCCCACCCAGGTCACGGGGAGAACGTGCAAACTCCGTACAGACAGCACCTGAGATCGGGATTGAACCAGGGTCCCCAGCGCTGTAAAGCAGCAACTCAACCGCTGCGCCACCTTGCCTGCTGCACTACGTTTCTGTCAATATATTCAAAACATTAATGGTGGATAATTTCATGAAAATAATGCTGTTTAATGTCATGAGCCTTTCCTCTTGGAGATGCTTTTACAGTGGAGATTGATAGATTCTTGATTAGTACGGGTATCAGGGGTTATGAGGAGAAGGCAGGAGAATGGGGTTGAGAGGGAGAGATAAATCGGCCATGATTGAATAGCGGAGTAGACTTGATGCGTCGAATGGCCTAATTCTGCTCCTATCACTTATGATCTTATGAACTTATGAACTTATGCGCACTGCCTGACATTTGGTCCTCTGGCTTGATTGGATTCAGCTGGTACAATGGTGCTTTATACCTAAATGCAGTAAAATTCTTGTTTTGCATTCAGTTCGGTGACATTACATGAGGCACAAACTCAGGGACAGTTTCTTTCCAACTGTTATCAGGCAACTGAACCATCCTATCACCAACTAGAGAACGGCTCTGACCTCCCATCTAACTCATTAGTGACCTTTGAACTATGTTTAATCGGACTTAGCCGGCAGCAAAGTGGTACAGCGATAGAACTGCTGTCGTACAGCGACAGAGACCCAGGTTCGATCCTGACCTCTGATGCTGTCTGTGTGGTTTTTACGTTCTTCCTGTGACCGCGTGGGTTTTCTCAGAAAATACTGGTTGAAAATTTCAAAAAGGTTACCCCCAACCCCCACCCCCCACATAAAACAAGCTAAAGAACACAAAAAAACATACAGACAGACTGTTGGCGAGGCAGCCAACTCATCTACCTTACACATATATCAGTTCATAAGTTCCAGGAGCAGAATTAGGCCATTTCGGTTCAAGTCTACTCCGCCATTCAATCAAGGCTGATCTATCTCTCTCTCTTAACCCCATTCTCCTGCTTTCTCCCCGTAACCCCTGACACCCGTACGAATCAAGAGCACTGACAAACAACAAAGGTCCCACCACCAATCCCTGTGGTGCTCCACCGGTTATGGCCTTCCAGTCGGAAAAACAACTTCACCATTCCTCTGTCTCCTATCATCAAGCTGATTTTGGATCCAATTTGCCCAAACATCTTGTATCTGTTGTGCCCTAAATATTTGGACCAGCCTGACATGTGCAACTTGTCAAAAGCCTCGCTAAAGGTGAAATATACCACCTCTCCCATTTTCCCTTCATTAATTTTCTCAGAAACATCCTCAAAGAATAAAATCAGATTTGTCAGGTAGCATTTCCCATGCACAAAACTGTGCTGCCTTCCCGCTATCAGCCCCAAACTTTCCAAGTGATGACATTTGCAATAGTTTCCCTACTACTGATGCAAGGCTCAGCGGCATGAAGTTTTCGACTTATCGCTACCCTCCTTGTTGAATATCCTCCAGTGCCCCGGTACTTCACCCTTTATCTAAACATGGTACAAAAACCTCTGGCAGAGCTCCAACCCTGGCTTCTCATTACACTCTCTGATAGACTTCATCAGGCCCTTGGGATCTGTCCTTCTTAATGTGCATCAATACATCTAACACCTCCTCCATAAACCTCAGGGGACTCACTTGATAACAGTTTCCCATAACTTACAAATACTTCAATCTTTTTTCCTGATCAACCTCTCATTTTCCTTTGAAGATAGACACAGAGTGCTGGAGTAACTCAGCGAGTCAGGCAGCATCTCTGGAGAAAAGGAATAGGTGACATCTCGGGTCGCGACCCTTCTTCTGACTGAGAGTCAGGGGAGAGGAAAACGAGATGTGGAAGGGCACAAAGACGGGTATATGGAAGGATGCATTTTTCGTTTGTTAACCAAGGAGCCTAATCTCACAATTTTCGCTTCGAAGCATCACAAAGACATGCTGGCCTTGAACTTTTACTATTTGTATTTAAATGCTTCCTATTTATCGGATACATTTTTTCCCACTAGCAGCTATTCCCAATCTATTTTAGCCAGGTACACACTTTTATTACTGAAGTCAGACCTCCCCAGATCTAGGACAGCTTAACTCTAGGCCTACCTAATCCTTTTCCAAGATCATCTTAAAGTTTATTGAACTGTGGTCACGGTTCGGAAAAAGTTTCTCTGCAGACATCAGATCCGAACATTTAATGGCTTTCAGTCCCATTAATTCCTTCTTTTGCTTTTCTTTAAGTTTGTTGCTAATTTCTGTCAGCTCCTAATTTACTCCGGATCTGTTGTCTTCCGCTTCTTCTGGGTGGTTTCCATGATTTTCTCTGTGATACGGACACAAAATATCTGTTTAGTTACTCTGTCATTTCCTTATTCCCTAAATACATTTCTCTGGTTGCAGTTTGTCGGAATCCCACATTTACTTTTGCTAATCCTTTTCTTTTTACATGCCCTTTGAAGCTTTTACTCTAGATTATTCTCGTATTCTACTTTCCCTTCCTTTATCAATTTATGAATCCTACTTTTGCTGAATTCTGAAATGTTCCACATCACAGGCTTACTGCTCTGCAGCAACTTCACAGATGACCTTTTTCTTTGATCTTGTGCTAGTCAGTGTTTCTGGTCAGTCATGGCTGGACAATGTGTCTTTATTTATATATATGTTTTTTAAATTATGTATTCATTTTTGAAGGTTAGCCACCATGCGCTTATTATCAAACACCTACTCCCCAATACCATCCCCATTTCCCCCCTCTCTCTGTGCCCCACCTGGATGTGCACACATTCCTCACACAATCCCGCACCCATTTCCCATTCCCACCATCCCCTTCCACATATCGCTTTCTTTTCATAACTCCTTTTATCACAGCCTTTGGTCTTTACATCTCTGGCCTTCTGTGCAATCATCTGACATCAAAGCATCCTCACTTGTATCCACCTATCACTTGCCTGGCTTTGGCCTACGCCCACTTCTCTTCCAGCTTTCTTTTCCCTACTAAAATCAGTCTGAAGAAAGATCCTGATCCAAAATGTCACCTATTCATGTCCTACAGAAATGCTGCCTGACCCATTGAGTTATTTCAGACAGGCACGGAAATCGCTATCAAAACATGGGGGACACCGGGGTACGGGGGGGACACCGTTTCTTGGTGGCCGCGCGCGCATGCGCACACTCACACACACACATGCGAGGCTTCGGAGGCTTCAGCCGTGGGCCCTGTGGATGGTAATTACGGGAATGACGGACCTGGCATAAGGCCAGTTCGGAGAAGCAGGGCTAAATCCAGCTTAACTCTGCCTGTCCTGCCAGGTTAACCTACAGCCCTGCCTGGACTGATAGGACACCAGTCCGGAGCTGTGGAGCTAGCGCTACTTCTCCCTGCTGGCTGTAAACCTGGGCCGTCGTTCCCGTAAGTCCAGGCAGGGCCTACCGGGAGGAGGTGGCAGATCTGGCACTCTGGTTCCAGGACAACAGCCTCCTCTTGAATGCCAAAAAAACTAAGGAGCTGATCGTGGACTTTAGGAAGGCACAACATCCGAGGCCGCACATGCCACTAAAGATAAATGAGGATACCGTAGATAGGGTGAGGTGCTTTAATTACCTGTCCACATCACAGAGGGTCTGACATGGACATCACACACTGCAGCACTGGTGAGTAAGGCGCCTTTACCACCTCAGGCAGCTGAGGAAATTCAGAGTCTGAATTCAGAGTCTGAGGATCCTCCAGTGCTTCTACTCATGCGCTGTAGAAAGCATCTTGTCCGGAAACATCTCAATCTGGTTTGGGAACTGCTCTGCCCAGGACAAGAAGGCTCTGCAGAGAGTAGTACATTTGGCTGAACACACTATGGGAACTACACTAGCCCCTCTGCAGGAACTATACATCAGAAGGTGCAGATCCAGAGCCAGCAACATTATGGGGGACCCCTTCCATCCCAGCAACAGACTGTTCCAGCTGCTGCAGTCAGGCAAACGCCTCCGCTGTCATGCTGTGAAAACAGAGAGGATGAGAAGGAGTTTCTTACAGAGGCCATTACCACTGTAAACTCTAATCTCACCAGGAACTAACTTACTGTACCAATTTATTGTTGTGTTGTGTCTTTTTTAAATTGCTGTTTTTTTCTCACAAATATGTAATTACTGATTCTGTTCTATTCTGTTTTGTAGTTTGTTTTTTGCACAATCCACAAGCATTGCCACTTTTCATTTCACTGCACATCTCGAATGCGTATGTGACAAATAAACTTGACTTGATTTGACTTGACTTGACATGCAGAGCTGAGCTGGATTTAGCGCTGCTTCTCTGCGCTGGCTGAGGGCCTGGGGGCACCGCACCCCTCTGACTCCCAATGTCTCTGGCCACCCCCAAACGTGTGGCAGGGAGCACTCGTGTGGGGACGGGGATGGTCCAGTGGCGATTGCAGCATTGGAGACCCGGGTTCGATCCTGGCTACGGATGAGGCGCAGGTCTGTGTCCAGGGCTGCCGAGAGTGTTTTTCGCTTGTGACCCTATGACCTGGGCATGCAATTCAAGCTCCGCTCTATGATCTTTGCTCCATGGATGTCTCCCTCCTCCAATCACCGCGCTCTATCCTCAGTCCCACCCCTCTACTTCCGCCTCTGACCGACACCTCCCTCCTCCAATCATCGCGCTGAATCATCATGTCCTGGCCCCATTGCCTGCTGACCGACGTCTCTCTCGTCCAATCGGTGCCCTCGATCATCAGTTCCACCCCCACTGTCCCGCGGAAAGCGGAGATTTCACCGGGTTTTAAAACCCGGATTACAAAAAATCGGGGAGATCGTCCCCCACCTCTCAAAACGGGGGGGGGGGAACGTGTGTCCCCTGGCCCCCCGAGATTTCCGCCCCTGTTTTCCAGATCTATGTCTTTTCTCATGTGCCTTTGTCTACTTCAAACATTTTTATATCGTTTCGCAATCTACCACATATTTCATGGGCGGATCCTTATTTCCACCAATGATCCCACTGTGATTATTGACAACCATCTTCAATTCTTACGATACCACGTATTTTAGTGTCATCTGCAAACTTAAAATTCATGCCTTTTAGTTTAGTTTAGTTTAGAGATACAGCGCGGAAACAGGCCCTTAGGACCACCGTGCCCGCACCACCCAGCGATCCCCACACATAAACACAATCCTACACTAGGGACAATTTTTACATTCTTACCAAGCCAATTAACGTACAAACCTGGACATCTTTGGAGTGTGGGAGGATCGAACCTGGGTCTCTAGCGCTGTAAGCACTGTAAGGGAGCAACTCTGCCGCTGCGCCACCATGCCTTGTACATTCCCATCCAAATCATTGGTGTGGATGACAAATACAATACAATATTTAAAAGTCATTAGGACAGGTACATGGATAGGGTTTACAGAGATATGGGCTTCATGCGAGAAAATGGGACTACCTTAGATGGGCCATCTTGGTCAGTATGGACAAGTATGGGCTAGTTGGGCCAAAGAGCTTGTTTCCGTGCGTTATGACTCTGTGACTATGGCCTGTGGACAAGTCACCTCTCATGCCCCACTCTTTGATTCATGCAGCATGGGAACAGGCCCTTCAGCCCAACTCAATCATGCTGACCACAACGCCCCCATATAAGCTAGTCCCATTTGCACACATTTGGCCCCTATCCCTTCAAACTTTCTTATTCATGTACTTGTCCAACCGTCTTTTAAATGCTCTTTGAAGGGCCTATTTATGTCTATAAAACTTATCACTGCACGCAAAGCTGTTCACTGTACCTCAGTGCACATGACCATAAACTAAACCAAATGCTGTTATAGTATCTGCCTCAACAACCTCCGTTGTTCAGTCCATGGTGAAAAGGTTGCCTCTCAGGTTCGTATTAAAACTTGCCCTTCACACCTTAAACATATGTCCTCTTGCTTTTGAGTCCCCTACCCTGGATAACAGACTCTGTGCATTCACCCTATCTAATCCCCTCGTGATTGGAAAATTAGAGTTTAAAGTTTAAAAGGTGATTTGAGCAAAATTTCATGAAGGTTTGTTGAGCGGAGAGGAAGGAACCGTGTACATTCATAGGCAAAACCTATTTTTGTCTTTCAAATTTAACTTAGTTTTTAAACTTTAGTTCAGAGAAACAACAAGGGAACAGGCCCTTCGGTTCATCAACTCCACCATCGATCTCTCTTTCACACTGGATCTATGTTATCTCACTTTTTCATCCACTCCCTACATACTAGGGGCAATTTTAAGAAGCCAATTAACGTACCAATCCACACACCTTTGGGATGTGAGAGGAAACTGGAGCACCCAGAGGCAACTGGGAAGGTCACAGGAAGATCGTGCCTGTTCTGTTCTGAAGAAAATATGTAACCCAAGCCTGTTACGACTGAAGTTAAGAAACTGTTCCACTTGCAAAGTTCAAAGTTTGTATGAAACATTCGGGTAAAATGAACACACATGTTTCACGGATCAGTTATCATCTCATGGTTTGTTGCAGGTTTCGTATTGCTAACGACGATTTGATTACAACGTACAGCCATTCGAATCTGCTGACAAATTGTCATCTGTTCTACTTTAATGGACTCAAGAGCCCATCTAAAATAAACAGGATGAAGCCTTTAAAATAGTAAAGAATTTGGTGCAAGCCATATAACATGTGCAGCGAGTTCACAGACAATTATTTCCAGACAACACTTACATAGGTTTGCCAAGAGCTGGTCATCCATCCATGATTTTAAGACAACAAGTGTTTGTGTTCAGCTGGGCCACTAGAGGGCCAGATGTAAACACCACAGTTTCCTATAAATTTTCATCTTTAAAAATAAGAGTAAATGTGCTTCCAGCTACATAGACCAAGGCAATAGCAAACTGCTGGTAGACATTTATGGCCACGTTTGCCAATAGTGGTCACTAGCACAGATTACACAACATAGAAGGTCTCAAAAGGCCAAATGGTCTCCTCCTGCACCTATTTCTATGTTTCTTATGGATAATATTTAGCCCATGTGTTCCCTAGTAATTGCCCAAGAGCATCTTGGTGGCACAGTGTTGCCGAAAGCAAGGTTCAATTCGGATCTCTTGTGCTGACTATGTGGTGCAACAAGAGAGTGTAGATGTTGGATTCTGGAACAAAAAACTGTTGGAGGAATTTGATGAGTCCAGATGAAGGGCTTTGACCGGAAACGTTGGCAATCCATTTCCGTCCTCAAATGTTATCTGACACAGACTTAGTCATAGAGTCATAGAGTCATAGAAGTGATACAGTATGGAAACAGGCTCTTTGGCCCAACTTGCCCACACCAGCCAACATGCTACTCTAGTCGCACCTGCCCGCGTTTGGCCCAAATCCCTCAAAACCTGTCCTATCCATGTACCTATATAACTGTTTGTTAAATGTTGGGATAGTCCATGCCTCAACTACTTTCTCTGGCACCTTGTTCCATACACCCACCACCCTTTGCGTGAAAATGTTACTCCTCAGATTCCTATTAAGTATATTCCCCTTCACCTTAAACCTATATCGTCTGGTCCTCGATTCATCTACTCTGGGCAACAGACTCTGTGCATCTACCCAATCTATTCCTGTCATGATCTAGTCCACCAATCCAACCTAGTCCATCAACTCTCCTATTGTTTTTGCTTACTATGTGGAGTTTGCACATTCCTCCTGTGACAACACAAGTTCCTCCCAGGAGTTCTGATTTCCTCAAATATTGCTAAAACAGGCAGGTAGGAAGGTTAATTGTCCACTGTAAATTGCCCCTGGTGTGCAAGTAAGTAGTGGAATTTGGGGGGTATTAAATGCGAATGCCAGGAGGGTTACAGGGAAAATTAAGTAGGGTTGAGCTGTGAGCCAGCATATGATAGAGAGTAAATGGAAGACATGGGTTAAAATATAGCAAATATTCTGTGGTGAAATATTTATTACACCAAAAGGTGAAAGTTCTTGCACGTCTCCCTTTCTGTCTGAGAACCGACTTGTGTGGTAAGCTATCCTTGCTCTCAAACCAAAGTTACACACAAGAACATTGGGTTTTTTTAAGTAACTTTACTACCACAAATATCTTCTTGGATGGCTATACACAAAAATCTAAAGTGTACTAAATCTGGCCATTTGGTGAAATAAAAAAAAAAGACTCAATTCATGCATCAGTTTGAAAAGCTATTGCTGTTAATTAGTAACCATCCCATTCCAAAAATCGCATGTGGGTTTCTGCTATAACATGCTTAAATCTAAATTTTATATGGTTGGTTTGGTGTGCAAGCATTGAATCTATGCATGTGTAAGACTGGACTGTGGGTTTCTTGGTTCTTTCAACACCAGATAAAAGTACTCCTTTGTAGGCCGCTGGTTAGTTGCTCTTCATTCATGAAATGAATAGGGCGGCCCAGTGGGCGCAGCGGTAGAGTTGCTGACTTACAGCGCAAGGTACCTGGGTTCGATCCTGACTACAGGTGCTGTCTGTGCAGATTTTGCAGTTTAGTTTTATTGTCACGTGTACCAAGGTACAGTGAAAAGCTTTTGTTGCGTGCTATCCAGTCAGCAGAAAGACAATACATGATTACAATCGAACCAAGGATAGTCCAAGAGTCGCCAATGAGGTAGATAGTAGTTCAGCACTGCTCTCTGATTGTGGTAGGATGCTTCGCTTGCCTGATAACAGCTGGGAGGAAACTGTCCCTGCATCTGTAGGTGGGCACGGGAAAGTTCTCCCTGTGACCGCATGGGTTATTTCCGGTTTTCTCCCACACTCTAAAGATGTACAGGTTTGTAGGTTAATTGGGTTCAGTAAGTTGTAAAATTATCCCGGCTGTGTAGGTTAGTGCACGGGGTAATCACTAGTTGGTGTGGACTCGGTGGGCCGAAGGGCCTGTTTCTGCACTGAATCTCTAAAGTCTAAAGTCTAAAGAAAGGAAATAATGATAATGATAATGAATAACTTTGGTCAAGTATTCACATGCAAGGAATTTGCCTTGATGCTCTGCCCGCAAGTGACAACATGACATACAGTGATAGTTAGGAATGACACATAAAACATTAAACATTAATAATAACACATTATCAATTAAACATGTGAATTAAATAAAATACCAGAGCAAAAGGAGGCTACAGACTTTTGGTTATTGAGTAGAGCTACTACTCGTGGAAAAAAAGTTGTTTTGATGTCTGGCTGTAGCAGCATTGACAGTCCGGAGTTGCCTTCCAGAGGGAAGTGATTCATAGAGTATGTGGCCAGGGTGAGAGGGGTCAGAGATGATCTTACCCGCTTGCATCCTGGCTCTTGCAGTGTACAGTTCGTCAATGGAGGGAAGGTTGCAGCCAATGACCTTCTCAGCTGATCGGACGATTCGCTGCAGCCTCCGGATGAGCCAAACCAGACCATGATGGAGAAGGTGAGAACAGACTCACCTGTGGCAGGTTGTGCTTCCTCAGTTGCAGAAGGATGTCCACGCTGTGGACTTCATTAATTTCAAGGGAGGCACCTGTTCTTGACTGGGGCAGAGATCACGCCACACTGAAGACTTTACTGATGAAATGTGGTTCATATATTCCCCTGGAATTGGTTTGATTAACTGACAGGATTTGGGAGGAATTTTAGAACATAGAAACAGTACAGCACAGGAACAGGCCCTTCAGCCCACAATGTCCATGCTAAATTTGATGCCAAGTTAAACTAATCTTTTGAGTCTGCACTTGATCCATATCACTCCATTCCTAGCATATCCATATCCTTATCTAAACCCTTATAAATGCCACAATCGTACCTGCCTCCACCACTACCCCTGGCAGCACGTTCCAGGCACCCACCACCTGCAGTGTAAAAAGAAAATTTGCCCTGCTCATCTTCTTTTAAACCATGCACCTCCCATTGTAAAGCTAAGCCCTCTAGTCCTTGACATTTCCTTCCAGAATAACATTTTCTCCAGTATTTTCACTCTCATTAATCTCAAGACTTTGCATTTTCACCTCTCCCAGGAAATAGACAATGAGAAGCTTTTTTTGTAAGTTAGTTGCTCTTTGAAAGTTTTCAGAAGGTTTGTACGCTAATTGGCTTCGGTTCCATTGTAAATTGTTCCGAGTGTGTAGGATTGTGCTAGTGTTCAGGATGATCGGTGGTCGGCGCAGACTCGGTGGGCCAAAGGGCCTGTTTCCGTGCTGTGTAAGGTCATAAAGACATAAGGGATAGTAGTAGAATTAGGCCATTCGACCCATCAAGTCTACTCCGCCATTCAATCAAGGCTGATCTATCTAATGCTAATCCCATTCTCCCGCCTTCTTCCATAACCTTTGACACCTGTACTAATCAAGAATCTATCTATCTCTGCTTTAAAAATATCCACTGACTTTGTATCCACAGCCTTCTGTGGCGAAGAATTCCACAGATTCACCACCCTCTGACTAAAGATCTCTTGAAAGTCTAAAGCTGTTTATTAGCTGTTTCTTGAGAGGAACAAATGGCTGTAAGATAAGATAAGAGTCATGTCAGGAATCAAGAGTGTTTAATTGTCAGAGCAACAAAATTCTTACTTGCAGCAGCATAACAGGTCTATCAACAATACTCATAACATCATAAACAAAATGAAATTAATTATGTCCATAATGCATGCACACCCTAGTTGACACAAAGACAGACAGCATCTTGGTGAACAGTTGATACATGCACAGTAACTGTGCTTATACAGAGCAGGCAGATCACAACACAAGCTAACATGCAACCTTGAAAGAAAACATTTAAAACTGCAGATGCTGGAAATCTAAACTCGAGACAACAAACATATTGATCTGCAAAAAGTGAAAGAGTATTAATGTTTCAGGTCATCCCGAAGCAATAAAGGCATTTATGATTGAGATTTTGAAAAATAATCCATCCAGCATGAGCATTGAACCTGTGGAAATGTCCCACACATAAAGCAGTTGAAGCTAATAAGGATATTCATGAAGGAATTAGATGTTGTTCTTGGGGCCTGAGAGATGAAGGGATGGCAGTATGAAATTGGAACAGGTTATTGAATTTACATGGCCAGCCATGATCATGACAGGCAGGTTCAAAGGCCCATTTGGCCTACTATTTCTGCTTTTGATGTTAATTGTGTCCCTTTATCCATAGTTTACCACATAGCGAAAGGCCTGGAATAGAGTCGATGTGGAGAGGATGTTTCCCCTTGTGGGAGAGTCTAGGAGCAGAGTTCATAGCTTCATAAGTTATTGGTTTTGTTTAGAAATACAGCATGAAGAACAGGTTTGGCCTCTGTAAATTGCCCCTAGTATGTGGGGGGTGGATGTGAAATTGGGATAACATAGAACTTAAGTGAACAGATGATTGATGGTTGAGAGCGCAGGAAGAAACGGGAGCATGGAAACATATAAAAATAGGAGCAGGAGTAGGCCATTCGGCCTTTCGAGCCAGCACCGCCATTCAATATGATCATGTCTGATCATCCAGTATCAGTTCCCCATTCTTGCTTTCACCCCATATCCCTTGATTCCATTAGCCCTAAGAGCTATATCTAACTCTCTCTTGAATACATCCAGTGAATTGGACTCCACTGCCTTCTGTGACAGAGAATTTCACAGATTCACAACTCTCTGGGTGAAAAAAACTTTTCCCAGGGAGAATGTGCAAACCACTCACAGACAGTACCCGAGGTCAAGATCAAACCTGGGTCTGTGGTGCTGTGAGGTAATGGCTCAGCAATAAACTATCTATGAGGTGTCTGTTGCATTTGGTGACAATCATGACGGTTTAATTAGTTTCACAGCCATTTAACTGCTTTGGATGTATAGGAGACAACAGAAAGATCTGCTCACAGCAGGCTCCTGCACACAGCAGCACAATTACCAACCGTTTGTCAGCTTTCCGTCAGCTTTTCGTATAGAGTCATAGAGTGATACAGTATGAAAACAGGACCTTCGGCCCTACTTGCCCACACCGACCGACATGTCCCAGCTACACTAGTCCCACTTGCCTCCTTTTGGCCCATATCCCTCTACACCTGTCCTATTCATGTACCTGCCTAGCTGTTTCTTGAATGTTGCGATAGTCCCTGCCTCAACTCCCTCCTCTGGCAGCTTGTTACATACACCCTTCATATGAAAAAGTTACCCGTCAGATTCCTATTAAATCTTTTCCCCTTCATCTTCGACCTATGTCCTCTGGTTCTCAATTCCCCTACTTTAGACAAAAGATTATGTTCATTTACCCAATCTATTCCTCTCATGAATGTATACACCTCTATAAGCTCTCCACATCCTCCTGCACACCAGGGAATAGAGTCCCAGCCTGCTCAACCTCTCCCGAAAGCTCACACCCTCGAGTCCTGGCAACATCCTCATGATTTATGATGAAAGGTTGCTTGACAAGAACACCAGAGAAAGCTCCTTTTTGTACACTAAAATATTTTGTTTCTTATTTTACAGGGTCGGGACATCACTGATTATCCTTTTGATTATCCATTGCCCCAAATGATCCCAGAATCAAGCAGCTTGCTTGGCCATCTCGGAGGATGTTAACCATAGTGCTATTGCTCATTCGTCACATAAAGGAAAGAACCATTGACTCCATCTATAGGACAAAGGACAAAGGACATTTATTGTCACATACACCAATTGGTGCAGTGAAATTTGACTTGCCATGCAGCACACAGATAAAGATAAGACACAACATTAAAGAATTAACAATAAACATAAAAACATCCCCCCACAATGGTTCACACTGTGAGGGAAGGCACAAAGTCCAGTCCCCATCCCCTTGTCCACCCATAGTCAATCCTATTGGGGCCTCCGCAGTTGCCGCTACAGCGGCCGGATGTTCCAGGCCGGTGATCGTGCTCCGGCGTCGGGAGAATCCTCTCAGCGGCTTGGGACACCTGGAACGGCCGCTTCCTTACTGGAGTCGGAGGCTTCCGAAGCCGACAGTGGTGGAGCTCCATCACTGGTGATCTCGGCCAGAGATCCCAGGCTCCCGTTGTTAATGTTCAGTGCCGCCGCCCGCGATGTTCAAGCTGTCCCAGCTCACCGGTGCTCCAGCGCGGCGACCCAGGCAAGGCATCGCCCGCTCCGCTCCACGATGGTGCTCCAGCGCTGTGCCGCCGCTGAAGCCGTGGTTCTGGGCGGTCCCCTCAGGAAACGGCGCTCCAGACCCGCTGGTAGGCCGCGAGGACGGGTCGATGTTGCAGCCCGGAGGAAAGACGCCTTTCCGACCAGGTAGGGGCCAGGAAAAGCAGTTTCCCCTTCCCCCCCACCCCAACCCCCCACATAAAAAAGAATAGACTCCAAAAAAAAAACACTTTTTACACACAAAAAATAAAAGAAAGAAGTTAAAAGACAGACAGCTGCAGGCTGGGCAGCCATACCAACTGGATGTCGGCCCCTATACTTCACGCTGCCTTGGAAAAGCAGCCCACTTACCCCACTTCGGTGGGACAAGTTCCTTCCTCTCTCCACTCCTACCCGGCAGAGGTACAGAAACTGGAAAGCACAAACTACCCGACTCAGGAATACCTTCTTCCCTTCGTGGATTGTCACCTTGTCGTGGTTGTGGGGTCCTGAGATCCTGAGAGCGATGCCGTCTGGAGCTACGCTCCTGGAAGGGTCACCCATGGTGGTAAGGTCGAGGGGGAAGTCTCTGACAAAGAGCAATCCAACCAAGACCTCAACGATGGAGCAGGCGGAGGATGATGGCTGACTTTAGTGGAGCGTCACAACGGCTGGGAAGGCGGATGAAGGCTGCAGCAGAAAAGGGTCCACGGTCGACTTGGATTCCATGCCACTGGATACTGACCCAGATCTGTCAAGGTCCATGTGGTGGCTGTCTGTGCACCAGTCTCCGCACGTTAAACAAAGTCACGCACAGGCGTCCTCCATGAGAGGACAGTCATACTCGTTTCAAGTGACCGCCAATGATGAAGAATCAGGCTTCTGAATGGTCCTTCCATAAGCTAAGGTACTCTACGATCCACCGATACCCCATTGTGGACATTGGACTTTCTCTGTTTTTTTTTTTTTTTTTTTTTATAATTTTTTTTTATTGTAGAAACAGTATATACCAAGTACACTCTTATACGACATTGAGATTTATACAATGTGTAAAATTATAACGTATTGATTATTAATTAGTACTATTTATGATAATTGTAGTATTATCCATTATACATTCCGTTATTATTTATTTTATATAATTGGGAGTATATGTAGTATATTCCTAATATAAGTAATACACTTAGATTTCTCAAATCATAGATATTCTTCTAATTACCAAATAGAAATCCCCGCTAATTTAACTACGTAGTACCCAATCTTAAACAACATTTTTTTAAATATTCATAATGTTATCAAAATATTAATAATGTTTGTATTATTGTTAATTTTATATTTCATAGTTATTGTATAATTGAAAGTACATAGTTTTATATAATTACAAGTTTAAGACATCTATAATCTTTTTCATACAAACAGAAATAAGTGTGTACATATTAAAAATTTATATAGTATGTTTCTATAATTTTTTCCTTAATTAAAGATAGAGAGATAGAAAAAAGGAATAGAAAATAGAAAAGAAAGTGTGAAAAGTTTGATGGAGATTAAAGTATTACTAAGTAATCCAATCTTGGAGATACATTCATGATTTGTTATGTGTATTTCTTCATCCACTCAGATATTCAGGCCTCAGTCAAGTCCCTGCGCCGAACCGTTGTGACCCTGTAGATATTTAATATAGGGAGACCATATCTCCTTGAAGAGATCTAACCTGTCCATGAGGACAAGTCTCAATCTCTCCAAGTGAAGTGTCTCCGTCATTTCTGTATTCCACATTTTAATTGTTGGGGATACAGGGCCTTTCCAAAATTTTAATATTAATTTTTTCCCAATTATTAAAGAATAGTCGATAAAAGTTCTATGATTCCTTGTAATTATTTGTTCCATTTCCGGTATTCCAAGTATGATTAACTTTGGGTCATAAATCATAGTAATATTAATAACTTTCGAGATTGTTTAGAATATTTCATTCCAATATTGTAAAATCTTCGTACAATTAGTAAATGAGTGTGACAGAGTTGCTTCCATGATTTGACATTTATCACATATAGGTGATAGTTTTGGAAATATATTATGTAGTTTAGATTTAGAATAATGTAATCTATGTAAGATTTTAAACTGTATAAGTGCATGTTTAGCGTTTAAAGAGCAATAATGTATTACTCTGCCACAGAGGGTAGTTGAGGCCAGTTCATTGGCTATATTTAAGAGTGAGTTGGATGTGGCCCTTGTGGCTAAGGGGATCAGAGGGTATGGAGAGAAGGCAGGTACGGGATACTGAGTTGGATGATCAGCCATGATCATATTGAATGGCGGTGCAGGCTCGAAGGGCTGAATGGCCTACTCCTGCACCTAATTTCTATGTTTCTATGTTTCTATGTATATGTTGTAGGCTTTCTTCCCATATTTCTGGACTTATTATTTGACTTAGTTCATTTTCCCAGCGCTGTCTATGTATTTCCGATGATGGGATATCACTTTCCAACAAAATATTATAAATGTATGATATCATTTTTTCTGTATTTGGGTGTTTATTCAAGCATTCATCTAAAATTTCACTCTTTCTATTTCTAAGTTCTTGTGTATTTGCGGAAATATAGTTTCTGATTTGTAAATATCTGAAATATTCATTATTATGAAGCCCGTAAGTTTGTTGTAATTCTTGAAATGAAAGAAATGAATTATCCTTATAAAGATCCCCTATGTTTAGAATTCCTTTATTTTTCCATTGTATAAAAGCTTTATCCATCATTGACGGTTTAAACGTAAAATTATTGGCAATTGTAAGAGCTAGCGGTATAAATTTTAGTTTTAGTGTTTTCTTTATTTGTTTCCAAATACGTATTCCACTTTCTATTATCAGATTTTCACTATAAGTTTTCTTAGGTACATTAATATTAGCAAATATTATAGAGCTAATTTCAAATGGAAAACAGTCTTCTCTTTCCATTTTTAACCAATTTGGTTTATTATCTATTTCTCCTAACCAAAAATTCATATTTCTAATATTAACTGCCCAATAATAGAACATAAAATTTGGTAAAGCTAAGCCCCCGTTTATTTTAGCTTTACATAAATGTTTTTTATTTATTCTATGATTTTTGTAGTCCCAAATAAAGTTAGTGACTATTGAGTCTACTTTTTTAAAGAAATTTTTAGAAAGATATATCGGGATTGATTGAAATAAATATAATAATTGTGGGAGGAAAATCATTTTTATTGCGTTTATTTTACCTAACATTGAGATAGGTAAGCTTTTCCAATATAAGATATTTTTATTTAATTTATTCAATAATAACGGGAAATTAGATTTAAATAAAGAGTCAAATCTTTTTGTAACAAAAATACCAAGATATTTAATATTTTCATTTGTTATCTTGAAAGGAAATTGTTGTAATATCTGTAAATTATTCATGGTTATTGGCATAAGTTCACTTTTATTCCAATTGATGCTATATCCTGAAATTAAACCAAATTCCGTTATTAGTTTTAACAAATTACAGATACTTATTTCCGGTTTTGTAATATAAAGTAATATATCGTCCGCATATAACGAGATTTTATTCTTAGTATCTTTAGTATCGTATCCATATATTTCTGGATGTAGTCTTACCCTTTGAGCAAGGGGTTCGATTGCTAACGCAAACAGTAATGGTGATAAAGGACAGCCTTGTCTACAACCTCGAGATAAACTAAACTTAGTTGATAACATATAATTTGTTATTATTCTAGCTGTTGGATTTGCGTATAATAATTTAATCCAAGTAGTAAACTTATCACCAAGCTTAAAGGCTTCCATCACCGAAAATAGATAAGGCCATTCCACCTGGTCAAAAGCTTTTTCTGCATCCAACGAGATGACTACTAAGTCTTTTTTATCACTTCTTTTCGAGTATATAATATTAAATAACCGTCTTAAATTATATGAAGAATATCTTTTAGGTATAAATCCTGTTTGATCAGGATGAATTAATTCATTAACAATTTTGCTTAGTCTTTGTGCAAGAATTTTTGTTAACATTTTTTGATCGGTATTTAATAAAGCAATTGCTCTATACGATCCTGGATCATCCAAATCTTTATTTATTTTGGGTATAAGTGTTATAATAGATTCGTTCAATGTGTCTGGTAATTTCTCTTGTATATATATCTGTTCATATAATGATTTTAAATATGGGACCATTTGGGCATGAAAAAATTTTATAAAATTCCGAGCCTATACCATCTGGTCCTGGAGTTTTACCATTTTTTAAAGATTTAATAGATTCTTGGATTTCTTTTATTGAAATATCGGCATTTAAAAATTCTCTATTTTGTAAATCTAATTCTTTTAAGTTACATACATTTAAAAAGGCATCTATTTCTGTTTTATTTACTGTTGTGTTACCAGTATACAAATTTTTATAATATTGCATAAATCTTTCATTAATATCCTTGGGTTGTATTAATAATTCACCGTTTTGTGATTTAATCCTATGTATAATTTTTTCCGCTTCAATTTTCCTTAATTGTCGAGCCAATAGTTTTTGTGGTTTGTCTCCAAATTCAAACAACAATTGTTTAGTATGTTGGTAGTATTTTAAAACTTGATCAGTATATATTTTATTTAATTTATACTTCAATGTTACAATTTTATTATGTATTATTATATCTGATTTTGTTGCATTCTGTATATCTAATTGTTTGATCTCCCTTTCTAAGTCATGTTGTTCCTTCCGAATCTTCTTATTATGGAATGCTTGTGAAGAAATCATAATTCCTCGAAGATATGCTTTAAATGTTTCCCATAATAAAGAGCGAGATATTTCTGGTTGATCATTTATTTCAAAAAACATCTTAATCTGAGTTATGATGTATTCCTGAGTTGTTTTATTTTTTAAAATTTGTGGATTAAGTTTCCATTGTCCTAGATTTCCTGTTTTACCATTTATTTTAATTTTAAATGTTAATGGTGCGTGATCTGAAATTATAATATTATGATATTTGGATTCGTAAGTAAGTGAAATAAGCTTTGCATCTACTAGGAAGTAATCTATTCTTGAATAGGTTTTATGTACTGGCGAGTAGAAGGAATATTCTCGACCAGTAGGATTTTCTGTTCTCCAAACATCTTTAATGTTAGACGTTTGAATGTATGCGTTTAATAAATCACTAGAGTGCGATTTAGTTTTCCTTTGTTTTGAAGATCTATCTAAATAAGGGTCTAATGTACAATTAAAATCTCCTCCAATTATCAAATTGTAGTGTGTTAATTCTGGAATATTATTAAGTACTTTCTTAAAGAATAAAGGACTATCAAAATTTGGACCATAGATGTTAACAAAAATCATTTTTTCCCTATTTATTTCTCCTATTACAATAATGTATCTGCCATCTTTATCAGATATAGTAGATATATGCTTAAATAAAGTACCTTTACAAAATAATATTGCTACGCCTCTTGATTTGTGTGTAAAGGAAGAGTGGTATATTTTATCTATCCATTTAGCTTTCAGCCTATTTTCAGCGTCTTTCTTTAGGTGAGTTTCTTGAATGTAAATTACATCAGCTTTCATTGCCTTTAAGTGTGTCAATATTTTTCCTCTTTTTATTGGTTCATTGATACCTTTAACATTCCAACTGCAAAAGGTTAATCCCTCGTTCCCCATATTTCTTTTTTAAATCCTGCATTTTAGATTTGTGGGAATCTAGAATAGGGTCCAAGGGTCCGCGCAGTAGACTTAACCTTACACCCGAACACCGAGTAGATGAATTTTAGATCTCTCTTATGTGCTTCACGAGTGTATCTCCATTGTTCCAGTATATAGCTCCATTCAAACTGAAAGATATAGTAAACATAAAAACATAATGAGAAGTGAATAAAAAGCTTAGAAAGGTGTATAAAGAATAAAAGAACTACAAATAAAATATTTGTAGTTTGTGAAAGCCAAGTTGTGTTGGCCATTAATCTAAAGGCTTCCGGCATTGATGTTATTAATTTAGCCAGCTCCTAATTTTAAGGAATTATTATTCCATAGTAATATTTTAACGGGAATATAGTATTAAAGAAATGAAAAAAAGTGATATTAAACATCATAAAAGTATATATATCTAAGGTTAGTTTAAAAAAAAATCCAATTATAAAGCCACAGTTAAAGAAATTTTTTTTTTTTTTTTTTTTAAATACAAAAAATAGAAGTCATTATTAAAAAAGGGAGAAATATATTGAGGGAGGGATATCCCCATATGTAACAGGACATAAGATATTAATTATTAGTAGTATTAGTTAGCGATGGTGCAGAGTCTTGGTTAATAACAGTCATAGTAATAATAAAACCGCGTTATAATTTTAGTAGGTGTGTTATTTGTTTATGTTAGTTGTATATTATGAATAATTGTCAATGTTCGGTGAGCTTCTTCCAATCCGGGAAAACATTTCGTTCCATACGACATTGTCCATTCCTTCTGATTTCTTCTAATTCCATGTTGTCGTATAAAGTTTCATAAAATGTTAAGAGACCGTGCTAGGTCTTTAAAAATAGAAAAAGGCAGTATATTTGCTTGTAGATGGTTTTCAAGTGTCAAACTGCTTTGCAAATTCCATTGCTTCTGTTGGAGTCTTGAAAAAGTGTTCCACGTTGTTATAAGTAACTCTTAAGATGGCGGGGTAATTCAGACCGTATCTCAAGTTTTCTACACCCCTCATAAGGTTTTTGGCTTCGTTAAACGCTTTTCGTTTTCTGGCAACCTCTGGGGGATAGTCTCGATAGATACTGATTCTTTGTCCTTGAAACATCAGATTCTTTGTTCTCGAGGCTCTTCGCATAATGTCCTCGAGGGTGAAATCATATTGTAACTTGACAATGATTTGTCTTGGGGGGGCGTTTGTACTGGTCTGTCTTCTGCCGACTCGGTGTGCACGAGCTAAAACAGGCATATCATCCAAAGATAAAACAGCTTGCAGTAATTTAGCAGTGAATTCTCGAGTGTCTTCGTGTTTCTCTAAACCTTCAGGAATCCCTGCAATCCTCAAGTTCTGCCTTCTTTGATAGCCTTCCAGCTGCGTGCATTTATCTGTTACTTTGGATAACAACTCCAGTAGACGTTCTTGTTCTGTTATCAGCTTTGCTGTAGACACAGTACTAGCCTCCGCTATCTTTTCAAGGTTTTTAATGCCATCAACTTGTTGTTCGACCACTTTTGCAATAGGGTCAATCTTATGTTTAAAGTCTTTTTTAACATTTTCAAGTTTACCCTCCATCTTGCGTTCCAGGTTATTAATCATATCAATGATTTCATTCTTCAATATTTCTGATTCTTTCTTGAACTTATTATCAATTTGCGTCTTTGTATCTTTTTGAAATTCACACCATTGATTTTTCATCAAGTCCATCTGATTATTAATTTGAGATATTTCTTCCTTTATATCTTCCTGTATTACTTTCATTTCTTTCTTTATATCTTTCATTTCTGCCTTGAACTCACGTTTTAAATCAGCCATCTGATGAGAAATAAAAATTCTCAAGTCCTCACCTCCTGTGTCTGCTTTCCTGGAAACGTCTTCCACGGAGCTGGCCCTACTCGAGTCCGAGGCTTCTCCCAGGCCTTCTCCCGCTCTCGCCCGGGTTTTTTTACCCTTCGTTTTCTCGGTAGGGCTCCGTGCCGTCATAATTCGTCGCAGGGCTGATGACGTCAGCCGGTACCGTCGGTGTTGAGGCGGCAGACAGTGAAAGCAGTCGATCGGTAAGTGCTTTTAAATCTGTTTAAATCCCCGTTTTTTGAAGAATTTTTGCGGAGCTGGCTGGTGCTGTGGCTTACTGCTCCATAGCGCCACCGGAAGTTATCCCATTGTGGACATTGGACTTTCTCTGTGGAGCTGATACGCTACAATGCCGAGAAGTATATACTGCACTGTTTATCTTCTCTGCATCTCATGCTGCCTCGGCAAGGCCACCAGTATAATCAAGGATGAGACGCACCTCAAACACTCCCACTTCTCCCCTCTCCCATGAGGCAAGAGGTACAGAAGTTTGAAAATGCACACCTCCAGATTCAGAGACATTTTCTTACCAGCTGTTATCAGGCAACTGAACCATCCTACCACAACCAGAGAGCGGTCCCGACCTACCATCTACCTCATTAACGACCCTCAGGCTATCTTTAATCGGACCTTACTTTGCACAAAATGTTACTTCTTTATCATTAGACTCTAGAGATACAGTGTGGAAACAGGCCCTTTGGTTTACTGAGTCCACACCAATCACGAACCATGTATATTAGCACAATCCTACACACGTGAAACAATTACAATTTACTGAAGCCAATCAACCTACAAACCTGTATGTCTTTGGAGTGTGGAAGGAGACCGGGGCACCCGGAGAAAACCTGCGCAGTCTCGGGGAGAGCGTATAAACTCCGTACAGGCAGCACCCATAGTCAGGATTGATCGTTGATCTCTGGCGCTGTAAGGCAGCAACTCTACCTCTGCCCAACCGTGCCACCCTAAAAGTACTATTAGTGTTGGGCGAAGCGATCGCCAAGCCTCTGCTTGGTCTCACTGATGTAGAGCAGTTGACACCCAGAGCAGCGGATGCAATAGATGAGGTTGCAGGAGGTGCAGGTGAACCTCTGCCTCACCTGGAAAGACTGCTTGGGTCCTTGGATGGAGTCGAGGGGGGAGGTAAAGCGACAAGTGTAGCATGTCTTGCGGTTGCAAGGGAAAGTACCAGGGGAGGGGGTGGTGCCGGTGGGAAGGGACGAATTGACCAGGGAGTTGTGGAAGGAGCAGTCTCTGTGGAAAGCCGAAAGGGGAGGAGATGGGGAAAATGTGGCCAGTGGTGGGATCCTGTTTGAGGGTGGCGAAAATGTTGGAGGATTAACTGTTGTATGTGGCAGCTGGTAAGGTGGAAGGTGAGGACAAGGGGGATTTGTTATGAGTGGGGGGGATGGGGAGTGAGAGCAGAGCTACGGGATATAGAAGAGACCCTGGTGAGAGCCTCATTTGTTGGTGCAGTTTGCCATAAACTGTGGAATTCTAGACCAACCTTTTCTTCCCCCAGGGTACACAAAAAGCTGGGGAAACTCAGCGGGTGCAGCAGCATCTAAGGAGCGAAGGAGATAGGCGACGTTTCGGGTCGAGACCCTTCTTCAGACTGGTCAGGGATCAGGGAAACGAGAGATATAGACGGTGATGTGGAGAGATAAGGAACAATGAATAAAAGATATGCAAAAACGTATCGATGATAAAGGGAACAAGCCATTGTAAGCTGTTTGTGGTGTGAAAATGAGAAGCTGGTGCGACTGGGGTGGGGGAGGGAGATATAGATTTCTTCCCCCAAGCTGACAAGCACTTTGAGACTTTTTCCAGATGGCAAATCCTCAGTGCTGGCAGGATCATCGGGCCAGCTACTGAGCCGAGGCAAAGCTCCCAACAGATAGAGCAGGAAAGAGAATTCAGCAAGAGGTGGGCCAAGCTCCAGCTCCCGTCGCACTTCACTTGCCTTTACTGCTTGCCCATAAAGTGACTTTGACAGAAACTGGCCATCCCCTCAGCTGGAGAGCTGAACCTGGGAGGCCATGGAAAGAAAACAAGGATAAAAATACATCTGAAGTAAGTTCGAGTAATTTACTTAAAAAATAAACACTCTTGACAGGGTTGCGGGTGTTAACAAAAAAAAATGTTCGATTTATTCTTCTTTAGCAGCAAGATTCCTAATTGTGTCCAAACTCCAGAGGATTCTCCAGATGTAACCTCTTGTTGATCAACCCGCAAAGTCCATCATAGTTTGGAATGGAATGCAATCAATGAGCGAATTTATTCAGGACAATGCCTCATATTGTTTAGAAGGTTTAGAAGAATAGGGGGAACTCATTGAAACTTACCAGATAGTGAAAGGCCTGGATAGAGTGGGTGGTGGAGAGGATGTTTCCACTAGTGGGAGGTCTAGGACCAGTGGCCATTGCCTCAGAATAAATGAGGAGGTATCTCTTCAGTCAGAGGGTGGCAAATCATGCCAGAGACACAGGTTCAATCTTGACTATGGTGCTGTCTGTACGGAGTTTGTATGTTCTCCCTGTGACTGCGTGGCTTTTCTCCAGTTGCTCCGGTTTCCTCCCACATTCCAAAGAGGTACGGGTTTGCAGGTTAATTTGCCTCTGTAAATTGTCCCGCGTATGTAGGATAGGGTATTATGTTCGGCACAGACATGTTGGGCCTGTTCCCGTGCCATAGTGTTCCATTTTCTATGCACCAAGAAGATGCGGGTCAGTGGTCTGAGATCTCCCGGCAAGAGGCCTGACTTGCCCACCGCGGGCCAACGTCAGGGGACCAGCCTGGTAGGCCCAGGCTTGTCCAGCACTGTCTCCAGCTGGACCAGGAACCCGCACGAAGGCCTAGGGGTCGGCGGGACTGGGAACCCGACCAAAGGTTTGGAGGAGTCCGCCCGAAGGCTCGCGGTCGGCAAGTGACGGGATCAGGAACCTGCCCAAAGGCTCGGCATAAATAGGAGGAAGCTGGAGGGGTCAGACACAAGGAGCAAGGCGGGTGAACAGGGGTAATGCCTTCAGCGCCTTCAAGGTTGTCTGCAGGAGGTGTCCTTGGGACACAAAGATGGCCGGGCGAGGAAAGGAGAGGGATGTCGGTTGGGCGTTTGGACTTTGAATAATGGCGCCAAGAATGGCGGCACCCACATGTAATATATGGCAAAAGAATTTCACTCTGCAGTTGCATATGTGACAAATAAATTTCCTTTGATTATTGACTAAATGGTGGAAGGAGGGAATGACATCACACACCCCACTGGCCCTGCATGCCTCATCAATAACCTCTCCTAATCTGTCTGTGTAGAATGGGTAGGTCCAACATTGGCATCCGTTACCTGACAACCCATGGAAAAGGAGCGAAAACAAATCAGGCTCAAAGCTAAGTGACTGCCAAGGAACGTCACATCATCTGAGGAACACTGATTGATGTCAAGAGTCTGCCTCTATGCCTGACTGAACGAGGGCTTCATTTTACAGCTCATTTCCTCAGTAATGCCAGAATCATAATAAATTAAAATCATTACGAGCCTGATCTTTTAGGCCGCATCCAGTAGGAAGTAACAAGCAGGCCATCGATCAAAGTTCTCTCGTAAGACTGCTTCGCAATCCCCACTTATCCACAAGCCTGACTTCCTTGGGCTGTATGTGGTAACATTTCTTTACCCGGTGCCAGCCCAGAAAAGTGTATGTTTCCTGGCCTGATTCTAAAAAAACTTGGCCACGGATTCACCAGTTCTGCATTCGCGAGTTTTAACTGAGTGAGACCAGTTGAAATTCCATGCCTTCATTCTCAGTGGACCCTTCATCAAGCTGTTGAATGGATCCAGCTTAAATAAGAAAATCAATTACAGCAAAAAAAAGAAAAATTCAAGCAAGATTACTCTTGGCTACTTCAACTGAAGAATCATTAGGTTTTGTTTTCAATATAAGAGTCAGGAAGTTATGATGGAGTCTCTGAAGAAGGGTCTCGACCCGAAACATCACCAATTCATGTTCTCCGGGGATGCTGCCTATAGACCAAGTTACTCCAACATTTTGGTTCTTTCCTCAGGAAGTCACGATGCAGCTTTATAGGACGTTGGTTAGGCCGCATTTGGAGTATTGCGTGCAGTGCTGGTCACCCCATTAATGGAAGGATGGGGAGGCTTTGGAAAGAATGCAGTGGATGGCAGTGGGTGGCAGGGTGGCACAGCGTTAGAGTTGCTGCCTTACAGTGCCAGAGACCCAACTTTGATTCTGACTATGAGTACTCTCTGTATGGAGTTTGTACATTCTTCCCGTGACCTGTGTGGGTTTGTTTCCGGGAACTCCAGTTTCTTCCCACACTTCAAAGATGTGCAGGTTTGTATGCTAATTGGCTTGGTAGAAATGAAAATTGTCCCTAGTGTGTGTAGGATAGTGTTAGTGTGCAGGGATCGCTGGTTGGTGCGGGCTTGTCAGGCTGAAGGGCCTGTTTCCACGCTGGGTCTCTAAAAAACTAATGTTTGCCAGAATGATGCCTGGATTAATGGATACTATTTACAGGGAGAAGTTGGCAGAGTTGGATTGTTATTGTTGGAATGCTGGGAGTGAGGGGAGATATGATAAAAATTCAATTATAAGTGGCATAGATAGGGTAGACAGTCAGAACCTTTCTCCCAGGATGGAAATGTCTAATACTGGAAGGCATAGCTTTAAGGTGAAAGGGGCAAAGTTTAAATGAGATGTACGGGGCAATTACCTTTTTAAAACAGAGATGGTGGTGAGACCCTGGCACGCATTACAAGGGCCAGTGGTTGAGGCAGATATGGTAATTGCATTCAAGAAACTTTTGGGTAGGCACATGGATCTGCAGGGAATGGAGGGATATGGATTATATGCAGGCAGGTAGGTAGGAGTTGGTCCAGGCATTATGTTCGGCACAGACATTGTAGGTCAAATGGCAGTTCCTGTGCAGTATGTTCTTTACCAAACCACATACCCATCTATGAATGCTTCTATCAATCTATGTATTAATCAAAGATAGAAATGCCCCAAAGGTGACAAGAAGAATGTTACCAAAATGATGGTGATTGTGAGGCGAGGTGGGATAATGAGCAATAATCTTTCCACATTCAGGAGTGTAAATTGTAAAGCCTAGAAATTACTCCCTTTTGTTCCAATAAATGATACACTTTGATGTCCAAAACAAAAGCTCCAAAACGCCAGCAACAAAGAGCATACTTAGAATGGAGAAGTTTTCGCACTAACTCTAGACTCTTTGTCAGAACAAACAAAGAAAAGAGTTATCATCTAAATAAGAATCAAGTAGAGGATGAAGATGAGGAGGAATTTAGAATAGAGGTGAGTGGCAATTTAGCCAGAGAGTGGTCAGTCTGTGGAATTCATTGCCACAGACGGCGGTAGAGGCTAAGTCTTTGGGTATTTTCAAAATGGAGGTCGATAAGTTCTTGATTTGTAAGGGTGTCAAAGGTTACAAGGAGAAGGCAGGATTGGAGAGAAAAATAGATCAGCCATGATCAAATGGTGAGGCAGAACCAATGGGCCGGATGGCCCAATTCTGCTCCTATGTCTTATGTTCTAGGATGTGTGGAAAAGTTTACAGTGGATGGAATGATTTGTAATGAGATGAAGGTCTTAAATAAACTGAAAGGGCATCATGCAATAGCTCCAGTAGTGTAAAATAGTGTTGCACATTATTGCGAGAAGCATTCAGGGAGATATGAACAAAAAAGCTGGTGATAAACTCCAGCGAGGAGAACTACAGTAACATGGCATTCATAAAAATCAATAAAAAAACTGGAAAGTACAGATTTCAGTTCTACATTTAAAAAAAAAAATAATGATTCGATTTTTCCTGCATCTGCAGTTCTTTCTTAAAGAAATTAATGATGACAGGGACAGAATAGATTCCAAGATGATGATTCCCCCTGGCAGAAGAGTTATAAATGAGAGGTCACGCAGACATTTATTGATCTGTCTTGAATTTATTCAGGGACTCAGCACTGAAAGATCCACAGAAAGATTTGCACTGAGAGTGTGCAGAAATTTCACATCATCTTGGACATAAAAAGTCAACCCATTATCCCGAGCGAGGTTAAAATAGCAAGGATTCTGTGGATAGCGTAAGGAGGGGGGAGGCAGTATAGTTGCTGCCTCACGGAACATATAGCACAGAACACACAGCACAGGAACTGCCATCCGGCCCACAAGGTCTGCCGTCGGTACAAAGTTTATTCGCTCTCCCCGTGACCGCATGGGTTTTCTCCAGGTGCTCCGGTTTCTGACCACATTCCAAAGACGTGCAGGTTTGTATGTAAATTGTCCCTGGTGTGTTGGATAGAACTAGTGTACAGGTGATGTTGTGGACTCAGGGCCAAAGGGCCCGTTTCCCGCTATATATCTAAAACTAAAAAACTAAACGTAAAAGATGTTAAGACATCGATCATACCTTCTTAAACAGTGGAGTATATGCAATGGATTGATTGGCCTAGTCCTAATTCTATTTGCTATAAGCTATATAACTAAAAGTCCCCCACCAGCCGGCAAATACAACACATTGTCCTCCGCCAGTTTCACCACCTCCAACGTGACCCCTCCACTCGCCACATCTTCCCATCTCCCCCCGTCTGCCTTCCGCAAAGACCGCTCCCTCCGCAACTCCCTTGTCAATTCTTCCCTTCCCTCCCGCTCTACCCCTTCCCCGGGCACTTTCCACAGAGACTGCTCCCTCCACAACTCTCTGGTCAATTCTTTCCTCCCCTCCCGCTCTACCCCTTCCCCGGGTACTTTCCCTTGCAACCGCAAGAAATGCTACACTTGTCCCTTCACCTCCCCCCTCCACTCCTTTCAGGGACCCAAGCAGTCCTTCCAGGTCCGACAGAGGTTCACCTGCACCTCCTCCAACCTCATCTACTGCATCCGATGCTCCAGATGCCAGATGATCTATATCGGTGAGACCAAGCGGAGGCTTGGCGATCGTTTCACCGAACACCTCCACTCGGTCCGCATTAACCAACCCGACCTCCCGGTGGCTCAGCACTTCAACTCCCCCTCCCATTCCGTATCCGACCTCTCGGTCCTGGGCCTACTACACGGCCAGAGTGAGCAACACCGCAAGTTGGAGGAACAGCACCCCATATTCCGCTTGGGGAGTCTGCATCCTTTGGGCTTGAACATTGAATTTTCTCAATTCTGTTAACCCTTGCTGTCTCCTCCCCTTCCCACCTCTCCCTCAGCCCTCGGGCCCTGGCATTCCCTCTCTCTCTATCTCCCTCCCCCACCCTAGTCGCACTAGCTTCTCATTTTCACACCACAAACAGCTTACAATGGCTTGTTCCCTTTATTATCGATACTTTTTTGCATATCTTTCATTCATTGTTCTTTATCTCTCCACATCACCGTCTATATCTCTCGTTTCCCTGATCCCTGACCAGTCTGAAGAAGGGTCTCGACCCGAAACGTCGCCTATCTCCTTTGCTCCTTAGATGCTGCTGCACCCGCTGAGTTTCTCCAGCCTTTTGTGTACCCTCGATTCTCCAGCATCTGCAGTTCCTTCTTTAACTAAAAGTCTCATCTTGATCACTTCCTGTCTGTACTGTACATTGATTTTAGAAAAAATGCTACCATATATCGCTATGATTTTTTGGCCATCTTACTCACAGTTCTCCTCCACTGAGGCAGCCCTGAGGATATTTCCGATCAATGAAAAATAAAAAAGTTATGAGTGTTTAAAAAATCTTGAGATCAGCTGATTGGTCCTCTTGCCTGTCAATCACCACGATGAAGGTAACGCCCCTTCCGGGGGCGGGCAGGACTATAAAACCCCGGATGCCTGGACGTGAGTCAGTCACTCTGGAAGATCGTGAGGGAGATTCCACAACTGTGATTCTAAGCTGTGAATTAACTGAACTGTGAGTCTGCAATGTACTTGCAATAAATAATTTGTTAGCCCTTAATGACAATGCCATGAGTTATTTGGCAATTTGGTGGCCTGCACTCTGCTTGAAATGCTATGAAATTGAATTTGGTGGCCTGCATTCTGCTTGAAATGCTATGAAATTGAACGTGGTGGCCTGCACTCTGTTTGAAATGCTGTGAAATTGAATGTGGTAGCCTGCAATCTGCTTGAAATACTGTGAAATTGAATGTGGTGGCCTGCACTCTGCTTGAAATGCTGTGAAATTGAATGTGATGGCCTGCACTCTGCTTGAAATGCTATGAATTTGAATGTGGTGGCCTACACGCTGCTTGAAATGCTATGAAATTGAATGTGGTGGCCTGCACTGCTTGAAATGCTATGAAATTGAATGTGGTGCTTGCACTCTAATTGAAATGCTATGAAATTGAATGTGGTGGCCTGCACTCTGCAAGCTCACGATGCAAAGTCCGCAGGCCGCGGTTGGAGCGATGCCAGGCAAGGGATCGACTGCAAGTCCACACCCCACGGTGGGGCCCAAGGTCAGTCCGAGGAGGACTCCAGCTCCATCGATGGTAATTAAAGTTATTCGTATCTCCAAAAGTTAATCGCATCTCCGGCAAGGTAAGAAACTGAAAAAAAAGTTTCCCCCTGACCCCGACCCCTCCCCCCACATAAAACAAAATGGAGAACATTTACACAAAATTTTAACACACACTGAACATTTTTTTAAAAGACGAAAAAAACAAACAGACTGTTCCATTAGTTCTAAGAGCTAAATCTAACTCTCTTGAAAACATCCAGTGAATTTGCCTCCACTGCCTTCTGTGGCAGAGAATTCCACAGATTCACAACTCTCTGGGTGAAGATGGTTTTTCCGCATCTCAGTCCTAAATGGCCTAACTTAAACTGTGATCCCTTGTTCTGGACTCCCCCAACATCGGGAACATATTCCTGCATCTAGCCTGTCCAATCCTTTAAGAATTTTATATGTTTATATGTTTATATTATTAAACATAATAAGACTAATATTAATAAGTTTAATATAACAAAGACTATTCACTTGTGTAGGAATGAACTGCAGATGCTGGTTTAAACCAAAGATAGACACAAAAAGCTGGAGTAACTCAGCAGAACAGGCAGCATCTCTGGAGAGAAGATTGGGTGACGTAAATGGGTCTCGACCCAAAACGTCACCTGTTCCTTCACTCCAGAGATGCTGCCTGTCCCGCTGAGTTGCTCCAGCTTTTTGTATCTATCTGAGACTATTCACTTGCTTGTAATAGGAAAGTGGTAAATACTGTACATGCACCTCTGCATTCGTAATACCGAGACCTAATTGCAGCGATTCATTATAAACTCCAACATTAATTTCCTGCTATTTACTTAACATAAAAAGTGCATTTCCCGTGAAACATCGAGAGTCGTCTAACATTGGTTGGTAATTCACTTGGAAGGGTGCATGGGGCGGAGGTGTGGTAAAGGATACTCTACCAAAATAACTGTGCTAAATTAACGGCAAAGTCTTGACCAATGAATAAATGGGTCTCCACCCAACCTCTGGTGAAGTTATGTTAGCAGTGGTACAAGCCTCATGGAAGTCCCAGGTGATGACTTTACTGTTGTGACCTTAATATGCTTGAAAAATAGTGATTTCCATTTTAAACAAGAGGCAGTTACAGATAAAAAATTCATGTTTATAAGTTACAGGAGCAGAATTGGGCCATTCAGCCCATCTAGTCTACCACTCCATTCAATCATGGCTGATATATCTACCTCTCAACCCCATTCTCTTGTCTTCTCCCCATAACCCCTGACACCCGTACTAATCAAGAATCTATCAATCGCCGCCTTAAAAATGGCCAATGGCTTGGCCTCCACAACTTTCTGTGGCAATTAATTCCACAGATTCACCACCCTCTGACTAAATAAATTCTTCCTCATCTCCTTTCTAAAGGTGTGTCCTCTTATTCTGAGACTATGGCCTCTGGTCCTGGACTCGCCCACTAGCGGAAACATCCTCTCCACATCCACACTTTCCAGGCCTTTCACAATTCGGTAAGTTTCAATGAGGTCTCCTCATCCTTCTAAACTCCAGCAAGTACAGGCTCTGTGCCGTCAAACGCTCATCATATGCTAACCCACTAATTCCTGGGATCATTCTCGTAAATGTTTTTTATGGTTCATTATTATTCATAAGATCAAATGTACCAGTGTGCACGTGTGCATATATACATACTATTAAAAAATGTCAAATGCTTTCCAAGAATAGAAAGTGTGCTAATTGCTTCCCGAAAGTATTTTCAAATTGCATGCACAGCTGGGTATTAATAAGCAATTGTAAACCTGGAAGAGGTACCAAGAACTTCTAATTCATCAGAGAATAATTCCAAACCTCGTGAACCGAAATGTTTACAGCAGTTTGTGTTTGTCATGTTAAAGCAACGGGACACATACACACAGATCCTCTTCAATTACACCGTGCTACTCCTGTCCACACCCTCCGACTAATAACACCACACAGAATTCACCAACAGGGATCTATAATGCTTGTAACCGAAGACGAGATTAATTACTGCCACATAGTACAACGTTGAAGAAACAATTAGACAGGACATTGATGTCTCTAACTCTAACCTTGCTCTCCCCCTCTCTCTCCATCCCCCTTCCCAGTTCTCCAACTAATCTTACTGTCTCCGACTACATTTTTATCTCTGTTTGCTTTGTTGTTACATTCTCCCAGTTAACAATGATCTATTCTACATTTTCCTTGATCATCATTCCCTTTGTTCTGCTTTCACGCCTTACACTTCCTTATCTATGTGTCTCCCTCCCCCCATGACACCAGTCTGAAGAAGGGTCTCGACCCGAAACATCACCCATTCCTTCTCTGCAGAGATGCTGCCTGTCCCGCTGAGTTACTCCAGCATATTGTGTCCATCTTCAGTTTAAACTAGCATCTGCAGGTCCTTCCTACATAATTAGACAGGTACATGGATGGGGCAGGTTTAGACGGATATGGGCCAAACGCAGGCAGGTGGGACTAGTGTAGATGGGACATGTTGGTCGATGTGGGCAAGTTGGGATGAAGGGCCTGTTTCCGTGCTGAATGACTCTACGACACTATGACAGTGAAGCATACTTACAGAGAATATAAAACGAACTGTACCACAGGGACCCAAAACTGCTCACAAAACTCCAAATGCATATTGATACTATGACATTTGCCACTAATACCATCATGTTTTGGGCCAGATCTTCCATTATTCTGACCATTGGATTGCCATACCCAGGACCATTAAGTTCAGTTTATTACTGTCACGTGTGCCGACTTACAGCCAAGGTCCAGTTCATCAGCTTGACACAGGGAAGCAGAATGCAGCACAGTGACTACCCCTGTCTGTGACCAGCTGCATTGATAATGACTTTGAAAGCTGATGTGGTCCCATCCTCTGGGTCACCAACCGTGCACGATTTGTGCCGTCAAACGCTCATCATATGCTAACCCACTAATTTTGCTGCAATGAAAAGGTATTCAGCATTTACAAACATACAGGTTGAGTTTATTGTCACATGCACGGGTGCAGTGAGGTACAGATGCAATGAAAATCTTGTTTGCCGCAACATCACTTGCACATAGATTCAGACAAACGCACAAAACCACTACACATAAATTACACATAAGGTCTCAAAAGGAAAGACTTTACAAAAAAGGACACTCACGTAAAACACAATTAGGAAAACAACAAGTCCATAGTAGTGTGACAGGTGGACCATAGTGTTTTGCTGCCAAGGTAGGAGGAGGATTCGCGGAAACAAGCAGCTGCAGATGCTGGTTTACAAAAGACGCACATCTTCACATCTTCTGTCTTTTCATCTATAGCCAAGGATGAATTTAGTCAGAGGGGGGTGAATCTGTGGGATTCATTGCCACGGACGGCTGTGGGAGAGCAAGTCAACGGGTATGTTTAAGGCAGAGATGGATAGATTCTTGATCAGTACAGGTGTCATGGGTTATGGGGGGAAGGCAGGAGAATGGGGATGAGAGTGGAAGATAGATCAGCCATGCTTGAATGGCTGCATAAACGATGGGCCGAATGGCCTAATTCTGCTCCTAAGACTCATGAACATATGAAGAACTTTCCATCAGTCATACATTTTTTTCCTGAGATATATTTAACACTATCTTTTCGGTCATTTTTCATCTCCTCACACCAATGTACCCAAGCTGCAGATTAAACATTTTCACTTCATGGGTCTTTATTGTCATTGGGTTAAAAGAGGGGAACTAGGCAAGTGTTAGTCTTGCTCGTTATTCAAAGAAGGAAAATAATGCTATTCAGATTTGCTGAACCACGAATTGAAGGGATTCAGACTTTAAAAGCTAACCTGGTTGAATGCAATTAATTGCATCAGTCAAGGTTAGAAATTTAAATCTTTAGTTTTTAGTTTAGTTTAGTTTAGCGATACAGCGCGGAAACAGGCACATTAACACTACCCTACACACACTAGGAGCAATTTTACATTTATACATTTACACCAAGCCAATTAACCTACACAAATGTCGTCTTTGGAGTGTGGGACGAAACCGAAGATCTTGGAGAAAACCCACGCAGGTCATGAGGAGAACGTACAAACTCCGTACAGACAGCACCCGTAGTCAGGATCAAACCTAGGTCACTGTTTCCTGCAAGTCAGCAACTCTACTGCTGCAACACCATTTTGCCCTTTTTTTAATTGCCTGTTTTAGGAACATGCACAGAACTCTCAAGTTGCCAAATTCATGCCACTGTAAAGGCTGACATAGAAACATAGAAACATAGAAACATAGAAATTAGGTGCAGGAGTAGGCCATTCAGCCCTTCGAGCCTGCACCGCCATTCAATATGATCATGGCTGATCATCCAACTCAGTATCCCGTACCTGCCTTCTCTCCATACCCTCTGATCCCTTAGCCACAAGGGCCACATCCAACTCACTCTTAAATATAGCCAATGAACTGGCCTCAACTACCCTCTGTGGCAGAGAGTTCCAGAGACTCACCACTCTCTGTGTGAAGAAAGTCTTTCTCATCTCGGTCTTAAAGGATTTCCTCCTTATCCTTAAGCTGTGACCCCTTGTCCTGGACTTCCCCAACATCGGGAACAATCTTCCTGCATCTAGCCTGTCCAACCCCTTAAGAATTTTGTAAGTTTCTATAAGATCCCCTCTTAATCTCCTAAATTCCAGAGAGTATAAACCGAGTCTATCCAGTCTTTCTTCATAAGACAGTCCTGACATCCCAGGAATCAGTCTGGTGAACCTTCTCTGCACTCCCTCTATGGCAATAATGTCCTTCCTCAGATTTGGAGACCAAAACTGCACGCAATACTCCAGGTGTGGTCTCACCAAGACCCTGTACAACTGAAGTAGAACCTCCCTGCTCCTGTACTCAAATGTTGTATTTTATTACTCCAATGCCGACATGGGAAATTAAGTCTTCTCTCTGCACCTCCCCCACCCTAGTCTTCCTATTAGTTTCACTGTCGTCCTGCTTAGTTTCACTGTTCGTATCCACTTGTAATCACCTTCTCCACAGCCAACAATGGACCATTGTGGGCTCCACCTTTCCTTGATCATCACTGCTGCCTTTGCTTTGTTCTTTTTACACCTTTCATTCATTTGTTCTTTGTACCTTTTCACATCTCTAGTTTCCCTCTCCCCTGAATCTCAATCTGAAGAAGGGTCTCGACGCAAAACGTCACCTACTCCCTTTTCTCCAGAGATGTTGCCTGACTCGCTGAGATACTCTAGTATTTTGTGTCCATCTTCGGTATAAACTACCATCCGTTGTTCCTTCCTACACATGCTGGGGCAGCGGTAGAGTTGCTGCCTTACAGCGCCAAAGACCCAGGTTGGATCTTGAATACCGGTGCTGTCTGTATGGAATGAGTACGTTATCTGCGTGATCTGCGTGGGTTTCTCTGGGAAGCTTTGGTTTCTTCCCACATTCCAAAGACGTACAGTTTTGTAGACTAACTGGCCTGGTAAAACTATAAATTGTCCCTAATATTTGTTGAATAGTGCTAGCGACGGGGTGATCGCTGGTCGGCCCAGACTCGGTTAGTTTAGTTTAGCTTAGTATAGTTTAATTTAGTTTTGTTTTTTGTCACGTGTACCGAGGTACAGTGAAAAGCTTTTATTGCATGCCATCCAGTCAGCAGAAAGCCAATACATGATTACAATTGAGCCAGTGTATAGAAACAAGACAAGGAATTAACGTTTAGTGCATGGTAAGGCCAACAAAGTGGGCCAAAGGGCCTGTTTCCGCAGTGTATCTCTAAACTAAACATGGGAAAGGAAGTGTGACACTCTCATCAGCTTAATTAAAAATTATTTTTGAATGCATGTAGAAGGTTGCTGCATCCAATAGCCAGAATAAATGATCCAGGATGCACAATTGTTTTTAGTCATCTTTAGTGGCATTACCAAGAAGTCTACTATCTTGCTATTTTAAAAGAAAAATATTTTTAGCCAAGTTGAATTTTGAATCCATGTACATATGTACATAAACTGTTTTTGAGACGCATTGAATTGTGAGATAAATTGGCTTCTAATAAATGACAACCATCCAAATCCCATTGTTTCAATAATCACATCTGGGCACACCAGGTCTATGTTATCCCACATTCTCATCCACCTACACACCAGGGAGCAATTTGCAGAAGCCAATTAACCTACAAATCCACACATCTTTAGGATGTGGGAGGAAACTGGAGCATGGTCAACTTACAAACTCCACACGTACAGCGACCGAAGTCAGGATCGAACCGGGGTGTCTAGTGCTGTGAGGCAGCGGCTCTAGCAGGTGCACATCTGTGAACAACTTTAAGAGATATTTAGATGAGCCGAGGAAAAACATGCAAACTCCACACAGGGAGCATCCAAGGATTTAATCTGGGTCTCTGGCTCTGTGAGGCAGCAGCCCTACTACAGTGGCTTGCAAATGTATTCATACCCCGTGAACTTTTCCACATTTTGTCACATTACAGCGCAAACATAAATGTATTTTATTGGGATTTTATGTGATAGACCCACACAAAGTGGCGCATAATTGTGAAGTGGAAGGAAAATGATACATGGTTTTCAAATTTTTTTACAAATAAAAAACTGAAAAGTGTGGCGTGCAAAAGTATTCAGCCCCCTTTACTCTGATACTCCTAAATAAAATCCAGAGCAACCAATTGCCTACAGAAGTCACCTAATTAGTAAATAGAGTCCACTTGTGTGTAATCTAATCTCAGTATAAATACATCTGTTCTGTGAAGACTTCAGAGGTTTGTTAGAGAACATTAGTGAGCAAACCATGTTCCTTGGACATCATGAAGCCCAAGGAACACACCAGACAAAGTTGTGGAGAAGTTGAAAGCAGGGTTAGGTTATAAAAAAATATCCCAAGCTTTGAACATCTCACGGATCACTGTTCAATCCATCATCTGAAAATGGAAAGAGTATGGCACAACTGCAAACCTACCAAGACATGGCCGTCCACCTAAACTGACAGGCCAGGCAAGGAGAGCATTGATCAGAGAAGCAGCCAAGTGGCCCATGGTAACTCTGGAGGAGCTGCAGAGATCCACAGCTCAGGTGGGAGAATCTGTCCACAGGACAACTAGTCGTGCACTCCACAAATCGCCCTTTATGGAAGAGTGGCGAGAAGAAAGCCATCATTGAAATAAAGCCATAAGAAGTCCCGTTTGCAGTTTGCCACAAGGCATGTGGGGGACACAGCAAACATGTGGAGGAAGGTGCTCTGGTCTGATGAGACCAAAATTGAAGTTTTTGGCCTAAAAGCAAAAAGCTATGTGGTGGAAAACTAACACTGCACATCACCCTGAACACACCATCCCCACTGTGAAACATGGTGGTGGCAGCATCATGCTGTGGGGGTGCTTTTCTTCAGCAGGGACAGGGAAGCTGGTCAGAGTTGATGGGAAGATGGATGGAGCCAACTACAGGGGAATCTTGGAAGAAAACCTGTTAAAGTCTGCAAAAGACTTGAGACTGGGGTGGAGGTTCACCTTCCAGCAGGACAACGACCCTAAACATACAGCCAGAGCTACAATGGAATGGTTTAGATCAAAGTATATTCATGTGTTAGAATGGCCCAGTCAAAATCCAGACCTATATCCAATTGAGAATCTCTGGCAAGACTTGAAATTTGCTGTTCACAGATGCTCTCCATCCAATCTCACTGAGCTTGAGCTATTTTGCAAAGAAGAATGGGCAAACATTTCAGTCTCTAGATGTGCAAAGCTGGTAGACACATACCCCAAAAGACTTGCAGCTGTAATTGCAGCGAAAGGTGGTTCTACAAAGTATTGACTCAGGGGGGCTGAATACTTTTGCACGCCACACTTTTCAGTTTTTTACTTGTAATTTGTAATTGAAACCATGTATCATTTTCCTTCCACTTCACAATTATGCACCACTTTGTGTTGGTCTATCACATAAAATCCCAATAAAATACATTTACGTTTGTGGTTGTAACGTGACAAAATGTGGAAAAGTTCAAGGGGTATGAATACTTTTGCAAGCCACTGTAGTTGTGCCAATGTGCTGCCCTGTACGTTCCTGTAACTATCTGCTACAATGCGATGATACTGTATTTGCACTCTGCAGAATTCTTTTTCCCTTTGCATAACCTGGTGTACCTAGCCATGGCTTGATTATACTAATATATAGTATGATTTGACTGGATAGCATGAATGTTTTTTACTGTATCTCTGTACAATCAAAAATAACAAACCAGTATCAATTACTCACTGAAATATGATTATTTTTCTCTGGTTATGTATGGAAACAGTGAAAAAAGCGAATGGTATGTTTAGCTTTCATAGCAAAAGGATTTGAGTACAGGAGCAGGGAGGTTCTACTTCAGTTGTACAGGGTCTTGGTGAGACCACACCTGGAGTATTGCGTACAGTTTTGGTCTCCAAATCTGAGGAAGGACATTATTGCCATAGAGGGAGTGCAGAGAAGGTTCACCTGACTGATTCCTGGGATGTCAGGACTGTCTTATGAAGAAAGACTGGATAGACTCGGTTTATATTCTCTGGAATTTAGGAGATTGAGAGGGGATCTTATAGAAACTTACAAATTCTTAAGGGGTTGGACAGGCTAGATGCAGGAAGATTGTTCCCGATGTTGGGGAAGTCCAGGACAAGGGGTCACAGCTTAAGGATAAGGGGGAAATCCTTTAAGACCGAGATGAGAAAGACTTTTTTCACACAGAGAGTGGTGAGTCTCTGGAACTCTCTGCCACAGAGGGTAGTTGAGGCCAGTTCATTGGCTATATTTAAGAGTGAGTTGGATGTGGCCCTTGTGGCTAAGGGGATCAGAGGGTATTGAGAGAAGGCAGGTACGGGATACTGAGTTGGATGATCAGCCATGATCATATTGAATGGCGGTGCAGGCTCGAAGGGCTGAATGGCCTACTCCTGCACCTAATTTCTATGTTTCTATGTTTCTATGAAATAAAATAGCAAGATTATTTCCTTATTATCAAGTGCAATTTCATACACATCAATCCCCAAGACGTTTTTGAAATTGTAGGCAACTTCATAGCTTCATTCTTTGTTGTACAGTTACTCTATGCACAATAAACCAGCTAAACTTTCCCTACTTTATGGTTCCTATTCCCTGCTATCTTTTAATTTCCATATTTTCTCACAACACTAAAAGTAATTTGGCTCATCAAAATAGCCTGCCTCCCATCACAACCCCAACAATCCAACTCTCCCCACTTATTCAGGCAACTCAACCATCTTATCAACAAATAGAGAGCAGTCCTGAGCTACCATCTACCTCATGTGAGACCCTCGGACTATCTTTAATCGGAGGTTATTCCCTTCATCCTGTATGCTATGGACAGCTCGATTGTAATCATGTATGGTCTTTCCGCTGACTGGATAGCACGCACTGTACCTCGGTAACGTGACAATTAACTAAACTATACTATTCCCTTGTAACCGAAGCTCTCACCACATGCCTTTCACCAATCCACAAATCCCTCACCAAACACCCATACTAGAGCAATTGAGCATGGTGGTGCAGTGGTAGAGTTGTTGCCTTGCAGCGCTGGAGACCCCGGTTCGATCCTGACTATGGGTGTTATCTGTACGGTTTGTACGTTCTCCCCATGACATGCATGGGTTTTCTCAGAGATCTTCAGTTTCCTCCCACACCCCAAAGACGTACAGGCATGTAGGGAAATTGGCTTGGTGAATGTAAAAACTGTACCTAGTGCGTGTGGGATGGTATTAATGTGCGGGGATCGCTGGTCGGTGCGGACCGCATTGTATCTCTAAACTCAACTAAATAGTAGCGAACTAACTTAATCAACACAATGTAGAAGGAAACTGAAGTTCCTCGGAAAATCCTCGCAGTCACATGGAGAGCTTACAAACTGTACACAGACTGCACCAGACATTAGAATTAGCCTTGGGCCAAGGTGGTGTACTGGTAGAGTTGCTGCCTTACAGTGCCAGAGACCCGGGTTCAATCCTGACTACGGGTGCTGTCTGTACGGAGTTTGTACGTTCTCCCCGTGACCTGTGTGGGTTTTTCTCCGATGTTTCATCCCACTCTCCAAAGACGTACAAGTTTGTAGGTTAATTGGCTTGGTAAATGTAAAATTGTCCCTAGTCTGTGTAGGATAGAGCTAGTGTGCGGGGATCGCTGGTCGTCATGGACTCGGTTGACCGAAGGGCCTGTTTGGAGGCCGGTTCTCTGGATACTTTCAAGAGAGAGCTAGATAGGGCTCTTATTGAGAGCGGAGTCAGGGGATATGGGGAGCAGGAACAGGGTACTGATTGTGGATGATCAGCCATGATCACATTGAATGGCGGTGCTGGCTCGAAGGACAGAATGGCCTACTATGTACCTATCTAATAGCTGCTTAAGCATTGAGATAACCCCTGCCTCAACAACCTACTCCAACAACTCTGATGGCCTACTCCTGCACGTATTGTCTATTCAATAGATTGTCTATTGTCTATAGTTTCCACGCTGTATCTGTAACACTAAACACTGGAGCTTTAAGCAGGACAGCTGCAGCACTCAAGTGCCACAAGACTACACATCCATGAAAAAATTATGCCTGCCTCTTTCAACCTGGAAACCACTAAACCAAGGAATTTAATACAGAGAAATGTGAGGTGTTGCATTTTGGAAAGTTGAACGTGGTCACGACCTACACAATGAATGGTAGGGCTCTGAGAAGTGTTGTAGAGCAGAGGGATCTAGGAGTGCAGGTACATAGCTCCTTGAAGTCATAGTTAGATAGGCGGGGGGTTGGGGGTCCAAAAAGGTGAAGGGAGAAAGATTTAATAGGAACCTGGGGGGGCAACATTTTCACACAAAGGGTGGTGGGTGTGTGGAAAGAGCTGTTGGAGTAGGTTGTTGAGACAGGGGCTATCACAATGCTTAAGCAGCAATTAGATAAGTACATAGATAGGACAGGTTTAGAGGGATATGTGCCAAAGCAGGCCGGTAGTGGTAGTGTAGATGGGACATGTTGGTCGGTATGGACAAGTTGGGCCAAAGGGCCTGTTTCCACACTGTAAAACTCTATGACTCTTAAATTATTGCATTTATTCCCTCACTTCCTCAGTGTACCATGCTTCCTTTTCATTCTACAATATTGCCTTCCTCGTGAATATCTACACACCAGTTCAGGTTACTGTCCTGTGCTGGAAAAGTGTTTAAGGCTCCCAAGAATGTGAAAATAAAATAAAACCAATATCTCCTTTGGAGACATTTGCAGACATGAGACAATTAAACACTTTTGACATTACTTTCCGGCTTCTCTACTTTCACGCACAATCATCCTTCCAATTATTTTGAGAACAGAAACTCTACTATCATCAATATTGGGCAATTTGTCAAGTGTGGAACTACTGTAAAGAACATTTGGGAATGGCATGCATTTTGTTATGGAGCTAAAGAATGATTGAAACAGGTCTGTTTTCAGCTTAAACAGAAACATATTTATTCAACTACTCTTTCTGCAGTAAGGTTTCGGAAATTAGCTGTTCCCAAGTATGGTGGTGTGTGCTTTCAAGCTTCTGTATCTTCTGCCCAACTGGTGTAATGTAATCCGACAGTATACTTTCTGTGCTGCATTTGACGAGGTTTGTATGAGTCATTGAAAGCATGCTGAATTTCCTCAGCCTCCTATGAAAGTAAAGTCGCTGTTGTTTTAATGTGGTTGGTCCACAACAGATTGTTGGTAATATTAACATCAAGGAACCATTTCCACTTCAGCACCATTGATGCTGGCCGGTGCACGTCACTCCACCACACATCCTCAAGTCAGTAACTAGCTCCTTCGTCTTGCTGACATTGAGTTAAGGTTGTTGCCCTGCCACCATGTCACTAAAGATCGACACAAAAAATTGGAGCAACTCAGCGGGACAGGCAGCATCTCTGGAGAGAAGGAATGGGTGACGTTTCTGGTCGAGACCCTTCTTGTCTGAGAGAACACATCTTTGCGGGGCACTGATGTTGATCAATTGATTGATTGATACTCTATTGTCACATGTACTTGGTGAATTTCTTTGTTTTGCATACAATGCACAAGTATGCAAAGAGTCGCCACCTAAAGGGTGACGACAAAGTTACAAAAAGTATTAAATATAGCCCTAATGGTCTCTCTTCCTTCTCTCCACCCCCCCCCCCCCCCCCCCCCCCCCCCAACACACTGGGTCCCTCTTTGTTCTCAGTGCCCCCCCCCCCACACTGGGTCCTATGTTCTTGGCAGCCCCCCCACACTGGGTCCTCTGTTCTTGGCGCCGCCCCCTCCCCCCCCCCCACACTGGGTCCTCTGTTCTCTGTAACGGGTCCTTGACCTACCAGGATTCACGTGGGTTCATCCCACACTCCAAAGACGTACAGGTTTGTAGGTTAATTGGCTTCAGTAAATTGGTAAATTGGCCCTAGTATGTGTAGGGCAGTTTTAATGTGCGGGGATCGCTAGTCAGTGTGGACTTGGTGGGCAGAAGGGCCTGTTTCTGCGCTATATCTCTAAACTAAACTAAACTAAACTAAAAAGGCATTTGGCACACAATGTCTGCCACACATGATGTCGTTAAACTAATCACCTCTGCCTGCATGTGATCTATACACCTTCATTCCCTGCATATCCAGGTGACTAACTAAAAGCTTGTGCATGCACTACCACCCTGACATCTCATTCAAGGCGCCCACCACTCTCCACGTAAATAAAAACTCCTTTAAACATTGTCTCTCTCACCTTAAAGCCATGCCTCTATTTTGTCATTTCCACCTAGGAAAAAAAAGGTTCTGAATGTCTACACTATCCATGCCCCTCAAAAATGTATAAACTTCCATCAGGATTCCCTGGTATAACTCTATTCTAGTTGTTTACTTTGGGTCCTGTCAGGGGAATTTCAACGGTGCTTTTATGTCACGTGTGCAAACGCATTGTGAAATTATTTTCATACATAGAGTACAGTATTGTCATTCCCAAGCACATCCTCGATTAGTGAGTGTACAGAAATAGCGCACTCTGCCCACATGAAAGAGGCACCATGTCTTGGCGCCATTTTCAAAGTGCAGTCCACCCTCCAGTTCTTAAGAGCGGTGCCCGATCCAAGCAAGCCCCAGGCTGCCACAGGGCTTCTAGCCATCGCCTTCCACGCACGCGATGTCCCTCCCCTCGCCCGTCCAACTTTGTGACCCAGGGGCACCGCCTGCAGCTGACCTTGAGGGTGTGGTAGGCCAGACCCAAGTTCATTAATACATAGTTCGTGTGATAGGTGCAGAATTAGGCCATTTGGCCAATTGAGTCTACTCTGCCATTCAATCATGGCTGATCTATCTCCCCATCCTAACCGCATTCTCCTCCTTTCTTCCCTTGATCTCTGACACCCGCACTAATCAAAAATCTATGTATCTCTGCCTTAAAAACATCCACTGACTTGGCCTCCACAGCCTTCTATGGCAATGTATTCCATAGAATCACCACCCTCTCCCATCGCTCCTTGCCCGTCATGTACATCGTCGTCACCAGATCCATCTTCCCGGTCTTCTGTCTAATGGAGGACGGCTCAGCAGCTCCCCCTGCAGGCCAGGCCCTCGAAACAGTGGCCGGCTCAGTGGCTCATTCCCTGCAGGCTACAGTCCACTGGGTCCTCAGAACAGTGACCAGCTCAGTGGCTCACTCCCTGCAGGCCAAGGCCCGCCAGGTCCTCGAAACAGCGGCCGGCTCAGAGGCTCACTCACTGTAGGCCACGGCATTGCTGGGAACTTGGCCAGAGCAACAACAAAACCAAATAAAAACAGACTTTCATCTTTCCTAATTTCGCATTCACTTTAAATCTGACGCTATCGTTTTGCTACATCGTGTTGTCACAACAGCACCTGTTTGATAATTCTCTCTCTCTGGGGCTGAATTGTTCTATTAAACAGGATTTTAGAGAAACTTGTTTACAATTAACTTTCACCAGCCATGGTAATACCCAGGGCAACCAAAAAAGCGTTTGGCAATCCAAGATGAAATCTGTGGTTGATAAGATATGTCAAAAAATGTGCATGGTTAGAAATTGGATGCAGTGCGTGCAAGTGATTATATCTTTCAGAATGCAGAAATGCTGAATTACAAAAATAAACAAGCTCTACTACAATACCCTTCCCTGTCAAGGCTTTGAGGCAAATTTATCAACACGAATCATGTGCATTTAAGATTATGATCAAGTGGAAAAATTATAGGCCTGGAAATTTTGATGGGATTTGCTACTCAAATGCATCATAGCTTTGGAGGAAGATTGGAGAAGCAGCTTTTCCTGACATGCCATAAGGTCATAAGGAATAGGAGTAGAATTAGTCCATTCGGCCCATCAGGTCTACTCTGCCATTCAATCATGGCTGATCTATCTCTCCCTCCAAACCCCATTCTCTTGCCTTCTCCCCATAACCTCTGACACCCGTACAAAGCTGCCAACTCTCACGCATTGAGCGTGAGACTCACGCTTTGAGCGCGAGACTCACGCATGTCGCCAAATTTCGCACGCTCTCATGCTGATCACAGAATTTCTCGAGCTCTATCGCGTGAAATTCTGTGAGCAACGAGAATTTCAAAACTAATATCAACTGCATGGGCCACGGATGTTGGGGAGCCAGGGCGGAGGGAGAGATGGAAGCAGAAGCAGCGGCGGGGGCAGATGCAGATGGGGTGCTGGGTCTGGTAAGTGTTTGCCGGGCAGGCGACTGTTTGTCGCTCGCTGCAGCTCCGGCCATGGAGCAGCCTCAGTGCAAGAGTCCCAGGCCGTCGGAAGCGTTGCGCTGCTGCCGTGAGAGTTTCTGTGCCGAATTTGCCCTGGTGACCGGCATGGACCAGGCTGTGGCTCGGTGCATCCTGGAGGACAACCAGTGGCTGCTGGAAATAGGTACCAAGCACTGGGTAGAAGCGGTGGAAGATAGTGGCCTTTAAATGGGAGTGGTTGGAGAAAGCATTCTGCTTGCCTGCTAGATTTTCACTTACTGTAACTGCAGGATAAATGTTCCTGATGTTGGGGGGAGTGCAGAACCAGGGGTCACACAGTTTAAGAATAAGGGGTAGGCCATTTAGGACTGAGATGAGGACAAACCTTTTTCACCCAGAGTGTTGTGAATCTGTGGAATTCTCTGCCACAGAAGGCAGTGGAGGCCAATTCTCTGGATGTTTTCAAGAGAGAGTTACATTTAGCTCTTGGGGCTAGCGAACTCAAGGGGTATGGGGAAAAAAAGAGGAAAGAGGTACTGATTTTAGATGAACAGCCATGGCTCGAAGGGCAGAATGGCCTATTCCTGCATCTATTGTCTATGTTTCTCTGCTTGAGTATATGGCAATAAAACTCGACCACTTGATTTTTAAGCATTCATGCATGGTGGAGGTATAATGTAGTCATAGAGTGATACAGTGTGAAAACAGGCTCTTTGGCCCAACTTGACCACACCCGCCAACATGTCCCAGCTACACTACCAGCTTTTGGTCCATATACCTCCAAACCTGTCCTTTCCATGTATCAGCCTAACTGTTTCTTAAATGTTGGGATAGTCCCAGCCACAACTACCTCCTCTGGCAGCTTGTTCCATACACCCACCACCCTCTTCTGTAGAAAAAGTTACCCCATAAAGTTATCTCTTAAAAATACTTCAAACAAAAAACATTGAAATCATATTTCTACAATGCACTAAAACATGATTTTAATACATCAAATTTCAAAAAGTCCCTACCGTGGGAGCAACGCACTCCCTTCCCACACCCTCCCCCCGCTCGGTCACGCCACTCCCTCACCGGGTACCCCCAAGGCCACTAATCAGTAATCGCTCAGCCCCCCCACTTTCAAAAACGCACTGCGGCCCCTGGTTCAGATGAAGAGCACTGCCAGACGTGAGCGGGCAATTGAGGCCAGTTGTCCGTGATGTCTGGATCCCAATGCTCAGCGCATCGTGTTTCAGAGTTGACTAATGTTATTGATTTGTAATTAGCCTGATTTGTAATTAGTTGACAAAACCTTAATTTATTAATCCGGAATATCCAGGGGAATGGGATAAGTGTAATATTAAAATGACATGCAAGGTGTCAGGCTGTCTGTCACAACATGCAGCCCCGATAACCCATTATTTCCGTCCGTTAAATATTGGGAAGGTAGCACTATTGTCATTTGCCACTCAGCTATTATGTTTGTTTACCTCACTGACTATTTCTAACCCCCCCTCCCCAAATTCCTTTGACAGGTTGAATAGAAATGTCCCCAATCTCATTGTTTTATTAATGGAACACCTAGATGAACATCCTCAATGGGTGTAATCAGATGAAAACTGATTCAGATGCTATGTTCAAAAAAGGGGCATATTTTAAAGGAGTGACAGAGATACTTGCAGGGGATTGTGTGAGGAGGTTATTATTTGTCTTTAGTTTTAGCGTGAACCAGGACATCTGAAGATTCAAAGTTTAATATAGTATTTGTGCTGATACTGACCAACCAACCACGTAATGAATATCATCCATTCCGGAGGTTTTATTTTTCTGATGCCATTTAAACTTCACTTGGATTTCAATCCCTTCAATGTAAAAGCAATTGGGAATGGGGAGCGTTGGAACAAAAATTTGCCCTTAGTACTGGGTAAACTGTAATATAATAATGTATGCATGTTGGTAGGTGCAAACAAAACAAAAATCTTTTCATCATTGTTGTGTTATGAATACCACAGAAAATATGATGTACTCTCGAGATCACATTCAATAGAATATTATTGCTTAAATATATAGTTATTGGACTTTGCTTTTTCGGAAAAGTCCCAGCTGAGAGGAAGACAGCAAAATACTGAAAATATTTCGGGGTGAAAATTACTTTAGGACAGTTTGTTAGGAAAATGAAGGAAACGGTAACAGAATACTTATACAGCTGAGTGAGTATAATTTTATGGATGAGAAATTGTGTTCAACCAATTGATGACTTATTTGACAAAGTAACTAGCATGTTAGATAACAAGGAAGCCAATGGATGTAGCAAATTTTGATATACAAAATTTGGCCCGTGAAGTGCCCCATAAAAGATTACCGCATTAGATAAGCACCTGTGGACTTGAACGTAATATGTTAAGTCCAGGGGGTCAGATATAAGGCTTTATGTGCGGGCCAGATATATTGTCAGTACAGAAGGGCTAGAACCAAGGCCAAGTATGCATCCAGAGTCAAGGTCTGGAATAGTACTAGATGTGCAGTCAAAGCTGGAATAACGGGAGTGTTCACCACTGGGAACCTAAGCAGGTAAGCAGCTATGATCAGGGTAGAATAGGGGGCCAGGCGTAAGGCTGGACTCAAGGTCAGGAATGAGAGAAGGTATGCAACTGGAATCAGGGTCGGAGTCAGGTTGGTCAACATGGGCCAAGTGCTTGATTATAATCTGATTTCCATACTAATATCATTCATGTGCTGCATCTGTTGATCAGAGCCTGGCTCTACTGTGGAATGTAATTAGGAATGTAATTTAGTTTAACCTTATTCATAGCAAATCCAATTTAAAGCATAAATATTGCATTCAAGTGTAAGTTAAAAGACTCGCTACAGTATGCACCAGATTGCACAATTTCAGGCTGAAAAATGCAAAAGCTCCATACCAATGGGAGGAGGGACACAATCAAGAATCTATCTTCTCTGCCTTAAAAATATCCATTGACTTCGCCTCCACAGCCTTCTGTGGCAGAGAATTCCACAGATTCAACACCCTTTGACTATAGAAATGTATCCTCATCTCCTTCCTAAAAGAACGTCCTTTAATGCTGAGGCTTTGACCACTAGTCCTAGACTCTCCCACTAGTGGAAACATCCTCTCCTGATCCACTCTATTCAGGCTTTACACTATTCTGTATGTCTCAATGAGCCCCCCCATCATTCTTTTAGACTCCAGTGAGTACAGGCCCAGTGCCGCCGAACACTCATCATAGTTTAACCAACTCCTTCCTGGGATCCTTCTTGTAAACCTCCTCTGGACAGTCTCCAGAGCCAGCACATCCTTACTCAGATATGGTGCCCAAAATTGCTCACAAATTTCCAAATGCAGCCTGACTGGCGGCTTATAGAGCCTCAGCATTACATCCTTCGTGTATGTAGGGTGGGGTAGGTTTAAATGGGCCAAAGGCAGGCTGGAGGGACTAGTGTAGATGGGGCATGTTGATCGGAGTGGGCAAGTTGGGCCGAAGGGCCTGTTTCCACATTGTATGACTCTGTGACTATAGATACAGGCACTGGCCAGCATGAAGTATGGTATCCTGCTGAGTATTACCCTGCAAGTCAAGAGTCAAGAGAGTCAAGTGTCAAAAGGGTTTTATTGTCATATGTCCCAGATAGAACAATGAAATTCTCACTTGCAGCAGCACAACAGAACATAGTTAATGTAAACAATATAATAAATGAGAAAAAAAAAATTGTGTGTACACACACGCGCATATGTACACATAAAAACAAACAAACTAACAATAGTGCAATAATAACAATAATCATCTATGTAGTTCATAGCCTATTTGGAGGTTTAATAGTCTGATGGCTGTAGGGAAGAAGCTGTTCCTGAACCTGGATGCTACCGTTTTCAGGCTCCTGTACCTTCTTCCCGATGGCAGGGGTGAAATGAGTGTGTGGCCAGGGTGGGGTGTTCTCTGGTGATGCTGGCTGCCTTTTTGAGGCAGCGACTCCAGTAAATCCCTTCGAAGTTGGCATTACAGAACTTAATAGTTAACCAAGAAGCTGAATCAGTCCGAGCAGTTCATGAGATACAGCCATGTTTGTTTATGTTCACTCACCCAATGAGAGCACTGCCCACAATTTGATCTTTGGAGCATGAGAACACTACATGCTAACTTACACTCAACCAACTAGAGTGTGGCCAATGAGAATTTAGCAATATATTTTATGAAGGCTTATAGAGTCCACACCACATGATTAGAAAATGTTCAGCCAGAGCTGAACACACTTCTCGGCATCTGCATACAATGGCGTCTTGCGCTTCTTGCGCTTCTTGTGCTGGTTGTACGTGGTGGTGGAAAGATTGGTGGAAACAGGGCCGCGCGACGTGAGCGCTCTTTCCTTGACCCCTTTTTATGAAGTGTGGAAACTGTTCCTATTATTTTAATTGGGGACACAGGAGGTGTTTACTTTGCAATTAGCACTTAATAACACGTCATTAGTTTTAATCTGTACAATAAATCTACATCAAACATGGTACTAAGTTCCAAGTAACAGCATCTCATATTTCGCTTGGGCAGCTTACAGCCCAGCGGTAGATTTTTGATATCTAACTTCAACCCTGGCAGTCCCTCTCTCTCCATCCTTCCTCCACCCAAGTCACACTAGCTTCTTGTTTTCGCCCATCAAACATCTAACAATGGCCTCTTTTCCTTTATCATCGTTTTTTTGAATATCTTTTCTTTCATTGTTCTTTATCACTCCACGTAACCGCCTGTATCACTCATTTCCCTTTCCCCTGACCAGTCTGAAGAATGGTCTCGACCCGAAACATCACCCATTCCTTCTCTTCAGAGATGCTGCCTGCCCTGCTCAATTTCTCCAGCATTTTATGTCTATCTACAAAGTTCCAAGGAAAGCTTATTTGCAAAACTGACCTGAGTGATGAAGTTAAAGCTGAGAAGAATGAGGGGAGAGTTGAAAGATACTGAATTGTAAAAATAATTCACTTATGGGCCTGTCCCACTTAAGCCATTTTCAGGCGACTGCTGGCGACACACCGCGATGAACAGGAAGGTTGGCGCTGTAATTAAGACGGTGACAGCACAGTGTACGGGAAGGGTCACGTAAGTCCTTTAAAAGAGGGGGGAGAGGGGGGGGGGAGAGGGGGGGGGGAGAGGGTGAGGGGGAGGGGGGAGAAGGGGGGAAAAGGAGTGGAGACAACTTTTTAAAAGCCAGAGATACACGGCTTTGAAGCTCAGCGGACATTAACATTACTGGTCGGTTATCCTTGGTTCTGAAAACTACTGTTTACGTTTTTTTCCCAATGAGCCAATGAAATTCACCGGTCAGCACCGGCTACAACCTACGAGAACCTACGACAACCTTCAACTTCCTGGCGACCCACTACCACTGCATCTACGGCGTGAGAATTCTCGCTACTCTCCATGGCGGCTTCATTCTGGTCGGCGCTAATTTTTCAGCATGTTGAAAAATCTGTGGCGACCATAATGAGGCCGCGACTAGTTCCCAGAATGTGGGAACTCCTCACGACCATGAAGGCGACTACCCGGCAATCACCCGCGAACATGTGCCGACCACGTGGCGACCGCATAGACTCCTGCAGTCGCCTAAAACGTCGTCTAAGCGGGACAGGCCCATTAAGCTTAAAGTTTGATGACCTGGGGAGGGAGGGTGGGAATAAGAGAAAAAAAGAGGAAAAAAAAAAGATTGTGCAGTGGTAGAGTTGCTGCCTTACAGCACCAGAGACCGGGGTTTGATCCCGACTGCGGGTGCTGTCTGTACGGAGTTTGTATGTCCTCCCCGTGACCGCGTGGGTTTCTCCGAGATCTTTAGTTTCCTCCTACACTCCAAAGACATACAGGTCTGTATGTTCATTGTCTTGGTATGTATGTAAATTGTCCCTAGTGTGGGTAGGGTAGTGTTAGTGTCCGGGGATCGCTGGTCGGTGCAGACTCGATGGGCCGAAGGGCCTGTTTCCGCGCTGCATCTCTAAAATTAAAAAGCTAAAGTCCACACGTAAAAGCTACTCGAGTTTGACTTGGTGTTGGTAATAAGGTCATAAGTTCATAAGTTATAGGAGCTGAATTAGGTCATTTAGCCCATTAAGTCTAGCCGGCCATTCAATTATGGCTTATCTATCTTGCCCACTCAACCCCATTCTCCTACTGTCTCCCCATAATCTCTGACACCCATGCTAATCAAGAATCTGTCAACTCCGCCTTAAAAAATATCAACTGAGTTAGCCTCCACAGCTATTTGTGCCAATGAATTCCGAAGATTCAATAGACAATAGACAATACGTGCAGGAGTAGGCCATTCGGCCCTTCGAGCCAGCACTGCCATTCACTGTGATCATGGCTGATCATCCACAATCAGTACCCCGTTCTTGCCTTCTCCCCATATCCCTTGACTCTGCTATCTAACTCTTTGAAAGCATCCAGAGAATTGGCCTCCACTGCCTTCTGAGGCAGAGAATTCCACAGATTCATAACTCTCTGGGTGAAAAAGTTTTTCCTCATCTCAGTCCTAAATGGCCTACCCTTTATTCTTAAACTGTGGCCCCTGGTTTTGGACTCCCAACAACATCGGGAACACCTTGCTATGACTAATAGTTCTTGTCCAATCACAATGAAACAACATATTGTGTTGAGTTTACCAGTGTTTCATGTTCTGCAGTGGTACCTTGAGGGGATTCCGATCACATCACGTCTCAGAAAAGGTCAACAAATGGAGCAGTAAAATTCAAATCATAAGGCATGTTTAGGATTACGGTGATGCAGTTAAAGTCGTACAGCACAGAAACAGACCCTTTGCCCAAGGTGCCAATGCCCCTTCTAAGCTAGTCCCTTTTACGTGTCAGGACCATATCCCTCTAAACCATTCCTATCATGTACCTGTCCAAATGTCTTTTAAATATAGTTATTGTACCAGCCTCAACCACACCTTCTGGCAGCTCGTTCCATTTACCTACCACCCTTGTGTGAAAAGGTTTCCCCTCCGGTTCCTATTAAACATTTCCCCTCTCACTGTAAACCTATGATCTCTAGTTCTTGATTCACCTATCCTGGGTTAAAAGACTGTGCATTCACCCTATCTATGCTCCTTACGATATTACACACCTCTATAAGATCTTAGCGTCCTGCATTCCAAAGTTCAAAGACCGAGCCTATCCAACCTCTTCCTATGGCTCGAGTTATCGAGTCTTGGCAACCCTTTGTAAATCTTCTCTGCACTCTCTACAGCTTAATGTCATCTTTCCTGTGGCAGGGTGACCAATACTGAACACAATAGTGTGCCTCCCCAACGAGTCGCACAACTGTAACTTAACATCCCAACTTCAGTACTCAATTCCCCGAATAATGAAGGCTAATGCACCAAAATCCTTCTTGACCTCCCTATCTACATGTTACACCACTTTCAGAGAACTATGTATTTGTACTCCTTGATCCTTCAGCTCTACAACACCCCTCCCCCCCCCCCCCCCCCCCCCCCCCCCCCCCCCCCAGCCCCATTGTGAAAGTCATGCCCTGTTTTGAAAATGCAACACCTCACACTTACTGTATCTCAATGAAACTCAATTCGCCACTCCTCAGCCCGTTAGCCCAAGACCAGCGGTCACGGTGGCACAGCGGTAGAGTTGCTGCCTTACAGCGAATGCAGCGCCGGAGACCCAGGTTGGATCCTGACTACAGGTGCTGTCTGTACGGAGTTTGTAAGTTCTCCCCGTGATCTGCGTGGGTTTTCTCCAAGATCTTCGGCTATCTCCCGCACTACAAAGACGTACTGGTTTGTAGGTTAATTGGCTTGGTGAATGTAAAAAAAAATTCCCTAATGATGTAGGATAATGTTAATGTGCAGGGATCGCTGGGTCGAAGGGCTTGTTTCCACGTTGTAGCTCTAAAAAAAAAAGATCCCGCTCTAATTCTTGAGAATCATCAGAATATTGTAAGTTATTCCCATTAAATCCTAACAAGTATTCAATTTACAATTTTTTCAATGTCACACGGTGTTATAGTAAATTTCCCAGTGACCGCAGTAATTTGAGTCAAGTGAGTCAAGAGTGTTTTATTGTCATATGTCCCAGATAGAACAATGAAATTCTTACTTGCAGCAGCACAACACAATATGTAAACATAGTTCACTGTAAACTATATAATAAACGAGAGAGAAAAAAAGTTCAGTGTGTGTATATATACATACTCAAAAATACAGATATATGTAGATCATACGTATATATATATATATATGGGTATTTCCATAAAGAAGGGTACCAACCTGTAACATGGGTGTCCAAATTTGAAAGTTATTAAATCATAATGAAATAACACAAGATTAAAAATGGGCCTACCCATGATCCTTTTGAGCTAATTTGTGATCAAAATCAACCAAAATTTGACTAGAATTTAATACTTACAAAATTTGAAAAAAAAACTAGAAAGCAAAATATTTATAAGATGTATAAGTCACTACACTAAGTGGGAACCGTTGGGTCCCATGTTAACGTTGGAGGGCTGGTCCCCCAACGCAATATTTCACCTCTCCACCAATTCCAATATTGGTGGCCAGTGGGGGGGGGGGAGGGGTGGGGGCGCATTCTGGAGCGCTAGTTTGGGTGTTGTGGGCTGAAGGGACTGGTTTCCAGAGGGTTAGTATGGACATTGTGAGCTGAATAGATTCTTGGGCTGGCAGCTCAGTCACTCAGGCCTGGTGGGCTGGCAGCTCAGTCACTCATGCCTGGTGGGCTGGCAGCTCAATCACTCAGGGCAGGTGGACTAGCAGATCAGTCACTCAGAGCTGGTGGGCTGGCAGTTCACTCACGGCTATTCTTTGAAATAGCATTTCAAGCAGAGTGCAGGCCACCAAATTAAATTTCATAGCATTTCAAGCAGAGTGCAGGCCACCAAATTGCCAAACAACCTATTGCATGGTCATTAAGGGCTAACAAATCATTTATTGATTTATTGCAAGTGCATTGCAGACTCACAGTTCAGTTGACCCACAGCTTAGAATCACTAAGTTGCGGATTCTCCCTCGCGATCTTCCAGAGTTACTGACTCACGTCCAGGCATCTGGGGTTTTACCGTCCTGCCCCCCCCCTCGAATCCCCCCCCCACCGGAAGGAGCGTTACCTTCATCGTGGTGTTTGACAAGCGAGAAGGCCAATCAGCTGATCTCAAGGTTTTTTAAACACTCATAACATTTTTATTTTTTATCGATCGGAAAAATCCTCGGGGCTGCCTCAGTGGAGGAGGACTGTGAGTAAGATGGCCAAAAATCATAGCGATATATAGTAGCATAGTTTTACTAAAACCAATATACAGCGCAGACAAGAAGTGGTCAAGATGGGACTTTTAGTTGTATAGATATGGGACACGTACTGATTTCGAAGCTCCCTTACAAAATGGCGGCACCTAACCCACCACGAGATCTGTGGTTCATGCCAGGGTCAATATCATCGCGTTGTTTGAATTTCATTTTAAATCGTGACGAGTGCAAAAAAAACCCCGTCATAGTGCAATAAATAGCATTGACAACGGGAGGGACAAATGAATGATACATCGCTAAAATAGGTGAGAAAACTAGATTTTTATTTCATGATTTTAAGTTTTATTCATTATTAAGTATTTCAATAGAGAGCTTTAACACAAAATATAAACAATAAAAAAGGAAACAATAAATATAAAAACTGTGACATGGTAAGGGTGTGACACATCTTCCCATCTCCCCCCCCTAGATGTCAGCTGATCTATATCGGTGAGACCAAGCGGAGGCTTGGCGATTGTTTCACCAAACACCTGTGCTCGGTCTGCATTAACCCACCCGACCTCCCGGTGGCTCAGCACTAACTCCCCCTCCCATTCCACATCCCACCTCTCTATCCTGGGCCTCCTCCACGGCCAGAGTGAGCAATACCGCAAATTGGAGGAACAGCACCTCATATTCTGCTTGGGGAGTCTGCATCCTCTTGGCATGAACATCGAATTCTCACAATTCTGTTAACCCTTGCTGTCTCCTCCCCTTCCCACCTCTCCCTCAGCCCTCGGGTTCCTCCTCCTCCTTTTTTCTTTCTTCCCCCCCGCCTCCCCCCACCCCCCCATCAGTCTGAAGAAGGGTTTCCACCTGAAACGTTGCCTATCTCCTTTGCTCCATAGATGCTGTTGCACCCGCTGAGTTTTTCCAGCATTTTGTGTACCCTCGATTTGCCAGCATCTGCAGTTCCTTCTTTAACATTAAGATATCTAAATTGACTCAGTAGTCTATTCAGGACCATCCACTCAGTGTTTCAACAGTCCAATTGTTCAATGGTGCTTTCTTTGTCATATATGCAACTGCACAATGAAATTCATTTTGCATACTGTATATTGGGCATGCGGACGCCGCTATTATTGGCGCCATTATTCAAAGTCCAAAGTCCGGTCAGTCTGCGCGATCGATGTACTGGATCAGTCCCCGCGAAACGACATCCCTCTCCTCTGCACATCCGGCAATCCTTGTGTCCCGCGCTAGAGGCATTACCCCAGTTCACCCTCCGATCAGCCCCCTCCTAGCGCCCAAAATCTCCAGCTCCCTCCCGGTTACGCCGACTGACGAGCCTCCGGGCGGTTTCCCAGTCCCACCGAGTCTTTGGGCAGGTCCCCAGTTACAGCATCCGACGAGCTGCCAACGTCCAATGAACCTTCCAGGGTGTCTGCCATGCAGGCGCCCTAACAATTTACATTTCTTGGTGATTTTAAACTATTTCTCATTTCCCAGTTTTTGTTCAGTTGAGTCCAATTCAGGTTTGGCGTTCAATCAAGTCACTTCACTTGATGTCACATTCTGAGCCTATTAAATATTCTAACATTTTGTGGTTGAGACAATAAGCTGCACTTTACTGATCCTTCGTCTTATTTACAGAGGAGTTGCACATTTGCTCACAAATCCCACATGCGTGTGTGTAATTCAATATTTCAGTAATTAGGTGACAGGAATTTATGGCACAAGTGAGTCCACATGTGACTCCAAGTGGAATGAGTGGCATACAATTGGTCCAATGTATCCAATGACATTAAAGAACTTCTGTTGTCTCAACGAAGACCATTTGAAGGCAATAACTATTCTCCATTATTTTGTGCTTAGAAGAACGGAATCCCCTGAGATCTGTACGCTTCACTGAAGGTGGTTTGAGATCACAGGGGAGGTTGATGCAGTACAAAGAGTTGGAACTGGGCACAGATCAACAAGTTATCATGCGTAGTTGTAGGCTTCCAGAGTATTTAGTGATTATGGAAAGAATTACAGTATAAACCAATACTGCCATGGAATATGTGAAGTTCCACACTGACAGCAGAATATAATGTTCCAACATCATTGGAGAAGATCGTCAAACTTCTCTTCAACTAACACAGCCAACACTTAATGAAATATCACAGTTGCTTGATTCCAGGACATATTCTTGGAATAAGCAAATGTGAAAATCCTTGTGCCTTTTGGCACCTTAAATCTCAACTCCACCAAGAATGCAGCAGAGGCTGCTCAGACATTATGGGTCGATGGGCCCGTTTCTGTGCTGTATTGTTCTATGTACTAGTATAGTTATACAGTATAGTCATAAAGCATAGTTAGACAGTATCGTTACACAGTATAGTTATACAGAATAGTTATGCAGCATAGTTACGGGCAGGTCGGACTTGTGTAGCTGGGACATGTTGGCCGGTGCGGGCAAGTTGGGCCGAAGAGCCTGTTTCCTTGCTGTATCACTCTATGACTCTATGATCACATCTTGTAAAGGGTAATGCCTCTGCCCAACTGTTGCAGCTTGGTTGACATTGAGATTCAGATTGGTCTCCAGAAACTGACAGATTTAGCAAATGAAAACCAGCACGCACGATGCCTGGAATTGAAAACTTCTTACTGCTGCCCAATTTTCAGATTTTAAGGTCCATCTTGCCACAACAACAATGACAGCTGAATGGAAATATTAAATGCAAAAGAAAATATCATAGATGTTGAGCATCTGGGGAGAAAGAAGGAAAAAATTACAGAAGCCAATGAACCTACAAACCTTTTTAAGAAGGAACTGCAGATGCTGGAAAATCGAAGGTAGACAAAAATGCTGGAGAAACTCAGCGGGTGCAGCAGCATCTATGGAGCGAAGGAAATAGGCAACGTTTCGGGCCAAAACCCTTCGTCAAACCGTCTGAAGAAGGGTTTCGGCCCGAAACGTTGCCTATTTCCTTCGCTCCATAGATGCTGCTGCACCTGCTGAGTTTCTCCAGCATTTTTGTGAACCTACAAACCTGCACGTCTTTGGAATGTGGGAGAATACCGGAGCACCCACATGACCACAGGGAAAACATACAGAGATCCGTACAGCCGTAGTCAGGATCAAACTCGGGTCTCTGGCGCTGTAAGGCAGCAACTCTACCGCTGTGCCTCCATAACAGAAACCAGTATTTCTCCATTGTCCGAGGTGCGGACAGGAGATTCTGTGGTGGCAGGCGAGACTCGAGGATGGTATGTTGCCAGGGTTCAAGATGTCTCGGACCGACTTCAGAACATCCTCGCGAGGGAAGGTGAGCAGCATGAAGTAGTTGTGCATGTGGGCACAAATGCCGTCGGGAAGAAGAGGAAGGAGGTTCTGCAATGTGAGTTTTGATTGTTAGAAGACTGAAGAGCAGGACTTCTAGGGTGGTTATCTCTGGATTGCTTCCAGTACCACGTGCTAGTGAGGGCAGGAACAGGGATATAGGGGATCTGAATGTGTGGCTGGGGGGCTGGTTGCAGGGAGCAGGGATTTAGATTTATAGACCACTGAAACTCTTCAGGGATAGGGGTGACCTGTACAAAAGGGATGGGTTACACCTTAACTGGAGGGGGACCGACGTTCTGGCTGGCAGGTTTGCTAGGGCTACACGTGTGGGTTTAAACTAAATAGTGGGGGGAAGGATTGACAAATGGGAGTATAAAGCTGGAGTTAAAGGGGAAGTGAGTACAGGAAAAGTTACAAAAGACTCCCGAATTAATGGGAAGGAAAGCTCGAGAAGGGATAAGAGAGTAAGGTCAGGAGCAATAGTGACCGGTGTGAGACGGGAGGTGAATACCAAAGTTAATGTAATGTATATGAATGCGCGAAGTATAAGAAATAAAGTGGACGAGCTTGAGGTTCAGATAGACATTGGCAAGTTTGATGTCATGGGAATTACAGAGACATGGCTGCAAGAGGGTCAGGGTTGGGAACTGAATGTTCAGGGTTATACGTCCTATCGAAAATACAGACAGGTGGGCAGAGGGAGAGGGGCAGCTCTATTGCAAAGGAATGAAATTCAGTCCCTTGCTAGGGGTGACATAGAATCAGGAGATGTAGAGTCAATATGGGTATAACTGAGGAATTGTAAGATTAAAAATACCCCAAGGGGAGTTATCTACAGGCCCCCAAACAGTAGCCTGGATATAGGGTGCAAGTTGAATCAAGTTAAAATTGGCATGTCGCAAAGGTAATGCTATGGTGGTTATGGGAGATTTCAACATGCAGGTAGACTGGGAAAATCAGGTTGGTACTGGACCCCAAGAAAGGGAGTTTGTGGAGTGCCTCCACGATGGATTCTTAGAGCAGCTTGTACTGGGGCCTAGCAGGGAGAAGGCAATTCTGGATTTGGTGTAGTCTAATGAACCGGATTTGATAAGGGAACTCAAAGTAAAGGAGCCATTACGAGGTAGTGACCATAATATGATAAGTTTTAATCTAGAATTTGAGAGGGACAAAGGAACATCGGAAGTTGAACAAAGGGGACTATGGAGGCATGAGGGAGGAGCTGGCCAAAGTTGACTGGAAAGATATCCTAGCAGGGATGACAGTGGAACAACAATGGCAGGTATTTCTGGGAATAATCCAGAAGGTGCAGGATCAGTTCAAGTCAAGTCAAGTTTATTTGTCACATACACATACGGGATGTGCAGTGAAATGAACAGTGGCAGTGCTCGCAGACTTTGTGCAAAAAACAAACAAACAAACAACCAACAAACTACAAACAGAATGGAACAGAATCACATGTTCTTTTACATAATAAATATTGTGGGCAGTATTGTGGTGCAGTAAAGTTAAACCCTGGTGATATAGGAATTTACAGTCCTAATGGCCTCTGGGAAGAAACTCCTTCTCATCCTCTCCGTTCTCACAGCATGGCAACGGAGGCGTTTGCCTGAGCGTAGCAGCTGGAACAGTCCGTTGCAGGGGTGGAAGGGGTCTCCCATTATCTTATTGGCTCTGGAGTTGCACCTCCTGATGTATAGTTCCTGCAGAGGGGCGAGAGAAGTTCCCATAGTGCATTCGGAGGAACGCATTACTCTCTGCAGAGCCTTCCTGTCCTGGGCAGAGCAATTCCCAAACCAGATTGTAATATTTCCGGACAAGATGCTTTCCACAGCCGCTGAGTAGAAGCACCAGAGGATCCTCGGAGACACTCTGAATTTCCTCAATTGCCTGAGGTGGTAAAGGCGCTGCCTTGCCTTACTCACGAGTGCTGCAGCGTGCGATGTCCATGTCATATCCTCAGAGATATGGACTCCCAGGTATTTAAAACAGCTCACCCTATCCACAGTATCCCCATTTATCCTCAATGGTGTGTACGTCCTCGGATGATGTGCCCTCCTAAAGTCCATGATCAGCTCCTTCGTTTTTTTGATGTTCAAGAGGAGGCTGTTGTCCTGACACCAGAGTGCCAGATCAGCTACCTCCTCCCGGTAGGCCTTCTCATCATTGTCTGAGATCATTCCAAAGAGGAAGAAAGATTCTAAGGGGAGTAAGAGGTGACCGTGGCTGACTAGGGAAGTCAAGGACATTATGAAAATACAAGAGAAGAAGTATAACATAGCAAAGATGAGCGGGAAGCCAGAGGATTGGGAGAAAAGATGAAGTACGAAGGTAAGCTAGCCAAGAATATAAAGGAGGATAGTAAAAGCTTCTTTAGGTATGTGAAGAGGAAAAAAAATAGTTAACACCAATGTGGGTCCCATGTAGACAGAAACAGGTGAATTTATTCTGGGGAACAAAGAAATGGCAGATGAGTTGAACGGGTACTTTGGATCTGTCTTCACTGAGGACGACACAAACAATCTCCCAGATGTACTAGTGGTCAGAGGACCTAGGGTGACGGAGGAACTGAGGGAAATTCACATTAGGCAGGAAATGGTGTTGGGTAGATAAATTGGATAGATGGCTGATAAATCCCCAGAGCCTGATGGTCTGCATCCCAGGGTACCTAAGGAGGTGGCCCTAGAAATTGTTGACACATTGGTGATCATTTTCCAATGTTCTATAGATTCAGTATCAATTCCTGTGGATTGGAGGGTAGCTAATGTTATCCCACTTTTTACGAAAGAAGGGAGCGAGAAAACAGGGGTTTTCTAGATGTTAGACTGACATCGGCAGTGGGGAAGATGCTGGAGTCAATTATAAAAGATTAAATAGCGGCACATTTGGATATCAGTAACAGGATCAGTCCGAGTCAGCATGGATTTACGAAGGGGAAATCGTGCTTGACTAATCTGGATTTTTTTGAGGATGTAACTAGGAAAATGGACAAGGGGGAGTCAGTGGATGTAGTGTACCTGGACTTTCAGAAAACCTTTGAAAAGGTCCCATGCAGGAGATCAGTGGGCAAAATTAGGGCACATGGTATTGGGGTTAGGTTACTGATATGGATAGAAAATTGGTTGGCAGACAGGAAACAAAGAGTAGGGATTAACGGGTCCCTTTCAGAATGGCAGGCAGTGACTAGTGGGGTACCACAAGGCTCGGTACTGGGACCGCATCTATTTACAATATACATTAATGATTTAGATGAAAGGATTAAAAGTAACATTAGGAAATTTGCAGGTGGCAGTGTGAACTGTGAGGAGGATGCTATGAGAATGCAGGGTGACTTGAACAGGTTGGGTGAGTGGGCAGATGCATGGCAGATGAAGTTTAATATGGATAAATGTGAGGTTATCCATTTTGTTGGCAAGAACAGGGAGGCAGATTAATATCTGAATGGTGTCTAATTAAGAAAAGGGGAAGTACAACGAGATCTGGGTGTCCTTGTGCAAAAGTCACTGAAAGTAAGCAGGCAGGTACATCAGGCAGTGAAGAAAGCGAATGGCATGTTGGCCTTCATAACAAGAGGAGTTGAGTATAGGAGCAAAGAGGTCCTTCTGCAGTTGTACAGGGCCCTGGTGAGACCATACCCGGAGTATTGTGTGCAGTTTCGGTCTCCAAATTTGTGGAAGGACATTCTTGTAATTGATGGAGTGCAGCTAAGGTTGATTTCTGAACTGCGAGACTGTCAAATGTTGAAAGAATGGAGCAATTGGGCCTGTATACTCTGGAATTTAGAAAGATAAGAGGGGATCTTATTGAAACATATAAGATTATTGAGGGATTGGACACGTTAGCGGCAGGAAACATGCTCCCGATGTTGGGGAAGTCCAGAACCAGGGGCCACAGTTTAAGAATAAGGGGCAGGCCATTTAGAACAGAGATGAGGAATAACATTTTCACCCAGTGAGTTGTGAATCTGTGGAATTCTCTGCCTCAGAAGGCAGTGGAGGCCTATTTTCTGGATGCTTTCAAGAGAGAGTTAGATAGAGCATTTAAAATAGAGGAGTCAGGGGATATAGGGAGAAGGCAGGAACGGGGTACTGATTGTGGATTATCAGCGATGATCACAGTGAATGGTGGTGCTGGCTCGAAGGACCGAATGGCCTACTCCTGCACCTATTGTGTGTTGTCTATTGTTTATTGTGGGATGGAGATATTAGGTTCTGCTAACTCCTGCTGTTACATTTACTGAGATGTCACATTGTAGTTCTTACCAAACAGCTAATTGAATCCCCCCCACCGAATCCCGCAATCCTCCCCCCCCCCCCCCAACCCCCCTCCCAGGTCCCTACTGAACACTACACTCGCCACAAATCTTTGAGGAACTAGGTCTTGAAAACAGTCAAGAAATACACAGCAGAGCAGCATTCACCAGAACAATGGGAAATGTCAGGCAGGAGTGTGGATAGACTCCAGGAGCAAAAGAAAGAAAACAGAGAGGGAGAATTATTTGATTCTGTTCAATGTATGAGAAAGTCACTAATGGCCAAAGAAAACCAAAACAGTAGGGGAAAAATGTGCAGGAGCTCAAAAGTTCCAGTTTCCATATATTGATGGTGCTACTGTATTTCAAACTGGCCGGTTACCAGTATCACGATGTGGATGGTGCTGAGATTATCCAGGCCTGTTTCAATCTCAATGGTTCAATGGTTCAATGGTGCTTTATTTGTCACACGTGCAACTGCAGGGTGTAAATCTTTTTGCATATTTACACATGCAGGCGCTGCCATTATTTGGCGCAATTTCCACAAGTCCAAGGTCCAGTCTGTCTGTCTGTGCGCTCACTCTACTGGAACGGTTCCCAATCCAGGAAAGCCCCAGGCTCCAGCAGGGCCTCCCACCATCGCCCTAGACCGGATCAGCCCACGAACCGACGTCCCTCATCTCATGCGGCCATATTTGTTTCCCGGGGAGCCTCCTTTAGTTTAGTTTAGTTTAGAGATAAGGCACAGAAACAGGCCCTTTGGCCCACTGACTAGCGATTCCCACATAATACTATCTTACGCACACCAGGGATGCGACAATTAAAAAATTCACCAAGCTAATTATCCTACAATACTGTACATTTTTGGAGTGTGGGAGGAAACCGGACATCCCGGAGAAAAACCATGCAAGTCACAGGGAGAACATACAAACACCATACAGACAGCACCCATAGTCAGGATAAAACCCAGATCTCTGGCACAGCAAGGCAGCAACTCTACCGCTGCGCCACCGTGCCGCCATTTCCTCTCCATTAAAATGGAAGAATATATCACTTACATCATCGGAGCAGATTCTTTTTTTTCCATCGCAGTGATGAAGTTTACTATTTGTGAGCCATGTTATGCAGCCAGCATGGGGTTCCGGACACAGTGATTGATCCTACCCACAATTGAAGACTGATTGAATGATTCCAAAGCAGCAACATTGCTTTGGTGCACACTGCAACCTTGCACTCCCGTACTGCAACCTTGCATTCAACGATGCAAGGTTGTACTGTGCACCAATGCAATGATGCTTCTTTGGAATCATTCAATCAGTCTTGAAGTTGTGAGTAGAGTCAGTCACTGTATCCAGAAGAAGGGTTCCGACCTGGAAGGTCACCCATTCCTTCTCTCCAAAGATGCTGCCTGACCCGCTGAGATACTCCAGCATTTTATGTCTATCATTGGTATAAACCAGCATCTGCAGTTCCTTCCTATACATATCCAATTCTACACCTCGTTGTTGAGGGCGGACACGGTGCACACTTTAGCGGCCATTGAATACAACTTGGAAACAGACCCTTCTGCCCACTGAGTGCACGCCAACCATCGATCACCCGTTCATACTTCTTCTAACTTATTCCAGCTCGAGAGCTGCACCACAGTGCTGCTAGGTGTTCTGCATTACAAACTCCAAATGTACCTGGAAGGAATCAGAGGATTTCGAGATGTCCTGTGACTGAAAGGTGCTATAAAATTCCCTTTCATCTACCTATTCCAGCTGTTTTTATAGGCACAATGAAACAGCAAGAGCAAGAATTAAGGATTCACAGTGAGTTTAATTGCCACCTGAAATCCAACCGTACAAAGGAAACATTAATTGCGATTTCCCTCAGGACTCCATCACTGTAGTTCAGGTGGGCGATTGTCAGACATCATGACTGCAAATGTGATCCAGACATGCAACAAAGTTACAGTGGTTAACTGCAGATACCATCACAACATTTAAGAAACATTTGGATAGGTACATGTATAGGACAGGTTTAGAGGGATATGGGCCAAATGCAGGCAGGTGGGATGAGTGTAGATGGGACATGTTGGTCGGCATGAGCAAGCTGGCCCGATGGGCCTTTTTCCACGCTGTATGACTCTATAACTCTATGATTGAGCAGGAGCAGGCCTTGGATAGCAAGACAGAATTTGCCAAGCGTGGTATCAAGTCAGCCTGTGTTTGATCCATTATTCCTCCAAACCTTTCCTATCCATGTACCTTTCCAAACGTTTTTTTTTTACATGTTGTAACAATCGCCTCCTCTGGCAGCTTGTTCCATGTATACCATCTGTGTGAGAAACCTACCCCTCAGATCCCTTTTAAATCTTTCACCTCTGACTTCAAACTTACGCCTTCTAGTTTTAGGCTCTCCTATCTTGTAACAAAGTCTACATCTACCCACATTATCCATGCTCCTCTTAATTTTATAAACATCTACAAGATCACCCCTTAAGCCTCCTTCACTCCAGGGAAAAAAAGCCCCAGTCTGTGTAATCTCTCCTTATAACTCTGGTCCACCAGCCCAAGTAATATCCTTGTTAATCTTTTCTACACCATCTCTAGCTTAATCACATCTGTGCTACAACTGAGTGAAGAAAACTGCACAAGAAATTCCAAATTCCAAATAACCAACTCAAGCACTCATGTCACATACTGTGTTCATCACCCCTATCTATTCATGTTGCCATTTCATGAAAGCATATTCTTGTACCCGGAGGGCTCAATATTCAACAACACACCCTGTAGGGCCCTGCCATTCACTGTATGTCCTTCACTGATTTATCTTTCCAAAATGCATCACAGCTTGGTTTGGGAACAGCTCCATCCGAGACCGCAAGAAATTGCAGCAAATTGTGGATGCAGCCCAGACCATCACACAAACCAACCTCCCTTCCAGACCTCCCAGTTTGTACCCACTCTGACTATAGGTTCCGACAGTCGATCTGCCATTCTTCACAAGTGTTTTCATTCCGTGCCCTGCGGTCTACACTGGCTGCGGTGCGCCGGCACCAGCAGGCCCTCGGTCTGACTCTTCCACAGCTCCGAGCCTCACTCACCCACACTTGCAACGTACCCCAACTGCAAAGTTCCAGACCTCACTTCTATTGACTCCATTTATGCCTCATGCTGCCTCGGCAAGGCCAGCAGCATAATCGAGGATGAGTCTCACCCTGGCCACTCCCTCTTCTCTCTTCTCCCATCAGGCAAAAGGTATAGAATTGTGAAAACGCCCACCTCCAGATTCAGGGACAGTTTCTTCCCAGCTGTTAACCGGCAACCGAACCATCCTACCACAACCAGAGAGTAGGGCTGAACTACTATCTACCTCACCGGTGACCCTCGGACTATCTTTGATCTGATTTTACAGGCTTTATCTTGTACTAAAAGTCATTCCCTTATCATGGTACACTGTGAATGGCTTGATGGTAATCATGTATTGTCTTTCCGCTGACTGGTTAGCACACGACAAAAAGCTTTTCCCTGTACCTCGGTATACATGACAATAAACTAAACTGAAACTGAAATGCATGACTGAGCACTTATCCAACTTAAATTTCATCTGCCATTCCATTGCCCATTTCCCAGTGGACACAGATCCTGTTGTAACGTTGGACAACCTTCTCATTAGTGGAATCAAGGGATATGGGGAGAAGGCAGGCATGCGTTATTGATTGGGGACGATCAGCCATGATCACAATGAATGGCAGTGCTGGCTCGAAGGCCAAATGGCCTCCTCCTGCACCTATTTTCTATGTTTCTATGTTTCTATGTTTCTATGTTTCATTGTCCAAGGTAGACACCAAATGCTGGAGTGACTCAGCGGGACAGGCAGCATCTCTGGAGAGAAGGAATGGGTGATGTTTCGGGCTGAGACCCTTCTTCCAACTGATGTCAGGGGAGTGTGTGGGACAGAGATAAAATGTAGTCGGAGACAGTGAGATTGGTGGGAGAACTGGGAAAGGGGAGGAGATGGAGAGAGAGGGAAAGCAAAGGCTATTTGAAGTTAGAGATGTTCATACCGCTGGGGTGTAAGCCACCCAAGCCACCAATTCTTAGTAAGTGTTATCTGCAAACTTACTAATCACAGTCTTATCCAAATCATTAATATATATGATAATTGGGAACACACCACCGATCCAAGCTGCACATCATTGGTCACAGATCTCTAGTTTCAAAACAATCCTCCACTACCACTCTCTGACTCCTACTCTAGACTTTAGAGATACAGCGCGGAAACAGGCTCTTCAGCCCACCAAGTCCGCGCCGACCAGCAATCACCCCGTACACTAACCTACACACATTAAGGACAATTTTTTACAACTTACCGAAGACAATTAACCTACAAACCTACAATGGAAAAACTATGGAATTAATAAGATGGGCGATCTCTATAGGGAAAACTCCTTCATGTCATTTCAAGAATTACAACAAATTTATGGATTACAATTAAAAGATTACTTTAAATATTTACAAATTAGAGACTATGTAAAAGAAAACACACAAGAAATCAGAAATAGAAAGACAGAAATTTTAGATGAATGTCTAAATAAACACCCAAACACAGAAAAACTGATATCACATATTTATAACATTTTATTGGAAAACGATGTCCCAATGACAGAAATATATAGACAAACATGGGAAAACGAATTAGGTCAATTACTCAAACTAGAAGTATGGGATGAAAGTTTACAACATATACACCATTGTTCATTAAATGCTAGACACTCTCTTATACAATTTCAAATATTACATAGATTACATTATTCAAAATACAAATTACATAGTATTTTTTCAAATGTATCTGCCATATGTGATAAATGTCAGCACTTAGAAGCTAACTTAACGCACTCATTTACAAATTGTATAAAAATTACTAAATTTTGGACAGAAATATTTAAGATAATTTCGAATGTTGTTAATATGAATCTGATCCCTGACTCAAAATTAATAATATTGGGAATATTAGAAACAGATCAATTAATAACAACGAATCAAATATTTTTTATTGATTACAGTTTAATAATTGGGAAAAAATTAATATTGAAATTCTGGAAAGGTCCTACATCCCCACAACCAAAATGTGGATTACAGGAATGTCGGAGACACTTCATCTGGAAAGATTAAGGCTTGTCCTACTGGACAAGTTGGCTCTTTTCAGAGGGATATGGTCTCCATTTATTGAATATTTAAAGGGTCAAAATGGCTCAGTGCGAGAGCCTGACTGAAGCCTGAATAAAGGAATGGATGATGAATCATACATAATAAATCATGGATATATCTCCAATGATGGATAACCTGTTTAACACGCCACTCATTTTTTTTTTGATTTTCTATTTTTACTTTATTTTTCTCTTATTTTTTCCTATCTGCAGTAAAAACAAAAAAAATGTATAGAAATACAAATAAGACATAACTGTTAATATTAATAATATTAAGAATGTATGTGACAAGCATATTCTTTTAATATGTACTTATGTCTAATAAAAATATTTAACAAAAAGAGTTGTTCATACCGCTGGGGTGTAAGCCACCCATTCCTGGAGAGAAGGAATGGGTGATGTTTCGGGCCGAGACCCTTCTTCCAACTGATGTCAGGGGAGTGTGTGGGACAGAGATAAAATGTAGTCGGAGATGCTCCGACTACATTTGTAGTCGGTAATGCTCCAAGCTGCACATCATTGGTCACAGATCTCTAGTTTCAAAACAATCCTCCACTACCACTCTCTGACTCCTACTTAGACTTTAGAGATACAGCGCGGAAACAGGCTCTTCAGCCCACCAAGTCCGTGCCAACCAGCAATCACCCCGTACACTAACCTAAACACATTAAGGACAATTTTCTACAACTTACCGAAGACAATTAACCTACAAACCTATACGCCTTTGAGTGTGGAGGAAACTGGAGGAGCCGGAGGAAACCCGAGTCGTCACTGGGAGAATGTCCAAACACCGTACAGACAGCACCCATAGTCAGGATCAAACTGGGGTATCTGGTGCTGTAAGTAGGTACGTTACAAAATTTACCTTTAGCGGTGCTGCAGTTCTGTCACTGGCCGTGTGCGCGACTTTGGCACCTTTAAGGGGGGGGCGGGGTTAAAATGCTGTTTTCCCCTTGCCATCCGGAGGTTTATTTTGTCGGAGTGCGATCTATTTCTGGAGATTCGTTCTGACTGCCGGTATGTTAATTTTTTTTAATAAATAGCCCGACTATTTCATCGCTGCAGTGAAATAAAAATTAGCTCCTAATGCCGTGAACGCCGACAACGGGGACGGATTTTACGTAGGGGACAGGTAAGTGAAAGCTGTTTATTTTTACATATAAACCTGCTTTTTTAGATGACTTTAATCAATATTTCATGTTGCGTAACGGTGATTTAGTCCCCATACAAACCGGCAGAATTTTCCCTGCTGATATGGGGTTTAAATTCACCGCAACCGCAACGTTCCAATACATCGCATTCCAGAAAATCTCACTCGCAAGCTGATTAAAATGGCCATTAATTTATGGGCCTTAAACGCTGAATTCCTTCAATTTGGCCTATAAATTAATGACAATTAGATTTAAAAATCATGTTATATTGTGAATTATTGTGTGAATGTTAAATGGACACTTAGGCTTTAAATTTCTTTTAAATTTTTTCTTAAGAAATGGATAGATGTTTAGATCTAGTAATTGAATTTTGTAATTAGCTACAATTGGGTAACTAACTAATTACATGCTATAATTTCAGGTCATCCAAGTAAGATTGTTTCATATTTGTTTCAGAATACTTCAATCTATAATAACTGAACATTTCTTTCAGTTCTCTTAATCTTTAAGAAAGTTATGGGCTTTTGACTGTCCTCGATCACAACTTTTGTGTTAAGTCAATAGAAAAGCAATAGGAAGCAAGTTGCTAATTTCCGAGTATGAAAATGGCCATAACTTTTTTAATACTGAAGATATGAAAATGAATTAGGTGTCAAATGAAACTTCTTTTTATGCTTTTTCTGATGGGATAAATTGCAGACTTGACTTTTTTTTATCTCAAAATTTTGTAAGGCAGCAAAACTACTGTTGCTTAACACTAAGCTAATTGTCTTTCCAATTAACTGGCTCACCATGGGTCTCATGTGTGCTAACCTTCTGGACCAGGCTCCTTGTCAAATACCTTCTGAAAATGCAAGGAGACAATCTTCTGTCCTTCTGCTCTTCTCAATTCCCTTGGTCACCTCTTCAAAACTCTCAAACACATGAGACATGACTTCCCATGCACAAAGGCATGCTGACCTTGCCTTTCCAACAGCAAATATCCCAGGTCTCTCCGAATCCCTTCCAGTAACTTTCCCACCACTGATCACAAATGAGACCAAACAGGAACTGCCATCCGAGTGGGAAAATACCAAAATACAAATGCACTCCTTTGGCATTTTTTTTACTGTGACTATAATTTCACGTTATAATCTTTTATGGGTCTCGACTCTTTAGTACCTTTTTCCAGGGCAGACCTAATATAATCAGGCACAGTCGATGCATTGAAAAATAAGTAATGTCTGAAATCTTACATATTAAGTAGATCCCAGCCACCTAAATACTGTGCATTCCTGTTTCTAACCTGAATCGCCAATTGTTTGCCATGGACATCTGTTGACTTTGTTGCAGATCAGCCATCAGTCAATATTTAACTAACGGCCCACAAGCTTCTTAGTTTTATAGATTCACAAAATATCCTCAGGACATCACGGATATAAATATGGACATGCCATGTATGCTTTGCAAATGTCCAACGTGAGAGATTGTTACAAATATGCTCCTGTTTACATTTTGATCATAGCCAAGCACACCAAAACAGCTTTAATGAACAGTTTTAAACAAAATTGAAAACATTGAGACAGTTTTCAAAATATTCCTCCCATAATCAGGGGTCCAGGCCAAATTACACACAGTCACATTTTGTTTAATATTTGACATGGTTTCCTGACAACTATTTTTGGGCTTGATCCCAAACTACACAAAGTTAAAGATATGACTATATTGTACCTGCCAACTGTAACAGAATACTGGTGGTCCCTTCTTCTGCATTTGAGCCATCAATAGATGATTGATAGGAATGTTGGTGACCCTGAATCTCCTCATGATCAAAATCCTCCAGTCACTCCATCATTTCATAGAACATAGACCACAGAACTTCGAACAGTACAGCACAGGAATGGGTCCTTTCAGCCCACAATGTTTGTGTCGAACATGATGCTGAGTTAAACTAATCTCATCTGCCTGCACACGATCCATATCCCTCTATTCCTTGCACATCCACATTCCTATCTAAAACCCTCTTAAACCCCACTATCGCATCTGGCTCCATCACCAACCCTGGCAATGCATTCCAGGCCTCAACCACTCTCTGTGTAAATAAGTTGCCCCGCATTTCTCCATTAAAATGTCCCCCCTCTTATCTTAAAGCTATGCCCCCTAGTGTTGGTCATTTCCACCCTGGGAAAAAGGTTCCAAGTGTTTACTGTCTATGCCTCTTATATATTTTTTAATATTTTATTGCAATCTTTTAAATAAAGCAGCAGAAACATTCATTTTGCACAATGCATCCGGTTGATGTTGATGGCTGCCTCTGCCTGCAGTCTGTTTGTCTTTTTATCTTTTTTATTTTTAATATGTTTAAAGTATGTTTTGTTTTTTTTTAATATTTTATGTGGGGGAGGGGTGTAGGGTAATGGGGAAACCGTCCTTCAGTCTGTGGTTCGCGGAGCTCCCAAGGCGAGCGGCGCTGACCAACATCGCGGAGTCCTGGGACCCTTTGCCGGGGGCCGCCTGAGTTGAATCTCCGCCCAGCCCGGCTTGTGGACTTTGGGAGTCACGGACTCCGGTGGGAGGTGGCCGATTCAGAGGTCCAGGTCACTGAGGATGTTCTTCCGCCCGACGTCTGGGTTCCATCGTTCCCGGCAAGAGGGCCTGAACATTGGGCCGCCCGTAGCGGTGACTGCGGTGGGCTCAGGAGGCCACGACCACGGGTGAACATTGACTGGACTTTGGTTCCTTCCCTCTCAGTGGGCAACTTTGGTGCCGCTGTGGGGATGTTTGTGTTGTGGACTATTGTGTTTTTTTTGTTTTTTATTCATATGACTGTGTGGGAAATAGCATTTCGTTGTCTCTTACTTGAAGACAATGACAATAAAATTGAATCAAATCAAATCAAATGCAGTGCATTGCAATGTGAACCATTGTGCTGAGTGCAATGATGATCCTCAGTCCTTGTGACAACAGCCCATCAAAGTAACATTAGCAAATTTGCAGATGACACCAAGCTGGGTGGCAGTGTGAACTGTGAGGAGGATGCTATGAGAATGCAGGGTGACTTGGACAGGTTGGGGGCGTGGTTAGATGCATGGCAGATGAAGTTTAATGCGGATAAATGTGAGGTTATCCACTTTGGTAGCAAAAACAGGAAGGCAGATTAATATCTAAATGGCGTCAAGTTGGGAAAAGGTGAAGTACAACGGGATCTGGGGGTCCTTGTACATCAGTCTATGAAAGTAAACATGTGGGTACAGCAGGCAGTGAAGAAAGCGATTGGCATGTTAGCCTTTATAACAAGAGGAATTGAATATAGGAGCAAAGAGGTCCTTCTGCAGTTGTACAGAGCCCTAGTGAGACCACACCTGGAGTATTGTGTGCAGTTTTGGTCCCCTATTTTGAGGAAGGACATTCTTGCTATTAAGGGAGTGCAGCGTAGGTTTACAAGGTTAATTCCCGGGATGGTGGGACTGTCATATGCTGAGAGAATGGAGCAGGTGGGCTTGTACACTCTTGAGTTTAGAAGGATGAGAGGGAATCTCATTGAAACATATAAGATTGTTAAGGGCTTGGACATGCTAGAGGCAGGAAACATGTTCCCGATGTTGGGGGAGTCCAGAACCAGGAGCCACAGTTTAAGAATAAGGAGTAAGCCATTTAGAATGGAGACGAGGAAGCACTTTTTCTCACAGAGTGGTGAGTCTGTGGAATTCTCTGCCTCAGAGGGCGGTGGAGGCAGGTTCTCTGGATGCTTTCAAGAGAGAGCTAGATAGGGCTCTTAAAAATAGCGGAGTCAGAGGATATGGGTAGAAGGCAGGAACGGGGTACTGATTGGGGATGATCAGCCATGATCACATTGAATGGCAGTGCTGGCTCGAAGGGCCAAATGGCCTACTCCTGCACCTATTGTCTATTGTCTATTGTCTATCATCATCATCGGCGGTCACTCGAAAGCAGTATGACTGTCCTCTTTTGGAGGACGCCTGTGCGTGACTTTGTTTAATGTGGGGAGACTGGTGCACAGACAGCCACCACACGGCCCTTGACAGATCTGGGTCGGGATCCAGTGGCATGCAGTCCAAAACGACCGGGGGCCCTTTTCTGCTGGAGCCTTCATCCGCCTTCCCAGCCGTTGTGATGCTCCATTAAAGTCAGCTATCATCCTCCACCTGTTCCACCGTTGAGGTCTTGGTTAGATTGTTCATTGTCAGGGACCTCCCCCTCGACCTTACTGCCATGAGTGGCCCTACCAGGAGCATAGCTCCAGACGGCTTCGCTCTCAGGTTATCAGGACCACGCAAGATTCTCCTCCATGACAAGGTGACAATCCACGGAGAAGAATAGCCCATCAAAGCCTATGGCTATACTTGAATAAAAACACCTTAAGAGACTGTTCCCAGGAATTTCCTGCACGTATACCATGACTACACTCTCGGTAGCTTTTAATCCATTCGTGTCCAGCTACCTAATAGTCATTTGATTCATGGACATTCATACGGTGGCACAGTGGCCTAGTGGTAGAGCTACTGCCTTACAGCGCCAGAGCCCCGGGTTCGATCCTAACTACTTGTTCTGTCTGTATGGAGGTTTCTGTAGATCAAATAATATTGCTGATTTGATCTGTGTCTGGTTTTGCTGCTGATGACCTGATCCATAATCCATGTCACATTTCGCACACGACCGCCAGCTCGTGCATGCGGGCCAGCATGTTGTGTTTTACTTTTAACTTATGATTCGGAGCCTACAGTACTCATCTTGATGCTCTCTGTATGTATACAAGTACTTGTTATGATATATAATGACTGTATCATAAGTACTTCACACATTGTGTCAGAACCCATGGACTGGGTGTCCTCGATGGTGGCTGCTACAAAGAAGAATAAAAGGTAGATTCGTATATGTATTAATCCAAGGGACCTAAACACCGCACTCACACCTCAACACCATGCGCACCGTGGAGGAGGTAGCTGCCCACATGAGTAAGCCAACGGTATTCTCTGTATTAGACGTCAAGAGCTCCTTCTGGCAGATTCCCCTGGATGATGCATTATCTATGCGTGCCACCTTCAGCACTGCTTTCGGCCGCTACAGATCTTTGCGCATGCCGTTTGGCATCAGTTCAGCCAGTGAGGTGTTTCAGCGCTTCATGGACCAACTATTTGTTGGATACTCTTGTGCTTTCATCGTGGATGATATCATTGTTAGTGGGAAAGACATGGAATAACATGAAGCCAACTTGAAGAAGGTACTCGGGCATGCCAGGGAAGTGAACTTAAAACTGAATCCCCAAAAATGTCGGTTCCGTATTAACCAGTTGAGCTACATGGGCATAATTTCACAGCTGATGGTCTCAAGGCAGATCCTTCTAAGACTGTGGCTGTTAGCGAAATGTCCATGCCCACTGATATTGAAGGTCCATGCCCACTGATATTGTGCATGCAGGACGGGTCAGCAAGCCTGTGTCTAGATACGGGGATTATGACTAGATGCAGATCTTGGACTCTAATTAACTATAACTGACATTACATATTACTTGCAGTATATCCTCCATTGCTTTACTGTAGATGATAGCTAATTTTTACAGCTTTGTATACATATTACTCCTGCATGCTTTATGTTTGTCCTTTGGGCAAAAGCACAAGACGAGGGATGTAGATCAAACAGTATGGCTGATTTGATCCATGTCCGGTTTTGCTGCTGATGACCTGATCCATAATCCATGTCAGGTTTCCCACACCACCGCCACCTCGTGCATGCGGGCAGCCATGTTGTGCTTTAGTTTTGACTTACGATTCGGAGCCTACAGTACTCATCTCGATGGTCTCTGTATGTATACAAATTAAAGTAATTGTTATGATATATAATGACTCTGTATCATAAGTACTTTGCACAGTTTCCTCCCACACTACAAAGTCGTACGGTTTTGTAGGTTAATTGGCTTCTGTAAATTGTAAATTGTCCGCAGTGTGTACGATAGTGTTAGTGTACGGAATGATCATTGGATGGTGCGTACTCGGTGGGCCGAAGGGTCTGTTTCCACGCTGTATCTCTAACATCTCTAAAGTCCAAAGTCTAAAGTCAAAACAGAACAGAGGAGATAAAGTGGTGAAGTCCTCAAACTATGCTGAATTTTGGCATTACATTTTTTCAACTCTTTAATTTCATAACAAATCTCATTGAATCCTTCAATCCAGTCGACTCCATTGTTTAGTTTAGAGATATCGCGTGGAAACAGGCCCTTCAGCCTACCGAGTCCGCGCCGACCAGTGATCTCCCTGTAAACTAGCATTATCCTACACGCCAGCGACAATTTACAATTTTACCAAAGCAAATTAACCTACAAACCTGTACATTTTTGGAGTGCAGAAGGAAACCGGAGAACCCAGAGAAAGCCAACGCAGTCACAGGGAGAACGTACAAACTCCATACAGACAGCACACATAGTCACAATCGAACCTGGGTTTCTGGCACTATGAGGCAGCAACTCTACCGCTGCGCCACCATGCTGCCCTAATGCAGTCCGAACCCTTTACTCATCACATACAATCTCTAGATGATTTTGGTCCTTCTTGCCTCACACCACACCGGCCCAACTCCTCGCCAGATACTTGGAGTGACTCTGGAAAATGCAAGACATTCACTGTCAGACTATGATAGAGGGAGGAGTAACAACAATGATGCGAAGAATAAGACAGGAAGGCAGACAGCCAAGTGTTGCTCTCCGTTGTAAATTACCAAGCATCATCTCTCCTCTCAAACGTACTCTCCCCCTCAAGAATTATCCAAAGTCATTGCAATGAACATAAATGTGGCCTCTTTACAAAGATCATAAACAGCTGGACAGGTACATGGATAGGAAAGGTTTAGAGAATATGGGTCAAACGTGGGCAAGTGAGACCTGCCTGGATGGACCGTCCTGGTCAGCATGGATGAGTTGGGCCAAATGGCCTTTTTCCGTGCCATATGACTTTATGACCTCTAGCTGGGAGAGCTATAGTCATAGAGTCATGCCCTCTGGTTTTCAATCAGAGCATTGCCCATTGATAGGAAAGTGAAATGTTTATGAATTCTCCACTGTGGATCATAACCTCTCCCAGTATTCAATCCCTCCTCCAGATCGGCCTGTGAAAAATTCAAAGCTTTTTTTTTAACAAGATGCTGTCTGTCATGATACCCCTTGGACTTGGCATAAGAGTTCATAGTTCAGTAAGGTGATATCACAAACCAGGGCAGAAGATGGTGCCAAGGAGAGGAAGGAATAGTCGCTGTCAACTGGTCTTGCTGTCTCCCAGTCCACTATTTTCTCAAGGCGAGGGCGTTTAGAATAATTTTAGTTTAGTTTACAGATAAAGCAGGGAAATAGGCCCTTCGGCCCACAGAGTGCATGCGGACCAACGATCCCCGCACACTAACACCAGTCCTACGCACACTAGGGACAATTTACATGTATACCAAGCCAATTAACCCACAAACCGATATGTCTTTGGAGTGCTGGAGGAAACCGAAGATCTCTGAGAAAATCCACACGGTCACGTGAAGAATGTACAAACGTCGTACAGACAAGCACTCGCAGTCGGGATCGAACCTGGATCTCTGGCGCTGTGAGGCAGCAACGCTACCGCTGCGCCACTGTGTTTCTGGCTGGCCTGTTGGTAGCTCAACTAGTTTTGGCATGTCAAGCTTCTGTAATGAGGTTTCCTGAACATTTTGTCACTAACTTTAAGATTGCAATCACACCAGATGTTCTGGGTCAATTTAGCTCAATCAAGAATCTTGCACACTTTTCCCACACAAGCTGAACATCTAACAATTCCAGGACCTTGCTGTTCCAAATGTAGCCTTTGGAATTTAATGGTGACTTACGTAGAATTAAATTTACCAGGTGGCACGATGGCACAACGGTAGAGTTGCTGCCTTACAGCGCCAGAGACCCGGGTTCGACCATAACTACAAGTGCTGTCTGTACAGAGTTTGTACATTCTCCCCGTGACCTGCGTGGGTTTTCTCCGGGTGCTCCAGTTTCCCCTCACATTCCAAAGACGTTTGTAGGCAAATCGGCTTGGTAAAATTGTAAATTGTCTCTAGTGGGTAGGGTAGTGTTAACGTGCGGGGATTGCTGGTCGGCACGGACTCGCTGGACCTAAGGGGCTGCTTCTTCCCAGTATTTCTAAAAGCGAAGAAAAAATCTAAAATGGCCTTTGATTCAGTCCAAAGAAATCTCTTTCAGCTTTAAGCTTCACTTATCCGCTTCCCCTTAAACATTTTTCAGTCTGCCAAACAGTGGCAATATTCATGGTTTTGTTTGCAGCCCTAGTTATGGTCAGTCAATAAAACGTTGTCACAATGAAGAATGAACGCGCCTATATGTAGGATGGGATTTTCCTCCTTCAGAGAGCTCTGTGCATACCAATGGCTTTCTTCTGTAAAGAAACCACATGATTTACACAGCCAAGCCCTGTGATCTTACTGCAATGGATTGCTTACATGCCATATGTGTAAATAAGTTTTAGAAAATGATAATTTATATGTCTGAAATAACACTTGAGTCAACAGGAGCCGAGGATGTTCCAGAATTTATTTAAAGCATCTCTTGAGGCTTCCCCACACCCACAGAATAAACAGAGCTACTCAACAGTGGCACGTCCCCTTTCAAACCTACCTACGGTATTTATGAAGCGTAGTGACAGAAATGTTCCAGTTCACCACAGTCACCTTTGTTTCCCAAACGCTCTTTTATAAATGAACTCTGCAAGGCCATAACTACATGGAAACATCAATTGAGTTTTACAGAAATTGAGTCAACTTCTGTTTTACGTAGAAATTTCTGTCCCCTTAAAACCGATATCGGTTCCCCTCTACATTAGCTAAGCTGACATTTCAATTATCTCCAAAAATACCATTTGCGAATGCTGTTTAGTGAAAAATTCCCGATATTCAATCTCGTTTATTTCGAGAGGACTAGAATATTTTTTTTTAAAGGGATGTCCATCGCAGACCACTTTCACGTTGGTCTGCGATGGTTCACATTAGTGGAAGGTAATTTTCATTTCATGGTCTGCTGTGGCTGAGGAGAAATACCTCAGAATCCTGGTATGCATTTATATAATGGCAATTAAGTGGCTTTTTATTGGCACATGATATGAGTGGGAGGAAGAGGGAGTGGTCCTTGATTATGCTGCTGGCCTAAATGGAGTCAATGGTAGGGAGGTTGGTTTGTGTGAGGGTCTGGGCTATGTCCACAATTCTTTGCATTTTATTTTGGTGTTGGATGGAGCTGTTCCAAAACCATGCTGCAATGCATCCCAATAAAATGCTTTCTAGGGGGCATCTGTGTACAAAGAGTGACAAAATCAAGAGGGGCACTTTAAAACGTGGTGTTAGAAAGTTGGAAGCAATGGGTAAAAAAGTCACTTTGAGGTAGGCAGTTGCTGAAATCTCATCATAATGAATAAATTTATTGGCCAAGTATGTACACATACAAGGAATTTGCCTTGGTGTTCCGCTCGCAAGTAACAACACGACATATACAGTAACAATTAAGAATGACACATAAAACATTAAAAATTAATAATAAAACATTATAGTTCAAACGTGAATGAAATAAAATACCAGAGCAAAAAGGAGGCAACATACTTTTGGTTAAATGTTTAAGAGAATGTTACATGCAGATTACAAAAGCAAAGGTGGACAAAAGTGGACTATAACAATACAGTCCATCACATGTTCCAATAGCACCACCTTCAAGTGTTTTTAATGCTACGTTTACATTTTTGCAAGCAAATCACAAAGGTGACTGCACTCTCAGGGGTTTCTGCAAATACCAGGGGAAGTTCCAAGGAAGGGAAGCTATTTTGGGGATGTCATAAATCACCCAGTGCACTAGTATTATTTGGAGACTGTAAAAAGATCACCCGTTGCCCATACTTATACAGTCAGAAAGTATGAGGAGAAAGTCAAAGGGCCCACACAAGCAGACTTTAAACCCTTGCAAAAAGTGGAAAAACAAAATGAGTTAACATAGATCCTCTGCATGTGCCAAAACATCAGGCAAAGCTGAACTGGCTATTTCTCTTCAATTCAATTCAATTCAACTTTAATGTCATTGCACAGATACAAGTATGGGTACAATGAAATGCAGTTTAGTGACAGTACGAAGTGATAGCAATATTATAGATAAATACAGATAAATAAATACAGATGTGGAAATCTATCGGCGGGACTCCGAGTTCAGCAGTGTGATGGTGTTATTGTAGAAGCTACTCCTCATCCTGCTGGTGCGGGACCTGAGGCTCCTGTACCGCCTCCCCGATGGTAGGAGGGCAAACAGTCCATGGTTAGGGTGGGAGGGGTCCTTGATGATCTTCCCAGCCCGTCTCAGACACCGTTTTCGGTGGAGGGCATCCATGGCAGGGAGCGGGCACCGATGATGTGCTGGGCGGTTTTCACCACCCGTTGTAGTGCCTTCCTGTCTGCTACGGTGCAACTGCTGTACCAGACCGTAAAGCAGGTGGTCAGGATGCTTTCGATGGTACAGCGGTAAAAGTTGGTCAGGATCTGGGGGGACAGGTGGGCTTTTTTGAGCCCCCTCAGGAAATAAAGGCGCTGCTGCGCCTTTTTGATCAGCTTGGAGGTGTTGAGGGACCAGGACAGATCCTCCGAGATGTGCACCCCAGCACGCATGCGCGGCATCCTTCAAAGCAGCGGTGTGGAATCACAGAAACCCATCATGACTAAAAATAGTAAGATGAAGAACGTAGAACCTCCTAGTTGACCTTATGATGGAGGGTGGGAGCGGTGGGCACGAAAACCCTCACCGCGACTCCTCGTAAAATACAGATCAACCTTCAAACTTGTTAAGTTCTCGTTTAATCTTACTATTTTACTTCGGAGTCACGTGAGTGACTTCGTGAAGATTTCAAAGCTCTGTGATTTCACGCCCTGGACAACGTCCATGCTTATCACACTGCCGCCATTCTGATGGAGGAAGGCTGTTAATGCAGTTCAGTCGAAACTGGCAGAAAAATCAACACAATTTATTAATCAAATAAACAACAAATAACCCCTAATTCGGGGACAGAGATTCACTGAGCGGTTCCCAGGATAGCTTCTGCGAATGTCGCAGGGGCGACCAGTGGCTTGTTGTAGAACCGTTGAAAGGTTTCTTCACTGGCCCAGCCCGCGGTGGCGAGGATGTGGTCCATGGGCACCTCCATGGCCCTCGCCGCTGATGTGGATGCAGCCCTGGTGGAATGAGACTTAAAAATGTTAGTAGCAACTCCTGCTGCATCCAGCACCACCCTGAGCCACCTGGCGATAGTCTGTACAGTCACCCGATGATGCGGAGGTTTGTGGCTGATGAGGAGCCCCTGTTCCTTCATCCTGATAACTCCTGTAACCCGGATGTAGTGGTGGAGATGGGTGACTATGCAGAGAGTGGCATCTACAGGGTACGCTCGAAATTCCAACTGCAGCCCATGCGCCCCTGGCCTGTGCTGCTTCAATAATTCTTGGACAAAGACATTTATTTGACCAGGGGTGGCCACCATGCTGTCCAGTCGCAGTTTTTGTAACATCTGGACTCGTTGGGCTGTAGTCAGTGTCAACACCAGGTGGTTGGAGCTGATACCTATATCCAGGTATGAGGACAGCGCACTCCTGGCGTTGTTAATGGCACTGTAGCTGAGGCCAGCATCGAAATGGAGGCCAGCTAGAAACTCCAGGACATCAGGTATCGTTGCCGAGTTGGAAGTCTTGTTGGTCCGGGCACAGAATGCCTCCCACTTCCTGATTTGGGTGAGGTACTGTTTCCGAGTTGATTCTCGGCATGATGCGGCGATAGGTTCTATGGCTCGCGATGAGATGCCCGCCTGGATGAGTGGTCTTTTCAGAACCTGCAGGCCAACAAGTTTAAGTGACCATGGCAAGGATGACTAACCCCCGTAATGGGGTGAGTAATCAATTTGGGATGTTTCCCAATCGCCATCCATGGTTGTTTTAAAATTTTAATGACCATCGCGTACCATGGTTGTGTAGGCCAGTCGGGAATGATCAATATGCCAGTTGCAGAGTCTAATTTAATTTTCTGCAATACCCGACTGATGAGGCAGAATGGGGGAAATGCGTAGCAAAACCATTTCCCCCAATGGATAGAAAACGCATCCATTGCTATTGCCCCAGGTCTGGTTCCCACGACACATACGTTGGTATCTGATGGTTCAGCCTGGACGCAAATAGGTCAATGTCTGGTGTCCCATAGTGAGCTATAATGTCTCCAAAAATTTGGGGGTTCAACATCCACTCGATGTTGTCATTGAATACTCGTGACCTGGTGTCCGCCACTGTATTAAGCTTCCCAGGCAAATAGGTCGCCATAATCCAAACGTTCCTTTCAATGCACCGGTGCCAAATTGTGTTAGCCAATTCATCACAAGATAGCGACCTGATACCACCCATATGATTGATGTAAGCCACCACTGTAGTATTATCTATTTGAAGGCGGACATGTAAATCCCGTGACTTAGTACAGTAAACCCGCAGTCCATGAAATGCCCCCAGCATTTCTATATAGTTTATCCCATGTGACTCCAGGAATGTAGACTTATGAGAGTTCCATCTGCCACCACAACTGGACATCGTATCAGTTGCTCCCCAGCCTTGTGCGCTTGCGTCAGTTTGTAGCACAACGTCAGGGTTTCTTACTATGATGGGTCTGTGACACTCTCTAATATTGTCAACCCACCATTGTAGCTCGTTTCTAGCCTTTGGTGGTAACCGGATTGGCCGATCAAAGTGCCCAGCATTTGTTTTTAATGCTGTGATCTTTGTTCTTTGTAAATTTCGGTAGTGTAGTGGTCCGAATTTTGCAGCTGGGAATGTAGCTACCAATTTCCCTATAACTTTTGCTGTTTGCCGAATGGTCGGTACCCTGGCGCAAGTAAGACTGTGGCACTCTTCTATTATAGCAGTAGCTTTGTTGGTTGGGATGGTAATCTTCATTAAATTGGTGTCTAGGGTGAACCGCAAATAATCCATAACCCATACCAGGTGCAATTTTGATTTGGCTGGATGGATTACAAACCCCAGCTTCTCGAAGAGAGCCTTAGTTGCAGCCACTCCCTGAATTGCCAATTGGAGGGTCTGACCCGCTATAAGGATATCATCCAAATATGCCATTACTATATAATTTTGTTGTCGGAGAAGAGCCAATATAGGTTTTACCAATTTTGTAAACAGCCTAGGGACTGTGGTGATTCCATTGGGCAATGCCTTGTATTCCCATAATTGACCCTTCCAGACAAACTTCAGGAATTTTCTGTGAGCCTCAGAGATGGGCACCGTATAGTATGCATCTTTCAAATCGATGCATGCCATAAAGTACCCTGGGTAAAGCATTTGCTTGGCTGTTTCAAAAGTATCCATTTTGAAATGGGTATATTGTACAAAAGTGTTCAGCTCAGTTAAGTCTATTATAATCCGACATCCCCCATCTTTTTTAATTCTGGTGAAGATGTTGGACACAAACTCAATAGGTTCATGCGTTGTTTTGCCAATTACCCCTTTTGCTGCTAGCCGCATAATTTCAGCATGTCCTGCCTCCACCTCTTTTTGGGATAGAGTAAACTTCCTATGAGGCGAATGCTAGGTAGGGGGATTTATACCTCCAATAAATTCTATAACATACCCTTGAACACTTTGTAAAATAAACTCATCTGTGGTGACAGTTTTCCATATGTCCAAGAAAGCCCGCAATCGCCCACCTATTCGTGCAGGAGGGGATGCTATGGCGTGAGAGGAACCAGACTCCCTTACCTCCATGGTTAGCGGCGGTTCCGTACGTACGGTGTTTTGGTTGGACGTTGTGGAGGTTGACGGGGTGGCGGCCGCATCTTCCATGCAGGCCGCTGTTGGCCTTGCCCTAAAAAAGGTCGTTGTGTTTGCGGAAGTGGAGGCGAGTAGGACCTTTGAGTCCTATCCGGCAGTCGTGGTTTCCAGGTTGTGTTTGGCTGTTGCCGGTGGTATGGGTGAAGTCTGGCCGTCGGAGATTTCATGAGGCCAGCTGTTTTGGCCTCCTCGTCCAGTTCCTTCACCTGTTTGGACAGGTCTCCAAACAACTGATGCGGCGGTGGAGCGGTTGATGGTCGACACAACCCCGCGAATGTGGGGTTGAGTGTGGGCTTTATGGAGCTCTTACGCAGGCAGTTTATCTCATACTGGGCGTTGCATAGGAGTGCCAGTGCATCTTGCTGTTCACTGGACACATTATCCCCATCCAGGGTCCTAGCAAACGCCGTTATGCCCGTGGAGAGAACCTTTAAGATACGCTGAAAGCGGACATCCTGCATCCTGGTGGCCGTACTCAAGTGTCCCCAGATCTGGGCATTAACCAAGGGCACACTGAGGTTGATGCAGTTCTCGGGCGGTTTTATTTTCTCCAAGGTATCATTGAGAACCTGACTCTGAAGTTGGTGCGTAGTCAGGTAATCAATGGTGCCCGCCAATTTGTGATGCAGCGGTTCACCTGTCTGTGTAGTAGCGGCAAACTTACCCACCACATCCAGCATATCCTCCTCATGCTCTGGCTCAGTGGTCAATGGCTGTCCTGGGTCATCTTCAAACACAGCAGCTGGGCAATTGCTAACACTTCTGGCTGGAGACGATGAGATGCTGAGTGGGCTCCTCGCACGGCTAGTGGATGCCCGCGAGTCCCGCTCTTCCCATTCCCGGTCCCGCTGGAGGAGTTGCTCCACTAAGAGCTCCAACCGCTCTATGCGACTGTCCCTGCTATCTGCAGCGGACAAGCCGACTTCCCCAGGCCCTGCGAACTCACTGGGGCTTCCACCATCGGACCACACCTCCGTAAGGTGCTGTCTTGGAACCTGGCTCCCCGGAGTCCGTGCAGGCTTACCTCCACACTTGCCCATCTTTTGGCGTGGAGGCGCAGGGTCGGCCGCTCCCAGAGCTGAGCTGACCGACCGTCTACTGCTGCCACCTCAGCCCTTGACCGCAGCCTGACGGGGTGTTTTGTCGGCGGTATCTGCTCCAGCAGGCCTACTCGACGCAGCAGTGGAGCTGCCAGACTGCACTACGGCAGATCTCCCTGGCAGTGGTACGTGTTGGTGCACTTTTGCAGGGCTCCCCTGTCGTGCAGCTGTCCCCCGGCCCAGCCCCTTCGGGTCTTCTGGAACTCGGGGAGAGGTCGCTTGTGAGGAGCGAGGCCCCTTAGCACGTACCTGTTTCCCCCCTCTTTTCTTGGGGGAAGGGGGCTCGAAGTCTGGATCCGTTGCATCCAGCTCCGGGGCGGCAAACCACTCGGGTGAGTCGGGCGCTAAAGTAGCGGGAGCGCCCGACTTCCGCATTCCTGCCCCCACATGCCTCGAAGCTGCCGGTGGTGCTTGCAGCTCCGGGGACAAGGGCCGTTGGCTGGTCGAAGCTCGGCTCCTCGACAGCGTCGCCTTCCTTTTGCCCTTGTCCATCCTGTGGAGTAAAGGTAAGTACTTACCTACCGGCCTTATGAAGGAGCCGGAGGAGAGAGCGCACTCCCCCCCAGCCTGCCGATGCAAATGCGCGCGACGATATGCCGCGCATGCGTGCAGACAGGGTCTTCACGAAGTCACTCACGTGACTCCGAAGTAAAACTAAACTTTGCTCCTATACTCAACACCACTCTTTATGAAGGCCAACGTGCCATTTGCTTTCTTCACTGCCTGCTGCACCTGCATGCTTACTTTTAGTGACTGATGTACAAGGACACCCAGGTCTCGATGTACTTCCCGTTTTCCTAACATGACACCAATCAGAAAATAATCTGCCTTCCCCTTCTTGTCTCCAAAGTGGATAACCTTACATGTATCCACATTATACTGCATCTGCCATGCATCTGCCCACTCACCCAACCTGTCCAAGTCACCCTGCATCCTCACAGCATCCTCCTCACAGATCACACTGCCACCCAGTTTTGTGACATCTGCAAATTTGCTAATGTTACTTGTAATCTCAACATCGAAATCATTAATTGTCAGGTCTCGCATTTGATCTAGTTTCTGTTTCTTATTGGTTTTTAGTATTAGAGTTTGCATTCTTGTTTTATTTTGGTGTCTTGCATCTCCTCTTGTTTCAGGTCCCATTTCCTGTCATGTCGTTTACCCTCATGTAATTGTTGGCCCCTCCCTGATGTGTTTCACCTGTGTCTCGTTATCCCCTGTTAGTTGGTATTTAAGCCCTTTGTGTTTTAGTTCTCATTGCCAGTTTGTTGTGTATGCTATTTGGTATCACCTTGTTCCAGCTCTAGAAATCTTGTGACCTTGACCATTGCTTGTTTTTCGACCACTGTTTTTGCCTGCTCCGAGATTATACTGTTGCCTCTCTTTTTGCTTACCTGTGTCCTGACTTGGACCGATTAACCTCTGAAAACGGATCTGGCCTGTGTCTGAGCCTGCATTTGTGTCCTCCTCCTCATTCAGTTCTGATATTACGAACTGGCCAACAATGGACTCAGCGGGCTCTAATCCTTTTCGTGCAGCGCTCCAGAAGCAAGAGGAGCGCATCTCGCATTACGAGGGTCAACTCGCCTCGATCGTCGCCGGGTTCCGGGATTTTGGCGAGCATCTGCAGGGGTTCCTGGCGGACATCGGTTCACAGGTGAACACTTTAAGTTCTCGGTTTGAACACCTGGTTACTCGGCTGAATTCTTTGTTTCCTGCTGCGGCTCCCGTGCCTGCCGAGTCTGTTTCCTTGTCCGTGTCTCCAGGGGCTCCGATGGCCACGGCTGACGCAGCGTCTCCATTCGTCCACCTGGCAAGACCGGAACACTTTTCGGGGGAATCGGAGATGTGTAGACCTTTTTTGATTCAATGTGGGCTGCATTTCAAACTTCAAGCAGCTTCCTTTCCATCAGAATGCTCAAGGGTAGCCTTTATCATCACGCACCTGTCGGGTAGCGCGGAGGCTTGGGCCACGGCGGAATGGTCTCGGAATTCTCCTGGTTGCCAGACGTCAGTCCTGTTCATGGAAGCTCTGTCCCGCACGTTTGATCACTCCAATCCTGGCCGAGTGGCTTCACATAGAAACATAGAAACATAGAAATTAGGTGCAGGAGTAGGCCATTCAGCCCTTCGAGCCTGCACCGCCATTCAATATGATCATGGCTGATCATCCAACTCAGTATCCCGTACCTGCCTTCTCTCCATACCCTCTGATCCCCTTAGCCACAAGGGCCACATCCAACTCACTCTTAAATATAGCCAATGAACTGGCCTCAACTACCCTCTGTGGCAGAGAGTTCCAGAGACTCACCACTCTCTGTGTGAAGAAAGTCTTTCTCATCTCGGTCTTAAAGGATTTCCCCCTTATCCTTAAGCTGTGACCCCTTGTCCTGGACTTCCCCAACATCGGGAACAATCTTCCTGCATCTAGCCTGTCCAACCCCTTAAGAATTTTGTAAGTTTTCTATAAGATCCCCTCTTAATCTCCTAAATTCCAGAGAGTATAAACCAAGTCTATCCAGTCTTTCTTCATAAGACAGTCCTGACATCCCAGGAATCAGTCTGGTGAACCTTCTCTGCACTCCCTCTATGGCAATAATGTCCTTCCTCAGATTTGGAGACCAAAACTGCACGCAATACTCCAGGTGTGGTCTCACCAAGACCCTGTACAACTGAAGTAGAACCTCCCTGCTCCTGTACTCAAATCCTTTTGCTATGAAAGCTAACATACCATTCGCTTTTTTCACTGCCTGCTGCACCTGCATGCCTACTTTCAATGACTGGTGTACCATGACACCCAGGTCTCGCTGCATCTCCCCTTTTCCTAATCGGCCACCATTTAAATAATAGTCTGCTTTCCTGTTTTTGCCACCAAAGTGGATAACCTCACATTTATCCACATTATACTGCATCTGCCAAACATTTGCCCACTCACCCAGCCTATCCAAGTCACCTTGCAGTCTCCTAGCATCCTCCTCACAGCGAACACTGCCCCCCAGCTTAGTGTCATCCGCAAACTTGGAGATATTGCCTTCAATTCCTCATCCAGATCATTAATATATATTGTAAATAGCTGGGGTCCCAGCACTGAGCCCTGCGGTACCCCACTAGTTACTGCCTGCCATTGTGAAAAGGACCCGTTTACTCCTACTCTTTGCTTCCTGTTTGCCAGCCAGTTCTCTATCCACATCAATACTGAACCCCTAATACCGTATGCTTTAAGTTTGTATACTAATCTCTTATGTGGGACCTTGTCGAAAGCCTTCTGGAAGTCCAGATATACCACATCCACTGGTTCTCCCTTATCCACGCTACTAGTTACATCCTCGAAAAATTCCACAAGATTCGTCAGACATGATTTACCTTTTGTAAATCCATGCTGACTTTGTCCAATGATTTCACCACTTTCCAAATGTGCTGCTATCCCATCTTTAATAACTGACTCTAGCAGTTTCCCCACTACCGATGTTAGACTAACTGGTCTATAATTCCCCGTTTTTCTCTCTCCCTCCCTTCTTAAAAAGAGGGGTTACATTTGCTACCCGCCAATCCTCAGGAACTACTCCAGAATCTAAAGAGTTTTGAAAGATTATCACTAATGCATCCACTATTTCCTGAGCTACTTCCTTAAGTACTCTGGGATGCAGCCTATCTGGCCCTGGGGATTTATCGGCCTTTAATCTATTCAATTTACCCAACACCACTTCCCGACTGACCTGGATTTCACTCAATTCCTCCTTTGACCCACAGTCCCCTGCTATTTCAGGCAGATTATTTATGTCTTCCTTAGTGAAGACGGAACCAAAGTAGTTATTCAATTGGTCCGCCATATCCTTGTTCCCCATGATCAACTCACCTGTTTCTGACGGTTCACAGAACCTGGTCTCCATGAAACAATGTAATCGCTCAGTTATGGATTTTGCTATTGAACTGTTGCTGCTAAGAGTGGATGGAATGAGGCTGCTTTGTTGGATGCTTTTCCCAATGGATTGTCTGAAGCTATCAAAGATCAGTTGGCTCCACTTACCCTGCCTTCCGACTTCGAGTCTATATTTTCCCTGGCTGTCCAAATTGACGCTAGGCTCGGAGAAAGAGAGCGAGAGAGGAGATCGGCGGCAGTTCGGTCCTCCTCCCAACAGTGGCGGCAGCGTCGCCCTTCGCCTTCCGGCCGGGACTTCGTCCCTCTCGGCCGGTCAGTCAGCCTACAGCGCCACCTGTCTCTTTGGAGGAGCCCATGCAGGTGGGACGAGCCAAACTCAGCCCGGAGGAACGGCAGCACCGCTTAAGGGAGGGGAGGTGTTTTTACTGTGGTGAACTGGGACATTTGTTGAACAGCTGTTCAGTAAAAGACAAGGCTCACCAATGAAAGAGAGGACATTGGTGAGCTGTACCACTCCTATGAGCCGTTCCTCTCGTCAACTCACAGCTGTACAATTGTTGGTGCATTCCCAGTGGCACTCCCTGCAGGCTTTGGTTGATTCTGGGGCAGATGAGAACTTCATGGACATTCGCTTGGCTGATGAATTGAAGCTGGAACGTGAACAGCTTCAAGATCCTCAGGAGGCTAGTGCACTGGATGGGCACCTACTGTACAGGGTGATTCACCAAATTCAACCTGTTCAACTCATCGTGGCAGGTAATCACTTTGAGACCATCAGTTTTCATCTCCTCGACTGTCCTCTTCATCCTCTGGTTTTGGGGCTCCCTTGGCTGTCTTTCCATAATCCTCGCATGAACTGGGGAAGTAATTTCTTGGGCAAATAACTGTAAACTCATCTATCTGCATGATTCTTCTCCTGAGTCTATGAAGGATCCATCAAGGAGCAGTTTGCTGGGATCTTCCAGGACCACCCTCCGGCAGCCTCCCCGTTCAAGGGAGGGGGATTTTCCAGATCTCACCAAGGTTCCCTCATGTTATCTAGACCTAAAGGAGGTGTTCAACAAGGCCAAGGCCACCTCTCTTCCGCCGCATAGACCATACGACTGCTGCATTGACCTTCTGCCAGGTACAGCGCCTCCTAAGGGTCGTCTTTATTCCTTGTCTTCACCTGAGCGGCTCGCCATGGAAAAGTACATTGACGATGCCCTTGCTGCTGGGATCATCAGACCTTCCTCTTCACCTGCAGGAGCTGGATTCTTCTTTGTGGATAAGAAGGATGGAACACTTCGGCCCTGCATTGACTACAGAGGACTCAATGACATTACTGTTAAGAGCAGATACCCTCTTCCTCTTATCTCCTCTGCATTTGAACTGTTAAAATATGCTAAAATATTCACTAAGTTCGATCTTAGAAATGCCTATCATCTGATAAGGATAAGGGAGGGGGATGAATGGAAGACTGTTTAACACACCCAGTGGTCATTATGAATATCGGGTCATGCTGTTTGGTCTTACTAATGCTCCAGCAGTTTTTCAAGGCATGGTTAACGATGTATTACGGGACATACTGAACAAATTTGTGTTTGTATCTTGATGACATTTTGATTTTTTTTCTCCAGACGAAACTTCCCATGTGCAGCATGTACACCAGGTGCTGGAACGTTTGCTCTTGAATGATCTGTTTGTGAAAGCTGAGAAATGTGAATTTCATGCTAACACTGTTCAATTCCTTGGTATGTTGTGTCACCTGATGGGATACAGATGGACCCGGGCAAGGTCAGTGCTGTGGCCATCTGGCCTACACCCTCCAGTCATAAGCGACTTCAGGGGTTCCTTGGGTTTGCTAATTTTTATAGGAAGTTTATCCGGAACTTTAGTGTCACTGCTGCACCACTCCATGCTCTCACCTCGCCCCACCTGCCTTTCTCTTGGTCCCCTCAAGCAGAAACTGCATTTATGAGACTCGTGAGGAGCTTTTCCTCAGCCCCCATCCTGGTTCACCCTGACCCGTCACTCCAGTTCGTGGTTGAGATGGATGCCTCGGGTGTGGGCATCGGGGCTGTACTCTCCCAGAGATCCTCCACAGATGGTCGACTACATCCCTGCGCTTTCCTCTCAAGAAAACTTTCTCCTGCTGGGAGAAATTGCGATGTGGGTAACTGTGAACTGTTAGCGGTTAAAGCAGCCTTGGAGGAATGGAGACATTGGTTGGAGGGTACCAAGCAGCCGTTTCTAGTTTGGACAGACCACAAGAACCTGGAATACATCAAGTCAGCCAAACACCTCAACTTGCAGCAAGCAAGGTGGGCTCTCTTCTATAATAGATTTGATTTTGTACTGTCTTACCGCCCTGGTGCCAAGAATGGCAAACCTGATGCTCTCTCCAGACAGTTTGATCCTGACCCGTCCCCTAAGGTTTCAACTCCCATTCTGCCTGCTTCCTGTTTTGTTGGGGCGGTTATTGAGGAGAGAGTTTCCGAGGCAACTGCTGGTGTTCAGTCTCCGCTAGGGTGTCCTTCTAATCGTCTGTTTGTTCCCGAGTCTCTTCGTTCACAGGTGATTCACTGGGCTCATACGTCTCGGATCCCCTGTCATCCCGGTGTCCGCCGAACCCTGTTTGTGGCCAAACAGCGGTTTTGGTGGCCTTCCATGGAGAGGGGGATTAAGGAGTACGTCGCCGCCTGCAGTATTTGTGCTCGGAACAAGACCTCACGTCAGTCCGCCTTTGGCCTCCTGAATCCGCTGCCGGTCCCCTCACGCCCCTGGTCAGACATCTCCATGGACTTTGTCACGGGCCTGCCCTCTTCTGAAGGTAACACCACAGTCATGACTGTGGTGGACAGATTTTCTAAGATGATCCATTTCATTGCACAAGCTTCCCTCCGCCAGGAAGACGGCAGTGGTCATGTTGTCTAATGTTTTTCGAATTCATGGATTTCTCAGAGACGTTGTGTCTGACCGGGGGCCTCAGTTCATGTCCAGGTTTTGGAAGGAGTTTTGTTCTCTGTTGGACGCCACGGTCAGCCTTACATCTGGTTATCACCCGGAATCCAATGGACAGACTGAACACCTTAACCAGGAATTGGAGTCAGGACTGCGGTGCTTAGTGCCACAGAACCCTTCAACATCAGCCCACCGGGTCCATGACGACAGCGATTCCCGCACATTAACAATATCCTACACACTCTCGGGACAATTTACTCATGCACCAAGCCAATTAACCTACAAACCTGTATGTCTTTGGAGTGTGGGAGGAAACCGAAGATCTCGGAGAAAACCCTCACGGGGAGAACGTACAAACTCCGCACAGACAGCACCCATAGTCGGGATCGAACTCGGGTCTCCGGCGCTGCATTAGCTGTAAGGCAGCAACTCTGCCGCTGTGCCACCGTGACTGCCCCAAATGTGATGTTCTCACGGGTTCACATCAATTCTCTCCCAATTCTCATGAGTGCCCCAACCCCCCCAACCCTCACTGGCGGTAATTTTCAGTTGCCAATTAATGAACCAGCATACACACAAAATACAGGAATAACAGCGGGTCAGGCAGCATCTCTGGAGCAAAGGACTAGGTGACATTTCGGATCGAGACCTAACTTAGAGTCAAGGAGGGGAAAACTAGAGATATGAGAAGGTACCGAACTAAACAAATTCCCTGACCCGCTGAGTTACTCCAGCATTTTGCATCTATCTTTGGTGTAAACCAGCTTTAGCAGTTCCTTCCTACCCAATGAACCAGCAAATTTTAGAATTTGGGGGGAGATAATCATGGAGATCACACAGTCCACACAAACAGCAGTCAAGATCAGCATGAACCCGGGAACACTGGGGCCATATGATGCGATACAATGCGATAAAACTTTATCCATCCCCGGAAGGAAATTGATCTGTCAACAGTCATAACACACTACAAGGTACAAGAAAATTTGAAATTAAAGTTAAAAGTGAGAAACAAAAGAAGACGTGATCGTTGTCTGGCTGCCGGTACGAATGAATGAACAAACAAACACTGACTTATCCCCTGGGCAGAGGATTTTAAACTATAGTGCACCCCCACAGCAGGGCAGACAAAGGAGAGTCAGTAGATGTTGTTTACCTAGACTTTCAGAAAGCCTTTGATAATGTGCCACACGGGAGGCTGCTATGGAAGATGAGAGCCTATGGTATCAAAGTGCAGATACTAGTATTGATATCAATTTGGTTGGTTGGCAGAAGGCAAAGAGTGACAATAAGGATGACTTTTTCTGGTTGGCTGCCAGTGACGGTGTGGGGCTCGGTGCTGGGGCCGCTGCTCTTCTTGTTGTAATATTAATGATTTGGTGAGGGGATTGAAGGCTTCGTGGCCACCATGTGGAGGCAAAGTCAGTGGATATATTTAAGGCAGAGATAGTTAGATTCTTGAGTAATACTGATGTCAGAGGTTATGGGGAGAAAGCAGGAGAATGGGGCTAGGAGGGAGAGATAGATCAGCAATGATTGCATGGCGGAGTAGACTTGATGGGCCAAATGGCCTAATTCTACTCCTATCACTTATGATCTTATGAACTTATATGTCCCAGAGAGAACAATGAAATACTGACTGCTGGGCTACTGTGCCACCCCTTTTCCTAACAATATCTGACCAAAAATTGGTTAATGAACAATCAGCTAGAGACTCCCGAGGAATATATCATTTACAAAGCATCCAGACTCGCTTGGAATATCGGAAATTCACTCAATGACCGACTGGGTTGGTCCGGTTTCCTCCTACATCCCAAATACGTTGCAGGTTTGTAGGTTAATTGGCTTCTGTAAATTGTCCCGAGTGTGTAGGATGGAACTCGTGTACGGTGATCGCTGGTGGACCAAAGGGCCGATTTCCACACTGTATCTATGAGTTAAAGCTAGAGATTTGAACTGACGATCCAGAAACAACACAATCCACCACACAGCTAGAGGATTTTAATTGAACAAATTTTTTTTTTTAAAGCCAGAAGGAAAGACGTCTACAATCATGAAAGTGATAATTGTGAAAATGTTGGGTTGCTGCGAAAATGTATCTGGTTGCTCTCATGTGCCTCAGGGACGGAAATGTGCTCTCTGGCTGCCCCGTACGTGGCTTCCAACTCACAGCTTGGCAATACAAGTTACCAAGAAAGTCATTCAGTTCAAAAACAGCTTGAATTTAGCATCAAATGTGCAGCTAAGCACTCTCATTTATACCTCCTGAATGGAATTTTATGTAAAAAGATGCAACTTACATTTCGCTAGTTTCCTTGACAGTGGATAAGTGTCCAAGGCCCTTGAGACAGTTAGACTAAGGATTTTTTTTTTTTTTTAAAGACACAAAGTGCTGGATTAACTCAGCAGGTCAGGCAGCATCTCTGGAGAACACTGATTGGTGATGTTTTGGATCGGGTCCCGAAACACAGACCCAGTTCTCCAGAGGTGCTGCCTGACCGGATGAGTTACTTCAACACTTTGTGCCTTTTGTAAAGCTGCATCTGCAGGGTCCTTGATTCTAGGGCAAGGAAATATTGAATAGACCAGAATAATAAGCAAAACACAAAGTGCTGGTGGAACTCAGCGGCTCAGGCAGAATCTGTGGAGGGAATGGACAGACTGCGTTTCAGGTTGAGACCCTTCTTCAGACTGTTGGAGTAGGGGGATGGAGAAAGCTGGAAAAGAGGGATGGGGTAGTACAAAGCCTGGCACATGAGAGGTGGATGGATGTGCAGAGGGGTGGGTGGAGGGGGGTTAAATCTGATAGGTGGATAAATGACAAAGGCCAGAGGTGAATATTCAGATGTTACAGACAGCTGTAGCGTAAATATCTTACTTGGAATAACAGACATTTCAATGAAAAGATCAGACCAGTATAGCAGGTTTCAAGGACAAGATGGCACTAGACGGTATTAATCAAACTGAATAGGAACGAAAAGCCCTATAGTCCTGGGTTCAATCCTGAGCTTGAATACTGTCTGTGTGGAGTTTGCACATTCTCCCTGCGACCGCGTGGGTTTCCTCCGGGTTTTCCGGTTTCCATCCACATCCCAAAGACAATGGGGTTTGTAGGTTAATCAGTCTCTGTAAATTGTCCCGAGTGTGTAGGGAGTGCATGAGGAAGTGGGATAACATAGAATCAATTTCTTGATTAGTTCGGGTGTCAGAGGTTGTGTGGGTAAAGGCAGGAGAATGGGGTGAGGAGGGAGAGATAGATCAGCCATGATTGAATGGTGGAGTAGACTTGATGGACAAATGGCCAAATTCTACTCCTATCACTGATGACCTTATAACCAGTGCGAACGGGTGAGTGAGAATCAGTCTGGATGATCAATTTGAAGAACTGTGATCTGCAGGATTACAGACCAGGCTCCCCTAGTCGTGTTTAGGCTGGGTAAGTTTCTCAGCGAGCAATAATATAATGAGTCAAATTGCCTGCTTCTCACCCGGAGAATTCCATAATTCTATGAATTAGAAGCAAGATGCTTCCATAAGTCAATGGTTCAAGGCCAGTGGTTCACAAATGTAACATTCTGGAAAAAAGATAGAAAGTAATGGGCCTGTCCCACTTCGGCGATCTTTTAGGTGACCAGGCTGTCGCCGGTGGTTGCCGGGGTGCCGCCCCTGTGGTCATGAGTAGCCTTCTCAGTCGCCCAAAGAGTTGGAGTGTCATTCTGGTCGCCGCTGGATTTTCAACATGTTGAAAAATTGTTGTATCGACAGCGGCGACCGTGGGATTGACGTCAATAAGCGTAGCTTGACGTAGGTGCTGTTGCAGGTTGTTGCCAGGTGACGTAGGTTGTCGCTGGTGCGGACTTCGGTTGTCGTATTCACCGGCAGTCGCCTAAAATATCGCCCCACGTCGCCGGTTTTTCGGCAACCTGCTACGACTATGACAGTCGCCGGCAGTCGCCTAAAAATCGCCGAAGTGGGACAGGCCCATAAGTTTGGTGAAATCTCTTCATCGCTTAAAGAATACTTCAGATCTGAAATTTGCTACCGTGAAAGAGGTGGAATGATGAGAAGGCACGAAAGAAACTTGAGGAAAACGTGGCAGAGTGGGGCTTGGAGAGTTGAAAGACCAAGCAGCCACCTTCAGACACATGAGAGTTCGATGGACTTGACATTTTCTTAAACACAAAATGCTGGAGTAACTCAGTGGGACAGGCAGCATCTCTGGATAGAAGGAATAGGTGACGCTTCGGGACTTCAGGTCTCTGGCGCTGTGAGGCAGCAACCCTACCGCTGCACCCTAGTAACGTGTGCAAACGTCAAATCTATACCAATCTATTCCAATTCACTGGGTTCACCCGTCATACATTTAATTTTCCTTTCTGCCAATCGCGTATTTAAGTCTCTTCTAAAAACAAAAGTCTGTGGTGACGAATTCCAAAGGTTAAGGTCATTATTTTACACCCTCCCTGTTTAGTCTACCGAAACAGCAAATGCTATTGAAGAAACATTTGGTAAAAGTCCAGCATTACTTCTTTGATTTTGGATTTTGTATTTCCAGGTAGAGAGCCAAGCACTTAATCCGTTCACTTCCACTCCCAAGATTAATGATTTGTGAATAATGCATTAAAAATCTTTCTGCTACTCCATGCCGCTTAAAGTCATGTGAACTGCTTTATGTCCCCTTCCCATACCCAACAATCCACTTTGTTCTATGTTAAACTTTTTTTTAGCTTTGCCTTTTATTTTTGTATTTTGTACCTTTTCATATTTCTAGTTTCCCTCCCCCCTGACTCTCCGTCTGAAAAAGGGTCTCGACCCGACACGTCACCGATTCCTTTTCTCCTGTCGAGTTACTCCAGCATTTTGTGTCTATCTTTGGCGTAACTTCTTACTCATTTATTTAGTTTGTTTTTGCTCATTCAGTATTCCGCTGCAATTTTTCATCATCACGGTGGCGCAGTGGTAGAGTTGCTGCCTTACAGCGAATGCAGCGGCGGAGACCCGGGTTCGATCCCGACTGCGGGTGCTGTCTGTACGGAGTTTGTACATTCTCCCGAGGGTGAGTTTTCTCCGAGTTCTTCGGTTTCCTCCCACACTCCAAAGACGTGCAGGTTTGTAGGTTAATTGGCTTGGTAAATGTAAACATTGTCCCTAGTGGGTGTAGGATAGTGTTAATGTGCGGGGATCGCTGGTCGGCACGGGCCCGATGGGCCGAAGGGCCTGTTTCCACGCTGTATCTCTAAACTAAACTAAACTAAACTAAACCAATTCATACAAACTGGCAGTGCATCAGAATATTTTATTCCCAGGTCCTTCAATCGAAGTCAACAAAACACATGCGCACTCTTGCCTTTTTAGTCTTTGTACATTTTTACCTTGCCACATTTACAGTTCTGTTCACTAAGAAATTGGAGTTTACATCTGCCGTTTGTTACTAATTCCTGCTAAAGTGTTGTGACCAACTGAGGGAATGCTTGCTGAAATTCTCAGTCGTTCGTTATCAATGCCCTTATCCATGCAGTCCCACAGTTTATTATTTTCTCCATGAGTTTTCTGCATGCCTTTACATGCCTTTAAAAAACCTTTAAAAATTGCATCCACGGGATTTTCTTCCATAAATTTCCAAAGTATTTCCTGGGGTTGATAAGCAGTATTCATTTTTTTCAGAAATCGGGGTGTATTGGTGATTTTATATCTCTCATCAAGAGTTATAGTCATTGAGTTATAAAGTCGTATAACGCACGAAACATGCCTTCAGCCCAACTTGTCCCCGCTGAGCATGTTTCCCCATCTATGCTAGTCCCACCTGCCCGCGTTTGATCCATATCCCTCTAAACCCTTCCTTCCATGTAATAATTTGGTTTCAAACAATTTACAAACCAATCTATGAATACAATACAATACAATAAAATATAATACCGTTTATTGTCATTTGCTCAAATGAAGTTCAAACAAAATTAGGTTTCTGCAGTCATACAACAAGAAAAAAAACCAAGACACACAATTAACACAATTTACACAAACATCTATCACAGTGAATCTCCTTCTCACTGTGATGGAAGGCAAAGTCATTGCCTCTTCCCTGTTTTCCATTCTTCTCCCGATGTTAAAGCCCCCGGCGGGCAATGGCAAGTCCCGCGGCCATTAAAGCCCCGCCAGGTGATGTAAGGCCCCTCTCTGGGTCATTTTCAACCCCACAATTCGGACGGGAGAAGTTGCCATTGTGGGAGCTCCAAAAAGCGGTCTCCCACCAGGGACCCGCGAGCCCCCGATGTCACCGTCCACCTGGCCTGCGGCCGGAACCTCCGAAGCTCCGAAGTCAGGTCGCAGCCGCGCGCCACCACAGCTCTCCACGCTCCGAAGCCGGCCAGCTCCACGATGGTGAGTCCGCAGGCTCGTGACTGGAGCCCCCAGGTCGTTCCTGTTGGAGGCCGCTCCACGGTGCTAGGCCCCAACAACAACGGAGATCCGGCAGGGAAAAGGTTAGGTCCCCCGTACAGGGAAGATATTTAAAAGTTTCCCCCCCACATATACACAGCTAAAATCAATATATAAAGTACAACCAAACTATACACTCAACAGGACAATTTTTTTTTTTGATACAGACGGACTGCAGAGGCCTCTGCCACGAGGTGCCGCCATCTTTCTGGCCAACTGGTTTAAATGTCCCCAGCTTAGATTTCAGAGATAAAGCATGGAAACAGGCCCTGCAGTCCACACTAACCAGCAATCAGCTGTTCACACTAGTTGTGTTTTGCATCCCACTTTTGCATCCACTCCTTACAGAGGCAATTTTACAGAGGCCAATTAATCGACAAGCCCTGCACAGCTTTTGGATGTGGGAGGAAACTGGAGCACCCTGAGGAAACCCATGTGGTCACAGGGATGGCATGCAAACTCTACCTGAGGTCAGGATCAAACCCAGGTCCTTGGCACTGTGAGGCCAGCTGTGACACTACCAGCTGTGTCGCCCTAGCTTGTTCGGGGAAATGAAAATGAGACCAAGAAGTTCAACAACGGAGCATTATTGTTAACTGTTGAGCCTTCCCGAGGTGTCATGGGCCTAACTCAAAGAAGCGCCAGTGAAGGGAGGTGCCCACTTGGTATATACTTGCATCTACACGATCAGTTTTTTTAAATGTGCTTGGCAACGTATAGGTAGCTGATTATTGCATACTGAGTTAGTTCTCGTTCTCAGCATAAGTTTGTATAATCAGTTTAGATATTACTTTGCTTTGGGCTTGGTTTTCTTGGTTGAGCACATATCCTAATGTTATGGCACAAGTACTTTTGTGTTTTAATTGTAATTTACAGGTCAAATAAACATCAATCAGGATCTGGATTTTGTGTAGTGAATTGTTGTTCCACATTTGGACAAAAAGGCACCTTAAAATGTAAAAAGGAATCACTGAAACTAGTCAATGATAGATTTTTTTTTTAATTAAAAAAACCCATTACCAACAGGTTCCAGGACCAGTATTTTGTACGTTCTCCCCATGACCAAAGTGCGTTTTCTCCAAGATCCTCAGTTTCCTCCCATACTCCAAGACGTACAAGATTGTAGGTTAATTGGCTTGGTGTAAATGTACAATTGTCCCTAGTGTATATAGGATAGTGTTAATGTGCAGGGATCGCAGGTCGGTGCGGACTTAGTGGGCCGGAAGGCCCGTTTTCGCGCTGTATCTCTTATCTAAACTAAACTTTGTGTTTTGCCCCAGATGTTTGGGTATATCCATCGTGCCAAAATTCTGGAATATAATCTTTTGAAGATTGAAATGTTATTATTTAGCTATCGCTAAAGCATATCTTTAATTAAAACCCTACTATGGTCTCAACTGAATCGTCCTACCACAACTAGAGAGCAGTACCTCATTGGTGACCCTCGGACTTTCCTTGATCGGACTTTACTGGCCTTACCTTGCACAAAATGTTATTTCCTTATCATGCATCTGTACATTGTAAATGGCTCGATTGTAATCATGTATTGTCTTTCTGCTGAATGGATGGCACGCAACAAAAGCTTTTCCCTGTATCTCGGTACACGTGTCAATTATCTAAACTGAACTGAATTGAAACTGAACTTCCTCAACATCCTTACATTTGTCACACACAAATGCGAAAGTACACACCACAGGAAGACAATAGGATTACAGAATGTAAATTCCACCTGACATTTTAATTAAATATTATTTGATTAACATTATTAAAGCATTTAGTACTTCTGCATGCTAATTTAAAAGCAGCATGTTCGAACTGTTTACCTACTTCTTCTTTTCGTGTTCATCTTGTTACAAATATTGGCCTCGCTGTCATCGCCATCCTGAAAAGGACGCAAGCTTCCGGCGACAATCAGTGGAAGCCATCACTTGTCGCAGTAGATGATGGTGGTGGCAGAATTAGCTCAGGGTACTTCCAGTTTCCAGCCCCGCGACGTGGACGCTCCTGCTATGGGGCCACCTACTTGCCTCACAGCATAGTTTCCAATGGTTCAAAGGTTCTTTGAGAGGCAATATCTTAGCACCTTCACTTTTGTTTTTTGAACATGCACGAAAGAGAATGGTGGCGCAGCGGTAGAGTTGCTGCATTGCAGTGCTTACAGCGCCAGAGATCCCGGTTCAATACCAACTACGGGTGCTGTCTGGACAGAGTTTGTACGTTCTCCCCATGACCACCTGGGTTTTCTCCGAGCTCTTCGGTTTCCTCCCACACTCTCAAGACGTGCAGGTTTGTAGGTTAATTAGCTTGGTATAGAAGTTAATTAGCAAGAGGTTAATTAGCTTGGTATAAAAGTAAAATTGTCCCTAGAGTGTATAGGGATCGCTGCTCGGTGCGGGCTCGGTGGGCCGAAGGGCCTGTTTCCGCGCTGTATCTCTAAGCTAAATTAAAACTAAAAGAAGCTGATTGTAGGTTAAGTAAGGAGAAAACTTGAACATGGAAGTGGAAAGCAGAAAATTGTGAGACAGTTTAGGAGTCAAAGTAAACAAAGTTTAGAAATTGGACATAAAAGTATTCTGTCTTTGCTTAATGGTATTTCCTACATGCAAGGAATTTAGTAAACAGCACAGATAAGCGATAAGTGCTGAGGGACAGATTGAAGTGTAATTATTTAGTGAAAACTGAAATATGGTTTAAAAGGGGACTTGCCTTTATGAGCAACATTCTTATTAATAGGGTTTATGTCTGACACTGAGATGGAAATAAAAAAGGAGACAGTGTAAAAATATTAGTTAAAGAAACAATCACAGCTGCGAGAAGGCAGGAGCCGTTGGTAGAGGAGGAGGGGGAGGAGCGACACCCGACCGGTAAGCTATAAAATCTAGCGCGGGGCTTGTTTTTTCAGAGGCCCACAGGAGCCGTTGGAAGAGGAGGAGGGGGAGGAGCGACACCCGACCGGTAAGCTATAAAATCCAGCGCGGGGCTTGTTTTTACCCAAATCCATAACATTCCATTTGGAGAAGTGGGTTTTTTTGAGGAAGCCACTGATTGGTGGGAAGTGGACTAGGGAAAGCAGCTGATTGGTGGGAAGTGGACTAGGGAAAGCAGCTGATTTACAGTCAGATCCCAGCAGTTTGTAGTGATTTTATATTGTGTTGCTATTGTATCCTGTGTAAGGGGGGCAGTATGAAGGCCAGGGCAGTGTACTGTTCTGGATGTCAGATGTGGGAGGTCAGGGAATCTGATAGCCCTCCAGACGTACACATCTGCGCCAGGTGTGTCGAGATGGGGCTCCTAAAGGATCGTGTTAGGAACCTGGAGCAGCAGCTCGACGACCTCCGTCTGGTCAGGGAGAGTGAGGAGGTCATAGAGAGGAGCTACAGGGAGGTAGTCACTCCCAAACCACAGGAGGCAGACAAGTGGGTCACGGTTAGGAAGGGCAAGGGGCAGAGGCAGGGGCTAGAGAGTACCCCTGTGACCGTACAACTGGAAAATAGGTACTCGGGTTTGAGTACGATTGGAGGGGACAGCCTAGCTGGGGGCAACATCAGCGGCCGGGCCTCCGGCACAGAGACCGGCCCTGATGCTCAGAAGGGTAGCAAAAAGAGGAGGGAAATTGTAATAGGGGACTCTATAGTTAGGGGGTCGGATAGACGATTCTGTGGACGCAGTCGGGAGACCCGGATGGTAGTTTGCCTCCCTGGTGCCAGGGTCTCGCATGTGTCAGAACGTGTCCAAAAGATTCTGATAAGGGAGGGAGAGGAGCCTGATGATGTTGTGGTACAAATAGGTACCAATGACATAGGCAGAAAAAGTGACGAGGTCCTGAAGGGAGAATTTAGGGAGTTGGGGGGAAAGTTAAAGAGAAGGACCAAAAGGGTAACAATTTCAGGATTACTGCCTGTGCCGCGTGACAGTGAGAGTAGGAATGAAATGAGGTGGAGGCTAAATGCGTGGCTGAGGGACTGGTGCAGTGGGCAGCGATTCAAGTTTCTTGATCACTGGGACCTCTTTTGGGGAAGGCATGATCTGTACGCAGAGGACGGGTTGCACTTGAACCCGAAGGGGACCAACATCCTGGCAGGGAGATTTGCAAAGGCTACTGGGGAGACTTTAAACTAGAAAGGCTGGGGGGGAGGGACTCGGGTAGAGGGGGCTAGGGGACAGGGTGTGGGGCAAGAGACAGAGAAGGGAAGCACTCGGACCCAAAATGTAGGCGAGAAAGATGAAAAAGATAATAGACAGAGAATAAAGGATGGTGGGTTTATAAAATGTGCATATTTTAATGCTAGGAGCATTGTAAGTAAGGTGGATGAACTTAGAGACTGGATTGACACCTGGAAATATGATGTTGTGGCAATCAGTGAAACATGGTTGCAGGAGGGCTGTGATTGGAAACTAAATATTCCAGGATTTCGTTGCTTCAGGTGTGATAGAATTGGAGGGACCAGAGGTGGAGGTGTTGCATTGCTTGTCAGAGAGGATATTACAGCAGTGCTTTGGCAGGATAGATTAGAGGGTTTGTCTAGGGAGGCTATTTGGGTGGAACTGAGAAGTGGGAACGGTTTTGTAGCAACACTTTTAGGGGTGTACTATAGACCGCCAAATGGGGAGCGAGAATTGGAAGAGCAAATATGTAAGGAGATAGCAGATATTAGTAGTAAGCACAAGGTAGTGATTGTGGGAGATTTCAATTTCCCCAAAATAGACTGGGAAACACATTCTGTAAATGGGCTGGATGGTTTGGAGTTTGTAAAATGTGTGCAGGATAGTTTTTTGCAGCAGTACATAGAGGTACCGACCAGAGAAGGGGCAGTGCTGGACCTCCTGTTAGGAAATGAGGCAGGACAGGTGACGGAGGTATGCGTTGGTGAGCACTTCGGGACCAGTGATCACAATACCATTAGTTTCAATATAATTATGGAGCGAGTCAGAACAGGACCTAGAGTGGGGATTTTTGATTGGAGAAAGGCTAACTTTGAGGGAATGCGTGAGGATTTTAAAGGAGTGAATTGGGACACTTTGTTTCATGGGAAGGATGTAGAAGAGAAATGGAGGACATTTAAAGGGGAAATTGTAAGAGTACAGAATCTTTATGTCCCTGTTAGGTTGAAAGGAAATAGTAAAAATTGGAAAGAGCCATGGTTTTCAAGGGAAATTAGACACTTGTTTCAAAAAAAGAGAGATATCTACAAGAATTATAGGAGGCATGGAGTAAATGAGGTGCTAGAGGAGTATAAAGAATGTAAAAAGAATCTTAAGAAAGAAATTAGGAAGGCTAAAAGAAGATATGAGGTTGCTTTGGCAAGAAAGATGAAAGTAAAATACAAAGGGTTTCTACAGCTATATTAATAGCAAAAGGATAACGAGGGATAAAATTGGACCATTAGAGAACCAGAATGGACAGCTATCTGCAGAGCCAAAAGAGATGGGGGAGATATTGAACAATTTCTTTTCTTCGGTATTCACCAAGGAGAAGGATATTGAACTCTGTGAGGTAAGGGAAAAAAGTAGAGTAGCTATGGAAACTATGAGATTCAGAGGAGGAAGTACTGACACTTTTGAAAAAATATAAAGGTGGATAAGTCTCCAGGTCCTGACAGGATATTCCCTAGGACATTGAGGGAAGTTAGTGTAGAAATAGCAGGAGCTATGACAGAAATATTTCAAATGTCATTAGAAACGGGAATAGTGCCGGAGGATTGGCGTACTGCGCATGTTGTTCCATTGTTTTAAAAAGGGTTCAAAGAATAAACCTAGCAATTATAGACCTATTAGTTTGACGTCAGTGGTGGGCAAATTAATGGAAAGGATACTTAGAGATAATATATATAAGCATCTGGATAAACAGGGTCTGATCAGGAACAGTCAACATGGATTTGTGCCTGGAAGGTCATGTTTGACAAACCTTCTTGAATTTTTTGAATCGGTAACTAGGGAAATTGATGAGGGTAAAGCAGTGGATGTTGTCTATATGGATTTCAGTAAGGCCTTTGACAAGGTTCCCCATGGAAGGTTGGTTAAGAAGGTTCAATCTTTGGGTGTTAATGGCGGAGTAGCAAGATGGATTCAACAGTGGCTGAATGGGAGATGTCAGAGAGTAATGGTGGATGGCTGTTTGTCAGGTTGGAAGCCGGTGACCAGTGGGGTGCCTCAGGGATCTGTGTTGGGTCCACTGTTGTTTGTCATGTACATCAATGATCTGGATGATGGGGTGGAAAATTGGATAAGTAAGTATGCAGATGATACTAAGATAGGTGGTGTTGTGGATAATGAAGTAGATTTTCAAAGTCTACAGAGAGATTTGGGCCATTTGGAAAAGTGGGCTGAAAGATGGCAGATGGAGTTTAATGCTGTTAAGTGTGAAGTGCTACATCTTGGCAGGACAAATCAAAATAGGACGTACATGGTAAATGGTAGGGAATTGAGGAATGCTGTGGAACAGAGGGATCTAGAATAACTGTGCATAGTTCCCTGAAGGTGGAATCGCATGTAGATAGGGTGGTAAAGAAAGCCTTTGGTGTGCTGGCCTTTATAAATCAGAGCATTGAATATAGGAGTAGGGAAGTAATGTTAAAATTGTACAAGGCATTGGTAAGACCAATTCTGGAGTATGGTGTACAATTTTGGTCGCCTAGTTATAGGAAGGATGTCAACAAAATAGAGAGAGTACAGAGGAGATTTACTAGAATGTTGCCAGGGTTCCAGCAGCTATGTTACAGAGAAAGGTTGAACAAGTTTAGGTCTTTATTCTTTGGAGCGCAGAAGGTTAAGGGGGGACTTGATTGAGGTCTTTAAAATGATGAAAGGGATAGACAAAGTTGACGTGGATAAGCTTTTCCCATTGAGGGTAGGGAAGATTCAAACAAGAGGGCATGACATGAGAATTAAGGGACAGAAGTTTAGGGGTAACGTGAGGGGGAACTTCTTTACTCAGAGGGTGGTGGCTGTGTGGAATGAGCTTCCGGCAGAGGTGGTGGAGGCAGGATCGATTTTTAACATTTAAAAGTAAAGTGGATAGGTATATGGACGTGAAGGGAATGGAGGGGTATGGTCTGAGTGCAGGTAGGTGGGATTAGGGGAAAACAAATGGTCGGCACGGACTGGAAGGGCCGAGAGGGCCTGTCTCCGTGCTGTAATTGTTATATGGTTATATGGTTATATGCGAGAAGGAAGGAGATATTGGAATAATCATCAGATGGGACTAAATTTGGAAGCTTCGGTATATGACTGCAGCATCTGCAGGTTGAAATAAAGAACAAGAAAATGTTCCTTTAAGAATCTCACATCGAGCTACAAATGGTCACACAAAGGGTGGTGGGTGTATGGACGAGCTGCCAGAGTAGGTAGAGGAGGTAGAGAAGGTAGATGAGGCAGAAACTATTGTAACACACTAGGGACAATTTTGCAACTTACCAAAGCCAATTAACCCAGAAATCTGTACGTCTTTGGAATGTGGGAGGAAATCGGAACACCCGGAGAAAATCCACGCGGTCACAGGGAGAACGTACAAACTCCGTACAGACAGCACCCGAAGTCAGGATTGAACCCGGGTCTCTGGCGCTGTAAGGCAGCAAGTCTACCGCTGCACTGCCGTGCCGATTCGTCTCATTATATTGGAGGTATTCCCTTTATTCTACCTGTCCTGAAATCTACAACAAACTTATTTTCTCTCTGACAAAGGGCTGTGGACCCAAAACATTAACTCTGTTTCTCTTTCCATGGATGAATGTTTCCAGTATTTTCTCTTCTTTATTTCTGGAAAATTGGAGCTGAGGAAAACTTGCATAGACTGGAATTGTTTTCTTTGGAACAGAAGGGGTTGAATGAAGCCCTAATTGAAAACAGAATTATGAGATGCCTGGTCAGAATAAACAGCATGGACTTATTTCTCCCAGCAGAGAGATCAATAATCATCGGGGTATAGAGTAAAAGGTAGAAAGATCACAGAGGCGACAGTACAGAAGGGGTCTGGAACTCACTGCCTGAGTTTTTAATTTAGTTTAGTTTAGAGATACAGCGCGGAAACAGACCCTATGGCCCACTGAGTCCGCACCGATCAGCGATCCCCGCACATTAACACTATCCTGCACACACTTGGGACAATTTACAATTATACCAAGCCAATTAGCCTACAAACCTGCACGTCATTGGAGTGTGGGAGGAATCCAAAGATCTCGGAAATAAACCCACACAGGTCATGGGGAGAACGTACAAATTCCGTGTCATTTGGCTCTAGTCAGGATCGAACCCGGGTCTCTGGCACGCTAATGGGCCTGTCCCACTTAGGCGACTTTTTAGGCGACTGCAGGAGACTATGCAGTCGCCACATGGTCGCCACATGTTCACGGGCGGTTGCCAGGGAGTCGCCTTCATGGTCGTGAGGAATTCCCGCATTCTGGGAACTAGTCGCAGCCTCATTATGGTCGCCGAGAATTTTTCAACTGGAATGAAGCCGCCATGGGGAGTAGTGAGAATTCGCGTGCAGTAGGTGGGTCGCCAGGAGGTCCTAGTGAGTTGGCAGGAGGTCCTAGTGGGTTGGCAGGAGGTTCTAGTGGGTTGGCAGGAGGTTCTCGTAGGTTGTAGCTGGTGCTGACCGGTGAATTTCATTGGCTCATTGGGAAAAAAAACATAAGCAGTAGTTTTCAGAACCAAGGATAACCGACTGGCAATGTTAAAGGTAGACAAAAATGCTGGAGAAACTCAGCGGGTGTGGCAGCATCTATGGAGCGAAGGAAATAGGCAACGTTTCGGGCCGAAACCCTTCTTCAGACTGATGCAGGGTGGGGGTGGAGGGGGAGAGGTGGCGGGGGGTGGGGTGGGGGGGGGGGGGGGGGGGGGGGGGGGGGGGGGGGGGGGGGGGGGGGGGAAGAAGAAAGGAAGAGGAGGAGCCAGAGGGCTGAGGGAGAGCTGAGAAGGGGAGGAGACAGCGAGGGCTACCGGAAATTGGAGACATCAATGTTCAGGCCACTGGGATGCAGACTGCCCAAGCGGAATATGAGGTGCTGCTCCTCCAGTTCCTCCAGACGGAGGAATTGGGAGTAGTGGATGGAGTCCTTACAGGAAGCAGGGTGGGAAGAAGTGTAGTCTAGAAAACCACGGGAGTCAGTGGGTTTATAATGCATGTCGGTCAAAAGTCTGTCACCTGCGATGGAGATATTGAGGTCCCTACCATTTCTTGACCTCACTATCTCCATCGCAGTTGACTCCATCCCCTACTCCCAATTCCTCCGTCAACGCCGCATCTGCGCCCAGGATGAGGTGTAATCCACACGGCATCGGAAATGTCCTCATTGTTCAGGGAACGGAGGTTCCCCTCCCCTACCATAGATGAGGCTCTCACCAGGGTCTCTTCAATACCCCGCAACACTGCTCTCTCTCCCCATCCCCCCACTCGTAACAAGGGCAGAGTCCCCATAGTCCTCACCTTCCACCCCACTAGCCATCACATACAACAAATAGTCCTCCGTCATTTTCGCCACCTCCAACGTGACCCCACCACTCGCCACATCTTCCCATCTCCCCCCTTGTCTGCCTTCTACAAAGACCGCTCCCTCCGTAACATCCTGGTCAATTCTTCCCTTCCCACCCGCACCACCCCCTCCCCGAGCACTTTCCCTTGCAACCGCAAGAGATGTTACACTTGTCGCTTTACCTCCCCCCTCGACTCCATTCAAGGACCCAAGCAGTCATTCCAGGTGCGACAGAGGTTCACCTGCACCTCCTCCAACCTCATCTATTGCATCCGCTGCTCTAGATGTCAGCTGACCTACATCGGTGAGACCAAGCGTAGGCTTGGCGATCGTTTCACCGAACACCTCCGCTCGGTCCGCATTGACCAACCTGATCTCCCTGTGGCTCAGCACCTCAACACCCCCTCCCATTCCGAATCCGACCTTACTGTCCTGGGCCTCCTCCATGGCCAGAGTGAGCACCACCGGAAACTGGAGGAGCAGCACCTCATATTCCGCTTGGGCAATCTGCATCCCAGTGGCCTGAACATTGACTTCTCTAATGTCTCCTACCCTTCTCAGCTCTCCCTCAGCCCTCTGGCTCCTCCTCTTCCTTTCTTCTTCCCCCCCCCCCCCCCCCCCCCCCCACCCTGCATCAGTCTGAAGAAGAGTTTCGGCCCGAAACGTTGCCTATTTCCTTCACTCCATAGATGCTGCCACACCCGCTGAGTTTTTCCAGCATTTTTGTCTACCTTCGATTTTCCAGCATCTGCATTTCCTTCTTGACCAGTAATGTGAATGTCCGCCGAGCTTCACAGCCGTGTATCTCTGGCTTCTTAAAAGTTGGCTCCACTCATTCTCCCTCCTTATACCCCCCCCTTCTCCCCACCTCTTTGAAAGGATTTACCGAACACTGTGCTTTAGCCATCTTAATGACAGCGCCAACCTTCCTGTTCATCGCGGTATCACCTTGGCTTTGCACCGTGTGAATTTCACTCGGACAGCGCTCACCCCGCTTGCCCTGTCCCCCGCCTGCATAACGGGCTGGTGAAGGAAGCGATGTGTGTGAGAGTGTTCCACTCTGACAGTCGCTGTTCCAGTTGCCGGTTTTTCAGGCGACTGCCGGCGACTGTCAAATCGCCGAAGTGGGACAGGCCCATAAGGCAGCAACTCTACCGCTGCACCACCGTGCCGCCCACGGGGGGTCTCATCGCATTTAAACAGCATGCAGGTGTACACCTGAAGGACTGTGACCTTCAGGGTACAGTCCTAGTAACTCAGACACATTGACAACACATCACCGCCCCAAGTGAAACATGATAGATAGGAAACAAGAGCATGCATAAACTCTGAGGAAAGTTGCGTAGTTATGGGAAGACCATAAACCTCCGTACGGAGACAGCACCCGTGGTCGGGATCGAACCCAGGTCTCCGGCATTGTAAGGCAGCAACTCTACCCCTGAACCATCGCGCCGCCCTCTCTGTGGGGAAGGACCACAGTCTAGGGTCTTTCTGCTGCTGGACATTGGGATGCAGAGTCTGATGGACTCACCCCTCATCAAGGGAAGGGATATCATGTCAAGATTGCTTGGTGTAAGGATAGTTAGCGAACACTACCGAATATGACACTCATCAATGTAGAGGCGCTGAGATTGTCGGAAGATCTTTTCTTTCAAAAAAAAGTTTAATTTTTGAAAGAAAAGGGGACGTTGTTCCTTCAGCAGCTGGGCAGGTTTTGAGCCAGTTTTAAAAATTGATTTCCAGCTTTAAGATGTCGAAAGCCTTAAGGACATATGGAGAGAGCATAGACTTTCTCCCCTTGTTGGCTTTGTGCGTGCCTCTGATCTGCAATTTGTGCCCACTTTATTCCCACTGCATCTAGATTACTGGAAGCACAGGCAGCTACAGGCGTTCCTTTAAATAATGAGCTAAGTATATTTGGACATTCAGACACAGATCCTCAGACTCCTCAAAGAAATGCAATGTACATTAAAATACTCCTCAACAGACATAAATCAGCATTTCTTAACACACACGCTTGAAGGCCCCTGCAATTTTAATTGTTTATCACTATAAATCTCCAAATGACATATAGGAATTTAAGGCGCAAATTGAGAGATTCTTAACTAGTACGGGTGTCAGGGGTTATGGGGAGAAAGCAGGAGAATGTGGTTGAGATGAAAGATAGATCAGCCATGATTGAATGGCAGAGTAGACTTGAACCAGTAGAACCAGTAACAATAGCCCGTTTCCTTTATCATTGTTACTTCTTTGCAAATCTTCTGTTCATTTGTTCTATATCACCATCTATATCTCTCGTTTCCCTTTCCCCTGACTCTCAGTCTGAAGAAGGGTGTCGACCCGAAATGTCACCTATTCCTTTTCTCCAGAGATGCTGCCCGGCCCACTGTGCTACTCCAGCTTTTTGTGTCTATCTTCGTGTCTTCCTAAGCGTCCCATAATGCTCTAAACCTTTCCTATCCACGTATCTATCCAAATGTCTAACAGATTACACCCGCCTCCAACACCTCCCCTGGCAGCTCGTTCCACATACCCACCACCTTCAGTGTGAAAAACGTGCCTCTCAGCTCTTCTTTACACTGTTCCCCTCTCTTCTTAAACCTATGACTTCTAGTTTTAGACTCGCTGACCCTCAGAAAAAGACTCTGACAATTTACCTTATCTGTGCTCATCATGATTTTATAAACCTATACAAGGTCACCCCTCAACCTTCTTCGTTTCAGGGAAAGCAGTCCCAGCCCATCTTGTCTTCCCTTATGTCAAGCACTCCAGCCCCAGCAATTTTTTTCAGTTTAATTACATACTTTTTTATAATATAGCGATCAGAACTGCACCCGCTCTTCCAGGAACAGTTTCAGTAACATGGCCTCACAATGCTTGTACTCAGTGAAGGGACTCAAAGTGCTGGAGGATCTCTGGCAGGATCTCAGGCAGCATCTCTGGAGAACATGGATAGATGTTGGGTCCCTTCTTCAGACTCTTGTACTCAGTGCCCTGGCCAATGAAGACAAGTGTGTCAAACATTTTTGCTTCATCCATGATTCTACAATCTAGCACTCGAGAACGTTTTTGGTCACCTATTCAAAATATTCAATCCAATCCATGAGCTACAATCACCCACACACAAATCCATGCTATCTATCCCTTATCAGTTGTTATCTTTCCAAATGCAGATAGAGTCAGGACGTCATACAGCACGGAAACAGCCACTTCGGCCTAACCATGCGTTGGCATGCCGACCAAGCTGCCCCATCAACACTAGTCCCACCTGCCCACATTTGCCCCATATAGGTGTCAGAGGTTATGGGGAGGAGGCAGGAGAATGGGGTTGGCAGGAAGAGATAGATCAGCCACGATTGGATGGTGGAGTAGACTTGATGGGCTGAATGGCCTAATTCTACTCCTATTATGCATGATCTTATGATCTTATGATCCCGCTAAATGTTTCCTGTCCATGTACCTGTGCAAATGTCTTTTAATGTTCTTTTAGCCTGGAAACAGGCCCTTTGGCCCACCGAGTCCATGCCAAGTATTAATCACCTGTTCACACAAGTTCTATTATCCAACTATGGCATCTGCTCCTTACACACTAGGGGTAATTTACAGTGACCAATCAACCTACAAACCCACTGGGATCTTGGGAAAAACTGGAGCATCCGAAGAAAACCCACGGCGTCACAGGGAGAATGTGCAAACTCCACGCAGACAGCACCCGAGATCCGGATCGAACCTGGTTCTCTGGAGTTGTGAGGCAGCTGCTCTACAGCTGCGCCACTGTGCCATTGTTATGGTATCTGTCTCAAATACTTCCTCTGGTAGCTCGTTCCATATACCCACCATGCTCTATGTGAAAAGGTTGCTCCTCAGGTTCCTATCCTATCTCTCAGAATCCCTTCCATTAGCCTCACCGGCCTGAAGTTCCTGACAGAGGCACTCACCAGCCTGTCTGAAGAAGGGTCTCAACCCGAAACGTCGCCTATTCCTTCTATCCAGAGATGCTGCCTGGACCGCTGAGTTACTCCAGCATTTTGTGTCCATCTGTAGTTCCATATCTGCTTCTTGCTGCCCTTCTTAAAAAAACGGCACAATATCAACCAACCTAATAAAGGTACAACCTAATTAGCCACCCTGATGATGTTGACTTCGACATCATTTAAGAATGTTAGCATTTGAAGAGAGAATACTGCCCTTCTGTATTTCAACTGTCAGCTGATCCAAATGATATTTTATTTAAATATGGCGGTTCAGAGAATAATTGTGTTCAGGAAATGCAATAACATTCTTTTGAAGTGCTAAGTTTAGGTATGTTCCAATACTTACCTTCAGCTGCGCTGCAGTTCTGCCACTGGCCGTGTGCTCGACTTTGGCGCCTTTGGGGGGGGGGGGGGGGGGGAGGGGGGTTTAAAATGCCGTTTTCTCCTGCCGGTCCGAGATATATTTTCTCGGGCTGCTAGCTGATGCTGAAAAATTGTTCCGACTTGCGTTCTCGGAAGCTTTTAAAAAAAATCGCTGGACAATTTAATCGCTGGAGTAAAATAAAAAAGCGACTTCCAATGCCGTCAACGTCGACAATGGGACGGATCTCACGTAGGGGACAGAACATAATAAGTCGTTTATTTTACATATTAACTTGCTTCTTGGGATGACTTTAATCAAATTTCATTGGCGAAAATGTGATTATGGCCCCATACGAACCGGCAGTGTTTTTCCTGCCGATATGGGGTTCAAATTCACTGCAACCGCAACGTTCCAATCGATCGCGTTCCACAAAAACCCACTCGCAAGATGATTTAAATGGCCATTAATTTACGGGAATTAAACATTATATTCCTTCCATTTGGCCTATAAAGTAATGACAATGAGATTAAAAAATCATGTTATATTGTGAATTCTTGTGTGAATGTTATTTGGACACTTAGGCTATTTAAAAATTTTAATGTTTTCTTAAGAAATGGATAGATGTTTAGATCTAGTAATTGAATTTTGTAATTAGCTGCAATTAGGTAACTAACTAATTATATGCTTTAATTTCAGGTCATCCAAGTAAGATTGTTTCATATTTGTTTCAGAATGCTTCAATCTATAATAACTGAAAATATTTTTCAGTTCTTTTAATTTTTAAGAAAGTTATGGACTTTTAACTGTCCAGGATCACATTTTTTTTGTGTTAAGTCAATGGAAAAGCAATAGGGACCAAGATGCTAATTTCCGAGTATGAAAATGGCCATAACTTTTTTAATACTGAAGATATGAAATTGAATTAGGTGTCAAATTAAACTTCCTGTTATGCTTTATCTGATGGGATAAATTGCAGACTTGATTTTTTAAATCTCAAAATTTTGTAACATTGCTACTAAGTTGTGTTGAACATCTCATGTGCAGGTACCATCACAACATGTAAGTAACATTTAGACCGGTAGATAGACAGGAAAGGTTTAGAGGGATATGGGCCAAATGCAGGCAGGTGGAACTAGTGTAGATGGGACCAGTGTAAGCTTGTCCCTGCTCCTTACAATTCGAGTCATACAGTGATACAGCGTGGAAACAGGCCCTTCAGCCCAACTTTCCCACAAGGACCATCACGTCCCACCTGCATTTGGCCCATATCCCTCCAAATCTGTCCTATCCATGTACCTGTCTAACTGTTTCTTAAACGTCGGGATAGTCCCTGCCTCAACTACCTCCTCTGACAGCTCGTTCCATACACCCACCACCCTTTGTGTGAAAAAGTAACCCCTCAGATTCCTATTAAATCTTTTCCCCTTCACCTTAAACCTATGTCCTCTGGTCCTCGATTCACCTACTCTGGGCCATGTGCACAAGAGACTTTGCATCATTGTGAAGGCGCAGTGGCCCATATCACTTTTTACAGCAAGCAACCCAGTTATTATCTGTTGTAAATTAGGAGGAGGTTGCCCACCAAATCACCCCACAAGTGTAAAATGTGGTGCATGCATTGCACAACATACAATTATCATACTTTAGTTTAAGCTCTTGTTTTCACAGTAATTTATCTGTGGTATCTCAAACAACTCACATTTGTCTTAAAAATGCCTGATATGCAATTTAAACCTGACATTTAAAAATTCAGAAAAGTTTATTTCGGAAGAAGCTTCGATCTTTATTCATGAGCACAACCTTTGCTAATGTTTAAAGCATGGCTTTTGGATTCCATTGAAGAGACAATGCCGAGCTGGTTCTCAGATATAAGCTGTTGCCTTGCAAGGAATTAAAAGGTTTCCTGAATGCCACACGAGGATTAATCATTAACTGGAAATGGTGGATTTGTAGAAGGGCAGGCAGGTTAGATGTTGCAAACATGGAGATCAGGAATACGCTGGAATAGGAAGAGATTGAAAGTGTCAGCTGAAATAGTCCAAGATCAACGTAAAGAGCTGGAGTAACTCAGCGGGTCAGGCAGCATCTCTGGAGAACAAAGGATGAGTGACGTTTCGGGTCAGGGACCCTTCTTCAGACTTGTGGCATGTCCAGTCCGTCAAATTAGGGAAGTAATCATCAAAGCAAGTGAAATACATGTTCAAGAGCAAAATACCGCAGATGCTGAAAATCTGAAGTTATATCAGAAAATGCTTTAAGTATTTCTCCCACTGCAGATGCTGCCCGAGGGTTGGATCAATGGTCCTTTATTGTCACATGAAATTCGTTTTTTTGCATACAATTCCGCAAAGTATTACTATCTTTTCCCAGCTGTTATCAGGCAACTGAACTATCTTACCAACAGCCAGAGAGCAGTCCTCCGATGTTAGTAGACTTTATCTTGCACTACATGTTATTCCCTTTGTCATGTATCTGTACACGGTGGACGGCTCGATTGAAATCACGAATAGACTTTCCGCTGACTGGTTAGCACGCAACGAAAGCTTTTTGTTGTGACAATAAACTAAACTAAACTTTGACGTCAACATTCTCATTCCTGTTTACACATCGCTTCATGACTTTGCACCTTTCTTTCTACTTGGATGGCTCTGTGCCAAATTTAGTTTGAGAAGCCCCAGTGAAGTGCTTGGAGATATTTCCCGCATTAAAGGCGCTATTTAAATTTAGGTTTTTGCTGACACCATGCGGCCATCCTTTACTCATCAGAAGTGACCGGCCGAGTGCTAAAGGTCGACACATTTACCTGGACACGGCCTCACGGCCTGGTTTGGCAACTCAAATGCTCAGGAATGAAGGAGATTACAAAAAGTGGAGCACCCGGAGAAAACCCACGCAAGAAACGGGGAGAACGTGCAAACTCCGTACAGGCAGCACCCATAGTCAGGATCGAAGCCGGGTCTCTGTAAAGCAGCAACTCTACCACTATGCCACCATGCCACCCGCCATGCCAAGTTATCCCAGCACTTTGAGTTTTGCTCAGGATGACCATTGCCTAACATTTGGATGATGTCTCAAGTTCACTTGTAAGTTGCCATAGCATCCATAATGAAAGTTACTTTGGCAGTGCTTAGTTTTCAAAGACTACAAAAAATATCTTTGATCAGTTACGGAAAGTTAAGTAAATAGTGGTTGGGAGATTTGTCCTTCAGGGATTTTCATTACTTGTTTAGAACCAACAATCTGAATCAGTCTTACACCATGAGAGTTATGACTGGAGGAGGAAGGCCTCCGAGCCCGGCCCCTGCTCGCCCCATGGACTAAGAATCGGAGTGGGGGTGGAGGAGGGAGAGGGCGACGGCAGCGGATGCTGGACAAAGGGCACGGTGAGAAGAACGGGGGGGGGGGGAGGGGAGTCTTAATTTCCAGGCCCTTGAGGTCGGCTGTGGGAGGCGGCCCCCGGGGGAACAAGGGCGGAAGAGGGCCGGGCCTGGAGAGGAGCATCGGATCCCGGGACGACTGGAATGGAGGCAACGGCTGCAACAGGCTACTGTGGCCAGCTGCAACCGGGACTGTAAAATGGCGCCTCTTGCGAATGTACTCAGTGGGCTGCTCTGTACACTCTGTACTGACTGGGGTGACTGTGCTCATGTACGGGGAGAGTCTTGCTGTCTGCATGCAAAAAAATGTATTTCACTCTACCTGGCACACGCGGCAATTAAGAAACATTGAACTGCAGCATTCTCAATGTTGAGGAGAAATAGATTGAGAGCACGTGATCCCTGGCAGTGGGAATACAAATGGGACTAAATAACTAAAATAACACAACCACTTGAGCAACCCAAGCACGAGGAAAATATACCATTGTTTGTTTTAGATCATTCCAAAATTTGTTTAAACATTGGAATCATCAGATGAATAAAAACAATTCCCGAAAGGAAAGATATATTATATTCAGAGTGTGCCCATTGAGAAATTTACAATCATGCAGAAGGAAACTACCAGTGGAAAATATATAAATGGTGGAAGGAAATTTACTGCTTTCTGCTGGTAACATTTTTTTGATATAATTACGGTTGACTTGTGATAAAATATTTATTGCTGCATTCCATACCATTGTGGTCTTTAAATAGTCAGACTGCTTATCCAACAGCTTGTACTGAATGAGTTTGTACCTTCTTCCAACTAGCCATCAACTCCAACCCTGAGGCACATTGCTACAGATGGTAGAGCAGCTGCCCCACAGCGCCAGAGACCCTGGTTCAATCCTGACCTCAGGTATTGTGGCAACTGAACTATCCTACCACAACCAGAGAGCAGTGCTGAACTACTACCCACCTCATTGGTAGACTAGCCTTGATCAGACTTTACCGGTTTTACCTTGCACTAAATGTTATTCCTTTATCATATATCTATATACTGTAAATGGCTCAATTGTAATCATGTACTGTCTTTCCGCTGACTGGTTAGCACCCACAACAGCTTTTCACTGTACCTCAATACATGTGATCAATAAACTAAACTGTCTGTGTGGGGTTTGCATATTATCCCTATGGCGGCATGGGTTTCCTCTGGGTGCTCCATTTTCCTCCCATATCGCCAAGATGTGTGTTTCTGCATTAATTGGCCTCTGCAAAAATGTTGTGATGTGCAAAGAGTGGATGAGAAAGTAGCGTAATATAGAACTCATGAGATTGGGTGATCGATGGTCGGCGTGGCCGCAGTGGGCCGAGGGACCTGTTTCCATGCTGCATCTCTAAACTAAACTGAACTTCCCTTGGCAAATGTAGATACATTAACTGCAGAAGCTGGTTTACAAAAAGACACAAAGTGCTGGAGTAACGCAGCAGCTCAGGCATCATCTCTGGAGAACACGGATAAGTGATGTTTTGGACTGAGACTCTTCATCAGTCTGAAGAAGGATCCCGACCTCAAACTTCACCTAATCCATGCTCTCCAGAGATGCTGCCTGAGCTGCTGGGTTAATCCAGCACTCGTGTCTTTTTTTTTGTAAACCAGCTTCTGCAGTTCCTTGTTCTATTCTCTATTCTATCTGAGATTGATACAACGTGCTGGAGTAACAACAGCGGGTCACGTTCTCCTCGACTTGAGACTGACTTGATTGTATTTATGTATAGTATTATCTGATCTAGTTATATAGCATGCAAAACCAAGCTTTCAACAGTACTTTTTAAAAGTAACAATAATGAACGTAAACCTTGTTTTTTGCTCTCCTCTTTTCCATCATATACAAACATATGATAGCAGGCTTACTTCCACTTGGATTGTGGCCTTGAAGAGGTTGGCATAGATAAGACTGTGAGGTCAGAGAGAGGGAATACCTTGAACCAGTATGTCAGCTTAGGGTTGATTGTGCATTCAAGCTAGTTTATTGTTACGAGTACCGAGGTACAGTGAAAAGCTTTTGTTGCTTTGTTGTTAACCAGTCAACGGAAAGACAATACATGATTCGGACCAAACCCTAATATAATCATTGCTAGTCTACAAGTTTTCATCTCAGGAGCCAGAGGCAATGCCTTGCAAACATGTCCCATCTACATTAGTCCCACCTGCCTGCGTTTGACCTGGAGTCATAGAGTCCTACAGTGTGGAAACTGGCCCTTCGGCCCAACTTGCCCACACCGACCAACATGTCCCAAATTTTGTCATGCTGTATTGTCCACATGGCATTCAATGGTTGGTGTATTCATTAATCTTTTGGAGGCTTTTCAGGTAACTGGGAGGAGATATGAATGTTGCTGCATGCATGGGTGTAAAAGGAAGAGAGAGTTTTGTTTAGTTTAGTTTAGAGATGCAGCGCAGAAACAGGTCCTTCCGCCCACCGAGTCCGCGTTGACCAGTGATCCCCGCACATTTACTCTATCCTACACACACTAGGGACAATTCACAATTATACCAAGCAAATTAACCTTCAAACCTGTACGTCTCTGGAGAGTGGGAGGAAACCGGAGATCCCGGAGTAAACCCACGCAGGTCACGGGGAGAACGTACAAACTGCGTACAGACAGCGCCCATAGTCAGGATTGAACCCAGGTCTCTGGCGCTGTAAGGCAGCAACTCTACCGCTGCGCCACCGTGCCACCCTTGCTGGAAACCAGACACATCAAGCACATGAGAGACACTAGGCCCTGTGAGATGGTGAGTCCTGGGGAATACTGTGACTGGCATAGAATTTCATGAAGGAAATTAGGGAAGGAAAAGATCAAAATGAAATCACAAAATGATGATGGATCTTCTAATTACTGAGGACGGGATTTGCGTGTTTCAACAGATGAAGCCTGTGGGGCAGTACGGTGGCGCAGCGGTAGAGTTGCTGCCTTACAGAGCCAGAGATCCGGTTCGATCCCGACTACAGGTGCTGTCTGTACGGAGTTTGCACGTTCTCCCCGCGACCCATGTGGGCTTTCCCTGCGAGCTCCGGTTTCCTCCCACACTCCAAAGACGTGCAGGTTTGTAGGTAAATTGGCTTCAGAAAATTGTTCCCAGCGTGTAGGATGGTGCTTGTGTGCAAGATGATCGCTGGTTGGCGTGCACTCGGTGGGCCGAAGAGCCTATTTCCCTGCTCTATCTAAAGTCTAAAGAAGGATAGGGCCAGGGATTTCTTGATGATAACAGGTGACAAGGCAGAGAGATGGGCAGTGGAGCACAAGGGTTTTAATGGAGAGATTAAGGTGGATAGTACAAGGATAGGAACATAAGAGAAAGCCCCAGAGGAACAGAGGGGGAGTCGAAGGCATGGCAGCATAAAGGATATGCTGCACTTTGGCCAGCGTGTCTGGTGAGGTCCATCCAGGTGGGTAGCAAGGTGCAATCCATCATAAAGCAATGGCAGGTACAGAATCATTCTTGTTGCCCGAGAGAGGAAATGTAACACAGAAGTCACAGGGATACATTGTGTTAAATAAAACCACAGTCGCTGAAATATGTCTGACAATAGGAGAAAATAAATGAAGAAGGCCAAACTAAATATTTTTCATCTTGCAGGTTCCCACAGAAACAACCAAAAAAATCAGCGCCAAACAAGTAATTGTATTGTATTAGATAAGTATGTAAAAAAATACAAAGAATTTGATTTGCCATACAGTCATACCAAAAAAGCAACAAGGCACACAACTACATAAAAATTAACATAAACATCCACCACAGCGCACGGTGATGGAAGGCAATAAAGTTAGCTTCTTCCCTCCTTTTCTCCCGTGGTCAGGGCAAATGAACCATCCACAGTCGGGGCGATCGGGGCGATCAAAGCTCCTGCGTTTGGAGCTCCCGCAGTCGATCCCTAGCCAAGGGACCATGAGTTCCGCGATGTTAAGTTCGCAGGCTCCCACGGTTGGAGGTCCCGAAGTTGAACCCTGACAAAGGGACCGCCAGCTCCAAGATGTTAGGCCACAGTGCGGACAGAGATACGATACGGAAAAAGTTGCATCTCCATCGTGGAAAGAGATTTTAAAACGTTTCCCCAACCCCCTCCCGCACCCCCATATAATACAGACTAAAGATACCCTACAACATACATTTAACAACAGACTAAAAACAACAAAAGATGAAAAGGACGAGACAGACTGTTGGCGAGGCTGCCATCGTACGACTCTGCCCGGTGTAGACAGACATCATGAGAGCAGCATCAACACGCACACACACACACACACACATGTTCATATACACACACATGCACGCACACACACCTACTCAAATACACGCACACACCTGCACGCCCACATGTACGCAGACACGCATGCGCACATGCGTGCCCGCACACACGCACATGCAAATGCTCATGCATACCCGCATACACACACACATGGACACACATACTCACACACACCCAAACACCAGCACACACGCACACACGCATACACACACACAGGCACACACCATTGATTTGAAGTCACTTTCCAACGTGATCAATAATGCAATCCAAATTGATTTATTCATACAGTGGGCATAAGTTAGAGTGCAGACAACAATTCAGGTGCTTTGCAAGAATTAGGTCAGTTTGATACCTACAGACATGAATTACTATGAATGATTTCACTGGAGACATTGGGAAGGATTCTGCTGGGTTTCTCAGCAAAAAGCCAGCCAGCAAAAAGCAACCCAGTTAATGCAGAGGCAGAGAGGTACAGGCATAGAAAAGTACAGTCACACAGTGGCAGAGAGGCTCAGACGTACAGTGCCAAAGAGGTACAGAGGTACAGAGATTCAGAGGTACAGAGTTACAGATATGCAGAAGCACAGAGATACAGAGAGGTACAGAGAGGTACAGAGGCACAAAGGCACAGAGATACAGATGCACAGAAGTTTAGAGGCACAGAACGATACAGAGGCACAGATACAGAGGCACAGAGACACAGAGGCACAGAGAGATACAGAGGCACAGAGATGTACAGAGAGATACAGAGGCACAGAGAGATACAGAGGCACAGAGAGATACAGAGGCACAGATGTACAAAGAGATACAGAGGCACAGAGAGATACAGAGGCACAGAGATGTACAGAGATACAGAGGCACAGAGAGATACAGAGGCACAGAGGTACAAAGAGATACAGAGGCACAGAGATGTACAGAGAGATACAGAGGCACAGAGAGATACAGAGGCACAGAGGTACAAAGAGATACAGAGGCACAGAGAGATACAGAGGCACAGACATGTACAGAGAGATACAGAGGCACAGAGAGATACAGAGGCACAGAGATGTGCAGAGAGATACAGAGGCACAGAGAGATACAGAGGCACAGAGGTACAAAGAGATACAGAGGCACATAGAGATACAGAGGCACAGAGATGTACAGAGAGATACAGAGGCGCAGAGAGGTACAGAGGCACAGAGATACAGAGGCAGAGATGTACAGAGGGACAAAGGAACAGAGGTACAGATAAGTCTGAAGAAGGGTCCCGAACCAAAACGTCACGAAAAATGTCCTCCAGAGATGCTGCTTGACCCGCTGAGTTACTCCAGAACTTTGTGGGCTTTTTTTGTAAACCAGCATCTGCAGTTCCTTGTGTTTCTCACTAAGAGTTGATTCTGCTAGCTCAAATTTCTGACACATACAAATGTCCAAAATGTGACTTCAAACAAATCAAAGTATGAAAGCCATAATTGAATGGAGGAGTGGACTCGATGGGCCGAATGGCCTACTTCTGCTCCTATGACATATGACCTTTATGACATGTAAACTTAAAAAAGTGTAGGATAGTGTGAGTGTGCGGGGATCGCTGGTCGGCGCGGACCCGGTAGGCCGAAGGGCCTGTTTCCGTGCTGTATCTCTAAACTAAACTAAAAACTAAACTAAACCTAGGGGGACCCGGTGCTGAAGGTGGGGAACGAAGAAAGAATGAATACTTCTTGTAACTTTGTCGACACCAGTGTAGCGACTCTTTTGTGTACTTCAAATACAAAAATCAAAGAATATCACTGTACCTAGAGACACATGACAATTAAGTATCATCATCAGCATCATTATGTTTGCGGCAAGCTGTGTTGAGCAGATGTCCCACCATAGGTAGCAGGGAATTATCACTGCATTGCACCCTCACGCTGCGACAGAGTAGCCCTGGAAGCACAAATAAAACAACTCTCAGCAAGTTCAGAACTTTTATCTTTTTGGAAGCATACAGAGCAATCCTGAACTTACTCGCCCCAATGCAGGAAATGGTAAAGGTTACACACAGAGAGAACTGTTAGCATTATCACACACAAAGTTTCACATTATTCAACCCAAGTATTGAAACTTCCAATTTTAGTTTAGTTTAGTTTAGTTTAGTATAGAGATACAGTGCCCACCAAGTCCGCACCGACCAGTGATCGCCGTACATTAACACTACCCTACACACACTAGGGACAATTTTACATTTATACCAAGCCAATTAACCTACAAACATGTAGGTCTTTGGAGTCTGGGAGGAAACTGATATCAATGCTGAAACACTTATTTGTCCAGCAGCACTAGAGAATGCATGAATGACAGAATAGGCGATTAACCCACAAGTCATTCTTGACCCATCACCACCGACAGGCAGCCCAGCCTCTCCCACTTAACTAGAATATCGAAAATCAGCCCTGAATGTGATAATCATAGAGTCATACAGCTTGGAAACAGGTCCTTCAGCCCCACTTGCCCACACCGACCTACATGTCATGCAGGGAAAATGTTCCGCATGTTGGGGGTGTCCAGAACCAGGGGTCACAGTTTAAGAATAAGGGGTCGGCCAGTTAGGACTGAGATGAGGATTTTTTTTTCACCCAGAGGGTTGTGAGTCTGTGGAATTCTCTGCCACAGAAGGCAGTGGAGGCCAATTCACTGGATGTTTTCTAGATTTAGCTCTTAGGGCTAAAGGAATCAAGGGATATGGGGAAAAAGCAGGAACGGGGTACTAATTCTGGATGATCAGCCATGATCATATTGAATGGCGGTGCTGGCTCAAAGGGCCGAATGGCCTACTCCATCACCTACTTTCTATGTTTCTATGTCCCATCTATACTAATCCCACTTGCCTGCATCTGGCATGAAGTCATGGAGTAATATAGGGTGGAAACAGGCCCTTCAGATATTGGTTGTACAATACAGATGGCCACGTAACCATCATCACTATCTATGACACCAGCTATTTCAGTGGCATCTGCAAATCTAAAAGGCGTGTGTTCAACATTCTCATCCAAACTACAAACAGCAATGCCCCAGCACCAATCCTTGAGGTACAACACTGGTCACAGGCCTCCAGTCCAAAAAAGCAACCTTCCACCATCACCCTCTGCTTCCTTCCACAAAGCTAATTCTCTATCCAGACAATAGACACAAAATGCTGGAACTATTCAGCAGTTTAGGCAGCACCTCTGGAGAAAAGGAATAGGCGAAGTTTCAGGTCAGAACTTATCTTCAGACTTTGCAATAGTCCTAGTGTGAGTTACTCCTGCATTTTTTGTCTGACTTCATTATAAACCAGCATCTGCAGTTCCTTCCGAGGCACTCTCTATCCAGATGGCCATCTCTCTCTGAATTCTATGCTATCTAACTTTCCAGAGCAGTCTGTCATGCAGAACCTTATCAAACACCTTGCTGAAGTCCATCTAGACAACATCTACAGCTTTGCCCTCATCAACATTTTTGGCTACTTCTTCAAAAAACTCAAACAGATTCATAAGCTACGAGCAAGATACTAGAACCAGCTATTGACAGTTTTATTGAAAAGGACACATAAAAATAGCATAAGGAATATTCTCGTATCTATACTGCTAGAGAAACCCAGCCACTAATTGTTTCAACTTTTTTTCTTCGAGAGAATAACTCAGTCTGAAGTGTGAGTGCAGGCAAATGACTTTGCAATCACCCATAAAACTACACTAACGATGACTATTGAATGAAGGCTGGAGGGAGGAGAGGGAGGGGTGGGGGCTGCTGCTGTAGAGCTCACCACCAAAGTTAGTGTCATTAGTACATTAAATCTCAGGGAATATCACCTGTTGTGGTTTAATCATGAAAACTAGGTATGATTGTAGAAAAACCATGCGGTCCACCCTCGAAGACCAATATATCTTTCCAAAGACGTGATGTCCACAGTACTCCATGTGTGGTCCACCCAAGGCTTTGTGTAAGTGAAGCATGAATTCCAACCACTTGTAGTCTAGACCTCCAGACATAAAGGCCAACATTCTGTTAGACATGATTATTTTCTTGATCTATGTACATGGGCCTTTATGTGTCTTTGGACCACAGTGCTTCTCGTATTTCACAATTCGCAAAGTTTGTTATTCTGTCCCTTCTGAGTTCAAAGTACACATTTGTCGAAATTACATTTTTTTACCCCACCGTTTTGGGTTTTTTTTCCCTCTCATAATGACTCTTTGTGAATTTATGCATCGATGTGTAAACGTTATCTTTCCTTGCTTCGTGGGTGGATTTTGACATGTAGTTCTTTATCAAATCATCTAAATACAGTTCATAGTCATAGTGATACAGCATGGAAAGAGGCCTTCGGCCCAATTTGCCCACACCGACCAACATGTCCCATCTACACTAGGCCCATCTTCCTGCATTTGGCCCATATCCCTCTAAACCGGTCCTCTCCATGTACCTGTCTAATTGTTTCTTAAACATTGCAATAGTAGTTGCCTCAACTACCTCCTCCAGCATCTCGTTCCATATGTTCACCAAATTAAAAATTACCCCTCAGGTTCCAATGAAATATTTCCCCCCTCACCTTAAACCTATGTCCTCTGATTCTTGAATCAAGAGAGAATAATCATGATAGAATATTGATAGCCTCAATTAGAATACTAGTAATCACATCCTGACAATTTATCCCATTCTCCTACTTTTGCCTTTCTCTGCTCAGACAACGTCGAAACCAGGTCAATTGTTTGCCCTCAATGCAACAAGCTTTATCTTGTTCATTAGCTAGCAATCTCTGAAAAATAATATCATTACACTACTTTTTGAAGCTCAATGTTAATTCAAGAATTTTAGTGATATCTTCAAAATAATCAAGGTGAGAGGAGCAAAGTTTCAAGGTAATGTGTGGAGCAAGTCCAGGCGGACTGAGCAAAGTGAAACGATCGCCCAGTCTGCGTTTGGTCTTGCCGATGTATAAGAGTCCACATCTTGACCAACGGACACAGTAGATGAGGTTGGAGGAGGTGCAAGTGAACCTCTGTCTAACCTGATAGGACTGTCAGGGTCCCTGGACAGAGTCGAGGGAGGAGGTATAATGACAGGTGTTGCATCTCCTGCGGTTGCAGGGGAAGGTTCCTGGGGAGGGGGTGGGACGGGTGGGAAGGGATGAGTTAACCAGGGAGTTGCGGAGGAAATGGTCTCTGCGGAAGGCAGAAAGGGGTGAAGATGGGAAGATGTGACTAGTGGTGGGATCCCGTTGGAGGTGGCGAAAATGTCAGAGGATTATGTTGGCTGATGGGATCTTCTTCTTGCGTATGATGTGCACAGCCTAAAGTTGTGTCAACTTGTTCTGTTTGATCTTCTGTTTATGCACGCCAGGTTGATTGCAATCATTGAAACAGGGTGGACCACGTGAAGGTTGCAATCTCCCACCCCTGATGAGATGAAAGGTAAGGACTAGGGGGACTCTGCACCTGTTGTGACTAGGGGGAGGGGGAGCAAGAGCAGAGCTGCAGGATATTGAGGAGACACGAGTGAGGGACTCATCTATGATGGGAGAGGGGAACCCCCATTACCTAAAGAATGAGTACATCTCAGATGTTCTAGTATGGAATACCTCATCTTGGGCGCAGATGTGGCGTAGATGGAGGAATTGGGAGTAGGGGATAGAGTCTTTGCAGGAAGCAGGGTGGGAAGAAGTGTAGTCTAGATAGTTGTGGGAGACAGTGGGTTTGTAATAGATGTCAGTCAATAGTCTATCTCATGTGATGGAGACTGTGAGATCAAGAACTGATCAATATAACTGATCTGATATTCTGTGGTTTACACTAACAGAATAAAAATTAGTCGTCATTCCATGCAGTCATGCAGCTAGCACCTAGGTAGACACAAAATGCTGGAGTACCTCCGCAGGACAGGCAGGATCTCTGGAGAGATGGAATGGGTGACATTTTGGGTCAAGTCCCTTCTTCAGACTGAGAGGAAGGGGAGAGGGTGGCGAGATACGGAAGGTGTGAAAATGACAGATCAGTGTAGACGATGATCAAGGAAAAGGATCCTGTTCATTTTCATTGCCTCAGTCTTAAATAGGTGTACTGTAAGAAGTTTATTTTAAGCAGAAAGAGTGCAGGGAGGATTTACAAGGATGTTGCCAGGACTTGAGGACCTGAACTGTCGGGAGAGTTGGGAAGGCTGGGACTTTATTCCTTGGAGCGCATGAGGTGAAGTGATCTTATAGAGGTGTATATGAACATGAGGGGAATAGATAAGGTAGATGCACATTGTCTTTTACCCAAGGTACGGGAATCAAAAACCAGAGGACATAGATTTAAAGTGAGAGGGGAAAGGTTTAATAGGATGCCGAGGGACATATTTTTTCACATAGAGCGTGGTTGATATATGGAATGAGCTACCAGAGGGGCAAGTTGAAGCAGGTGCAATAACAACGTTTAAAAGAGATTTGGACAGTAAATGAATAAGAAAGATTTAGAGGGACATGGGCGAAACGCGGACAGGTGGGACAAGTGTAGATGGGGCATCTTGGTCAGCATTGGCAAGTTGGGCAGAAGGGCCTGTTTCCATGCGGCATGACTCAATGACTCTATGACTCAAAACATCTTTTTTAGTGTACCTGAAGAAGCTCTGATGGTCATGTTTTAAATATTTCCCACTGGATTGCCTAAATTGCTTATTTTTTCAGTCCTCTTTCATTGAATTCAGAATTTATCCTAATCTTTGCACCTGCCGCAACTTTTTGACACTTCTATGTTTTCCCTGTCAACTTAATATCGTACTTAACTTCCTGGACTAGCTATGGTTGATTCCTGAAATTCAAGCTTCTGTAGCCTCACAATTGAAACAAAACTCCCTTAACAAACTGAGATTTAATGAGAGGAAAGTGAGAGTCCAACAGTTAAGTATTAGTCAAGATGCCAACTGTTCTAAAGATGACAAGACCCCTCTGGCAATGTTCATATCAATGTCAAATATTCTTCCAAGGAGCCTCAAGCTTCTTAAATGACTCACATTAACTTTTGTAAATCCAATTAAAGAGAGAGGATGGTGTCATACCAAATAATAGTGGTGTCTTAATGTCAAGTATTTAGTTTCATAGAGATAATGTTTTAAATAGTAACTTGCAATATTCAATATATGTATTTCAGCAAAAAACAATGTTTTTTTAAGTAATGATAGCTCTACAGAAACAGGCTATATCATTGATATTCTTAAAAGACACTCACTTACTTGTGCATGGAACAAAATAAATTTAATGAAACAGTGGTTAGAAAATTAGTGGTATTAAAATGGTAACTTCATTTTGAAATGAAAAAGAAATCTCAAATCTAAAACTAATTAAGAGCATTTTATATTACATTTAATTTGCCAGTTGAAACATTAGTAAATTGCTTGGAGAGGTGGGAATTGTTTCTTCAATTAAATTGAAGTTAATGGAATGATTTATTGAACTTTAATTTAATTTTTTAAATGACGCCTATGAGCTTTGCAAAAAAGAGCAAACGGTAAACGTTTTAAATTCATAACATTTGAGCAAGATGACTTTTGAAAGGCTGTAACAATAATCTGCCTGTCTCAGTAACGACCACTGTCAACCCTGATTCAGAAACTTGTAGGTTCAAGTTCCACACCAGCTGAACAAATAACCGAGACTTACACACCATGCATTAATGGGGGAATAATATATTATCAAAGGCACCACGTTTCAGCTGAAGCATGAAACTCAGCTTACAGAGTGGATGCTGACAACATCTCTCACTAAATTACTTGAAAAAGAGCAAGTCATTCCACCAATATTTTGGCCAATATTCCTTCCTTGACAACACTTGATATTGATTTCTCGAACTTCAAGTAACCTTTGCATCCCCTTTCTCTCCATCCCTCCCCCACCCATGTCATTGTCATAGCTTCAAAGGCATCTTGCTAAGCCTCATTGTCTGTAACTCTTTTTCACCTAGCCCACATGTAACAATGGCCTGTTTCCTTTATCATCATTACTTTCTTCCATTCATTTGTTCTGTATCTCTCTGTATCACCATCTATATCTCCCGTTTCCCTTTCCCCCGACACTCAGTCTGATGAAGGGTCTCAACCCTAAACGTCACCTATTCTCCAGAGCTGCTGTCTGAACCACTGAGTTACTACAGCATTTTGGGTGTATCTTTGGTTTAAACCAGCATCTGCAGTTCCTTTATACACACTTGATCAATACCTATTTATGGACTTTGCTGTGGCTTGATTAGATTCTGTTGCTGTTTAAGTCTACATAACAATAACCGTACTTTACTATGAAGAGTTTTGGTAAATCTTAAGGGAGCCATTTAATCTAATGCATTGAATGGATGCCAAAGAATAAGACTTGGCCTCATTGAAACATACAGAATAGTGAAAGGCTTAAATAGAGTGGATGTGGAGAGGATGTTTCCACTAGTGGGAGAGTCTAGGACTTGAGGTCATGGTCTCAATTAAAGGACGTTCCTTTAGGAAGGAGATGAGGAGGAATTTCTTTAGTCAGAGGGTGGTGAATCTGTGGAATTCTTTGCCACAGAAGCTGCGGAGGCCAAGTCAGTGGATATTTGTAAGGCAGAGATGGATAGATTTTTGATTAGTACAGGTGTCAGGGGTTATGGGGAGAAGGCAGGAGAAGCGGATTAGGAGGGAGATATAGATCCGCCATGATTGAGAGATAGATCCGCCATTTGTTAGACCTTAATGAAAATGAAATGAGTTGTTTGACCTGCCCCGTGCTTGAAACTGAAATGGAAATGAAATGAAAATGAAACTGAAATGGAAATTGAAATGAAATGAAAATGAAATGAGTTGTTTGTCCTGTCCTGTGCTTGAAACTGCAATGGACATGGAAATGGAAATGAAATGAAAATGAAATGAGTTGTTTGCACTACCATGTGCTTGAAACTGAAATGGAAATGGAAATGGAAATGAAATGAAAATCAAATGAATTGTTTGGCCTGCACTCTGCTTGATATTGAAATGGAAATGGGAATGAAATGAAAATGAAATGAGTTGTTTGGCCTGCCCTGTGCTTGAAATTGAATTGGAAATGGAAATGGAAATGGGAAATGGAAATGGAAATGGAAATGAAAATGAAATGAAAATGAAAAGAGTTGTTTGGCCTGCACTGTGCTTGAAATTGAAGTGAAAATGAAATGAAAATGAAATTAGTTGTTTGGCCTGCCCTGTGCTTGAAACTGAAATGGAAATGGAAATGACATGAAAATCAATAGAGTTGTTTGGCCTGCCCTCTGCTTGAAATTGAAATAGAAATGGAAATGAAAGAAAAATGAAATTAATTGTTTGGCCTGCCCTGTGCTTGAAATTGAAATGGAAATGAAATGAAAATGAAGTGAGTTGTTTGGCCTGCCCTGTGCTTGAAGTTGAAATGGAAATGGAAATGGAAATGGAAATGAAATGAAATGAAATGAAAATGAAATGCGTTGTTTGGCCTGCACTGTGCTTGAAATTGAAAGGGAAATGGAAATGGAAATAAAATGAAATTGAAATGAGTTGTTTGGCCTGCCCTGTGCTTGAAATGGAAATGGAAATGAAATGAAATTAAAATGAGTTGTTTGGCCTGCCCGGTGCTTGAAATGGAAATGGAATGAAATGAAATGAGTTGTTTGGCCTGCCTGAAACCATTAATTTCGGCCCACAAGGCCTGAGTGACTGAGCTGCCAGCCCACGAGGCCTGAATGACTGACTGACCTGCCAGCCCACCAGACCTGAGTGACTGAGCTGCCAGCCCACCAGGCCAGTGACCGAGCTGCCAGCCCACCAGGCCTGAGTGACTGAGCTGCCAGTCTTGTTGCCTTGAAAAACTTATATATACTAGACTAAGTGGGATCCATTGGGTACATTGTTGCCTTGAAAAACGTATATATATACTAGACTAAGTGGGACCCATTGGGTCCCTGTTACATTTTAAACAGTAAATACGGAGTTGTGTCATAGTTGTTGGAGCAGATCCTTTTATGCAGGGGACTGTAGTTTAAGATAGCAGCTGGACAAATCGTCGAAAGTTTGTCAGGCTATCTCTATGTTTGTGTCTCCGTGGCAAGATGCCATCCTTGGGATTGTATAAGATTTCTTTTTTTTTGTCAAGTTCCTCATGCTGAATAGCCTTTGTACAGCTACGTTTTAGGTCAATTGTTACACCTGAACAGACATGAAATCGGAGTTTTTGAACGGACTTTAAAAAAAAGAGAACGACATGATGGCAGCGTCCACGGGCTACATCGGAAACCTTGGCACTTTTGACAAGAGTAGAGAGTCGTTCAACTCCTATATGGACAGAGCAAACATATTTTTCATTGCAAATGGATTTTTCAGCATGGATTTACAAAAGGTAAATCATGTCTGACGAATCTTGTGGAATTTTTCGAGGATGTAACTAGTAGCGTGGATAAGGGAGAACCAGTGGATGTGGTATATCTGGACTTCCAGAAGGCTTTCGACAAGGTCCCACATAAGAGATTAGTATACAAACTTAAAGCATACGGTATTAGGGGTTCAGTATTGATGTGGATAGAGAACTGGCTGGCAAACAGGAAGCAAAGAGTAGGAGTAAACGGGTCCTTTTCACAATGGCAGGCAGTAACTAGTGGGGTACCGCAGGGCTCAGTGCTGGGACCCCAGCTATTTACAATATATATTAATGATCTGGATGAGGGAATTGAAGGCAATATCTCCAAGTTTGCGGATGACACTAAGCTGGGGGGCAGTGTTCGCTGTGAGGAGGATGCTAGGAGACTGCAAGGTGACTTGGATAGGCTGGGTGAGTGGGCAAAAGTTTGGCAGATGCAGTATAATGTGGATAAATGTGAGGTTATCCACTTTGGTGGCAAAAACAGGAAAGCAGACTATTATTTAAATGGTGGCCGATTAGGAAAAGGGGAGATGCAGCGAGACCTGGGTGTCATGGTACACCAGTCATTGAAAGTAGGCATGCAGGTGCAGCAGGCAGTGAAAAAAGCGAATGGTATGTTAGCTTTCATAGCAAAAGGATTTGAGTACAGGAGCAGGGAGGTTCTACTTCAGTTGTACAGGGTCTTGGTGAGACCACACCTGGAGTATTGCGTGCAGTTTTGGTCTCCAAATCTGAGGAAGGACATTATTGCCATAGAGGGAGTGCAGAGAAGGTTCACCAGACTGATTCCTGGGATGTCAGGACTGTCTTATGAAGAAAGACTGGATAGACTCGGTTTTATACTCTCTGGAATTTAGGAGATTAAGAGGGGATCTTATAGAAACTTACAAAATTCTTAAGGGGTTGGACAGGCTAGATGCAGGAAGATTGTTCCCGATGTTGGGGAAGTCCAGGACAAGGGGTCACAGCTTAAGGATAAGGGGGAAATCCTTTAAGACCGAGATGAGAAAGACTTTTTTCACACAGAGAGTGGTGAGTCTCTGGAACTCTCTGCCACAGAGGGTAGTTGAGGCCAGTTCATTGGCTATATTTAAGAGTGAGTTGGATGTGGCCCTTGTGGCTAAGGGGATCAGAGGGTATGGAGAGAAGGCAGGTACGGGATACTGAGTTGGATGATCAGCCATGATCATATTGAATGGCGGTGCAGGCTCGAAGGGCTGAATGGCCTACTCCTGCACCTAATTTCTATGTTTCTCTGTTTCTATGTTTCTAAATAACATAATGGAGATTAGTGGTGAAGGAGAGATAGTGACTGAAACAAATAAGACCGTTTGCGAATGCATGAAAGCGGTTTTGCTCACGGAGATTGGTGCTGAAGTGTACGGCACACTCGTGAATCTCCTTGCGCCCATAAAGGCAAATGACATGCCACTCAATGACATTATGAGGAAGTTGGAGGAGCATTTCAACCCAAAGCCTCTGGAAATTGCAGAAAGCTGTAAATTTGGCACTAGAAACCAGAAGCAGAATGAGACAATCAATGAGTACATTGTTGCCTTGAAAAACTTAACCTTGCACTGTAACTTTGGAACCTTTCTCAGACACGGACTATGTGATAGATTTGTTTTTGGTCCAGTGGATGAACAAATTCAGTCCAAACTCTTGAACACTCCAGATCTTACATTCGAGAAAGCATGCAAGATTGCTACCACAATGGAGATGGCATCAAAGAATGCTCGCGCATTTCATCCTCCACGGACTGCAGTGGCCATTTACAGTCACAAGGCAGTGCCTATGACCAAACCAAGAGACGCTAAACCAAAACCAAAGTATGGCGGGGAACCGAGTTCAGCCAGTTGTTATCGTTGCAACGGTAATCGCTCATCCCAATTTTGTCAGTTCAAAATGGCCAAGTGCTATAACTGCCAGAAGAAAGGCCATATCGCCTCAGCATGTCGGGCCAAGCTTAAAACAGGAAACCAACAATCTGCGGGAATCAAGCAACAACACCAGAGAGGAGTTCACAACTTGGAGGTGAACCCCAAATGGAAATAAACTTGGGTTGTACATCATTTATGCAACCAACATCAATAAGCCTACAACCAGCCAAGGCAAGGACTTTGGAACTAAATTATTGATTAATGAACAGTTAATCGTGTATTGTCAATATGTGTATTGACACGGCAGCAGATTGTTGGGTCATGAGCAGAGACCTGTATGAAACAAAGTTCCCACAGATACCATTGTTTGAGAGTAAGGTCAAGCTGAGAACCTACTCGGGTGAAGGTTTGGAGACATGTGGACAAATGAACTGTAAAGTTCAGCATCATGGTCAGTCAGTAACACTGCCCATCATGGTGGCCGGCTACAGAAATAAACCAACCCTCCTTGGAAAGGATTGGCTGAGCAGAATAGAGTTAGATTGGAAGAACGTTTTCAGTGTCGATTTGTCCAAATCACGTCTTGAAAACGTCATAAGCAAACATGCAAACATTTTTGCTGACAGTTACACGGGAATAACAGGGTACTCTGCACACATTCGACTTAAGCGAGATGTGAGACCTGTGTATTGTCGACCAAGACCTGTACCATATGCACTAAAGCAACAAGTGGAGGAAGATCTCGACAGGTTAGAGCAGAATGGAATACTCGTGAAGATAGACCAGAGTAACTGGGCAACGCCAATTGTGGCCATACCCAGGCCGACAAAACTGTTTGACCATGTGGTGACTACAAAGTCACAATCAACCAAGCCATTGATGACGAACAATATCCGTTACCATCCTCGCAAGATCTGTACGCAGAACTTAGCGGAGCAAGAGTCTTCACTAAACTTGATTTGTCTCACGCTTACACCCAACTCAATGTAGACAAGAAAAGTCAGCAGTACTCGACTATCAACACACATAAGGGCTTGTATTCATATACAAAGCTGCCCTCTGGTGTGAAATCCTCCCCGAAAATGTTTCAGTCTGTCATGGACCAAATGTTACAAGGCATTCCACACTGTGTGTGCAACCAGGATGACCTACTGATATTCACAGAGGGCATGGTAGAACATCTGGAAATCCCTCACATGACTGACCTGCCACTATGTCAAACTGCGGCAAAGTAAATGTGCATTTGCGCAGTAAGAGGTAGCTTACCTTGGATTCAAAGTAGACGCTAATGGACTTCGCCCTGTGAAGGCGAAAGTGGAAGCAAAAGTGGGACCCATTAGGTCCCTGTCGCATGAGGGGTCTGGTCCTCCAACGCAACCAGTTCCCCAATGCAATATTCCACCACTCACCCGTTCCCCCAATGCAACCCGTTCCCCCAACGTAATATTGCACCTCTCACCCATAGCCCCCAACTATGCAGGCACGGCTCATTTCCCCAGCACTCCCACCCCCTCCTCTTCACCCTCCCTATTCTTTACCCTCCCCTCCTCCCCTCCCCCAATCCCTCCCTCACCTCTTCCTCTCTCTCCTTTTCCCTACCCTCAGTCACTCCCTGCCTCCCTCCATAACTCCTCTCCCCTCCCTACACCCCTCCTATCCCCCACACCTCACCTCCCCTATCCCCCCCACTATCCCTCCTGACCTCCCCCATCGCCCCTCCTCCCCCACTCTCCTCACATCCCCCACTTTCCCCCTCTCCCTCCTTACCCCTTCCTTTCCCTCCTTACCCCTTCCTCTCCCCACTCTCCCTCCTCACCTCCCCAGGATCTTTCCCCTCTCCTCCTCCCATCCCCCAATCCCTCTCCTTTTCCCTACCCCCAGTCACTCCCTCCCTTCATAAAAACCAGCATCTGCAGCACCTGCCCGGTCCCGCCGCTGGGCCGCGGGGGGGTGGTGATGGAGTCAATGTTCATCACGGTGAGCACCACAAGTCTCAATGAGCTGGTGGAGAAGATCTCCTCCGAGAAGGCCGTGAGGGTGAGTTAATGCCATTGCTGCAGAGGGCAGGCAGGGGAAAGGGGTGAGTGATGAGGGAGAGAGAGAGAGAGACGGGACCAGGGCCTCCACTGGGCCTCCACATAACCTCCCCTTTCCACGGCCTCTGCCAGTGGTGCGGGAGGCGATAGACAGGTTACTGTGAGGAGGGGAGAGAGGAGTTTGTGAGTGAGGCGGGACAGGCCGCCGCCCGTGGGGCAGGAAGGGGTGTTGCCATCCCGGCCGTGGCATTGACTGACAGGAGAAGAGACCAATCTGCGTGGCGCTGACTGAAGGAATCTGCGCAAGTATGCTTTTTAAGATTTTTAAACCTCGATAACTTTTACAATAGACCACCGATCTGAACAAAACTTGTTGCACTCGCAGTACAGGAGAACGGTAAGTAACCTGGCAAAAAATTACAATTTTCCGAGATAGATAGATAGATAGATAGATAGATAGATAGATAGATAGATAGATAGATAGATAGATAGATAGATAGATAGATAGATAGATAGATAGATAGATAGATAGATAGATAGATAGATGGCTGGATGGATGGTTGGTTGGATGGACGGACAAAATAAATTATTATTTCTGATAATATACATATATAATCAGAAAATTTTAAATCTATTTCCCTCACATCAAAGCAGCAACATCAAGCTAGATTCTGAAGTAATATTTGATGCTATAACATTCAGACTCAGAGGTCTAGTTTTTTACTGGATGATCCAGTCCTGATGGCAATGAGATCTGATCTGATTAACTTCAATCAGTACACAAAAGACTGGAGAAACTCAGCGGGTGCAGCAGCATCTAAGGAGCGAAGGAGATAGGCGACGTTTCGGGTCGAGACCCTTCTTCAGACTGGTCAGGGATCAGGGAAACGAGAGATATAGACGGTGATGTGGAGAGATAACGAACAATGAATGAAAGATATGCAAAAAAGTATCAATGATAAAGGGAACAAGCCATTGTAAGCTGTTTGTGGTGTGAAAATGAGAAGCTGGTGCGACTAGGGTGGGGGAGGGAGATAGAGAGCGAGGGAATGCCAGGGCCCGAGGGCTGAGGGAGAGGTGGGAAGGGGAGGAGACAGCAAGGGTTAACAGAATTGAGAAAATTCAATGTTCAAGCCCAGAGGATGCAGACTCCCCAAACGGAATATGAGGTGCTGTTCCTCCATTTCAAGCCCAGAGGATGCAGACCACCAACTTCCATCCGGCACTCAAATACACGTCGCCTATCTCCTTCGCTCCTTAGATGCTGCTGCACCCGCTGAGTTTCTCCAGCCTTTTGTGTACCCTCGATTCTCCAGCATCTGCAGTTCCTTCTTTAACACTGATTAACTTCAATTATGGCTTTGGTTTTCACAAGCAAAGTTTGTAGAAGGTTTTTTAATGAAAAGAAATTGCACTTATTTCAGTCTCACTTTCATCTTAGTTTATTGTCACGTGTACCGAGGTACAGTGAAAATCTTTTGTTGTGTGCTAACCAGTCAGCAAATTGACAATACATGATTACAATTGATCCCTTTACAGATACACGATAAGGGAAAACGTTTAGTGCAAGGTAAAGCCAGCAAAGTCCGATCAAGGATAGTCCTAGGGTCACTAAAGAGGTAGATAGTAGTCCAGCACTGCTCTCTGGTTGTGGTAGGATGGTTCAGTTGCCTGATAACTGCTGGGAAGAAACTGTCCTTGAATCACACTTCACACTATTTACACCACAGCTGAAGAATGAATTTGGGAAATACTAAGTTGCAAGTTTTGCAGATCAGACATTTTCATATGAGACGTTAAGAAATCCTTATCCAAACATAACATTCCTTGGCATATCAGATATGTGTTTTTCAAATTTTAAGAGTCCCGGAATGAATTCTAAGGATGACAGAAAATCGAAGGTGAAATTTCGTCCAAACAAAGTCAGTGAAGCAGATCCAAAGTATGGCTTTTCTCATTCAGCTTTGGATTATAGTGTTTATCTTAAGATCCTCTTAATATATCTGCAAGACTTGCACTTTAAAATGTAACTTCCCTTTCCCACTGTAAAAGATGTCACACATACGCTAGAGTGAGCAGACGTTACCTGTATTCCACATCTATCTGTGCTACAGTCAACTAACTTGCTTGATGCTGGCTAACTAATGGAAAATAATGCTTTCTTAAGCAACACATCATTTGTTTCTATGGCAATATCAAAATATTACCGGAATGTATGTCAGCAAAAGGAATAAACAGTGTGTTAATTAAATGATGAAGGACATTTTCACAACACATTTTGGTTGAACTCATTTTCAATCATGGAACTTGAATTAATGTCTATGTAAGTCACAATTAGATTAGATTAGATTAGATTAGATTAGATTAGACCTTTATTGTCATTCAGACCTTTTGGTCTGAACAAAATTGTTTACCATACAATCATAACATATAGTAAAAAACAAAACACACAATAAACACATATCCAAAATCCACCACCATGAGTTCACCAGGCACCTCCTCACTGTGGTGGAAGGCAAAAGTCTTAAGTCATTGTCTTCATCCCTCCTAGATCTCCCTCTGCACTGAGGCGATCCAGGCCTCCGCCGCTGCTGGAGCACCGCAGCTCTAAGCTGGGCCGCCGCCGCCGCTGGAGCACCGCAGCTCTAAGCTGGGCCGCCGCTGGAGCACCGCAGCTCTAAGCTGGGCCGCCGCTGGAGCACCGCAGCTCCAAACCAGGCCGCCACTGGAGCACCGCAGCTCTAAGCTGGGCCGCCGCCGCTGGAACACCGCAGCTCTAAGCTGGGCCGCCGCTGGAGCACCGCAGCTCTAAGCTGGGCCGCCGCCGCCGCTGGAGCACCGCAGCTCTAAGCTGGGCCGCCGCTGGAGCACCGCAGCTCTAAGCTGGGCCGCCGCTGGAGCACCGCAGCTCTAAGCTGGGCCGCCGCCGCTGGAGCACTGCAGCTCTAAGCTGGGCCGCCGCCACCGCTGGAGCACCGCAGCTCCAAACCAGGGCGCCGCCGAACGCCGCCACAGCTCCGCCATTAGGCCTCCGCACAGACGGTGACGGGGGACACGCATCCCCCCGAAGGGAGAGACTAAAACTCTGTTTCTCCCACCCCCCCACACATACACAACCTAATAAAACAAAATTCTACTGAAACAAACACTAGAAGACACAAAAAAAAAAGAAAAAACAGACGGACTGCAGGTGAGCCGCAGCTGCCAGGCAGCGCCGCCACTTCCGGTGGCTGGTAGAGCTGCTGCCTCTCAGCGCTATAGAACCATGTTTGATTCTGACCTCAAGTGCTGTATGTATGTTGCATGTTCTCCCTGTGACCATGTGGGTTTCCTCTGGGATGCTCTGATTTCCTCCCGCATGCCAAAGATGTGCGGGTCATAGAGTCATAGTGATACAGTGCGGAAACAGGCCCTTCGGCCCAACTTGCCCACAACAATCAACATCTCCCATCTACACTAGATCTACCTGCCCATGTTTGGTCAAATAGTCCCTGCCTCAACTACCTCCTCTGGCAGCCCGTTCCATACACCCACCTCCCTTTGTGTGAAAAAGTTACTTAATACATCAGTCCTCCTTCACCTTAAACCTATATCCTCTGGTTCTCAATTCCCCTACTCTGGGCAAGAGACTCTGTGCCTCGACTCGATCTATTCCTTTCATGGTTTTATACGGCTCTATAAAATCACCACTTATCCTCCTGTGCTTCAAGGAATGGAGTCCCAGCTTGCTCAACCTCTCCCTATCGCTCAGACCTTCAAGTCCTGGTAACAGACTCGTAAATCTTCTCTGTACCTTTTCCAGCTTGACAACATCTTTCCTGTAACATGGTGCCCAGAACTGAACACAATCAAATGCGGCTTCAGTACTGTCTTGTACAACTTCTGTACTCAATTATATGACTGATGAAGGCCAAAGTGGCAAAAGCCTTTTTGACCGCCCCATGTAACTGTCTTACCACATGATGGTATGAGCAGAAATTCAATAAAATTGACTTTATTATGTGGAGGTTTATAAATGCAGAGTGACTCTTTTAGCAAAAGCTAGTGAGGGCCTTGGAGGAGCATGAAAGCAAGTGGGAACATTCGGGAAAGTAATAAGGGTTCTACAAATATGAAACAAATAGTGATTACAGTTATAGGTCCCACGAGGATCGGAAAAGAAAATAATTGCTTTGGAGCAATCTTCACAAGAAATTGAAGCGAAATGTGGACACAGCCCAGACCATCACACAAACCAAACTCCCTTCCATTGACTCCATTTATACCTCACTCTGCCTTGGCAAGGCCAGCAGCATAATCAAGGATGAGTCGCCTGCTGGCACTTCCTCCTCTCCCCTCTCCTGTCAGGCAAAAGGTACAGAAGTGTGAAAACGCAAACCTCCAGATTCAGGGACAGTTTCTTCCCAGCTGTTAACAGGCAACTGAACCATCCTACCACAACCAGAGAGCGGTCCTGAACTACTATCTACCTCATTGGTGGCCCACGGACTATCCTTGATCGGACTTTGCTGGCTTTACCTTGCACTAAATGTTATTCCCTTATCATGTATCTATACACTGGAAATGGATTGATTGTAATCATGCATTGTCTTTCTGCTGACTGGATAGCACGCAACAAAAGCTTTTCACTGTATCTCAGTACACATGATAATAAATAAACTGAACTGAACTGAACTGAAATGCAAACATTATATTTCAAATCCAGGAACTCTCCCCAAGACTGGGAAAGTGAGAACATGTTAGGTTTTAGTAGGAGAAAGGGTGGTGGAATGATGGTTAGAACAATGGAAATATTTCCCATAGAGTGAAGCCAACTGGCTTTATGAGGCATTTACCAGCACACTATCTCATTGCAGCCTTTGTTTATGTCTGTGCTTTCTCTGTAATGGTAACATGAGCACACATTTTAGTTTAATTTAGTTTAGAGATACAGCGCAGAAATAGGCCCTTCGGTCCATCGAGTCTGTGCCAACCAGCGATCCCCACACATTAACATTATCCTGCACAATTTATATTCATACCCAGCCAATTAAACCTGCAAACCTGTACATCTTTAGAATGTGTGAGGAAACCGAAGATCTCGGAGAAAACCAACGTGGTCACGGGGAGAATGAACAAACTCCGTACAGACGGCACCCATAGTCAGGGTCGAACACAGGTCTCTGGCGCTGTAAGTGCTGTAAGGCAGCAATATCCACCGCTGTGCCACTGCCGGCAACACACTGTAACACAATACTCTGCACTCTGGTATATTTCTCATTGCGTTACCTGTTGAAGTTGTGTATGGTTTGATAGCACTGACGTATGGTATGATTTGACTGGATAGCATGCAAGGTTTTTCACGATATTTCTGTACACGTGACAATAATAAATCAATAGCAACACTAAGCTTCATCATCTGTACAGGATGTTGTAAGTGGCAAGGCTGCTGGAAGGAACCTATCATAAGCTTGAGCAGTAGCACATCGTAAGTTCATGTTCATAAATAGTAGGAGCAGAATTAGGCCATTCGGCCCATCGAGTCTACTCCGCCATTCAGTCACGGCTGATCTATCTCTCCCTCCCAACCCCATTCTCCTGCCTTCTCCCCATAACTCCTGGCACCCGTACTAATCAAGAATCTGTCAATCCCCGCCTTAAAAATACCCATTGACATGGCCTCCACAGCTGCCTGTGGCAATGAATTCCACAGATTCACCACCCAATGATTAAAGAAATTCCTCCTTTAGTTTAGTTTAGTTTAGAGACACAGGGCAGAAACAGGCCCTTCGGCCCACCGGGTCCACGCCGACCAGTGATCTCCGCACATTAGCACCATCTTACACACACTAGGGACAATTTTACATTCACCAAGCCAATTAACCTACAAACCTGTACGTGTTTGGAGTGTGGGAGGAAACCGAAGATCTCGGAGAAAACCCACGCAGCCAGGGGGAGATCGTACAAACTCCGTACAGACAGCACCCGTAGTCAGGATCCAACCCGAATCTCTGGCGCGATAAGGCAGTTGCTCTACTGCCTCTCCACCGTGCCGCCCTGGAGAGCATGGAGAGATTTCATATCAGATCTGGACCCTCCTCCCGCCAGTCCTCGCCTCAGCCTGCCGAGACCGTCAACTCACCTGCATTACAGGCCCAGTTCCAGACCGAGATTCTGAAGAAGGGTCCCGACCTGAAAGGTCACCTATCCATGTTCTCCAGAGATGCTGCCTGACCCAGTGAGTTACTACACCATTTTGTGAACCAGCATCTGCAGTTCCTCGTTTCTACACTTTAGTAAGAGTAGGTTGCATTTGGGATGCACATCTGCATTGTGATGCACATCTGCATTGTAATAGACTGGGAAGGGGGGGAAGGTGCAACAAACATGGGTGTAGGTGTCCTTGTGCTTGTCATTAAAACGTAAGCACTCAAATACTGCAACCAACAAGGAAGGCACGTGGTAAGTTTTACTTAATTGCAAGAGCATTTGAGTACAAGAACAAGGATGTTTAGCTGCAGTTTAGTTCAGAGATACAGCACGGAAACAGGCCCTTCGGCCCACCGAGTCCGCGCCGACCAGCGATCCCCGCACGTTAACACTATCCTACACTCACTAGGGACAATTTTTACATTTACCAAGCCAATTAACCTACAAACCTGTACGTCTTTGGAATGTGGGAGGAAACCGAAGATCTCGGAGAAAACCCACGCAGGTCACGGGGAGAACGTACAAACTCCATGCAGGCAGCACCCGTAATCGGGATCGAACACCGGGTCTTCGTACCGCTGCGCCACTGCTGACCTGTTAGAAGAGGGTCAGCAGTAGAGCTGCTATCTCACAGGACCAGACACCCGGGTGTGATCCTGACAACTGGTGCTGACTGTGAGGAGTTTGCACGTTCTCCCTGAGGCTGCATGGGTTTTCTCCGGGTGCTCTGGTTTCCTCCCACATCCCAAAGACATGCAGGTTTGTAGGTGAATTGGCCTCTGCAAATTGTCCCTCGCGGGTAGGGAGCGAATGAGAAAGTGAGATAACATTGAACTAGTGTGCGGGTGATCGATGGTCAGCCAGTGGTCATTCGATGGTGTGCCAAAGGTCCTCTTTCCACATTGTATCGCTTAACCAAACAAAACAAAAGGGCTTGGTAAGACCCTGTCGACATTTTTGTTTTGCTCTCCCAATCTGAGGAAGGATGTTCTTGCTATGGAGGAAGACCAAGAGGTTTTCTAAATTTATCCCAGGAATGGCAGGATTGGCATTTGAAGACAAATTGGACAAAGGACAAAGGACATTTATTGTCACATACACCAATTGGTGTAGTGAAATTTGATTTGCCATGCAGCACACAAATAAAGATAAGACACAACATCATAGGATTTAACAGTAGACATAAAAACATCCCCCCACAATGGTTCCCACTGTGGAGGAAGGCAGCAAAGTCCAGTCCCATCCCCAGTTCACCCATAGTCGGGCCTATTGAGGCCTCCGCAGTCGCTGCTACGGGGCCCGATGTTCCAGGCCGTTCTCGCCGGGTGATGGTGCTCCGGCGTCGGGAGCACCCTCTCAGCGGCTTGGGGCACCTGGAGCGGCCGCCTCTTACTGGAGTCCGCGGCTTCCGAAGCCAACAAGGCCGCGCCGGATGGAGCTCCACCACTGGGATGGAAGCTCCCGATGTAAAGTTCAGCGCCGCCGCTCCACAGTCCCGCAGCTCCACGATGCTTTTCATCGGCGGTCTTCAGCTCACCGGAGCTCCAGCGCGGCGACCCAGGCAAGGCATCGCCCACTCCTCTCCGCGATGGCGCTCCAGCGGCCATTCCAGGTGTCCCAACCCGCCGCCGAAGCCGAGGTTCCGGCCGGTCCCATCAAGAAACGCCGCTCCAAGCCCGCTGGTACGCCGCGAGGACGGGTCAAAGATGCAGCCCAGAGAAAAGCTGCCTCTCCGACCAGGTAGGGACCAGGAAAAGCAATTTCCCCCCTTCCCCCCCCACCCCTCACATAAAAAAGAATAGACGCCAAACAAAACACTTTTTACACACTAAAAATTAAAAGAAAAAGACAGACAGCTGCAGGCTGGGCAGCCATACAACTGGACGCCGCCCCCAAATTGGATGTTTTGCCGATATTCACGTGAAAATGGAAGATTGAGAAGGGATGTCACAAGCCTAAAGAAATCACATATTTTTATATTCACTCAGAGCGATCATAGTCATTCAGCCATACAGCACGGAAACAGGCCCTTCAGCCTAACTTTCCCATCCTGACCAAGATGCCCCATCTACACTTGTCCCACCTACCCATGTTTGGCTTACATCCCTCTAAACCTTTCCGATCCATGTACTGGTCCAATGAATCCAATTCCTCAATTTATTTCCCTGTAACCTATTCTCTTCACATGACTTATCTCCATCCTTAATCTTCAACCTCCCATCTACACCAAGGGCATTTTACATTAGTCAATTAGTCTACCAGATAGCGCATACATCTTTGAGATGTGGGAGGAATCGAGAACATTCGTAGGAAACCAAAATGGTCACAGGGGAACAATGGGATTAGATATGTTAATGGAAAGAGAGTAGCAAAGTCAAATGTGGGTCCCTTGAAGGCAGACACAGGTGAAATTATTATGGGCAACAAAGAAATGGCAGAGGAGTTGAATAAGTACTTCGGATCCGTCTTCACTAAGGAGACACAAACAATCTCCCAGATGTACTGGAGGACAGAGGATCTAAGGGGGTAGAGGAACTGAAAGAAATTTTCATTAGGCGAGAAATAGTATTGGGTATGATAATGGGACTGAAGGATGATAAATCCCCTGGGCCTAATGGTCTGCATCCCAGCATCCTCAGGGAGGTTGCTCTAGAAATAGTGGACGCATTGGTGATCATTTTCCAATGTTCAATAGATTCAGGATCAATTCCTGTGGATTGGAGGATAGCTAATGTTATCCCACTTTTCAAGAAAGGAGCGAGAGAGAAAACGGGGAATTACAAACCAGTTAGCCTGACTTCGGTGGTGGGAAAGATGCTGGAGTCAATTATTAAGGAGGTAATAATGGGGTATTTGGATAGCAGTAAAAGGATTAGTCCAAGTCAACATGGATTTATGAAAGGGAAATCATGCTTGACTAATCTTCTGGAATTTTTTGAGGATGTGACAAGTAAAATGGATGATTGGGTGCCAGTGGATGTAGTGTATCTAGACTTTCAGAAAGCATTTGATAAGGTCCCGCACGGGAGACTGGTGACTAAAATTAGAGCACATGGTATTGGAGGTAGGGTGTTGACATGGATAGAAAATTGGTTGGCAGACCAGAAGCAAAGAGTAGGAGTGAACGGGTCCTTTTCAGAATGGCAGGCAGTGGCGAGTGGAGTGCCGCAAGGCTCGGTGTTGGGGCCAAAACTGTTTACCATATATATTAATGATTTGGAAGAGGGAATTAGGAGCAACACTAGCAAGTTTGCGGTTGACACAAAGCTGGGTGGCAGTGTGAACTGTGAAGAGGATGTTAGGAGGTTGCAGGGTGACCTGGACAGGTTGAGTGAGTGGGCAGATGCATGGCAGATGCAGTATAATATAGATAAATGTGAGGTTATCCACTTTGGTGGCAAAAACAAGGGGGCAGATTATTATCTCAATGGGGTTCGGTTAGGTAAGGCGGAGGTGCAGCGAGACCTGGGCGTCCTTGTACACTAGTCACTGAAAATTGGCTTACAGGTAGAGCAGGCAGTGAAGAAAGCTAATGGAATGTTGGCCTTCATAACAAGAGGATTTCAGTATAGGAGTAAAGAGGTTCTTCTGCAGTTGTATAGGGCTCTGGTGAGACCACATCTGGAGTATTGTGTACAGGTTTGGTCTCCTAATTTGAGGTAGGACATTCTTGTGATTGAGGCAGTGCAGCGTAGGTTCGCGAGATTTATCTCTGGGATGGTGGGACTGTCATATGAGGAAAGATTGAAAAGACTAGGCTTGTATTCACTGGAGTTTAAAAGGATGAGGGGGATCTTATAGAAACTTATAATATTATAAAAGGACTGGACATGCTAGATGCAGGAAAAATGTTCCCAAAGTGGGGCGAGTCCAGAACCAGGGGCCACAGTCTTAGAATAAAGGAGAGGTCATTTAAGACAGAGGTGAGAAAACATGTTTTCACCCAGAGAGTTGTGAATTTATGGAATTCCCTGCCACAGAGGGCAGTGGAGGCCAAGTCACTGGATGGATTTAAGAGAGAGTTAGATAGAGCTCTAGGAGCTAGTGGAGTCAAGGGATATGGGGAGAAGGCAGGCACGGGTTATTGATATGGGACGATCAGCCATGATTACAATGAATGGTGGTGCTGGCTCAAAGGGCCGAATGGCCTCCTCCTGCACCTATTTTCTATGTTTCTATGTTTCTATGATGCAATCTCCACACAGACAGCACGGTCGGGATCAGGTTTAGTTTATTGTCCTGTGTACCAAGATACTGTGAAAAGCTATTGTTGCATGCTATCCAGTCTGTGGAAAGACAATAGACAATAGACAATAGGTGCAGGAGTAGGCCATTCGGCCCTTCGAGCCAGCACCGCCATTCAATGTGATCATGGCTGATCATCCACAATCAGTACCCTGTTCCTGCCTTCTCCCCACATTCCCAGACTCTGCTATCTTTAAGAGCGCTATCTAGCTCTCTCTTGAAAGTATCCAGAGAACTGAGGTAGAGAATTCTCTGAGGCAGAGAATTCCACAGACTGACAACTCTTTGTGTGAAAAAGTGTTTCCTCATCACCGTTCTAAATGGCTTACCCTTTATTCTTAAATTATGTTCCAACATCGGGAACATGTTTCCTGCCTCTAGCATGTCCAAACCCTTAATAATCTTATATGTTTCAATAAGAACCCCTCTCATCCTTCTAAACTCCAGAGTATACAAGCCCAGCCACTCCATTCTCTCAGCATATGACAGTCACGCCATCCTGGGAATTAACCTTGTAAACCTATCCTGCACTCATTCAATAGCAAGAAAGTCCTTCCTCAAATTTCGGGACCAAAACTGCAAATACTCCAGTTGAGGTCTCACTTGGGCCCAATACAACTGCACACAATACTCCAGGTGTGGTCTCACTAGGGCCCTATACAACTGTAGAAGGACCACTTTGCTCCTATATTCAACTCCTCTTGTTATGAAGGCCAACATGCCATTTGCTTTCTTCACTGCCTGCTGCACCTGCATGCTTACTTTCAGTAACTGATGAACAAGGACCCCCAGATCCCGTTGTACTTCCCCTTTTTCCAACTTGATCACCAGTCAGATAATAATCTGTCTTCCTGTTTTTGCTACCAAAGTGGCTAACCTCACATTTATCCACATTAAACTGCATCTGCCATGCATCTGCCCACTCACCCAACCTGTCCAAGTCACCCTGCATTCTCGTAGCATCCTCCTCACACTTAACACTGTCATCCAGTTTGTGTCATCTGCAAATTTGCTAATGTTACTTTTCTGTGGAATTCTCTGCGATGGAGGCCGGTTCTCTGGATACTTTCAAGAGAGAGCTAGATAGGGCTCTTAAAGATCGCAGAGTCAGGGGATATGGGGAGAAGGCAGGAACAGGGTACTGATTGGGATGATCAGCCATGATCACATTGAATGGCGGTGCTGGCTCGAAGGGCTGAATGGCCTACTCTTGCACCTATTGTCTATTATCTATTGAATCCCTTCATCTAATTCATAGATGTATTTTGTGAATAGCTGTGGTCCCAGCACCAAGCCTTGCGGTACCCCACTTGTCACTGCCTGCCATTCTGAAAGGGACCCATTAATCCCCACCCTTTGTTTCATGTCTGCCAACCAATTTTATATCCATGTCTCCCTTGTCTATTTTCCTAGTTACAAAAAAAATCCCTCAAAAAATTCCAGATGATTAGTCAAGCATGATTTCCCCTTCGTAAATCCATGCTGACTCAGGCCGATCCTGTTACTGCTATCCAAATGTGCCGCTATTTCATCTTTTATAATTGACTCCAGCATCTTCCCCACCACCGATGTCAGGCTAACTGGTCTTTAATTCCTTGTTTTCTCTCTCCCGCCTTTCTTAAAAAGTGGGATAACATTAACAATCAACAGGAACTGATCCTGAATCTATAGAACATTGGAAAATGATCACCAACGCATGCACAATTTCTAGAACCACTTCCTTAAGTGCCCTGGGATGCAGACCATCAGGCCCTGGGGATTTATCAGCCTTCAGTCCCATCAGTCTACCCAGCACCATTTCCTGCCTAATGTGGATTTCCTTCAGTTCCTCCGTCACTCCAGATCCTCTGGCCACTAGTACATCAGGACGATTGTTTGTGTCCTCCTTAGTGAAGACGGATCCAAAGTACCTGTTCAACTCATCTGACATTTCCTTGTTCCCCATAATAAATTCACCTTTTTCATTCTTCAAGGGTCTTAACTTTCCTCTAAAAGAAGCTTTTACTGTCCTCCTTTATATTCTTGGCTAGCTTACCTTCGTACCTCATCTTTTCTCCCCGTATTGTCTTTTTAGTTATCTTCTGTTGCTCTTTAAACATTACCCAATCCTCTTGCTTCCCGCTCATCTTTGCTGCGTTGTGCTTCTTCTCTTTTATTTTATTCTGTCCCTGACGTCCCTTGTCAGCCACGGTCGCCCCTTACTCCCCTTGGAATCTTTCTTCCTCTTTGGAATGAACAGATCCTGCATCTTCTGTATTATTCCCAGAAACACCTGCCATTGTTGTTCCACTGTCATCCCTGCTAGGGTATCTTTCCAGTCAACTTTGGCCTGCTCCTCCCTCATGGCTATACATGACAATACGTGATTACAATCCAGCCATTTACAATGTATAAATACATGATAAGGGAATAATGTAAGGTAAAGCCAGTAAAGTCCGATCAAGGATAGTCCGAGGGTCACCAATGAGGTAGATAGTAGTTCAGCACTGCTCTCTGGTTGTGGTAGGATGATTCAGTTGCTGATAAGCTGGGAAGAAACTGCACCTGAATCTGGTGGTGTGCGTTTTCACACTTCGATACTTTTTGCCTGATGGGAGAGGGGAGAAGAGGGAGTGGCCAGGGTGTGACTCGTCCTTGATTATGCTGCTGACCTGAGCCACTGGAGATGTGAGGTAGGAGCACTACCACCTACATGTTTAGACTGTTAGCCAGGGGCATAAGCATCTTTCTGTCATCCAGATTCTCGTGATTCTACGAGTCAACTGAGTAATTTGGACACCACATTGTTTTTATATTTCCACTTCAGCGTCATTTTTTTATAAGACCAAAGAAGAACTATTGGTTTATATTATGGTAGTTCATTACAATGTTTTTATCTTTAATTTTCCACATGTAAAGTGCATTCTGTTGTGTAAATTACACAGCAAAATATGATATAGCTGATGCTTGTGTCTTTGACATATGTAAGTTATTAAAGGGATGTGTCTCATGCTAAACTAAATTGATGAGTGTTTTAAATGTCTGACAAAAGGAAATTGAATTAGGGAGGAAATTTGGTCAATGGAAATTCTGAGGTTAAATAGCTGAGCTGACAATTTTCACCCAAAATACTTAAGTAGAATCAAACAGTTGAACTATCGAGTCACCCAAGCAAAGTCGCTGCTGTTGCTTACAAAGTTTTGGCTGATGAGCAAAACTGCCTGAAAATTAAGAGGGCGAGGATCACTGTAAAGCAGTTGAAATGGGTTCACGTATTTAGAAGTTGTGATTTATTGATGTTTCTTCAGTAATCGGCAGCTATAATGTGCAGTTATAGTGGGAGCATCAAACTGTGTCAAAGATAGACACAAAGTGCTGGAGTAATTCCAGCACTGACTGAGGAAGGGTTCCAACCCAAAACATCGCCCATCCTTTTTCTTCAGTGAAGCTGCTTAACCCACTGAGTTACTCCTGCACTTTGTGTCTATCTTCGGGATAAACCAGCATCTTTCTACACATCAATGTGTCTCTTAGAAAAGACGGAAACAAGGGAAGTGAACCAAATAATGCTCCAAATCTTTGAGAAGGGTCCTGACCTGCAACATCAGACACTAAAACACTCTTCAACTTAGTTTCTCGTGAGATACAGTACATCCAAAGATGCTGCACGACCCGCAGAGTTGCTCCAGCACTTTGTGTTTTACTCAGTCCGAGAACCAGGTGACATGGTTTTAAAGTGAGGGGGGAAGGATTTACTAGGAACCTGAGTGATAACTGTTTTACACAAAGGGTGGTGGGTGTATGGAACAAACCGCTGGAGAAGGTAGTTGAGGCATGTACAATCATTTCACTTTAAAAAAACAATTGAACAGGTACATGGATAGGTATATTGGAGCATCAGGGGCCAAGCACAGACAGGTGGGATTGGTGTAGATGGTGCATGTGGTTGGCATGGGCAAGTTGGGCCGAAGGGCCTGATTCCACGCTGTGTGCATCGATTATGCATCACTTGCAATGTTTTATTGATGCTTTTTAACACCCTGTTCTGTAATCTTGTTTGTGTTTCCAAATAGAAAAGATGGACCCGTCTGTATGGAATGTCTTTCTAGTCCTGGGATCGCCCCGAGATACTTTCTAGCCATGAATACTCCTTGAAGCGTGACGACTTTTGCTGCATCAATCTATACTGATAACCATACCACACCCAGTACTCTCCCACACATGGCTGATTCATGTCTTTGTCGTGCAGGTGTTGATGGAGGCATAAATATTTGAATAGTTGCATCAAACTTTTCATGGGGTAGCTGTCAGAGTTCCTGCCGTGGCGCTGCATTGCAGCTGCGGCTCGCCTGCAGTCCGTCTGTCTTTTTCTCCTTCTTTGTCTTATTGTTAATGTTAGATGTATGTTATAGTCTATTTTTAGTTGTGTATTATGTGGGGGGGGTGGGGGAAACTTTTTTTTTCTCTTTCTTCAACGGAGATGCGACCTATTTCCGTGTCGTATCTCCATTTGCGCTGAGGCCTAACATCGAGGAGCTGGCGGCCTACAACTGGAATCGACCTTGAGGGCTCCAGTTGCGAGTGACCCTGTGGACTCACCATCACGGAGCTGACTGACTTTCAGAGGCTGTGGTAGCGCTGCGATTGCGGCTGCAACTTGACTTCGGGGGGAGAGGGGGAGAGAAGGCGAGAGAGGGGGAGAGAAGGAGAGAGAAGGGGAGAGAAGGGGAGAGAAGGGGAGAGAAGGGGAGAGAAGGGGAGAGAAGGGGAGAGAAGGGGAGAGAAGGGGAGAGAAGGGGAGAGAAGGGAGAGAAGAGGAGAGAAGGGGAGAGAAGGGGAGAGAAGGGGGGGAGAAGGGGGGGGAGTAGGCGAGAGAAGGTGAGAGAAGAAGAGAGAAGGAGAGAGACGGGGAGAGAAGGGGGGGTGAAGGGGAGAGAAGGGGGGGAGAAGGAGTGGAGACACTTTTAAGAAGTTTATTTAAGTTTAGCGGGCATTTTACCTACCGGTAGGTCTTCCTTGGTCCTGAAAACTCCAATTTGCCAATCAAAATGCCCGGACAGCGAAGGAGATTGCCTACGGCTGCCTGTAACTAAATAGCGACCCCACTCCACTGCACTACAAGTTAAAAAGACCCATGCCGACCAAATTTTACTCGCGGAAATTTTTTTCAACATGCTGAAACATATTCCGCGACCTAGCTGAGGCCACGAGTATTCAGGAACTTCCTTCGAGCACGAAGGGGAATTTCAGCGACCTCATAGGACCCCCTAGGACCACATGTCGACCATGCTGCGAGTTTGAAGGTCGAAGACACTCTTCTAAACTCACAGATTAGGTCAAGTGGGACAGTCCCTTAACTGATGGAGACGTTATCTCACTGCACCAGAGATCCAGGTTTGATCCTGACCATTGGAGCTGTCTGCAATTTCTCCCTGTGACGCACAGGTTTCCACCACTTGCTCCAGTTTCCCCCCACATCCCAAAGCCGTGCGGTTTAATTAGCCTCTGTAAATTGCCTCTAATGCATAGGGAGTGGATGCGAAGGTGGAATAACACAGAACATAAAGGGTGGCATGGTGGCACAGCAGTAGAGTTGCTGTTTTATCACCCCAGGGACCTGGGTCAGTTCCAGATTATGGATACTGCTTCTACAGAGTTTGTACGTTCTCCCTTTGACCGCGTGGGTTTTCTCCGGGTGCTCCGGTTTACTCCTACATTCTAAAGACATACAGGCTTAGAGGTTAATTAGCTTCAGTAAAATTTGTAAATTGTCTCTAGTGTGTAGGATAGTGCTTATGTATGGAATCGCTGGTCTGCACGGACACATTAGGCCGAAGGCCTTGTTTCCACATTATATCTCTAAAGTATAAAGTCTAAACTAGAGTGAATGGGTGATTGGTAGTCGTTTTGGACTCAATTGGCCAAAGGTCCTGTTTTCATACTTCTTACTTACTTACTTTTTATTACAGACTCAAGGTCCAGATAAAAGACAAGACATTACATAGAATACATTGCATACAAAAGCACAATAAATGACTTACAAAAGGACAATAAATTCAATACAAAACCACAATACATGGTTTAAGATCAAGAATAAAAAAACAAAACTATGACCTAATCTAAATAATGTCTCTAAACTAAACTAGTCTAAAAAAACGAACATGTTTCCATGAATATGTTCATGTCCTACTTTAACCCTGTATTAGCAAGTGTCTGAGTCTCATCGGTTTGACACCTGTATATTAGAGGCATTTCTCCTTTAAAGAATTGATGTCACATCTAAGTCCTGTGTCTGAAACTGGCCACTGAGAGTGTGTGTGCTCAATAACCACAGAATGAGCCACAAAATAACAAAACAGTTGAGCTTATAGGACTTGATATTACAATCCCTACTATAATTGGCACCTTCTTAATATCTTGAGTGGGGGTAGGGGTAAAGACTTCACTGGGGTCATCAGGTGGGCACCCTCCTTCCTTGGTGTTTCGTTGGTACGTCCATGACACCTCCAAGAGATAATAAAGTAACAGGAGCAAGGAGAATATTGATTCAGGTTGACTACTATAACTTGCTCTGAGTATTGTGCTCACACTCCATTAGAGCAGATATATAGAATCATAACAAACATAGATCAGTTAGATGTTCTTATTCATGAATGATGAGCGACTGAAATTTGTGAGTTTTGTGACCAGTGAGAAAAAGAGACTTTAAATCAGCCCTGTTGCCAGCACAAGTTGATATTATATCAAGTCAAGGCTTCATATTTTTTCAATTCAAATTTAATGTCATTGCACAGATACAAGTATGGGTACAACGAAATGCAGTTTAGTGTCAGTACGTAGTGATAGCAATGTTTAGATAAATACAGATAAATAAATACAGATGTGTATTTTTAAATGTTTAGATAAATACAGATAACCAAATACAGATAAATACAGATAAATAAATACAGATACAGATACCTGTATGAGTTAGCAACATCATAAGTGACAAACCAGCACAAATAAAGTAAATCAAACCATGGAGTGGATCGAGTTTTTGTTTAGAGACACAAGATTGCAGATGCTGGAATCTGGAGCAAAAAACAAACTGTTGGAAGAACTCAACAGGGCAGACTGCATCTGCGGAGGGAAATGAACAGTCACATTTCAGGTCGAGAAAGTGGCGGGGATTTAGCCATTATAGAGTGGTGAGGAAGTTGGGGCAAGAGCTGGATCATGGTAGATGGATCCAGGTGCATAAGTCATCAATATCATTTGTTTTTGACCAGGAGGGCCTGAGTGTGACTGATTTGTTCATTCCAGCAGGATTTAAAGGCGGCACGGTGGTGCAGCACTGGAGTTGCTGCCTTTACAGCTGTCAAAATGATGCAGTAGAGCGCCAGAGATCCGGGTTCAATCCTGACTGTGGGTGCTTGTGCAGTGTAGTTTAGTTTAAAGATACAGCATGGGAACAGGCCCTTCGGCCCACCGAGTCCGTGATGACCAGCGATCCCCACACATTAACACTATCCTATACATTAGGGGCAATCTTACATTTATACCAAGCCAATTAACACGTACACCTCTCTCTCCCAGGTATTCAAACCCAGTTTTATACCAAGGCTTAAAAGGACAAACAGATGTAGGTGCAACATAGAACCTTCATTGGTTCAATGGTGCTTCTACAGTCACATGTGCGCAGTGCTAACACAGTGAAATACTTTATCTTACAAACAGTCCAGTAGAGTTATACATCTCCATAAGATCACCCACCCCTTACTGTTTGTGTGAATAAGCAGAATTCTCAAAAGAACCATCTTAACGCTCTCACTAGTTGCTGACGTTGTTGTAATTCTTACCCGATGGGAGAGGGGAGAAGTGTCCAGGGTGCGACTTGTCCTTGATTATGTTGCTGGCCTTGCCGAGGCAGCGTGAGGTATACCTTCTGCAGGGCGTGTGATACAGAGCAACGGATGTTTTGATTGCAATGCAAGGCTTCAATCTCAATAAAAAAACTTGCCACTTTTTCAAAAAGATTTTCACCTTACATATGAGCAAGCAATGCTTGGTTTGACAATTTTGAATTACACTCTTAACTTCCAATCACAACAAAGTAAAACATTCATGTACAGGCCCAGTGGTGCAGCAGTAGAGTTGCTGCCTTACAGCGCCAGGGATCCAGGTTCGATCCTGACCATGGGTGCCGTCTGTGCGGAGTTTGAACGTTCCCCCTGTGACCTTGTGAGTTTTCTCCAGGTGCTGCAGTTCCCTCCCACACTCCAAAGACATACAGATTTATAGCTTACTAGACCAAGTGCAGACCCGTTGGGTCTGGTCCCCGAATGTGCTTCAGTCGCGAAAATCGGCCGCGGGGGAAAAAAATGACTGCGTTTTTGGAGGAGAGTGGGCTGCAGCAGCTGCAGTTATGGTGGGGGGGGGGGGTGTAGGATTTTATGTTAAAAAGTGTACATAAAGGTGTCTAAATGTAATGAGGAGTAAATGGGTGAATGTAAAAGTGTCATGTGTAGCAAAATGGAAAATATCTCGAGGTTTGAAAGTGTGGTTTTGGCGAACCATGAAATCAAAGGGCAAATCTGACACACACCCGGTCGGTCGGCAGACACACACACACACAGTTTTTAATAGTATTCTAGACCAGGTGCGGACCCGATGGGTCTGGTCCCCGAACGTGCTTCAGTGGCGAAAATCGGCCGCGGGGGAGCCGAATCGGCAGGGAAAATCGGCCACGGGGAAATAAAATGGCGGCGTTTTTGGAGAAGAGCAGGCTGCAGCAGCTGCAGTTATGGTGCCTGGCTAGCAGAAGGCCAGAAAATGAGTGTATGTGTGTGTGTGCAGGGGGGGGGGGGGGGGGGGGGGGGGGGGGGGGGGGGGGGGGGGGGGGGGGGGGGGGGGTGAAGGATTGTATTTTAAAAAGTGTACATAAAAATGTTTAAATGTAATGAGAAGTGAATGGGTGAATGTAAAAGTGTAATGTGTAGCAAAATGGAAAATATCTCGGGGTTTGAAAGTTTGGTTTTGGCGAACCATGAAATCAAAGGGCAAATCTGACACACACTTGGTCGGTCGGCGGACACACACACACACAGTTTTAATAGTATATCGATAGATAGATAAACATCCAAAATGCTGGAGCAACTCAGCGGGACAGGCAGCATCTCTGGAGGGAAGTAATGGGTAACGTTTCAGGTTGAGACCCTTCTTCAGACCCGAAACGTCACTCATTCCCGCATTTTGTGTCTATCTTCGATATAAACCAGCATCTGCAGTTCTTTCCTACACAAGTCTATAGTTGAATTGGCTTCTGAAAAAATTTGTACCCATAGGATAGAACTAATGTATCGGTGATTGTTGGTAGATAAAAATGCTGGAGAAACTTAGCGGTGAGGCAGCATCTATGGAGCGAAGGAATAGGTGACGTTTCAGGTCGAAACTCTTCCTCAGACTGATGTGGGGGGGGGGGCAGGAAGAAGAAAGGAAGAGACAGAGACAGTAGCCTTGTGAGAGAGCTGGGAAGGGGAGGGGAAGGTGGGAGAAAGCAAGGACTACTTAAAATTGGAGAAGTCAATGTTCATACCGCTGGGTGTAATATGAGGTGCTGCACCTCATATTTGTGGTGGGACTCACTCTGGCCATGGAGGAGGCCCAGGACAGAAAGGTCGGACACAGAATGGGAGGGGGAGTTGAAGTGCTGAGCCACCCGGAGATCGGGTTCGTTAATGCGAACTGTGCGGAGGTGTTGGGCGAAGCGATCGCCAAGCCTGCGCTTGGTCTCACCGATGTAGACCAACTGACATCTAGAGCAGCGGATGCAATAGATGACCTTGGAGGAGGTGCAGGTGAACCTCTGCCTCTCCTGCTTTGGTCCTTGGATGGAGTCGAGAGGGGAGGTAAAGCGACAAGTGTAGCATTTCCTGCGGTTGCAAGGGAAAGTACCAGGGGAGGGGGTGGTTTGGGTGGGAAGGGACAAATTGACCAGGGAGTTGCGGAGGGAGCGGTCTCTGCGGAAAGCCGAAAGGGGAGGAGATGGGAAGATGTGGCCAGTGGTGGGATCCCGTTGGAGGTGGCGAAAATGTCGGAGGGTTATCTGTTTATTATCGGCGATCGTTGGTCGGCGCGGACTCAGTGGGTGGAAGGGCCTGTTTCCACGCTGTATCTCTAAAGTCTAAAGTAAACTAACGTACTTCGCACCTCTCCAGCCTCCTGTGAAACAAGGCTGAAGCCAAGAAATTTGTCAGAATATAACAGAACCCATTTAGTGGCTTTTTGTAATTTCTTTTTAACGAGTTTCCTCTTTATACTGGTCCACAACAAATCAAACAATATTGCTGGAATTTTTGTTTCCCCTGCTCCTGTAGTATCTTTCACAGCTTGAAGCTAATTTGGCACATACTCAGCTATTCACAACGAGTAAAGTAGCTCCCACTCCTTTTTGTATACTGCTGCCAAAGTTGTGGATTTACCTTTTCTTCACCCAGGGCTCTGTATAATTGGAACCATATTGCTTGGATCCTATTAATGTTGGCATTTTACTGCTGCTTGCACACATTCTATGAGCGCCAATGGGCCTCAAAAGTGCCATAGGTCATAGTCATAGAATGATACAGCATGGAAACAGGCTCTTCGGCCCAACTTGCCCACACTGGACAACATGTCCCAACTACACTAGTCCCATCTGCCCGTGTTTGGTCCATAGCCCTCTAAACCTGTCCCATCTATGTACCTTGTTACCATATTAGTTAGGGTTTCCTGATTTTAAAATATATATATATCATTATACATGAAATGCTGGAAGTCTTCCATGTATGTTCTGGAAGGGGGCGGCAAGGTGACGCAGCGGTAGAGTTGCTGCCTTACAGCGCCAGAGACCCGGGTCCCATCTTAACTAGAGGTGCTATCTGTTTGGAGTTATACGTTCTCCCCATGGCTTGTGTGAGTTTTCTTCGGCTACTCTGGTTTGCGTACAGGTTTGTAGACTAATTGGCTTGGAAAAATTGTAATTGTCCCTATTATGTAGGATAGTGCGAGCATACGAGGTGATTGTTAATTGGCATGGACTCGGTGGGTCGATGGGCCTGTTTCCGTGCTGTATCTCCAAAACTAAAACTAAACCTCTTGAAGCATAATAAATAATAATAATAATAATAATAATATATTTTATTGTCATTACACATAAGTGCAACGAGATTTGGTTTGCAACTTCCATCCGATGGCATAAACAAAATTTAGGTTTCGATACTCCGAGAACAAGGTTTGTAAAAACGAACATTAGACCAGTAAAATCAACACAGACTAAAGTGCGAGGCCGGGGGAGACAATCCATGGGGGTGGGGGGTGTACTCAGCAGGGCCGGTTCAGAGCCGCTATAGGGGCTTTTTGGTTTAGTTTAGTTTAGAGATACATAGAAACATAGAAAATAGGTGCAGGAGGAGGCCATTCGGCTCTTCGAGCCGACAGTGCGGAAACAGACCCTTCGGCCCACCAGGCCCGCGTCGACCAGTGATCCCTGCATATTAACACTATCCTACACCCACAAGGGACAATTTTTACATTTACCAAGTCAATTAACCTACAAACCCGTACGTCTTTGGAGTGTGGGAGGAAACCGAAGACCTCGGAGGAAACCGAAGATCTCGGAGAAAGCCCACGCAGGCCACATGGAGAATGTACAAACTCCGTACAGGCAAGCATCCGTAGTCACGATCGAACCCACGTCTCCGGCGTTGCATTCGCTGTAAGGCAGCAAGTCTACCGCTGCGCCACCGCGACCGCCCCTGCCACGACTTTTTGTGGAACTGGTCGACCAGAAATATGGAACAAAGAGAAAATAACTCAACCTCTTATAAGATCCAGATTCGTAAACGGTGCAATGTGCCTGCCTAGAAGTTACTGTGCAGGTGTACATCAAGGGAATGGATTTCGGAGGCAAAGTACAACGTGCCAACACTACCATATTTATTGCCACTGAACACAGATGTATTTTCAAACAGTTTTGCAAGGACTGCAACAGAGAGAGCAAAAGATTATCCAAACTATCCCATGGATAAAGTGAGAAAAATGTGTAGACGATTAATTACATGGAATATAATGTGTGGAAATCAGGGACCAAAATGTAAGAAAAAAATACTGTTTTTAAAAAATGCAGATGTTGGATATCTGAAATGAAAACAGAAGCAGCGGATAATACTCATAGCGTAATACAGCACAGACCCTTCAGCCCAACCCGTCCATGCCAACCAAGATAGCTCATCAAAGCTAGTCCTATTTGTCTGCTTTGGGCCCATATCCCGCTATATCTTTCCGATCTCTCGGGGGGGGAGGGAAATAGTTAATAATTAAGATAAGATTGACCTTCTTGATCTGTGTAATATTTAATTAATGCCGTGGCTCTGGCACATAGCCAGTAGGACAGATTATACATAAATAGAACAAGAACAATATTGAGGCAAAACGATGGCAGACATTAATGTCCAGGTCTGGCACAAACTGAAGGAAAGGAGGGGTTATCAAATTTTCAGTTAGAGAATTTTGTTAGAGATGTTGAATATTTGGTGTAGGACAGCACGCTGGTGCAGCGGGTTGAGTTGCTGCCTTACAGCGCCAGAGAACCAGGTTTGACATGACTACGGGTGCTGTCTGTACGGAGTTTGTACGTTCTCCCTGTGAATCTGCGTGGGTTTTCTCCGGCTGCTCCCCACCGGTTTTCACCGGTTTTCTCCCACAAACCAAGGAGGTGCAGGTTTACAGACTAATCGGCTTCGGAAAACACTGTCAATTGTCCCTCATGTGTATAGGATAATGTTAATGTGCGGGGATCTCTGGTCGACATGGACTCGGAGCGGCCAAAGGACCCGTTTCCCTGCTGTATCTCTAAACTAAACTATTGCAAGCTGCAATGTGCACAGCCAGAAGATGAGGTGCTGCTTCTTAAGCTTGTGTTGGACTTCGCTGTAACAGTGTGAGTCACAGCTTGGACACAGGCCCTTCAGCCCACAGACTTCCCTCCGATCAGGATCATCCGTACACTAGCACTATCCTACACACACTAGGCTCAATTTTACTGAAGCCAATTAACCTACAAGCCTGCAGGTCTTTGGAATAGGGTGGGAAACTGGAGCAGCCGGAGAAAACCCACGTGGTCACAGGGAGAATGTGCAAACTCTGTACAGACAGCAGCCGTAGTCAGGATAGAGCCTGGGGGCAGCAACTCTACCTTTGCATCAACGTGCCTCCCTTGTCCCTGCAGTGTTGAGAATGTGGTTGGAATGAGTGACCCTTAAACATAGAACCGGGAACAGAACAGCGCATGAGCGGCGATTCCACCCACATTGTCCGTGCTGAACTTGATGCCAAGTTAAATTAATCTCCAATGCTTGCATGCGATCCATATTCCACCATTACCTGCAAATCATGATTAATAATTTCACAATGAAGAAAAGAAAGGAAATATTCATATGGATAGACTAGGTGGAAGCCAACAGCAATTCTCTGCATGAACACTGAGTAATGGCTGGCTTGTTTAGTTTAGTTTAGTTTAGTTTAGTTTAAATATACAGTGCGGAAACAGGCCCTTCAGCCCACCGGTTCCGCGCCGACCAGCGATCACCGCCCATTAACACTATCCTACACCCACTAGGGACAATTTTTATATTTACCAAGCCAATTAACCTACAAACCTGTGCATCTTTGGAGAGCGCGAGGAAACCGCAGATCACATGGGATCGAACCCGGGTCTCCGGCGCTGCAAAAGCTGTAAGGCAGCAACCCTAGCGCTGTGCCACTGTGACCGCCCGCACACTGGTGCAAACGGAAGGAAAGAATTAGTTAATTAGAGAATTTGATGTTAAGTATTGCAAGCTGCAACGTGCACAGACAGGAGATGAGGTGCTTCTCCTTAAGCTTGTGTTGGGCCTGAATGTAACAGTGCGAGTTCACTGTTTACGTTTAGAAATAAAGCGTGGAAACAGGCCCTTCAGCCCACTGAATCCGTGCCGACCAGGATCAGCCATACACTCATTCTATCTTACACAGCAGAAGCCAATTAACCCAGATAATAAACCTGCACGTCTTTGGAATGTGGGGAAATCCGAAGGACCTGGAGAAAACCCACGTGGTCACAGGGCGAACATGCAAACTCTGTACAGACAACACACGGGACTGTAGACAGGTTGGAACCCGGGTCTCTAGCGCTCTAAGGCAGCAGCTCTATCGCTGCACCACCATGCCGGGCTCTGTAGTGTAAATGCTGCACATTTCTGTGTGATGTAAAACAGGAAGGAAAACAACACTGCACGCAACACTTAAATAGGTACATTAGAGGCGAAATGTTAAAGCATTGCAGAGCAAGCCCAGTGGAACACTGACCCTCACACCTTAATTAAAGTTAATCGAGACCAAACGTAGGTTCGGCGATCATTTCCGCTCAGTCCACCTAAAATTATCTGATCTCCTGGTTGAGCAATACTTTAACTCCCCATCCCATTCCCACACTGACCTTTTTGTCCTGGGCCTCCTGCATTGTCAGAGTGAGGCCCAGCGCAAATTGGAGGAACAGCACCTCATATTTCGCGTGGGCAGCTCACAACCCAGCAGAATGAACTTTGACTTCTCTAACTTCAAGTAACCCTTGCTTTCCCTCTCTCTCCATCCCCTCCCCAATCCCAGTTCTCTCACTAGTCTGACTGTCCCCCTGATTAAATGTTATCTCTGTATACTTCGTTGTCATCTGCTCCTAGCTAACAATTACCTATTTAACATTTGTTTTGCACTTTGTCCCCTTTGATGTCTCGTTTTCACACCTTACACTTCCTGATCTCTGCGTATGTGTCTCTCTCTCCCCTGACTCGCAGTCTGAAGAAGGGTCTCGACCCAAATCGTCACCCATTCCTTCTCTCCAGAGATGCTGCCTGTCCCGCTGAGATACTCCAGCATTTTGTGTCTATCTTAATCAAGGTCTTCAGACCTTCATCCCAAGAAATAAAGAGGACATTCAAGTGCTTTAAACCTGATCTATGTTGTTTCACTGGTTTGTTATGAAAACAAAACTCATCAAACAAGTTAATTGGGTTGTGTAATTCAGCATTCCATTGACTCTGTTTTAGGCAGCCCTCAAAGACATTTTTAGACAGAGGATGGATGGAGTATGGAACAAGTTGCCAGTGGAGGAAGTTGAGATTTATACCGAGCCAATTAACCCACAAACCCGTACATCTTTGGATGGCGAGAACGTATAAACATAGAAATTAGGTGCAGGAGTAGGCCATTCAGCCCTTCGAGCCTGCACCGCCATTCAATATGATCATGGCTGATCATCCAACTCAGTATCCCATACCTGCCTTCTCTCCATACCCCCTGATCCCCTTAGCCACAAGGGCCACATCCAACTCACTCTTAAATATAGCCAATGAACTGGCCTCAACTACCCTCTGTGGCAGAGAGTTCCAGAGACTCACCACTCTCTGTGTAAAAAAAGTCTTTCTCATCTCGGTCTTAAAGGATTTCCCCCTTATCCTTAAGCTGTGACCCCTTGTCCTGGACTTCCCCAACATCGGGAACAATCTTCCTGCATCTAGCCTGTCCAACCCCTTAAGAATTTTGTAAGTTTCTATAAGATCCCCTCTTAATCTCCTAAATTCCAGAGAGTATAAACCGAGTCTATCCAGTCTTTCTTCATAAGACAGTCCTGACATCCCAGGAATCAGTCTGGTGAACCTTCTCTGCACTCCCTCTATGGCAATAATGTCCTTCCTCAGATTTGGAGACCAAAACTGTACGCAATACTCCAGGTGTGGTCTCACCAAGACCCTGTACAACTGAAGTAGAACCTCCCTGCTCCTGTACTCAAATCCTTTTGCTATGAAAGCTAACATACCATTCGCTTTTTTCACTGCCTGCTGCACCTGCATGCCTACTTTCAATGACTGGTGTACCATGACACCCAGGTCTCGCTGCATCTCCCCTTTTCCTAATCGGCCACCATTTAAATAATAGTCTGCTTTCCTGTTTTTGCCACCAAAGTGGATAACCTCACATTTATCCACATTATTACTGCATCTGCCAAACATTTGCCACTCACCCAGCCTATCCAAGTCACCTTGCAGTCTCCTAGCATCCTCCTCACAGCGAACACTGCCCCCCAGCTTAGTGTCATCCGCAAACTTGGAGATATTGCCTTCAATTCCCTCATCCAGATCATTAATATATATTGTAAATAGCTGGGTCCCAGCACTGAGCCCTGCGGTACCCCACTAGTTACTGCCTGCCATTGTGAAAAGGACCCGTTTACTCCTACTCTTTGCTTCCTGTTTGCCAGCCAGTTCTCTATCCACATCAATACTGAACCCTGAACGTATAAACTCCGCACAGACAGCACCCGTAGTCAGGATCAAACCTGCGTCTGTGTCTGCGTCTTTGTGGAATTCTTTGCCATAGAAGACTGTGGAGGCCAAGACAATGGATCTTTTTAAGGCAGAGATAGATACATTCGTGATTAGTACAGGTGTCAGGGGTTATGGGGAGAAGGCAGGAGAAGAGAGTTAGGAGGGAGAGATAGATCAGCATGACAAATTGCTAAAAAAACATGGGGGGTACACAATCTCTTGGTGGTCGCTCGCGCACGCACACACAAACGTGTGTGCGAGGCTTCGGCCGTGGGCCCTGTGGACAGTAACATCGGGAGCTGACCTGGTTGGTGACCCAATCCAAACTCCAGCAACAGCAGCTTCGCCCACCCCGAATCGTGGGGCTTGAATCGGCCCGTTCACGGGGCCTTTCATCGCCCGGCACGGCTTAAAATCGGCCAGCATCGGAAGCCTCGATGCAGCAGTTTGACTGCCTGACCCGCGGAGCGATGGAAGATTCTGCGGCCAATTTTAAGCTGTGCCAGGTGATGAAAAACCCCACAAACAGGCCGATTAAGCATTTAGAAAGCATCTGTTACCCGCTTGAATCTTTCAAAAGCTACAATGTGATAAATAACACTTAAACAAATAAAACGGAAGCAAATAAAGGCAAACAGATGAACCAACCTTGGAGGGGGGGAGGGAGGGAGAGAGGGAGAGAGGGAGAGAGGGAGAGAGGGAGAGAGGGAGAGAGGGAGAGAGGGAGAGAGGGAGAGAGGGAGAGAGGGAGAGAAAATACGAAATATCGTGAGGGACCGTGAATGAGGCATTACCTGCAAGCCAACCAGGAAACCCCTTTGACCGGAGCCCTTAATGACCTGACCCGTTTAAATCCGATACCCATTTAAATCTTTCCCATCCACCAACACATTTAATTAGTTCAGATGGTAATTGTACCTGCATCAGACAGCTTTAAGAAATTCTCTGTGAATACCTTCTGTAATACTTGAAGGTCAAAACACAATTGGTGACACATCGTGTTAATACAATGTTAATAGAGATGTTTAACAAGCACTTAACAGTGACACCCCCACTGAATGTTCTCACCGAATTCCAAAATCAGGATTACAAACATGGGGGGGATTGTCCCCCACCTCTCAAAACACGGGAGGGATGTGTCCCAGCCATCCCACCCGGGATTTCCGCCCATGAAATGGTGGAGTAGACTGATGAACCGAATGGCATACTTCTGCTTCTATCACTTATGACCGCTGTAAGGCAGCAATTCTACCGCTGCTATTTTTTTTGTAGCCAAAATAAAGAAGGGATAAATCATAAACATATGTTGTGATCTAGCATAAGTATACTTTAAAAAGCATGTACTTTTTTAAATCCAAATAATTTTGGAACAATTAATAAGAAAGATTTACAATCTACAATGAAAATGAACTTTATTGGCCAAGAGAGATTATGCAGCTGTAACCATGCACACCATTAAAAACGTAATTACATGCATTCAATATTGTATAATATTTTCAATGTTTTTTTAAACACAGCGCAAGTGGTTTGAAAGAAAGTCCTTGTAAGCCTTGTGAAATCTGCTGAGGACAACACAATGGCACCTCTAGTGGATAAGCAGGGAATCACACATTTCTCAGTTGACCTGTGCACCTGTTAACGACAACTTTTATTTTAGAGATACAACATGGAAACAGGCCCTTCAGAATCTGCGGCAACCAATGATCACCAGTACACTAGTTCTATCCTGCACACTAGGGGACATTTACAGAAGTCAATTAACCTACAAACCTACACATTTTCGAAATGCAGCAGGAAACCGGAGCTCCCAGAGAAAACCCACATAGGTCACGGGGAGAACGTGCAAACTCCGTACAGACAGTAGCCATAGTCAGGATCAGACCGGCGTCTCTGTAAGGCAGCAACTCTACCGCTGCACAACCGGGCAGCCCTTGAGCTTGTTGTCGAATTCCCTCCATTGTATAAGTGATCACAGATAAGGTCACGGGGTATTTTCCTGCAAATTCCAGACAGTGTTACTAAACAGTAACACGTTCCTGTATGTGTATTTCTCAGAGAGACGAAGGGATTGAGGAAGAGAGATGCGCTTCTCCCTCTCCTCAGGAAACTCCTGACTAATACTAGTGCTGTGCCTCAAACCAACTCGGTGGTGCAGTGGTAGAGTTGCTGCCTTACAGCACCAGAGACCCAGGTTCAATCCTGATTACGGGTGCTGTGTGTACGTAGTTTGTAAGCTCTCCGTATGACTGTGTGGCTTTTCTCTGAGGTCTTCGGTTTCCTCCTACGTTCCAAAGACGTACAGGTTTGTAGGTTAATTGGCTTGGTATAAATGTAAAATTGTCCCTAGTGTGTGCAGGATAATGTGCAGGGATCACTGGTCAGTGCGGATTCGGTGGGCCGAAGGGCCTGTTTTTGTTTTGCTGTGTTAATTCGCTTCTCAAGACACAGCAACAGCTGAAATAGAGCTGATTAAGTCTTTGAAACACAAGTGGGCTAAATCCAATTGTCACAGCTGGAAGCTAATGCTGTTTATTTTGTTTAATAAACCCAAGATGAGATTTGAGTGTTATAGCTAATGTACAACTTAACGACTTAAATAGGGGAATCTGCCACATTCATGCATTATACGTTTAAATAAATGAAGTATCATTTTTATCACAGTTCCATGAAAGGGGTGTCAGAGGTAGATATGGTGGTCAAGAAGGCGTTTGGTACATTAACCTTCATCAGTCAGGGTATTGAGTATAGAAGTTGGGATATTATCTTACAGTTTAACAAGATGTTGGTGAGGATCCTTTAGGAGTATTTTGTTTAGTTTTGGTCACCCTGAAAACAGATGGATGTAATTAAGCTGGAAGGAGTACAAAGAAGATTTACGAGGATGTTGCCAGGACTTGAGAGCCTGAGTAAGATTGAGAGATTGAGTAAGTTAGAACCTTATTCCTTGGAGCACAGGAGATAGAGGGGTGATCTGATGGAGGTCTATAAAATCCAGAGGGAAATTGATAGGGTTAATGCAGTCTTTTTCACAGGGTAGGGGATTTAAGAACCAGAAAACACAGGTCTAATGTGAGAGGGGAAAGATTTAATAGAAACATGAGGGGAAACTTTTTCACTCAGATGGTGGTGGGTGTATGGAATGAATTGCCAGAGGAGGTAATTGAGGCAGGTACATCAACAACTTTTAAAAGACACTTGGATAGGTACATGGGTAAGAAAGAGGGACATGGGCCAAATAAGAGCAAATGGAACGAGATAGGATGGGCATCTTGGTCGGCATGGTGAGTTTGACTGAAGGTCCTCTTTCTGTGGTGCATGACTACGATTCCTTGACTCTATGAACGTCAGCTCTGTTTCAATGAATATAACGCTTATTCCGGTTCGTATGTCTTTATGATCCAAAATTTAATACCAGTTCATTTTCCCATTTTAGTCCCTTTTCTGCTTAATGTGTCGAGTATATGAGTAGGAAAGAGACATATGGGCCAAATGCAGCCAAATGGATTAGATGTGATGTGGCATCTTGGTCGACAGGGACAAGTTGGACTGAATGGCCTGTCTCTTTGCTGTGTGACTATGTCTCTGTGACTCCATGATCTGCATCACATGCACAGAAATGGCTATGGCATTGATATATTGCAGGGTGCTATATAGACAATAGACAATAGGAGCAGAAATAGGCCATTCGGCCCAACAAGCCTACTCTGCCATTCAATCATGGCTGATCTCTCCCTCCTAACCCCATTCTCCTGCCTCCTCCCCATTACCCCTGACATACGTACTAATCAAGAATCTATCTCTCTCTGCCTTAAAAATACCCCTAGACTTGGCCTCCACATCCTTTTGTAGCAAAAAAGTTCAAATATTCACCACCCTCTGACTAAAGAAATTCCTCCACACCTCCTTCCTAAAGGAATGTCCTTTGATTCTGAGGCTATGATCTCTAGTCGTGGACTCTCCCACTAGCGGAAACAACCTCTCCACATCATCTCCATCCAAGCCTTTCACAATTCGGTAAGTTTCAATTAGGTCCTCCCTCATCCTTCTAAACTCCAGCGAGTACAGGCCCAATGCCGTCAAACGCTCATCATATATATTAACCCACTTATTCCTGGGATCATTCTTGTAAACCTCCTCTGGACCCTCTCCATAGCCCGCACATCCTTCCTCAGATATGGTGCCCATAATTGCCTCCAATGTAGTATCCGGATCATGTAATGTGTTGCGTTTACACTAATCTAAAAGTAATATAACCTATCATTTATGAACAATTTTCTCAACAGCAGGCTATCCGAATCGTCTTTATATCAAATGATGTGTTTTTGAAATGGAGCTGCTGTTGTAATGTAACAGAAACAGCAGTTAAACTGCACGCAGCAAGCACTCAAAATCAGCACCGAAGCCTTGTAAGATCATCTGGGTATTTTCTTGGTCGAACGCTAAGTATCAGCCAGATTGCATTCATACTTGAGAAGACTCAGGGGAGACTTGCAATTCACCAGACAAATTCCCATCCTGAAACATCTCCTTTAATAGCCTGCACTGCCAAGTCCCTCACCAGTGAAGTGTCAGATCGGATTATGTGCTCTCGCCTCTGGAGCGAGACTTGAACCGCCTGACTCAGAGGCGAGATTGGTGCCCACTGAGCCATGGCTGGCACTCCTCGCCAAACCCAGCATGAAAGCACAAAGGCGGAATTTTCCATGCCTTGCACTGCAGCATGTTAAACATCTGTCGGAATGTGAGCAGTCCACAGTGACCGTTGCGAAACAGACTTCCACAGTGAGCTGATCCTGGCAGCCCGGACCTGAGCAAGTCTGAAGAAAAAAAGTACAGAACTATACAAGTTGCCCTTCAAACAGTAATGCGTTTTAGTTTTAGTTTTGGAGATACAGCCTGTGGAAACAGGCCCTTCTTCGGCCCACTGAGTCCGTGCCGGGCAACGATCCCCGTACACTTACACATTAGGGACAATTTACAATATTTACCAAAGCCAATTAACCTACAAAACCGGCGTGGAAGGAAACCGGAGATCCCGGAGAAAACCCACACAGGTCACGTGAAGAAAATGCAAACTCTGAAGGGAGTATGCAAACTCAGACAGTACCCGTATTCAGGATCGAACCCGGGTCTCTGGCGCTGTAAGGCAGCAACTCTACCGCTGTGCCACCATGATCTTTTACCTCAGTGCCACTTTTCTGTATTAAGCTCCATCCCTGAATTCTTCAATATGAAAAAACCTATCGATCTCTTTACTGAATATAAAGAGTGACTGAGCATTTGCAGCTTTCTGCAGTAGTGAATCGTAAATTTTGATCATCATATGATTGAAGAAATTTCTCTTTGGCTCAGTCCTGAATGGACAATCCCTTATCTTCCGGGTGTTCCTCGTGGTTCAAGTCACCTTAGCCCCAGGAAACCTTAACTACACAAACTCCAGCCTGTTAAGCACCTTAATAATTTTGTAGGCCTCAATGAGATCAACTAATATCCTTGTAAACTCAAGACAGCACGTATTTAGTCTGCTTAGGATTGACACAAAATGCTGGAATAACTCAGCGGGACAGGCAGCATTCTGGTTGAGACCCAAAACGTCACCCCATTTCGTCTCTCCAGATATGCTGCCTGTCGCGCTGCATTGCTCCAGCATTTTGTGTCTATCTTCAGTGCCATTCCAGTCATTGATCTGATGAACCTTTCCTACAGTCCCTTGATTACAGGCATATCCTTTCTTAGGTAGGACAACTAGAACTGTACAAGATATTCCTGTTGAACTCTCACCAGGGACCCATATAATTGGAGCAGCATATTTCTATTCCTTGTATAGACATTGTCTTTTAGTTTTTTTTACGAGTTATGAGTTTGAGTTAATTAGTTAGTTTAGTTTATTGTCACGTGTACCGAGGTGAAATGCTTTTGTTGTGTGCTAACCAGTCAGCGGAAAGACAATACATGATTACATCGAGCCACCCACAGTGTACAGATACATGATAAAGGGATAACATGAATAATGTTTAGTGCAACATCCAGTAAAGTCTGATCAAAGATAGTCCAAAGGTCTCTAATAAGGTAGATAGTAGTTCAGGACTGCTCTCATTGTTGGTGGGTTAGTTCAGTTGTCTGAGAGATAGAGAGATTTAGAGATACACTGTGGAAACAGGCCCTTCGGCCCACCGAGTCCGAGCCGACCAGCGATCACCCATACACTGGTTCCATATCCTACACACTAGGACCAATTTACAGAAGCCAATTAATCTACAAACCCACGTCTTTGGGATGCGGGAGGACACCAGAGCACCCAGAGAAAACCCACAGCATCACAGGGAGAATGTGCAAACTCCACACAGGCAGCACCCGTGGTTAGGATCGAACCTGGCTTTCTTGCACTGTGAGGGCTGCATCACCACACCAATGTTGTGGGCCGAAAGGCCTGTTCCCAATCTGTCTTGTTCAATGTGTTGTGTACTCCGTATACTTGGTACTGTTCTTCTTCCTTGGATCTGCCCGGATTTCCTCCCCGCCCGGAATGGAAATGGGCCCATCTGCACATTCACCTCCCAACACAACATAAAGGTAAAGCCATAATTTTAAGTTGTTTTGGGCTTCCCTGGACATGGTATCAGGTGAAGAGATGAAACCATCTTGTCTATCAGGTACGGAAGTATGCAAAAACACATCGTCAGATTCAGCGACAGTTTCTTCCCAGCTGTTATCAGGCAACTGAACCATCCTACCACAACCAGAGAGCAGTGCTGAACTACTAGCTACCTCATTGGTGACCCTCAAACTATCCTTGATCAGATTCACTGGCTTTCTCTTTCACTAAATGTTATTCCCTTATCATGTATCTATACACTGCGAATGGCTCAATTGTAATCATGTATTGGTTTTCCGCCGACTGGTTAACACGCAACAAAAGTTTTTCACTGTACCTCGTGACAATAAACTAACACTAGAAACATAGAAAATAGGTGCAGGCGTAGGCCATTCAGCCCTTCGAGCTAGCACCGCCATTCAATATAATCACGATTGATCATCCAAAATCAGTACCTCGTTCTTGCTTTCTCCCCACATCCCTTGAATCCGTTAGCCCTCAGAGTTATACCTAACTCTCTCTTGAATACATATCTTGAACACTAATTGTGTACCCAGCACGTGCAGGTGTAGAAATCCACATTCTTTAATTGAATTAGGATTTTAAAGGTTTCCTGAGCTTCCGATTTAGAAAGCCCAGCTATATAAACATGTGGTGCCTGCACATTCCGGAGCGGAAAGCTGCAAGGCTCCAAAGGGCTTTCAAACAACCATCAAAAGTCAGCCGGCTGTCTTCACCACTGTCTGGGAGGCATCACCACTAAGCATCTCTATTTCACAAGGCAAATTAAATCAGATGACCACACACTTGCTCGGGATTGTGAGGGTGGCCAATAGTTCATTTTCCCCAAGAATTGGATCGGGGGTTGATAATTAGACTGTGGGGAGGACAAAAGAGCAAATTGCAGAATGTTCAACGAACTAAAAAGGTCGGGCTGCTAAATCCTTCCACCTTTTATCGCAGAATATAAATTACCGCGGTGAGGAGGAGGTGGGGTGGCTTGTTTCAACGGATGAATCTTTTGGGAGTTCATGTGGCAATAAACGGCTGTCAGAAACAGCTGGAAGTACAATCTGAAGTACAGTGGCTCATGCTACTGAGATGAATAAAAGGTACAGACACATCCGCTTTGGTAATGTTGGGAAGGGGATGGATTTACCAGAGCACCACTATGAATGATAAACACGCAAGTCGGTGCAATAATTTAATCGAGCTTTTCACGTTAAAAATAAATCTCTTAAGCGACAGTAAAGGTTGAGCCTGGGGTTGATATACGCAGGAATCTTGGGGATTCTAGTGATCAATTCAGGACAAATAGGCAGTATGTACACAGGGAAGTAGTTTAGGTTAGAGATACAGTCAGTGTGGAAACTGGCCCTTCCACCCACCAAGTCCACGTTGGATCTCTGCACACTAGTTCTATGTTGTCCCACTTTCACATCCTACACACTAGGGGCAATTTGTAAAACCCAATTAACCGACAAACTTGTACGTCTTTGGGAAGCAGAGGGTAACCGGAGCACCAGGAGAAAACCCACGCAGGTCATGGGGAGAAGGTACAAACTCCGTACAGACAGCACCCGTGGTCAGGATCGAACCTCCGTCTCTGGCAACACATTTGTGGATGTTCAAAACCAAAAATTTCAGAAGTTGAACACATGTGGTCCATTTATTACAGGGGCCTCTCCAGAATGATTCTGCAAGACAGCATAGTCAGTGCTAGCATTTATTTCGAGAGGTCTTGTGTACAAAAACAGGGATGTAATGCTGAGGCTCTGGTCAGGCCGCATTTGGAATATTGTGAGCAATTTTAGGCACCATATCTGAGGAAGGATGTGCTGGCTCTGGAGAGGGTCCAGAGAAGGTTTACAATCCTAGGAATTAGTAGGCTAATATATGATGAGCATTTGATGGCACTAGGCCTGTACTCACTGGAATTTAGAAGAATGAGGGGGACCTCATGGAAACATACAGAATAATGTAAGGCTTGGATAGAGTGGATAGATGTTTCCACTAGTGGGAGAGTCTGGGACTAGAGGTCATAGCTCAGAATTAAAGGACATTCTTTTAGGAAGGAAATGAGGAAGAATTTCTTTAGTCAGAGGGTGGTAAATCTGTGGAATTCTTTGCCACAGAAGCTGTGGAGGCCGTCAGTGGATATATTTAAGGCAGAGATTGATAGATTCTTGATTAGTACAGGTGTCAGAGGTTATTGAGAATGGGGTTAGGAGGGAGAGATAGATCGGCCATGAATGAATGGTGAAGAAGAATTGATGGGCCGAATGGACTAATTCTGCTGCTATTACTTATGATCTTATGAAGACAAGAGTAGGCAATTGCATGGCTCTATATTTAATGTTGGGAGCCTCAAAGTCCCAGCTACCCTTTCAACTGTTGTTACTGAATCCCCTCAATTGACAATTCCTTCTAAAAAGAAAACAGGAACTTTATTTATGTACATTGGATCCAAATACCGTTTTTGCCATTTTTGAGTTTTCTCAACCTCTCGGCTACATCAGAAGTCGTCACTGCCCAGAGATTCCTAGTCCTGCCTCTGGTTTCTCCCCTGTACTCGCTGGAGTTTAGAAGGATGAGGGGGATACTCATTGAAACGTACTGAATAGTGAAAGGCCTGGTCAGCATGGAGAGGATGTTTCCACTATGGGATAGTCTTAGACCAGAATAAAAGAACGCACCTTTCGAATGGAGATGAGGAATTTCTTTAGTCAAGAGGTTGTGAGTCTGTGGAATTCATCACTGTGGATGGCTGTGCAGGCCAAGTTATTGGATATTTTTAAAGTGGAGATTGATAGATTCTTGATTAGTACAGGTATCAGGGGGTTATGGGGAGAAGGCAGGGGAATGAGGTTGAGAGGGAAAGATAGATCGGCTATGATTGAATGGTGGAGTAGACTCGATGGGCCGAATAGCTCCTAGAACTTATGAACTTATAAAGGGTAGAAATGGGCATTGTGCAATAATTGGCTGCACTGGTTACATGGCTCACACCAGACACACACCAGACATCCTAACGGGAATAATGCAGCCAAGAGTCTGCTTCAGACGGGCAGAGGATCACCAGGAAAAGATTGCTAATGTGATGCACACTTGGTTCAGGTGAACTTTTGCACGATTTACATTTAAAAGTAGGAGCTAATCAATCCAATACCTGGTGTGGATTTGCCAGTGGAGTACATCTGGGTTTTCATTCTTGACTGTACATATTGTCGGGAAAGTAATGAATCATTCAGAGGCAGGGAGGACTGTTAAAACACTTTGATCTTGACTGTTTCACTCTCTCTATCCACAGTGCTCGTATGCAGTAATAAACATTTGCATTGACCACATTCCATTTTTGTTGTGTTTCAGACTGGCCCGCCTTTTTCGTGAAGTGTTTGAAATGTTCTTCTGATGAAGTCCTATTTTGGCGGCTCACATTTGATGAGGAGCCATTAATTACACAGAATAATGAATTTCTCTCATGACCATACATAAACAAACGCAGGCACGCAGGGGAATGGAGTGAATTGAATACACAGAAGTGTATTCAGACTCGCATAGATTCACCAGTGGTGTCTCCTTGCTGTTTATTAGAACTCACTGCAAGAATCTGGGAAAGTGCTCGGTCGGAATGGTTACAATGCCATTAGCATTACATCACTTTGAAAAAATCAATGAAGTGATGTTGGACAAAACTGTGAACATAACATCACATCACGGTAGCGCAGCGGTAGAGTGGCTGCCTCACTGCGCCAGAGACCCAGGTTCGATCCTGACTGTGGGTGCTGTCTGTAATAAGTTTGTACTTTCTCCCAGTGACCTGCATGGGTTTTCTCCAGGATCTCTGGTTTCCTTCAACACTCCAAAGACGTACAGGTTTGTAGGTTAATGAACTTGGTAAAATTGTAAATTGTCCCTAGTGTGTGTAGGATAGTGTTAGTGTGCGGGGATCGCTGGTCGGCACTGACTCGGTGAGCCAAATGGGCTGTTTCTGCGCTATATCTCTATACTAAACTAAGCTAAACACTATCCTGAAACTGAGAGAATAAACATGGGTATCATAGAGTAATAGAGTGATAAAGTGTGGAAACAAGCCTTTCAGCCAAACATGCCCACACCAGCCAACATGTCCCAGCTACATTAGTCCCACCTGCCTGCATTTGGTCCATATCCCTCCAAACCTGTCCTATCCATGTACCTGTCTAACTGCTTCTTAAATGTTGGGATAGTCGCTGCCTCATCTACCTCCTCTAGCAGCTCGTACCACACCCACCACCCTTTGTGTGAAGAAGTTAGTCCTCAGATTCCTATTAAATATTTCCCCCCTCACCTTAAACCTATGTCCTCTGGTCCTGGATTCACCTACTCTGGGCAAGAGTCTCTGTGCATCTACCCGATCTATTCCTCTCATGATTTTGTGCAGGAGGCATCAGGTGGTAGTTTCCCCTCTCATCCACTTTTCTCTGACATCCAAGTATAGCCTAGAACAAAACAGTAAAGGTTGGCAACCAGATAAAGACCAAAGGCAGCCCCATGCTGATAGTTCTCAACGCCCAAATGTTCCATTTGCCAGGTCCATTTACAATTAACAACGACCTTTAGTCTTCAGAACATTGAATGTCATCATCTATTTTCCACTGAGTTACCAAAGACATGAGACTTTGACTTCCTGTCCATTGTGGGAAGGGTAGAAACAAAGTAACACAAACTATTTGCTTGCAAGGAAATAATTCATAATTATGTCATGGCTTCAAACCACAAGGGCATCATTGGAAAATAATTGCTTGAGTTTCAGTGTTAGGTCGAGGGGACGATTTGAGAGGAAAAGGTTTAAATGCTTTCACATTGCAGTACATCACATTACATTTTACAGGGCAGCACGGTGGTGCAGTGGTAGAGTTGCTGCCTTGCAGCGCCAGAGACCCGGGTTCGATCCTGATTACGAATGCTGTTTGTACGGAATTTGTACGTTCTCCCCGTGACCTGCGCGGGTTTACCCCGGGACCTCCGGTTTCCTCCCACACTCCAAAGACGCACAAGTTTGTAGGTTAATTGGCTTTAGTAAAATTGTAAATTGCCCCCAGTGTGTGGTCAGACAGTGTTAATGTGCGGGGATCGCTGGTCGGCGCGGACTCGTTGGGCTGAAGGGCCTGTTTCTGCTCTGTATCTCTAAACCTTACACTCAAATAAACAGGAAAGGATGTAGTCAGATACTGAGCCCAATGTGTGTAACAACCTCTACTGAGTACCGAGCAGCAATAGACTCATAGAGTCATACATTGTGGAAACAGGCCCTTTGGTCCAACTTGCCCACACTGACCAACATGTCCCATCTACATTAGTTCCATCTGCCTGAATTTGGCCCATATCCCTCTAAACCTGCCCTATGCATGTACCTGTTTAACTGTTTCTTAAACATTGGGGTAGTCCCAGCCTCAACTCCTCCTGCAGCTCATTCCATACACGCACCACACTTTGCGTGAGAAAGTTACTAAGTTATCCAAATCTTTCCCCCTTCACCTTAAACCTACAGTTCTCGATTCCCCCACCCTGGGCAAGAGACTCTGTGCGTCTACCCCATCTATTCTTCTCATGATTGTATACACCCCTATTTGGCTCTGGCTTGACTATGTGTAGAAATCCAGATTGATGGAAAATAGCCATCTCTGCCTTGATCGATGACTTAGATTAATTAGGTGTTAGCCAGAAAGAAACACGAGAATCAACTGCCAAAGTAAATGGGTGAGATACAGCGAGCAGCAGTGCAAATGCCAACAGCTTTCAGTGCAGTTCCACGCCATCCTGTCGGCATTTGACTCGAATCACACTTTTATGACAAAGTCAGCGAAAAGGTTAATGGGCTGTGAGCAAACTGGATCATTTGTTTGCACAGTTGGTAATGTCTGGCACTGACGATCATTAACACACAGAAAATATTATTGGGGTTAGGCCTGGTGATTCCTGTGATGTGTCCTCAGATGACAATTTACTCCACACAGTATTGTCAATGGTTTGGTCACAATGTTTTATCAATGTCAATTATTTCTATCGCAGCTTGGAAAACAAATATTAATGTTGTACAACCGAATCTGTGGGACTTGCCTCTTACCTTTCCATTGAACTGAAGTTGGCTGAGGCTTAATCCAGCTGTGCCTGCAGCACCAGCACATCTGGTAACTTTATCATATGGCAACGTACCATTCCAGGGCTGAAGGAAAAGATAGGTTTCTGATTGAGAATAATATTTGGTCGTGATATTTTCCTAGAAATCTGATCATGTGGCATTGGTTTCCTTTAACAATATGCAATCCAAAATTTCTTGATTTAGCACGGGTGTCAGGGGTGATGGGGAGAAGGCAGGTTAGGAGGGAGAGACAGATCAGCCATGATTGAATGGCGGAGTAGACTTGATGGGCCCAGTGGCTTAATTCTGCTCCTATCTCTTATGATCTTATGATCATATGCGGAGGGAACAATCTTCTACTGGTTGACGCGTGCCGAACTGTACCCTTCAAGAAACCGTTCACTCGCAGATGCCATTGTTTCCCCTGCATTAGAATCAAACGTCACAACAACCAGGGTGGCACGGTGGCGCAGCGGTAGCATTGCTGCCTCACAGCGCCAGAGACCCGGGTTCGATCCCGACCACGGGTGCTTGTCCTGTAAGGAGTTTGCACATTCTCCCCTTGACCAGTGTGGCTTTTCTCTGGTTTCCTCCCACACTCCAAAGGCGTACAGGTTTGTAGGCGAATTGTAAACATTTTCCCTAATGCATGTGGGATAGCGTTAGTGTGCAGGAATCACTTGTTGGTGCGGACTCAGTGGGCGGAAGGGTTTGCTTCCGTGCTGTATCTCAAAACCAAACTAAAACTAAACTAAACTAAACAACATTCATCAGGTAATGAAAGGTTCAGCCCATAGCAATATAATTTGGACTTCAATGCTGCAGGAAACATCTTTAGTTGAAAATCATCAGGTGAACCTTATAGGACTTTGGTTTGGCCACGTGTGGAGTATTTCATGCAGTTCTGCTTAACACATTACAGGAGCGATGTGGAAGCTTGGGGCAGGGTGCAGAAGAGGTTTACTGGAATGATGCCTGGATTAGAGGGTATTAATTATAAGGAAAGATTGGACACATTTGGATTGTTTTCTCTGGAGCATCAGTGAACACCTGAAGAACGATATAAAATTAGAAGATGCATAGATAATTCAGCCATGATTGAATGTCAGAGGAGAGTTGATGGGCCGAATGGCCTAATTCTGCTCCTATCATTTATGAGCTTATGACCTTATCACAAGCCTTCTTGAGGGGGCTGCTTCCATGTTGCTCTGGAGTAAACGCCCACTTTGTCCAACAGATTGTTCAGTTATTGTCAGCGTTTAGTTTAGTTTAGTTTAGTTTAGTTTAGAGATACATCGTGGAAACTGGCCCTTCAGCCCACCGAGTCTACGTCGACCAGTGACCAGTGACCTCTGTACACTAGCACTTATTCTACACTAGCACTTATTCTACACACTAGGGACAATTTATCAAAGCCAATTAACCTACAAACCTTTGTATTTCATACACTCTTCTGAGTAAGACATAAAGATTTTGAAGAAGGAGTTTTTTGAAGATGTCTACAGTAGGATCCCGAAACATCACTTATCCATCTTCTCCAGGGATGTTGCCTGGCCCGATGAGTTACTCCAACACTTTGTGTCTTGATATTTTATAGAAGTGACTGACTGACTGGAAATTGGTGGTCAACTGGGTCTGAAACAGGACCGAGAAACAAGAGATGGCAAAGCTGTAATCTAGAACAGAAATTGAACTGCTGGGAGGACTGCCAAAATAGATTGGGTAAATGCAGAAATAGATGGGGTAAATGCAGAAATAGATAGGGTAAATGCAGGAAAAGAAAGGGTAAATGCACAGTCTTTTAACCAGAGTAGGGGATTCAACAACCATCAGACATAGGTTTAAGGTGAAGGGGGGAAGATTTAATAGGAACTGGAGGGGCAATGTTTTTACATAAAGTTTGGTAGGCATATGGAATGAGCTGCCAGAGAAGGTGGTTGAGGCACGTACTACCACAATATTAAAAATACCTTTGGACAGGTACATGGATAGGATAGAGATGGAGGGATATGAGCCAAATGCAGGCAGACGGGACTAATATAGTAGGGACATGTTGGCTGGAGTGGGCAGGTTGGCGAAAAGGCCTGTTTCTATGACTATGACTACATCCTGATGCAGGGTCACAACCCACAACTTTGACCATCCATCCCCTCCATAGATGCTGTTGGTCTTGCTGAGTAGTTTACTTTTTGCTGTAAATCAGGACAGCTCTTCGTTTGCCATCCCCAACTGACGTCTCTCTTTGGATTACACTTTGCCTGAGCGGTCCGCAAAGCTGAGGAAATCTTCAGGTATGAGGAGAGACCGGGGCCACAACTCTACCAGCAACAAGGGCCAACTCTTCCTGGAACGCCAATGGATTCAAACATGGAAATGCAGTGCTTGCAGATCATGGGGCTTGGCTCAACATTTGTGACCAATGGACAATATAATATAGACAATGGGTGCAGGAGTAGGCCATTCGGCCCATCGAGCCAGCACCGCCATTCACTGTGATCATGGCTGATCATCCACAATCAGTGTCCCTTGACTATCGACAAGAAAAGGAACACAAGTGCCTGAACATTTGTTCATCTCGACAAATGCATTCTTGCTTGTGATGGAAGCGGACAGTGACAGGAACCCTGTGATTTGTTGTGTAAATAATTTGCGACTTCAGAATCGGGGATGCAATAGCAAATTGTAACTCCTCTTTCTGTCTGGTGCTCAGGTTGCTATTTAGACGTTAGCGATTCAGCATGGAAACGAGCCCTGCAGCCCATTGACCCATCACAACCAGAGAGCAGTCCTGAACTACTATATCGCATTGGAGACCCTCGGACTATCTTTCATCAGACTTCACCGGCTTTATCTTGCACTATGCTTTATTGCCTTATCTGCACACTGTGAACGGCTCGATTGTAATAATGTATTGTCTTTCTGCTAGCTGGTTAGCACGCAACAAAAGCTTTTCACGGTACCTCGGTACACGTGACAATAAGCTAAACTAAACTAAATAAAACTAATCGAGTCCGCGACGACCAATGATCACCCCGTACACTAGCTCTATCCTACACACTTGGGGACGAATAAAATTGACTTTGACTGACTTTGACTTTGGGACAATTTACAATTTTACCAAAGCCAATTAAGCTACAAACCTGCACATCTTGGAAACCGGAACACCCAGAGAAAACCCACGCGGTCACGGGGAGACATACAAACTCCGTACAGACAGCAGTCGTAGTCAGGATCAAACCCGGGTCTCTGACGCTGCAAGGAAGCAACTTCACCACTGTGCCATTCCTGCTGTCTGAGCTTTTTTCTTTTGCTGGTTCATAATGGAACTTTTGGAGTTGACCAAAGTTTGATGGATGTACTTTCCAGAATTCTGTGCATTCGTGAAGATACTTAACATTTCAGAAGCAGTGAATCAGAATGACTGCAAAGTACACTTATGAACCAATGTTGCTTGGCTTTGCCTTTCATGCACATCCCAGCTTGGGCCTCTCCACAAACTACTCTACGCATTCTTAAATCACAGACACATAACCATATATTAAACCTATGAGAACTGCAGAATCCCTTATTCCAAGCTAAGGAAACCTGCAGCATTTTTAAATCCTACTTCTATTTGCAATGACTATCATCACAATCATTGTGATGATCACAGTCATAACAGTTAGTCACAGTGGTGCCGCAGTAAAGTTGCTGCCTCACAGTGAATGCACTGCCAGAGACCCGGGTTCGATCCTGACTACGGGTGCTGTCTTTACGGAGTTTGTACCTTCTCCCCGTGACCTGCGTGGGTTTTCTCCGAGGCCTTCGGTTTCCTCCCACACTCCAAAGACGTACAGGTTTGTAGGTTAATTGGCTTGGTAAATGTAAAATTTGTCCCTAGTGTGTGTAGGATAGCGTTAAAGTGCGGGGATCGCTGGTCGGCGCGGACTCAGTGGGCAGAAGGGCCTGTTTCCGCTCTGTATCTCTAAACTAAAGTAAACTACACTAAATGCACATTTTCAATACATCATTTGACTCAAAACAGGCCTCAGCTCATGAAATGTTCATCAAAGCATAAACAATTGCCTCTTGATTTGCTTATCCCAATAATTTCTGAGGTAACCTCACTAATTCTAAAATATAGTCATGGATTCATAAAGCATGGAAACAGGCCCTTTGGCTGACATGTCCATGTCAACCAAGATACACCATCGAAGAGTCCATTTAGCCCATATCCCTCGAAACCTATCCTATCCATGTACCAGTCCTAATGGTTTTTTTGAAATGCTGTTATAGTACCTGCCTCAACTACCTCCTCTGGCACCTTGTTCCATATACCCACCACCCTTTGTGTGATGAAGTTGTCCCCCAGGTTCCTATTAAATCTTTCCCCTCTTGACTTAAAGCTATGCCTATATTTTCTTGTTCCACTACCCTGTGCATTCACTCTTATGTATTCCCTGCACAATGTTATGTATCAATGTAAGATCATCCCTCAGCCTCCTGCATCCCAATGAATACAGTCCTAGCCTGTCCAATATCTCCCTGTAGCTCATGCCCTCAACTTCAAGCAATATCCTTGTAAATCTTCTCTGCACTCTTTGCAACTTAATGGCATCGTTCCTGTAGCAGGATGACCAAAATTGAGCACAGCGCGGCCTCACGAACATCCTGTACAACTGTAACATAACATCCCAACGGATGCTGGTTCAAACCGTAGATAGACATCAAAAAGCTGGAGTAACTCAGCGGGACAGGAATGGGTGACGTTTCGTGTCGAGCTCAGAAGAAGGGTCTCGACCCGAAACGTCACCCATCCCGTCTCTCCAGAGATGCCTCTCCGGTATTTTGTGTCTATCCCAACTTGTATACTCAATTCTCCAACTGAAAGCTTACCAATAACCTTCCTCACCACACTATCTACTTGCGACGCTACTTTCAGGGAACTATGTACTTGTACCCTCAGTTCCTTCTGCTCTACTATACTTCACTGTGTCCTACCATTCACTCTCCGGCTGGTGAGACTTCCCAAAAGGCAACATTGCACACTTCTCTGAATTAAACTACATTACCTATTCCTTGGCCCACTTGCCCAGCTTCTTGAGATCACACAGTGAGTTTTGAGAACCATCTTCACTGTCTGCAATACCACCTGTTCCTCTACAATGTAGAATAAAGTATGGGTCTTCAGCAATGCCAGAACTTTCAACAACTTTGGACTTGAAGGATACAAGTTGGCTTCAGAAACGAGGCAAATCTTGTGTACTGCCTCAGTCTAATCTACTATTCTTACGCTCCTGGACTCAAATCTAATTGTTCTTATGTATGGTAAGATTTTTACTAAACTGTATGGAAAAATGGAATATCACTGTACCTAGGTACATGTGACATTATAGTACCATTAAACCATTGAGAAGTTGAGTGGTCTCTTGCCCAGAGGAGGTGAATCGAGAACCAGAGGACATAGGTTTAAGGTGAGGGGGGAAAGATTTAATAGGAGCCTGAGGGGTAACATTTTCCACACAAAGGGTGGTGGGTGTATGAAACTCACTGTGTGATCTCGAGAAGCTGGGCAAGTGGGCCAAGGAATAGGTAATGGAGCTGCCGGAGGAGGTAGTTGAGGCAGGTACTATCGCTATGTTTAAGAAACTTTTAGACAGGTACAACGTTAGGATAGGTTTAGAGGGATATGGGCAGATGGGACTAGTGTAGATGGGACATGTTGGTCGGTGTGGGCAAGATGGGCCACGGGGCCTGAGACTCTATGTCTCTATGTCTGTCTGGATGAAATACAGGCAAGTGTCAATCCCAATCACAGATAAATTCTTGACGTAATTTTCTGCTGGGGGTGAAAGAAAGAATTATAGCTTTGTCCACTGGGCCTGTTTCCACACTGTATTACTGTATAACCCTTGGGTACTGACTCAGTGTAATCTGCTATTCTTACACATGTACGTAAATATGATTGTACCTAGGTACATGTGAGAATAAAGTATCATTGAACCATTGAGAAGTTGGAAGATTGGAAACGTCGTTCCATGAGTGTGAATGAAGTGCACTGCGAGGGATTCTAATTGTCTCTAGTGTGCCTCTAGACATTTACATAGTCAGTCACTGCCAACATGGCAGGTTGCTATGACCCTGCAGACTAAAGCTTATCCCATTAATTGTCATTAGTCTTTGCCTCACAACTCACATGAAGAGAACTCTGAGGTTGGCAATTTAACTGGAAGGGATTACAGCTGAAACATTCCTGTCTGGTGGATGTTCACAGTGACATTGAGTGAAGTCAAATCAGGCCATCAGGGCATTTTGTATCCACAATACACACAGACCTTGGCTGCCAGCGTACAAGAGCCTGGTCTGCGGACAGACACAAAGTGCTGGAGTAACTCAGAGACTCAGGCAGCAAATCTGGAGAAAAGGAATAGGTGATGTTTCGGGCTGGAACCCTTCTTCAGACATTGCCCCCTGACCTGGGGACATTTGTTGCAAATATGTCAACCATTTTGTGAATTCCACATGACCCATTCAACCTTCACTTCTGCTATTTCCAAGCACACGCATAATGTTGTTAGATTTTTAGCGATAAAGCATGGAAACCGCCTGAGGAATCCTTTGGCCCACCGTGTCCGCACCGACCAGCGATCACCCCGTACACTAACACTATCCCACACACTAGGGCCAATTTACAATTTCACTGAAACCAATCAACCTACAAATTTGTAGGTCTTTGGAATGTGGGAGGAAACTGAAGCACCCGGAGAAAAACCAAGGGGTCACGGGGAGAACGAACAAACTCGGTACAGACAGCACCGGTCGTTGGAATGAAAGATTTACAGTAAAAGACAGCCCGGAAAAGGGCAAGGAGCCAAATAGGACAGGTGCTGTTGGCACAGTGGATAGGCAGTAACGTGCAGGTAGGTTCACACAGCCGAGTTTCTCAACGGCCTTTCATCAATGATTTACTTAGCACCTGGACTAATTGGAAGAGCAGTCTTTGGCAGGTTTACACCAGGTTTGCACCAAGGATCACATTTTTGTCAATCTCGTAAGTTGAAAATAATTGAGATGGCGTAAGTCAGTGCATCTTATATCATGCACTGATTCTGGTTCAGGGCACCCACTCCAGCCCGTTGCTTTCTCTCATAAAAGAAGCATAACACACAAATACTGTTACATAAGCATTTTTATATTTTATTTAATTCATGCATTCTGCATTAAAAAAAATGGGTTTCTTGTCCATTTATCTGAATTCTAGATTAATAATTGATGAACATTTTTGCCCCTTTATCTTCGTGAGAGAACTGGCAGTACCTCGACACCACGCTGTTCACTGCAATGTATTGTTTATTCAGCTGAAAACCTGAATAAAATAGACAACCTATTGCTTTTTTAAAAATTTGGCCCAGGAACTTTTAGTTTAATTCAGAGATTTTTTGGGGATTTCAGAGATACAGCGCGGAAACAGGCCCTTCGGCCCACCAAGTACGCACCAACCAGCGATAACCCCGTACATAAGTACTATCCTACACACACTAGAGACAATTAGTTTGGTTTAGTTTAGTTTAGAGATACAGTGCGGAAACAGGCCATTCGGCCCACCGGGTCCGCACCGACCAGCGATTCCGGCACATTAACACAAGCCTACACACGCTAGGGACAATTTACACTTATACCAAGTATACAAACCCAAGCCAATTAACCTACAAACCTGTACGTCTTTGGAGTGTGGGAGGAAACCGAAGATCTCGGAGAAAACCCAGGCAGGTCACGGGGAGAACGTACAAACTCTGTACAGACAGCACCCGTAGTCAGGACCAATCCCGGGTCTCCTGCGCTGCAAGCCCTGCAAGGCAGCAACTCTGTCACTGCGCCACCATGCCGCCCAACCTAATGCTTTTCAAATTTTGGCCCAGGCACTTTCAGTTTAGTTCTGCACATTTTTTTAGACTTTAGAGAAGACTTCAGAGAAAAATGTTTTAAAAATTTTACCGAACCCAAGTGTGGAAGAAGGAAAATGGAGCACCCGGAGAAAACTCACAGACAATACCTGCTGGATGGAACCCGGGTCTCTGGTGCTGTGAGGCATCAACTCTACTGCTGCGTCACCATGCCGCCCAGTACCAAGTACCCAGAACCTGTTTTCAGAAAGGGTGTCAAAGTTTTATTGAATGCTAGAACAGATGCGGACCCGTTGGGCCCGTCCCCCAAGGCAATATTCCACCACTCAACCATAGCCCCCAACTGCGTAGGTGCGGCTGACGGGTTCCCGTTGTGATGCTAGAGATCCCCATTGTGATGCGAGTGATGGCAACCCTCCCACAACTGCGCAGGCGCGGCTGGCAAGTGGGAGCGCGACTGTGACGTCTTTAAATTTCAAAATGGCAATAACCTGTAATACAGTGGCTTGCAAAAGTATTCATACCCCTTGACCTTTTCCAAATTTTGTCACGTTACAACCACAAACGTAAATGTATTTTATTGGGATTTTATGCGATAGACCAACACAAAGTGGTGCATAATTGTGAAGTGGAAGGAAAATGGAGATTGGATGGAGAGCGTCTGTGAACAGCAATTTTCAAGTCTTGCCAGAGATTCTCAATTGGATTTACGTCTGGACTTTGACTGGGCCATTCTAACACATGAATATGCTCTGATCTAAACCATTCCATTGTAGCTCTGGCTGTATGTTTAGGGTTGTTGTCCTGCTGGAAGGTGAACCTCTGCCCCAGTCTCAAGTCTTTTGCAGACTCTAACAGGTTTTCTTCCAAGATTGCCCTGTATTTGGCTCCATCCATCTTCCCATCAACTCTGACCAGCTTCCCTGTCCCTGCTGAAGAAAAGCATCCCCACAGCATGATGCTGCCACCACCGTGTTTCAAAGTGGGGATGGTGTGTTCAGGGTGATGTGCAGTGTTAGTTTTCCGCCACACATAGCGTTTTGCATTTGGGCTAAAAACTTCAATTTTGGTCCCATCAGACCAGAGCACCTTCCTCCACATATTTGCTGTGTCCCCCACATGGCTTGTGGCAAACTGCAAACGGGATTTCTTATGGCTTTGTATCAACAATGGTTTTCTTCTTGCCACTCTTCCATAAAGGCCCGATTTGTGGAGTGCACGACTAATAGTTGTCCTGTGGACAGATTCTCCCACCTGAGCTGTGGATCTTTGCAGCTCCTCCAGTTACCATGGGCCTCTTGGCTGCTTCTCTGATCAATGCTCTCCTTGCCCGGCCTGTCAGTTTAGGTGGACGGCCATGTCTTGGTAGGTTTGCAGTTGTGCCATACTCTTTCCATTTTCGGATGATGGTTTGAACAGTGCTCAGTGAGATGTTCAAAGCTTGGGATATTTTTTTATAACCTAACCCTGCTTTAAACTTCTCCACAACTTTATCCCTGACCTGTCTGGTGTGTTCCTTGGGCTTCATGATGCCTAAGGAACATTGTTTGTTCACTATTGTTCTCTAACAAATCTCTGAGGCCTTCACAGAACAGCTGTATTTATACTGAGATTAGATTACACACTAGTGGACTCTATTTACTAATTAGGTGACTTCTGAAGGCAAATGGTTGCACTGGATTTTATTTAGGGGTATCAGAGTAAAGGGGGTTGAATACTTTTGCATGCCACACTTTTCAGTTTTTTATTTGTAAAAAAATGTGAAAACCATGTATCATTTTCCTTCCACTTCACAATTATGCGCCACTTTGTGTTGGTCTATCGCATAAAATCCCAATAAAATACATTTACGTTTGTGGTTGTAATGTGACAAAATGTGGAAAAGTTCAAGGGGTATGAATACTTTTGCAAGCCACTGTATATAAGATCAATGTGAACCCATCTCACGCTCCCTCTTCGGTCCCCTATTCCCCTCCTCCATTATCCTCCATTATCCTCCCTCTCCCCACCCACCACCAACCCTCCTCTGCGTCATCCCCTCACCCCCTCCCCTCATCCATTACTTCGCCATCGCACTTTCTACCCCTATCCTCCTCCATTCCCCCTCATCCCCAGCACTCCTCCCCCTTCTCCTCACCCTTCCTCTTCTCTCCCCTCTCCTCCTCCACTCCCTCCTCACCTCTCCCTCCATCTTCTTTCCTCTACCCTCAAGTCATCCCTACCCTCAGTCACTCTCTCCCACCCTCCATGTCCAGTGGCGGCGCTGCGTGGCAGCTGCGGCTCACCTGCAGTCCGTCTGTTTTTTCTTTTTTTTTTTTTTTTTTTTTTTTTTTTTTTGTCCTTTGTGTCTGTTTTTAGTTGGAATTTTTGGTTTATTAGGCTGTGTTTGTGTGGGGGGGGGGGGGGGAGGGAGAAACAAGGTTTTAGTCTCTCCCTTCGGGGGGATGCGACCTTTTCTTGTCGTGTCCCCCGTCACCGTCTCCGTCTGTGCTGAGGCCTAATGGCGGAGCTGGTGGCCTCGGAGCTGTGGCGAGCGTTCGGAGCTCCGGTGTTCCAGCGGCGGCGGCGGCCCGGCTTCGGCGCTCCAGCAGTTGCTCAGCGGGTGTTCCAGCAGCGGCCCGGCATTGGCGCTCTCTCCGGGGTGTTCCAGCAGCGGCCCGGCTTCGGCGCTCCGGCGGCTCGGTGTTCCAGCAGCGGCCCGGCATTGGCGCTCCGGCGGCTCTCCAGGGTGCTCCGGCAGCGGCCCCGCTGTCCAGCGGGTGTTCCAGCAGCGGCCCGGCTTCGGCGCTCCGGCGGCTCCGGCGGCTCTCCAGCGGGTGTCCCGGCGGCGGCCCGTCTTCGGCGCTCCGGCGGCTCCGGCGGCTCTCCAGCGGGTGTCCCGGCGGCGGGTCCGGCTTCAGAGCTCGGCGGCTCCAGCGTTCCCGTGGTCGATCCTGACTGGGAGCTGTGGTGGTGTTCCGGCGTTCTGGCGGCGGCGGCGGTGGCGGCCTGGCTTCGGAGGCCCGGCCTGGTGGACGATGACATCGAAGGCCTGGATCGCCTCAGTACAGAGGGGGAACAAGTAGGGGAAAATGACAAAGACCTTAAGACTTTTGCCTTCCACCACAGTGAGGAGGTGCTTGGTGAACTCACTGTGGTGGATGTTAAATTATGTGTTTATTGTGTGTTTTGTTTTAATTTATTACATGTTATGACTGCAAGGTAACGAAATTTCGTTCAGACCGAAAGGTCTGAATGACAATAAAGGAATCTGAATCATAACCCCTCTCCCCTCCCTACCCTCCGGACCCATTGGGTCCCGTTCTCCCAGCGCAATATTCCATCACCCACCTATTTCCCCAACGCAACCCGTTTCCACCACTCACCCGAGCCCTCAATGCAACCCATTCTCCCAACATAATATTGCACCACTCACCCATAGCCCACAACTGTGCAGGTGCAGCTCATGCATTCCCTCCCCCTCTTCACCCCCCTCTTCTCCCCTCACACTCTGTTTCCCTACCTTCAGTCACTCCCTCTTCTCTCCCCTATCACACTCCCCCACTAAACACAGTGTTTAAACAACATTTCTTCTCCTCCCCTCCCCCCACTCCCTCCCTCTCCTTACAACAATGTAACAAATTGCTCATTGCACTGGGTGGAACACAGTTGATTGGCAGCTTATGTAAATGAGATCCCATTGTGAGGTCATAGTTGTAAACTGCCATCAACTGCCACAGCATCTGTCATGTTATTGTTCTCAAAGTGGGGCTTTGTAAAGTTTTAAATGTCAATAACGTGTGAAATATAACATCAATCTGAATGAAACTTGACACAAACCTTGTGAGTAAGATGCTGCAAATTTGTTATCGCTATCGTGTACCGTTTTGGCGTAGTTCCGGAATACGCGCACATAGATGGATAGAAACAAACAAGATGAGAGATAGATAGATAGATAGATAGATAGATAGATAGATAGATAGATAGATAGATAGATAGATAGATAGATAGATAGATAGATAGATAGATAGATAGATAGATAGATAGATAGATAAAATATATAGATTACGACTGGCTCCACAAAAATAGCCTAGAGATAAAGTCACATTTAGGTAAAGGTACATGACATTGTGTAGTTGTCAGGGATGTGAGACAAATCCACACTTTGCATCCTGTCGTTCCCATATAGGGAAAAGCAATGTGTAGTTCTTTAGACTTTAGAGATACAACACGTACCAAGGTACAGTGAGAAGCTTTTTTGTTGCGTGCTATCCAGTCAGCGGAAAGACTATACATGATTACACTCAAGCCGTCCACAGTGTACAGATGCAGGAGATTGAAGGGCCACCCTTTTAAGAATGAGCCTGGAAGAATTTTTACCTGAGAGGAATTAATGAGGAAGTCACCTGGCCCCTTGAGACTGTGCTGCCTGTATCGGGGTCACGTTTGATCTTCTTCTCAACATGATTTCTGCACTGTCCTCATATCCCTCTGTTCCATTAGTGTCCAGACATCTTTTAGAACATAGAGCAGCACAAGAGCAGCACGGGTGCTGTCTGTACGGAGTTTGTACGTTCTCCCCGTGACCTGTGCGGGTTTTCGCCGAGATCGTCGGTTTCATCCCACGCACCAAAGACATACAGGTGAGTCGGTTAATTGGCTGGTATAAGTGTGTAATAAGTTGGATGGTGTTAATGTGCGGGGATCGCTGGTCGGTGCAGACTCGGTGGGCCAAAGGGCCAATTTCTGCGCTGTATCTCTAAATTAAACTAAACGACAGCACAGGAATGCCTTCAATTATTTGTGTCTGCAGCTTTAAAACGGTGTCAAGATAAACTGATTCTGTTTTGAATGAACTGTTTTGAAATACGTTCTCCACTTCACCTCAAGATAAAGAGATGCAGTTATAAAGAAACCCGTTGATTTGATTCCTTGGAATGTAGATCGGGCAAATTCCTGACAGGCGAGGTGTGTCATTCTGTCAAGTCCCTGCCCATGCACCAAAGACAAAAAAAAATCTCCGTTTGCCTTTCAAAGTAATTCCTTTAACACACACAAACCAGAATTTCACCTTCATAAATAATAATGAACTTTGATTGAACGGGAACTTTGCATTGTGCTCTGACCAGTGCAGCTTTAATTACAAAGATTGATGTGGAGCAATTTCGACACAGGACTGCAATCGCCCTCAGCAAAAGAAGCATTCAGATTCTGTAACCGGGCCTGCTTGAGATATTCGCCAAGCCCACAACCCTGGGCTGCCCTGAACACTGACCCCATTATCAGCACAAGTCATGGTTGGCTGGCGAACACAGACGGAACTTTGTGGACTCTTTTTTTCTCTCCCCCCCCCCCAGTGGTTCTACCTTCCACCCACCGTTCACACACACCACTGTGTGCTGCCCTGATCCCGTGCATTTCTCGCAAGCCCGTGGAGAGATGCTCAGCCCCTGGGTCTCAGCACAGAGAGAGGTTTGTGCATCGGGCAAACAATCAGTGGTTTGCCCACACTCCAAACACTAACCCAGCAGCCAGCTTGGAGCCAATCATCAACACTGTTTGGCTCAAACACCTCCTTTAAATGGATAATTCCCTCTTTGACTGCAGAGACCCAGCTTCCAAAATATGACTGGGGATGGCATTTAGCTGAACCATCGATCCAATAAAATGGAAGAAAACCCCCATCATTAGCGCTTGGATACAGCAGCCACTTGCCAAGACTACGCAGGCAGCACCTCAAACCCAACCCCACCAGCTCCGTCACCTCCTTCAAGGCTCTACTAATTTAGTTTAGAGATGCAGCGCGGAAACAGGCCCTTCGGCCCACCGAGTCCGCACTGACCAGCGATCCCCGCACATTAACGCTGCCCTACACACTAGGGGCCATTTACAATTTTTTACTGAAGCCAATTAACCTACAAATCTGTACGTCTTTGCAGTGTGGGACGAAACCGAAGCACCTGGGGAAGGGGGAAAACCTACGCAGGTCACGGGAAGAAAGTGCAAACTCCGTACAGACAACACCCGTAGGCAGGATCAAACCCAGGTCTCTGGCGCCGTAAGATAGCAACTTTACCGCGGAGCGACTGTGCTGCCCCCAAATTATCTTCACACATGCTGGAAGACAAATTAGACAAAAAAGCAAACAAGTGACATAACAACTGGTGAAGAAAAAAATCCAACAAGTAGCCAAGTGATAGAAAATTCACAGTGATGTTAATATGTAGATAAATTTAAGTCAAGCATTTTGAACGGATCTTTTCATGTATCTGAGATGGCATTTAGAATCATGGAGTCATACAGCCCAGAAACAAGCCCTTCTCTGGAGAAAAGGAATAGGTGACGTTATGGGTCGAAACCTTTCCTAAACCCTCCAAACTTTTCCTATCCATGTCCCTGTCCAAGTGTCTTATAAATGTTGTTATTGTACTGGCCTAAACTACCTCCTCTGGCAGCTCGTTCCTCTACCTAACACCCTCCGAGTGAAAACGTTGCCCCTCAGGTTCGTATTAAATCTTGCCCTCCCACCTTAAACATATGTATGATTCCCCTACAATTGTTAAACAACTACTGACAATGCAGTCCTTCCTTAGGTTTGCTATGGAGTGTCAGCCAAGATATGGTCAACCTGGGCCTATACTCGCCGTAGTTTAGAAGGATGAAGGGAACACCTCATTGAAACTTACTGAATAGTGAAATGCCTGGGTAGAGTGGATGTGGAGAGGATGTTTCCACTAGTTGGAGAGTTTAGGACCAGAGGCCATTGCTTCGGAATAGAAGGACATGCCTTTAGAAAAGAGATGATGACAAATTTCTTTAGTCAGAGGGTGGTGAATCTGTGGAATTCATTGCTACAGACAGCTGTGAAAGCCAAGTCACTGGATATTTTTAAGGCCTAGAATGACAGAATTTTGATTTGTACGGGTGTCAGGGGTTATGGGGGGAAGGCAGGAGATTGGGGTTGAGAGGGGAAGATAGATCAGCCATGATTGAATAGCAGATGGGCCAAATTGCCTCATTCTACTCCTGCAGTATGAGCCCTCTATAGTGAGATTTGAACACAATACGTTCTGACTCATTGATGAGGATGCTACAATTGAGGTCAGTCTTGGTAATATACGAGTTGAACTCGAATGCCAAATGTTGAAATTCAAATGTTACCAAATATGATTTGTACAAGTATTGTCCAGGAGATCTGATGGGTGGATGGGAAATCTGAGGGATTATGTTTCCACACAAAGTGTCACTGATATCTGGAATGAACTGCCAGAGGAGATGGTGGAGACAAGAACAGTAAAAGCAATTGGATCTGAACAGGTACTTTGACCTGCAAGTCATAAATGGATGTAGAACCAATGCAGTTAAGAGGAATTCATAAGCATAAAAATTTCCAATGAAAGGTGGAAAGAGTACTTATTAAATGTGCATAAATGCTCAATTAACGTAAGACACACTTTAATACAATTTAAAATTTTACACAGATTATACAACTCAAAAACTAAATTAAATAAATTTTTCCCCAACGTTTCACCAATTTGTGATAAATGCCAGTTTCAAGAAGCTACTGTAGCGCACTCATTCATCTTTTGTACAAAAATTCAAAGGTTTTGGACTGAAATCTTTGAAATCTTCACAAAACTGTTTAAAATAAAAATGACACCAAAGCCAGAATGGATTATTTTCGGAATGACAGAAGGTAGTTGGAATTAAATGTGTATCAAAAGAATCTATTTGATTACGGCTTAATAATAGGAAAAAAGCTAATCTTAAAATTCTGGAAAAATGCTCCTATACCAATATTAAATATGTGGATTTCAACTATGTTTGAAACACTACATCTGGAAAATCAGATTGTTTCTATCAGACGTGGTCTGCATTTATAGAATTGCTACAAACATAGAGCGCAGGAGTACCTCGGGCCTTGGTAGGGGGGATGAAAAACTATCGAGTTTGTAACTTCCTTTTGCGTGATAGATATAATACAGTAACTGGCTTTTTTTGCTCTCTCTCTCTTCTTTTTCTTTTCTAGGGTCTATCTCTTAATCCCCTTTCTCTAACTCTTTGACCAAGGGTTTTTTTCTTCGCCCCTTAGGCACGCTCTTTCACTTTCACAACTCTTTTCACTCTCTTTGTTTCTATTCTTTTTCTTTAAAAGCCATAAAACTATGGGGTACAATGATTGTAACAATATATATGTGATGTACACTGATGTATTTACCTCTATCAAATAAAAATATATTACATTTTTTTTTTAAATTAAAAAAAGAGGGTTTCATATCCAGGGGCATGATGGTGGGTCAACAGCCTACTTCAACACTGAACAACTCAATGACTCAAGCTAGGACATTGCAATTCCCAGCAGCGGACACCCCATTTGTGGACACTGGCTCCCATGGCAGCACAGTAGCGCAGCTGGATGAGCTGCTGCCTCTCTGCACAAAAGACGCAGGTAGTGCAGGGCCAGAAACCCGGGTTCGATCCTGACTATGGGTGCTGTCTGTACCTTCTCCCCGTGAGCTGCGTGGGTATTCTCCAGGATTTCCGGTTTCACTCCAGACGTACAGGTTTGTAAGCTAATTGACTTTGGTAAAATTGTAAATTGTCACGTGTGTGTGTGTGGAATAGTGTCAATGTGCAGGGATCACTGGTCGGCGTGAGCTGAAGGGCCTGTTTCTGCGCCGTATCTCTAAACTAAACTAAACTAAACACAGTTTCATTCCTGACCTCGGGTGCTTTCTGTGTGGAGTTTGCACGTTCTCCCAGTGACCACATGGGTTTCTTCTGGGACCTCCAGTTTCTTCCAACATCCCAAAGACACCCAGGTTTGTAGATTGATCAGCCTCTAGAACTTGCTCCAAGTGTGTAGAGAGTGGATGCAAGGGGCAAGTTAACATAGAATCAGTGTGAGCCATTAATCGATGGTCAGTGTGGACTCAGTGGGCCGAAGGGCCGATTCAATTCAAAATTTCACCTGTTCCTTTTCTCCAAAGATGTTGCCTGACCCACTGAGCTACTCCAGCATTCTGTGTCTATCTTCAGTGTAAACCAGCATCTACAGCTCCTTCCTATCTTGTTTGGAACTTGCAGGTCAGTCATTTTCAGTGACGAGCAACGAAGGTGCAGAAATCCAGCGTTGCTTCATTCGGCTTAGAGCCAAACTGCAGGAAGAATGGGGCAGTCTAAATATCACGTGCACATGAAATATAGAGTTAGTGAAAACATTTAGAAATTACACAGCCATTCAGCACATCACACAGCCAGATGCTTTGAAGGCAATAGGCCATTACTTTAGGACTTGTGGGAAATCTATTCTGGTCGTCTGTGACTTGGAGAAATCCCTGAGATGTGGTTTCAATTAATGCCGTACAAACTGCGTGCATAGAGGGACTAATTATCATGAGCATAGTGAAGAGGAAAATGTTCAAACTGAGATTTTGGAGAGGTTAGTGTGTACGTTAGATGTAATGCGACGAGTAATTTTGAGATTATGTGGAGCCCAGATTCTCTTTAAGTTTTTGAGTGTATATTATACAAACAGTTGTGGGAAGAAATTATTGAAAGGAAATATGTTACAGCGCTACAGCTCATTACAACCTTATGAGCATGGAATAGAGACACAGGAGACTACACTTTACTTTAGACTTTAGAGATTGTTGACATAACATTAGCAGCAGCCCCCGTGTCCACCTTAGCAGAGAAGGCCATGCCATTCACCGTGACTCGGACGGTCGGGTCTGTTATCAGAGCAGGTGCACCTCGCAAGGAAAACACGCTCAGTTCGCTCTGGGAAGAGCCAGAGTCAGACAGGGGGAGACAGGGACTGTTGAGACACCGGGACCGTGGGCCGCGTGACACGGGACATGAAGCGCTGAGCCAGGGAGCCCAGGGCATGGTCGCGGGAGATGTTGCGGAGGTTCAGCAGGGCCAGGTAGATGTCGGCCTGGTCGCCTGGTCAGGCCGCCGGTCCGTTACGCCGATTACGTGTGATTCTGTATTCCCGTGCCGTACTGTTTGCATTTACCCTAGCGCATGAGACGTGGTCGCCCTGTCACTCACTGTTTGTTTTGGTAGAGGAAGGATGTAGATGATATGTGTATACACCTTTAATTGATAGTGACGATGTCCATGCTAACCACTCCCCCACCAGTTAGTATAATTGTAACTCACACACCCCTAGCTCTCTCTCTGGTGATCGTGACAGACCACGTACAGCTAGGGCAATAATGTATGATTAATAAAGTAGTAAAGATCCAATGGTATCCGAGTATCTTCTTTACAGAGATACAGCGCGGAAACAGGCCCCATCGGCCCAATGAGTCGGTGCCGACCAGCGATCACCCCGTACACTCGCACTATCCTACACACTAGGGACAATTTACAATCTTGCCAAAGCCAATTAACCAACAAACCGGCACGTCTTTGGAGTGTGGGAGGAAACCGGAGCACCCGGAGAACACCCATTGTGGTCACAGGGAGAATGTACAAACTCCGTGCAGACGGCACCCGTGATCAGGATCTCTGGCGCCGTTTGGCAAAATCCCTCCCGCTGGAAGTAGTGAGCGAATGGAGAATTCATGCCTATCCAGGTTGGTTTCTCTGGTGCCAATGCCCAAAATGCATTTTCAGGAGAGCAGAGTCAGTAAACTAGCTCTAGACTCAGCAATAACGTTTAGTTCAGTTTAGTTTATTGTCACGTGTACCAAGCTACAGTAAAAACTTTTGTCGGCGTGCTAACCAGTCAGCAGAAAGACAATACATGATTACAATCCAGCCGTCCACAGGGTACAGATGCGCGGTAAAGGGAATAACGTGAAAAACGTTTAGTGCAAGTCCAGTAAAGTCTGATCAAAGATAATCCAAGGGTCTCCAGTGAAGCAGATAGTAGCTCAGGACTGAGCTAGTAAGTGTGAGTAGTTAATGAGCGACTGGCCGGATTAGCTTTCTCCAGGCGGTTAGAGTTGACTTCAAATCCACCCACTTGTGGGAGAGTCTAAGACTAGTGGTCATAGCCTCAGAATTAAAGGATGTTCCTTTAGGAAGATGATGAAGAATTTCCTTAGTCAGGGGGTGGTAAATCTGTGGAATTCATTGCCACAGAAGGTTGTGGAGGCCAAGTCAATGGCTAAATTTAAGGCGGTGATAGCTTCTTGATTAGTACAGTTGTCAGGGGTTATGGGGAGAAGGCAGGAGAATGGAGTTAGTAGGGAGGGATAGATCAGCTGTGATTGAATGGCGGATGGGCCGGATGGCCTAATTCTGCTCCCATTACTTATGGACTTATCATGGTACAAGGCTTGGTCAGCTCAGCAGCAGATGAGTGCAGTCAGCAGGGGAGCCTGCGACCAACACTTAATGGAATGAAAGAAACATTGAGTGAAATTAGTTTAAATCAGGCCTCCGTGGGTAGAGCATTTGATCTCTGTTTTCCTGTCTTTGTCCTCAATAGTCTCCGATCCATCCCACGCAGGCCTTGAACACTAAACTGCACACTGGCTTAATGATTTTTCATCTGACTCTGACAGCTGGTAATTGTAGTGCTGGAAGGGTGATTCCACTTGTGTGACACAACTGGGATCTGCGCTGTGGAGTGATCTCATTTACGAACGAGCAGTTTGCCTTGGTCTTGATCTTTACTTCAATACAGTGGGCTGGAAAAAGGCCTGTCGAGAATATTCAGCCACAAGGGAAACATGAGTCAGAGAACAATTGGAAAGTCACTTCAACTGCAAGCTCGTATCCTTTACCTGGAAGACCACCCACCGCTTTTCCATGAGTTTAAACAAAAGTGTTTGCTCAGACGGGCAGCACGGTGGCGCAGCAGTAGAGTTGCTGCCTCACTGCGCTCGCAGCGCCGTATAACCAGTGTATGATCCCAACTACGGGTGCTTGTCTGTACAGAGTTTGTACTTTCTCCCTGTGATCTGCGTGGGTTTTCTCCGAGATCTTCGGTTTCCTCCCACACTCCAAAGAACATTCAGGTTTGTAGGTTAATTGGCTTGGTGTCAATATAAATTGTCCCTAGTGTGTGTAGGATAGTGTTAGTGTGGGGGGATCACTGGTCGGTGCAGACTCGGTGGGCCAAAGGGGCTGTTTCCTCGCTGTATCTCTAAAACAAAAATATTAAAAATAAAACAGACATTTAGTAAAAGTGACATTTTCTATTTATCGGTTCACAAGGAGTAGAATTAGCCCATTTGGCCCATCGAGCACTCCACCATTCAATCATGGCTGATCTCTGCCTCCTAACCCCATTTTCCTGCCTTCTCCCCATATCCCTTGACACCCGTTCTAATCAGGAATGAGCACAGTATTTTTATGACGTTGAAATCTCCACTAGGTGCCATTAAGTAGGCATGGCCTCTTTAAAGGTGACTGCGACAGAGAAACTGGCTAGAGTTTGCTAGAGGAATTCAGTGCTAGAGGAATTCAGTGGGTCAGGCAGCATCTGGGGAGGGAATGTCCATCCATTTCCCTTCTCAGATGCTACCTGACCCACTGTGTTACTCCAGCACCTTGTGTTTTGCTCAAGATTCCAACATCTGCAGTTTCCTGTCGCTCTATGACATTTCAGGGACATAGCTGATCGATCGAATACCGACCATGTTATTGCAATTCACGGATCACTATTGTTAAGGTGAAAGCGGAGCATTCGGCCCTCAGAGTCTATGGCAGCTCTTGGTTGAATAAACTTGCCCGTCCCGTTTCCTTACTCTTTTGTGTTGAAAGAGTCTGAAGCAGGGTCTCACCTCTTGGGTGTCAGCAGGAGAATGGGGTTAGGAGGGAGAGATAGATCAGCCATGATTGAATGGTGGAGTAGACTTGATGGGTCGAATACAGCAACTCAAAACATTGCCGCTTACATCCAAAACTGTGAGGGATTACTGGTGAGTTGCCTCAGTCTGCCTCTCCAATCGTTACCAATAACCTGCGAATTTAGCGAGAAGTTGGCTTGAAACGCATCTTCTGCAAATTTGAAGCAAATGAAGAAACAAGAATATGGGGCCAGGGGGAAAAAGAGCATCGTTCCATTAATGACCCACAAATTCTACTTATGAGCATGCCACAATTTGTTGGAATATTGACACTGGAAACTGCGTTCCAATCCAGCATCTAACAGATGGGAGGGAGGACCGCTCCAAGAAGAAGTCTGTCTGTTCACAGTCACAGTAGAAAGTCTCCACCAGCCACAGTCTAGGCTTCAGTTCACATTATTGTTGCCATTGGCAAAGAGAGGGAGAGGCCATCTGATAAAGCTTGACAAATGGCTTGGTCTTGTGGTCGAGCAGTTCTGAGGTTTCCATTATTGAAACAACATTGTTGGAAGAAAACCCACGTGGTTCAACGTAGCAACCCAACAAGAGGGATGCCAAACTGATCAGTTCTACTAATGGCTATTGCAACGTGAGCAAGGGTGGAGCTGACATTTAAAGATGTTCCAAAGAGCATCCAACCCTGTGGTTTTAGATAAATGGGTGCCATTTTGTTTGACCTTATAATAAGCTGACAGTTACACTTTTGTCAGATTCCTCTGCTTTTCTTTGCCACAAGTAGTCTGGTTGCCACATTAAATAGTATTAGACTTCTAAAATCAAAGTCTGAAGAAAGGTCTTAACGTAAAATGTTACCTATCAAGAGGCAAGAGCCAAGAGTGTTTTATTGTCATATGTTCCAGAATGGAACAATGAAATTCTTACTTGCAGCAACACAACATATATGTGTACATAGTACTCTATAAAACTCATAATAAACAACATATAAATAGACAATAATAGTGCAAAGTCAAAAATAATGCCCCCAAGTCTACATAGTTCAGAGCCTTTTTGGAGGTTGTAGTGATTAATAGCCGGAGGGTTGTAGGTTGTAGATAGTTGCCCGATGGGAAGAAACTGATCCTGACCATTGCAGTTATCAGGCTCCTATACCTTCTAAAGGGGTTGTCCCACTGCGGCGACCTAATCCACGAGTTCTGACGAGTTTGCCCTCAACTAATATGAGGTCTTAGGAGGTCTTTGTAACTCTCCTTCAGGCTAAAAAATGCCCGACAGTAAAAAAAGGCCGCCATGGAAAAAATCGATACTTTTTTTACTCCTGGGTTTAGTCAAAGTAGGTCGACGTAGGTCGGCATGTTATTCGTAGGTAATCGAGGGTAGTCTATGGTAGTCGAAGGTAGTCGAAGGTAGTCGTAGATAGTCTTCAACATAGTCGATGGGAGGTCAAATGAGATCGAAGGAGGTCGTCTTCACTCTCCACTACTCGGTGTCCAATTTTCAAAAAGCTAGTCGAAGCTAGTCTTCAACACAGTCAAAGGAGGTCTTCAACATGACATTTTTTCAAACTCTCCTAAACTCTTCTAAACTCGCCAATTAGGTCGCCACAGTGGGACAGCCCCTTAACCGATGGCAGTAGTGAAGTGAGCATGTGGCCAGGGTGGTATGGGCCATGCTGTTTTACCGAAATGATGCCTGACCAGCGATCCCTGCACACTAAAGGGCCTGTCCCACTTACGCGACCTTCACAGGTGACTGCCGGCACCGTCGTTGGTCGCCGAAATTTTCAACATGTTGAACAGTTTGGCGACCTATCACGGGTGCTGGCAGTCACCTGTAAAGGTTGCGTAAGTGGGACAGGCCCTTAACAGTATACTACACACTATGGACAATTTACCATTTTTACTGAAGCCAATTAACCAACAAACCTGCCTGTCTTTGGAGTGTGTGGGAGGAAACTGGAGCACCCAGAAATATCCACGAAGGTCACTGGGAGAATATACAAACTCTGTACAGAGACCACCCATAGTCAGGATCGAACCCAGGTATCTGGCACTGAAAGGCAGCCACTCTACCGCTGCGCCACTGTACCGGTCTTCTGTGCCAAGTCCCCAAATTAAGTACTCAAGTCCCTGATCTTCCAGAAATCTAGCTTCTTTCTCTTCAAATATCTCAAGTGATCTAGCCTGCGCATCCACCTGCCATAGAGAATTGAAAAGATATATTACCTTCAGCAAAAAGTTCTTAACCCCTTGACCATTATACGTTTCCATAAGATCATCTCTTCATTCTTGCAAACTACACAGAATATAGGACGCAATGTGCTGGCGTAACACAGCGGGTCAGGCAGCTTTCCTGCAGAACATGGATAGGTGACGTTTCAGGTTGGGACCCTTCTTCAGACTGATAGACGCTGCTTGACCCGCTGAGTTACTCCAGCACTTTGTGTCTTTTTTTTTAAGTACAAAGTACAAAGGCATCTTCAAACCAAAATGACCTCTGGCTGACGTTATGAAGACATTGGTAACTGGGTTCATTTTCCATGAATCTATGCTTTACTCTGGCATTCAAGTGGAAGACTTCATGGTCCTGACAGACTTTGCAGTCAAGTTTATTAGCGATACAGCGCGGAAACAAGCCCTTCGGCCCATCGGGTCCACGCTGACCAGCGATCTCCGCACATTAACACTATCCTACACCCACTAGGGCCAATTTTTACATTTACCAAGCCAAATAAGCTACAAGCATGTACGTCTTTGGAGTGTGGGAGGAAACCGAAGATCTCGTAGAAAACCCACGCAGTTCGCGAGGAAAACGTACAAACTTCGTACAGGCAGCACCCCTAGTCGGGATCGAACCCGGGTCTCTGACGCTGCATTCGCTGTAAGGCAGCAACTCTACTGCTGCACCACCGTGACCTCTCTATAGTTGATGATAGGATAGTTCAGTTGCCTGGAAAGAATCTGTCCCTGCATGAGTTTAGTTTGTTGTCATGTGTACTGAGGCAGCAGAAAGACAAAACGTGATTACAATCGAGCCAATTACAGTGTACAGATACGCGATAAGGGAATAATGTGAATAAGGTTTAGTGCAGTAAAGCCAGTAAAGTCTGATCAAAGATAGTCTGGGGGTCTCAACTGAGGTAAATGGTAGTTCAGCACTGCTCTCTGGTTGTGGTAGGATGATTCAGTTGCCTGATGACAGCTGGGAAGAAACTGTCCCTGAATCTGGAGGTGTGTGTTTTCACACTTCTATAGCTTTTGCCCGATGGGAGAGGGGAGAAGAGGAAGTGGCCAGGGTCCTTGATAATGCTGCTGGCCTTGCCGAGGCAGCGTGAGGTATTAATGGAGTCAATGGAGGGGAGGTTGGTTTGTGTGATGGTCTGGGCTGCGTCCACAATTCTCTGCAATTTCTAGCAGTCTTGGATGGAGCTGTTCCCAAACCAAGCTGTGATGCATCCCGATAAAATGCGCATCTGTATAAGTTGGTGAGAATCTGGTGTACGTTATCCGTTATGAATTATCTTTCGACTCAAAGGTAACACAGCATACCTGGTGCAGAGGAAATAGTGCACACAGCATTATGGGGTAATTTCATTAGCCTAGAGTCTAGTATTTGGAAACATTGGTAAGAGTGTGGACCAGCTAAATTGATTCAAACAAAAATTGGTTACAAATTAAATATACCTGCATGGACCTCTGGAGGAGTGGAGTTAACAAATTACTTATGGGGTTCTGTTGAGCTCTCCGCACCGATTTCATGAGTCAAGAGTGTTTATCTGACACATGTACAATAAAACAAATGGAACAATACAATTCTTACTTCCAGCACCATATTACATTTATAAGCACAATACTCGTAGATAACATTACAAAAAATTTAATAAGATACAAAAATTCTGAAATTGCAAACATAGGTATTTAGATTGCTAACAAAGTCTTGGGATTTTGAATGAATGTATTTATTTATTTTGTTATGTGATTAGAGATACACACCGACTGTGGATTGTTCACACTAGCTGTATGTTATCCCACTTTCGTGTCCACTCTCTACACACCCGGGACAATTTGCAGAAGCCAATTAACCTACAAGCCCGCCTGTTTAGTTTAGTTTTGTATTAGAGATACAGCGCAGAAACAGGCTCTTCAGCCCACCGAGTCCACACCAACCAGCGATCACCAAACATTAACACTACCCTACACACACTCGGGACAATTTTAATTTTATTATACATTTATGCCAAGGCAATTAAAAGTGTGGGAGGAAACCGAACATCTTGGTAAAAACCCACGAGGGTCACTGGGAGAACGTACAAACTCCGTAGAGACAGCAGCTGTAATCAGGATCGAACACGGTGTCAGCATGAGGTTGGGTTTACCAGCTGTGGGGTGTTGCAGGTGGCCTTTACTGGGGATCGAGCGAGTTATCATCCTGGATGTTTGGGAGACCCGTGGGACAGATGGGGATGGATTTGCCAGCATCTCTGGAGAGCAGGAATAGGTGATGTTTCAGGTCCGAACATTTCTTCAGCATGTGAAACCAGCATCTGCAGTTCCTTCCTACACAGTCTACGTCGAGCTGAGCAGAACCGAAACACTGAGCTCACTCATTCACTCACTCACCTACTCACTCATTCACTCACCCACCTACTCACTCATTCACTCACCCACCTACTCACTCACTCACCTACTCACTCACTCACTGTTTGACCTGCTTGGGTTTTCACCGAGATCTTCAGTTTCCTCCCACACTTCAAAGACAATCAGGTATGTAGGTTAATTGGCTTGTAAATGTAACAATTGTCCCTAGTGTGTGTAGATGGCTGGTCGGTACAGACCCGGTGGGCCGAAGGGCCTGTTTCCGCGCTGTATCTCTAAACTAAACTAAATCAGAAAATGATGAGAATGCATAGTTTGGCAATCCATATTTCATGAGACAGATGGGACAGTGGCATTGATGAGGCTTTTGGATAGGCACGTGGATATGCAGGTAATGGAGGAATATGGATTAAGTGCAAGCTTAAGGATTAAGGGTTGGCCACGGTATTATGTTCAGCACAGGCAATGGAGCCGATGGGCCTGTTTCCGTGCTGTACTGTTCTATTCTTAAACAGAATAATTTATTAATCTGACAACAGTTTATTTAATGTCACCCAGTTGAATTGAAACAGCAACAAATGATGTTATTTCACTGAGTAAGCTCACTATTTAGCTGGTGACCTTTTCAAGCATCAACGTTAGCTGAATTTTGTGAGACACTAAATTAGTACAAAAGTAATTCAATACTTCTGGGTGGATAACAGCTCATCATCAGTGATTAACAGACCCTGGAGGAGTTCAGCGAAGTTGAGAAATGGAGTTGACAGCTACCCCCCAGGGGGGAATTACTCAACATCTCCCCCTCCGCATAAACAACTAAACTAGGGGGGGGTTTGGACTGAAGTGAATGAAAATGACACACTGAGTGGGAGGCAGGACGTGAAAGTTCAGAGTGTATGTTGAGGCACAATGCAGTCATTAATTGTTCATTTTTAGTTTAGTTTACAGATACAGAGCAGAAACAGGCCCTTCGGCCCATCGAGCCCGCACCGACCAGCGATCCCCGCACACCAACACTACCCTACACACACTAGGGACCATTTACATTTACACCAAGCCAATTACCCGGCAAACCTGTACATCTTTGGAGTGCAGGTGGAAACCCACGCAGGTCACGGGGAGAACGTACAAACTCCGTACAGACAGCACCCGTACGAACCCGGGTCTCTTGCGCTGTAGGTGCTTTAAGGCAGCAACCCGACCACTGCATCATTGTGCCGCCTCTAAATTGTTCACAGAAGAATGCATAAATGTTTAATGTGGAGTTGTCAGCGCCTGAGTTGTGGGGAAGCAGTCAAAGAGGTCCAAGTAGGAGATCAAAGTTGCAGGGTGAGCTTTCTTTGTGTTGCCTAAGTATCTGCAGTCAGGAGATATAATCCGGATGTGTAGGAAGGAACTCCAGATGCTGGTAATGATCCGAAGAAGGGCCTCGACCTGAAACGTCACCCATTCCTTTTCTCCAGAGATGTTGCCTGTCCTGCTGAGCTACTCCAGTATTGTGTGTCTATCTTCGATATAATTCAGATGATGTGACTGCCTTATCACTTTGGAGAAACATTTGGCAAGTACGTACATGAGCTAATATCTTCCACCTGGAACTTTTTATTGGTGCACAAGATCAAGAATATAAGTAAAAACACTTCTCCCCACAAGGGAATCCAGATGATCTGGAAGTATTCAAAACTGTAAAATAAGAAGTAACTACAATGTTTTGACTTTCCAAAGAAAAAATTATTTTGCCCAACATGTTTTCAGATTGGGTATTTTTATTAAATTTGATGTGCGGATTTCTTTGTGAGGGAGCTAACATGTTTGCAATGAAATGAGCATAGCAAGAGTGACAATATATATTATGCTGAATGCCACAAAAGATAACAAGCCACAATATGGATATTTGGATACAACATAGATACAAGTCTATGGATATTTTTAAGGCAGAGATTGATAGATTCTTGATTGGTGCTGGTGTCGGAGGGTTGTATGTCATAAGGAATAGGAGTAGAATTAGGCCATTCAGCCCCTCAAGTCTACTCTGCCATTCAATCATGGCTGATCTATCTCCCCCTCCTAGCCCCATTCTCCTGCTTTCTCCCCTTAACCTCTGACACCTGTACTAATCAAGAATCTATCCATCTCTGCCAAGGAGGGTCTCGACCTGTAACGTCACCCATTCCATCTCTCCAGAGTTGATGAGTTACTTCAGCATTTTGTGTCTACTGCTCCTATAACTTATGAACTTATGAATTCATGAACATCATCTGCAGTTCCTTGTATCGCCATAAATTCTTCTTGTTGTTTGAAATGTTACAAGCTGGGTTTTTCCACAAACAGCGCACATTTCGGATAATTTTTGAAAAATAACTGGCTGGGGATATAAATTGGAGTTGGAACAAAAGAGCACAAGAAAATAAGTATGTATTTGAAGGAACTGTAGATGCTGGCTTAAACCAAAGGTAGACACAAAATGCTGGAGTAACTCAGCGGTAGGCAGCATCTCTGGAGAGATGGAACGGGTGACGATTAAGAACAGGAGAAGGTCATCTGGTCCCGAAAACCTGTCCCACCATTCAGTAGGAACATGTCTGATTTGCCCCAAGCCACGCCTCTTCTTAGTTTAGTTTAGAGATACAGCACGGAAACTGGCCCTACAGCCCATCGCGCTGACCAGCGATCCCCGCACAACAACACTATCCTACGCACACAAGGGCCAAGCCCATTAACCCACAAACTTGCACGTTTTTGCAGTGTGGGAGGAATCCGGAGCACCCGGAGAAAACACATGTAGATCAGGAGGAGAACGTAAAACAGCATCTGCAGTTCTTTGTTTCTCTAAAGACCATAGATATTTATGATCTAGTAAGAGTAAAGGGGCTGTCCCACTGCAGCGACATAATCCGCAAGTTCAGAAGAGTGTCGTCGACCTTCAAGCTCGAGGGCACTCGAACTGGATTGACCATCAGCGATGAAACCGCGAGCTGGATCGACTGACCGCGCACACACAAATACATAAATGCATCGCAAAGGCGGGGGCCAGGGAAAGCGGGGGAGCGCTGTCTGAAAATTCACACCCGCGATGTACAGAAAGGTAAACGACGGCTGACACAGTTGCGGTAAATCCTTTACAGAGCGCGGAGGAGGGGAGGTGGGGGAGAGAAGGGGAGAGAAAGGGAGAGGGGAGAAAAGGGGAGTGAAGTGGAGAGAAGGGGAGAGAAGGAGAGAGAAGGGGGGGAGAAGGGGGGGGGGAGAAGGAGTGGAGACACTTTTAAGAAGTCAGACAACTTATAATAAAGTTTAGCGGGCATTTAACCTACCAGTCGGTTTTCCTTGCTCCTGAAAACTCCAATGAGCCAATTAAAATGCCCGGTCAGCGAAGGATATTGGCTATGGCTGCCCTCAACTGCCTGTAACTAAATAGCGACCCCACTCCACTGCACTATGAGTTCAAAAGAACCATGCCGACCAATTTTTACTCACAGAAAATTTTTCAACATGCTGAGGCGGAGAGTATGCGGGAACTTCCCTCGAGCATGAAGGAGAGTTCCAGTGACCTCATCGGACCTCCTAGGACCACGTGTCAACCATGCTGCGAGTTTGAGTCGAGGGCAAACTCTTCTACACTTGCAGATTCGGTCACCGCAGTGGGACAGTCCCTTTAAGGTGTTTCTTCAAAAACGTATTCTCCTCATTGCTTAATGATTGCCTGCATTAATAGACTCAGAGCCCCTGGGTGTAATTAGAGGACAAACTGTCAGCACACACTAAAATTGTTCTGTGAATCTGACAACAACCAGTGGCAGCTGCAGATGCACAGGTAAATACTGCAACCCAAAGGCTGTCATCAATGATCTCTTGCTCTCTGCGTGGCTTCACTAATGCAATCAACACTGAATCAATGAGTTTACCAGAATGCAGCCTGGATTTGAGGATATTAGCTGTTATCAGGCATCTGAACCATCCTACCAACAACTCGAGAGCAGTCCTGAAGAAGGGTCTCGACCCTAAACATCGCCCATTCTTTCTTTCCGAAGATGCTGCCTGTCCCGCTGAGTTACTCCAGCATTTTGTGTCTATCTATATCGCCCTCATTGGAGACCCTCGGACTATCTTTGATCGGACTTTATAGGCCTTATCTTGCACTAAACATTATTCCCTTTATCGTGTATCTGTACTGTGAATGGCTCGATTGTAATCATGTATTGTCTTTTGCTGACTGGTTAGCATGCAACAAAAGCTTTTTACTGTACCTCAGTACATGTGATAATAAAGTAAACTAAACTAAACTAGCTACAAGGAGAGGTTGGACAAACTTGGATTGTTTTCTCTGGAATGTCGGAGGATTAGGGGAGCCTGATGGAAGTATATAAAATGATGAGAGGCACCGATTCAATGGATAAGGCAGTATCTCTGGTGAACATGGATAGATGATGTTTAAGATAGGTGACTAAAATAAGTTTGTTTATTTCCTAGTTGGCCGGCAATGGAAAGCTCACACTCTGTGCCAGACATCATCATCAATGTGGCTGAGACTGCAAGAAACTGCAGAGAATTGTGAATGCAGCCCAGACCATCACCCAAACCGGCCTCCCTTACATTGACTCCATCTACACCTCACGCTGCCTTGGCAAGGCCAGCAGCATAATCGAGGATGAGTCGCACCCCGGTCACTCCCTCTTCTCCCCTCTCCCGTCAGGCAAGAGGTACAGAAATGTGAAAACGCACACGTCCAGATTCTGGGACAGTTTCTTCCCAGGTGTTATTGGGCAACTGATCCATTCTATCAACAACTGGAGAGCGATCCTGTGTTACTATCTACCTCATCAGGGACCCGCGGACTATCTTTAATCGGACTTTACTGGACTTTATCTTGCACTAAATGTTATTCCCTTTATCATGTATCTGTACACTGTGGATGGCTCGATTGTAATCTTGCAGTTTCTTGCGGTCTCAACCTCAATAATGTTGGTGTCTGGCACATAGTGTGAGCTTTCCATTGCCGGCCAACTGGGAAATAAACAATCTTATTCTAGTCACCTACCTTAAATTGTAATCCTGTATTGTGCTTCTGCTGACTGGTTAGCACGCAACTAAAGTTTTTCACTGTACCTCGGTGCGTGTGACAATAAACTAATCTAAACCAAACTGATATCAGGGATCCTCTTGAGGTCACACCGTCGCACCAATCATGCCGCAGAATCTGCTTGATCCAGTTCATCTCTTCACTATGGACCGAGACAGCACTGCCTCTTGTGGGTGATGCTGATCTTCAATCTGCAAATTACATCTTTAGTTATAACTAGAAAATGCCTTTAATATTCAGAAAGTACAGGCAGCGCCTGTGAAGGGAGAAACGAATAATTTAGCTTGATCATCCTTCTTCAAAACAGATTTTTTTTTGTGGCCGGAAAATCAGCTGCCTAAATCAAAAATAGGCTGCAGTCGATATGTAACAAAGCACAAAATGCTGGAGGAACTCAACAGGATCGAGACTTTTCTTTAGACTAGATTTAATCCTTCATTGTCATTAATCCCTGTTTCCAGTTTGATTGCGTCATATCCAAGCACTTCACTGTTCTCCCCCCCCCCACCTACCATGGACGTGCGGTCAGGGGAGGCAAGGGAGGCAGAGCCTCACCTATCATACTCCCAATGAAAATAGCTGTTGAGAAAAGTAAAGAAAATATAAAGATTTTTCCACTATAAAAAAATGATTAGATTCATATAGAAATGACATTTATAACACAGATCATTGGAAAAATCGCCAAATTTGCGCAGCTCCGCTGTAAATACAGGGAGAGATAAGAGGTGAGGCAGCGACGATCTGAGCCTCCCCTCTGATTGCGCAACCCCTCAGAAACTGCATGGAGCGCGGGCAATAATGGCCTGTTACTATCTTTCTGTAGAAGAAGAAGGGTCTGAAGAAGGGTTTCGGCCCGAAACGTCGCCTATCTCCTTCGCTCCATAGATGCTGCTGCACCCGCTGAGTTTATCCAGCATTTTGTGTACCCTCGATTTGCAGTTCCTTCTTTAACACTATCTCTCTGTATGTCACCAATGTAATGTTTCTAAACCCCTTCATTACATGTCCTCACCTTCCATAGTCCAGGTAGCTTATTTCACATTTATATATATTAAATTTGTGTTCGCTGATCTCATCATATAACTGCAATGAAAAAGCACCAGGGGAGGCAGCGATCACATCTGCCTCACAAGGGGGCGTGCCTTGAGCCCAGTGGAGGAAGAGCGAGTAGCACATGTAATTGATGCTGCCTCACTCTCCCTCCACGTTAGCGAGCTTCAGCAGCGGCGGCGCAGCACTGGATTCCAACGCTGGCGGCGCTGACTGGTAGGTTGATTTGTTAATTTATAGTGGCCGATTCGGAAGCTCTGGGCCGCTGAGAGCTCCCAATTGGGCCCTGCGTTGGAGTAATGTACTCTCGGCTCGGGTAGATCACCCTGGGTGGAGGGGGGGGAGAGAGTAGAGGGGTGGAACGGGAAGCAAGGGGTAGACGGGAAGGGGGATGTGAGGGGGAATGGAGAAGGGGGAGAGGGGGAGGTGGGTCATTCCCTCACGGTCCCGGGGCAGCTCTCCCGCCCCTCCAGTCGCCGTGCTTCACGCACACAGCCCCTGCTCCACCCCTCTCTCTCCACGGGGAGACGCGGTGAACAATACAGGGAGGGCCGGGCCAGGGTTTGGAGCAACGTTTACAAACCTCAACCTCAGCTCACATGAGTTCGCCCGGACCCCGGCATCTGCTCCCACCACCGGCCCTCTTCCTCCCTTCTCCTCTTCCCTCCCTCCCTTCTCTCCTTCCCTCCCTCCCTTCTCTCCTTCCCTCCCGCCCTTCTCTCCTTCCCTCTCTCCTTCCTCTCTCTCTTTTCCCTTCTCTCCTTCCCTCCCTCCCTTCTTTCTCTACTTCCCTCATTCCCTTCTCTCCTTCCTCCCTTCTCTTCCTCCCTCCCACACACATCACACACATACAACTAACACACACACACACATCACACACAGACAACTGACACACACACACAACTAAGTTAGGATGGGGTAGAAGCCCAAAGGGTAGGATGGGGCTGAAGCCCAAAATTTGATGCCTGGACTGGTTTTTCGCCAATGGTTATTGGTTTGCCAGGATCTAGTTAATTAAATTACTTTTTTTAATTTCACAGTCACTAAAACAAGTGGTATTGTAACTATGTACTTTTCAGAGGTGATCTATATATTTTGTTTGTTATTTGTAGACTTACATGTATGCAAATTTATATTAAAATGTAGGTTAGATCTGTTTGGTCCAATAACTCGCAGGCACTTTTTAAGCGCACATTCTGATTACTTTCCATTCTATCTTAGAGATTTAAAGTCTATAATAGACTTGATTTTAATTTCTATGATTTTACAGACCCTGGCTGGGAACCTGGGGCTCACCAAAATTGTTCCCAATTGGGCCCCACACCTCCTAAGGCTGGCCCTTCCAGTCACCACGCTTCACGCACACTGCCCCGGCTCCCCGGGGAGACGCAGTGATCAATACAGGGAGGGCCGGGCCACTGATACCAGCCAGTGCCTCCCCAGCCATTGACCTCACCGCACGTCACTGCCACCTACAATCGGTGTGATGAAGGGACTCGACCCGAAACATCACCTATCAGATACTGTCAGAATTGCTGAGTTACTCCAGCACTTTGTGCACTTTCCTTATCTCTTACCTAATGATTTTTAATCCAAACTAAGGTGCTAATAGAGATACATGGAACTGTAGATGCTGGAATCTTGAGTAAAACTCAAAGTGCTGGAATAACCCAACGGGTCAGGCAGCAACTCGGTGGAAAGGAGGTATTTCAGGTCGGGACTGGAAAAGTCTGAAGAAGGATCCTAACCCAAAACATTGCCTATCCGTGTCTTCCAAAGATGCTTCCTGACCCGCTGAGTTGCTCAAGCACTTCTAGTTTTACTAAGGTGATATTATCTTATTCATGTTAATTATGGCCTTTCCTGCATTCTAGTCAGAGAATGTAAATACTCTTAGTTTAGTTTAGGTTAGAGAACCAGCGCGGAAACAGGCCCTTCGGCCCACTGAGTCCACTCTGACCTGTTATCCCCGAACACCAACATAAACCTACACACACTGAGGATAATTTACATTTTAACCAAGCCAAATAACCTACAAACCTGTATGTCTGTTGAGTGTGGGAAGAAACAGGAGCACCCGGAGAAAACCCATGCAGGTCATGGGGAGAATGTACAAACTCCATACAGACAGCACCCGTAGTCAGGATCAAACTCGGGTCTCTGGCGCTGTATGGCCATGAACTCTACCGCTGCGTCACCGGACCAGTCTTATGCAGAGCCCCTTTTTACAGTAAACCATAGATGTTACCCCAAATGCAAAGGTTCAACTGTTTTAAATCTGATGGTGCCAATGTGTTCAATATTGGACCTGCTCCTAAATGGAACCAGACACAGAATTGGATGGCTGGCGAATATAGAATGTATGACTATTTCTCAATTTGACAAGTAGATCATTATGAAATGATTACTGCGATGCTCAATGTCAGCAACAGGGCAGGAGCCAAGGCACTTCCAGGTCAAAATGTACAGCTGTCGATATCGACAGAGCCAAACCTGTTAATCCCTTCAGCACATTGACCTTGAGCAGAGTTTCATGATATTCAACAAGATTACACACACATTCAAACTAAGCATAATCAATCTGCACATCGGAATTTAAACCGTTTGGCAAACCCCTGAAGCAGACTTTCCAATCAGGAGAACTGTAGATATAAATTCATAGGTTTATTCTATGTGCAGAAGTTGTAAGGAAACTGTGACTACTCTCTTGATATCTTAGGAGTTGGAATAAACTATCAAAAACGGTTCCTCAGAATTCCTTATTCATAGCTCTTTGCCTAACAGTCACTGCAGTTAACTGAACATAGAAGGAGGACCAGAGGACGTAAGTTTGAGGTGAAGGGAAAAGATTTAATAGGAACCTGAGGGGTAGCTTTTTCACACAAAGGTGGGTGTATGGAATGAGCTGCCAGAGGAGGTAGTTGAGGCAGGGACTATTTTAACGTTGAAGAAACAATTAGACAGGTACAAGGTTAGGACAGATTTGGAGGGACGTTGAGCAAATGCAGGCAGTGGGACTAGTGTAAAATTCCAAGTCCCTTTCATTTACGTATTCCAGCTGTTTTTATAAGCTCAATGAAACAGCAAGAGCAAGAATCAAGGATTCAAAGTGATTTTAATTGACACCTGAAATCCAACCGTATAAAAGAAACAAGTGGGCGATTGTCAGAAGCTAGGACTACAAATGTGATCCAGACATCCAACAAAGTTATAGTGATTAACTGCAGATTCTATCGCAATGTTTATGAACCAGTTAGACAGGTACATGGATAGGACAGGTTTGGAGTGATATGGGCCAAACGCAGGCAGGTGGGACTAGTGTAGCTGGGACATGTTGGCTGGCATGGGGCAAGCTGGGCTGAAGGGCCTGTTTCCACGCTACATGACTCTATAACATAGAACAGTACAACACAAGAACAGCCCTTCGGCCCACAATGTTATGTGCTGAACATGGTGCCAAGTTAAACTGATTCCATCTCCTGTACATGATCTATATCTCTCTATTCCTTCCACTTCCATGTGCCTACCTAAAAGCCTTTTTAACCACCACAATCACAGCTGCCTCCACCACCACCCCTGGCAATGTGTTCCAGGTCCCCATATGTGTAAATATTATGCCCTCTCTCATCTTATGCTATGCCCTCTAGTGTTGGACATTTCCACCCTGGGGGAAAGGTTCTGGATATCTACCCTATCTATGCCTCTCATCATTTTCTATCAAGTCTCCCCTCAACCTCCGACTGTTGTAATAAAAAGACACCAAGATGCTGGAGTAACTCAGCGGGTCGGGCAATATCTCTGGAGAACATGGATATAAATCTCTGTTTATATAAATCTCTGAAACCTTTCTTCATAAATTTAAAATTACATAGGCACTGAACAAATCTGTTTTATCTTTTCAACTTTGATATTTGGTACTCCAAGCCTTAACTGGAAAACCGTACTACCTAATAAAAAAATTAGTAAGGTCGCAGCCTGACTTTCTTGTTGTTTGAGTATGTTGATTTATTTCTGTCTTGGTTTAGTTTAGTTTAGTTTAGAGATACAGCATGGAAACAAGCCGTTTGGCCCACCAAGTCCATGCTGACCAGTGACCCCAGCACACTAACACTGTCCTACACACACTATGGACAATTTGCAATTATACCAAGCCAATTAGCCTACAAACCTGCACGTCTTTGGAATGCAGGAGGAAACAGGAGCTTCCTGGAAAAAAACGCACGCAGGTCATGGGGAGAACTTACAAACTCCGTTTAGACAGCACCCCCAGTCAGGATCAAACCTGGGTCATTGGTGCTGTAAGGCAGCAACTCTACTGCCGTGCCACTGTACTATAACACTGGTGTTCAATTATTTTGACTTTGGGCAGCCAATAGACAATAGGTGCAGGAGTAGGCCATTTGGCCCTTCGAGCCAGCACCGCTATTGCTGTCAGCAAATCTGAAAAATGCAGCACTTAGTAATACCCCGTGGCAGAAAGTTCACAGCATGAGTTAGACACAATGACAATTACTTGAGGGTGGTTTCTGGATTATAATCTCTTCTCTGGTCCAGATGGCAATTATTAGCTGCTCAAACAATTATATTATTGCCCATGTAATTATTGCCACGTGTTCATTGATCTGTAGTTAATGGAAAAAATATAGTCTTGAAATGGAAGAGATGTTCGGTAATTCCAACATTATTTTGGTGGTTTTTGAGACCTTTGACAACAGAGATTCCAGGACTGTGGAGTAGCATTTTCACAAGGACTACAACATCCTTTAATCACAGAGAAACATGATTTGTAACAAATAAATTAGGGTGGCATGGTGGCACAGCGGTAGAGTTGCTGCCTTACAGCGCCAGAGACCCAGGTTCGATCCTGGCTACGGGTGCTGTCTGAACAGAGTTTATACGTTCTCCCCGTGACCTACGTGGATTTTCCCTAGGTGTTCCGATTTGAATGAATGAATAAGTTTATTGGCCAAGTATTCACATACAAGGAATTTGCCTTGGTGCTCCGCCCGCAAGTGACAACATGACATACAGTGACAGTTAGGAATGACTCATAAAACATTAAACATTAATAATAAAACATTATTGATTAAACATGTCAATTAAATAAAATACCAGAGCAAAAGGAGGCTACAGATTTTTGGTTATTGAGTAGAGCTGCTACTCGTGGAAAAAAGCTGTTTTTATGTCTGGCTGTGGCAGCTCTGACAGTCTGGCGTTGCCTTCCTAGAGGGAAGTGATTCAAAGAGTTTGTGGCCAGGGTGAGAGGGGTCAGAGATGATCTTACCCGTCAATGGAGGGAAGGTTGCAGCCAATAACCTTCTCAGCTGTTCGGACAATTCGCTGCAGCCTACGGATGTCGTGCTTAGTGGCTGAGCCAAACCAGACCATGATGGAGAAGGTGAGGACAGAGTCTACAATGGCCATGTAGAATTGGACCATCATTGCCTGTGGCAGATTGTGCTTCCTCAGCTGCCGCAGGAAGTACATCCACTGTTGTGCATCTTTGACTGTAGAGTCGATGGTAGCCCCCCACTTAAGGTCCTTGGAGATGATGGTTCCCAGGAACTTAAAATACTCCACAGATGTGACTGTGGTGTTGTTGATGGTGAGTGGGATGAGGGGAGCGGTTTCTGCTTGTCAACCCTGCAGTAGAACTCATTCAGGTCGTTGGTCAGCTGCCGATTGTCCAAGGAGCGGGGGCTTTCCTCTTGTAGCTGGTGATTTCTTGCAAGCCCTTCCAAACTGAAGAAGAGTCACTAGCTGAGAACTTGCTCCACAACTTCTCAGAGTACCTTTCCTTGGCAGCCCTGATTACTCTTCTCAGCTTGTACTTTGCCTGACTGTAGAGGTCTGCATCCCCTTTCCTGTGGGCCTCTTCTTTAGACTGTCGGAGCTGTCTGAGTTCTGCAGTGAACCAGGGCTTGTCGCTGTTAAACCAGGTCCGGGTCCTAGTTGGAATGCAACTGTCCTCACAAAAGATGACATATGATGATACATGTAGACAAAAGTGCTGGAGAAACTCAGCAGGTGAGGCAGCATCTATGGAGCGAAGGAGATAGGCAATGTTTCGGACAACGGCTGAAGAAGGATTTAGGCCAGAAACGATGCCTATTTCCTTCGCTCCATAGATGCTGCCTCACCAGCTGAGGTTCTCCAGCATTTTTGTCTACCTTCGATTTTTCAGCATCTGCAGTTCCTTCTTAAATATGATGACACGGTGTCTGTATACTCATCGAGGCTTGTGGTTGCTTCCCTTAACACATTCCAATCTGTGCAGTCAAAGCAGGATTGTAGTTCTCAATGCCCTCGCTGGTCCACCTTTTCGTTGTTCTGACCACAGTCATAAAGCCCTGTCCCACAGTACGAGTTCATTCCAAGAGCTCTCCCGAGTTTAAAAAAAATCAAACTCATGGTAAGCACGGAGAGTGAACGTAGCGGGTACGTCGGAGCTCGAGGACGTCTCTTAGCGCTAACGGCAGGTACTCGGGAAGACTCGCTAATGGCAAATAAGCGCGGGAAGACTCGTGAAGTTTATTCAACATGATGAAAGCTATCCACGTGAGCCCCGAGTACCGACGAGTGGCCATTACCGTAAATCTCCGGGTTCGAATCAGGGCAAACTCGGGAGAACTCTTGGAATGAACTCGTACCGTGGGACAGGGGTTTTAGTAGATTTTAGTTTCTGCCTGTAGGTCGGAATAAGGTGAACTAGACAATGATCAAAGAGACAAAGACCCGCCCGGGGAACAGAGCGATATGCGTTCTTGACTGACGTGTAACAGTGGGTCAAGCATTCTCTCCCCTCTGGTGGGACTGGTAACATGAAGTCTGTATTTTGGAAGGTCACGGCTGAGGTTAGCTTCGTTAAAGTCCCCCAAAACAATGACCTGTGAAGTCTGGGAAGTCACTCTCTACCCTCATTACCTGGTCAGCGAGTTGCGTTTGGGCCTCACGTATGCAGGCATGGAGAGGGATGTAAACTCCAGTGAGAATAAAGGAGTTAAATTCCCTCGGAGAGTAGAAGGGTTTGCAGTTTATAAAGAGGGATTCTAGGTTGGAAGAGCAGAAGTTTGACATTACCGTGATATTCCTGCACCAGTCCTGGTTGGTATAGAAGCATATTCCATCGCCTCCTGATTTCCCCGCTGCCTCCACTTCGCGATCCGCTCTGTGAAGTTGGAAGCCAGCCAGTTGCAGCGCACTGTCCGGGGTAGACTCACAAAGCCAGGTCTCGGTGAAACACAGGGCAGCAGCTCGAGAGAAGTCCTTGTTTGTCCGGTGCAGGAGTTGCAGTTCGTCCACTTTGTTCTTCAGAGAAAGTATGCTTGCCAGGAATGTGCTCTGGAATGGTTTGTGTCGCCGGAGTCGGGTGAGTGCTCCAGAGCGCCTCCCACGGGTCCTCCTCCGTCTCAGAACGCAGCCACAGCCCCGCCGACGAGTATGTCTAAATAATCCAGTGAGTGAAATCCGGAACGATGTTTGGAGGTACCGTATGTCCGATGTTTATGAGTACCTCACTCGTGAAAGTAATCTTTGTAGCGGTTTCACAGACGACACAAACGAACAAACACACAAAAAAACACCCACATCCGAAAGAGGTAGCGGTTTCCTCCCACATCCCAAAGAGATAGAGATTTGTGCGCTAATTGACTTCGGTAAAATTGTAAAAATTGGCCCTAGTGTGCAGCATAGTACTAGTGCACGGGTTGATCACTGATTGGGTGCCGTCTCTGTGGGCCAAAGGGCCTGTTTCCGCGCTGTATCTCTAAAGTCTGGTCCTATCCACCCAATAACTTTCAGTTGAATTACGGCTGTGGTCTCAAGCTTTATGAGACAAGGATCCAAGTGTAATCCCGGCTGATGTGTTCCACTGAACCTCAGTACCACAAAATGTTGCAGGCTATTCCAATGAATGCTTGGTGGTGAAATGATTGGAATCGTTTCAGTGCTGAGCTCAGATGATAAACCAAAAAAACAGATCTAGCAAGGAATCAGAAATGAAGTTTCCAAGCAAACCACTTAAGAGGCTTGTTAATGAATCAGAAGACAGTGAGTAACGAAGCCTTAGAACTACAACAATGTCATGCTGTGATCATTCAAAATTAATTTCATGCGGATGCTGATTGTAAACTGCTGTTCACACAGCGCTACTTATCACACCCAGACATGCATCATCAATACATGCAGCGTAACGTTAAGCTCATATCATAGGCAAGTTTAAGATGAAAATCACCATATGTCCAATGTTAGATCATCCGTTCAAAAATACCTGACTATCCTTGTTTATTAAGTAATTCCAGATGTTATGGCTCTTCCTCTCCATTCGTTTAGTTTAGTTTAGAGATACTGCGGAAACAGGCCATTCGGCCCACCGAGTCCGCGCCGACCAGCGATCCCCGTGCATTAATGCTATCCTGGGGACAATTTACAATTTTACTGAAGCTAATTAGCTTACAAACTTGTATATCTCTGGAGTTTTGCAGGAACCTGGAGCCTCCCGGAGAAAACCCATGCAGGTCACGGGGAGAACGTACAAACTCCATACAGACAGCATCCGTCGTTGGGATCGAACCCGAGTCTGGCGCTGTAAGGCAGCAATTCCAACCCTGCGCCACTGTGCCGCCCATCTGGAAGTATATTCAATCAAGCTTCTGTGGCAGCAGTTTCAGCTACAAGAAGGGCGTATGGTGTTCTGAACCTACCGTTGGAAACACCAGCCTGAGGCCCAGTCAAAGCTGTCATGCCAGCCTCTTCCATGTGAAGCCAGAGTGTCCTAATGCTACCTGCAGATCGACCCCGCGGTCTCTGGTCAGAGGCCCACTTCGGAAACTCCAAGCCGCAGTGAGGAATGTGGGGAATCTGCTGTGGTGGATGTTTATGTTAACTTTTATGTAGTTGTGTGTCTTGTTGCTTTGTTTTTTTCTATGGCTGTATGGTAATTCGTATAACACTATACCTTAATAAGTACACGTGACACTAAAAGACCTTTGAAACCTTTGAATCAAAAATCTGTCAATCTGCACTTTAAAAATATCTAATGATTTGGCCTTCATAGCCGGCAGAATCAATGAATTCTAAAGATTCACCACTCTCTAAAGAAAATCCTCATCATCTCCTTTCTAAAGGTACGTCCTTTTATTCTGAGACTATGGCCCGATAAATCTTTGTGCTGATAAATACTGTAGGTCAGTGAAGGGGGAGATGTGAAAGGCCGAAATCCCAGTTTAAACTGCCCTCAGTATATATTAAACAACCAGAGAAATGATTCCATTGTGTTAAGTAACTGACGACTGAGAACAACTGGCTCTGCCCAAACCATAATTAATTTTGCATTAGACAGCCTGCTCAAGTGTATCCAAGCACAAAACAGGAAGCTGGAGAAGAAATTGCAGGTGTCCTGGCAGAGATATTTGTATTATCTTAAACCCTGGGTGTACAGGTCCACCACTTTCTACATTATCCGTTTTGCCGGACCAACAGAGGTCAGGGCCTCCAAAAGGAGTCGAACGGTACTGTAACGGTCCACCTAAGCCACCCAGGGGCCGAGATACCAGCCCGCAAAGTCGGCATCGGAAGTCTGCTATAGTAGACATTCCATATGCTAAGGGCAAATACGACCCCTCAATCAGTTGTGGAAGTTCCAATGAGATCGAGTTTGCCTGCCTCACCCGGCCTACATTTTTGGGGGGACTTCAAGGGAAATTTCAAGTGTGCTCTCGTAATTTTGTCCAGATTAAACGAGGTGCTGGACCACCAGTTGGCGGAAAATCAGGTTGGCGGACCTAATGTTGTGCCATCATTTAAGAAGGTCCACAAGGACATACCAGGGATCTACAGGCATCCGTGATGGATACGTTACTACAAAGGATCTACCAACATTTGGAAAGGCAAGGACTGATTTGGGATTACACAAAAAGCTGGAGAAACTCAGCGGGTGCAGCAGCATCTAAGGAGCGAAGGAGATAGGCGACGTTTCGGGTCGAGACCCTTCTTCAGACTGGGATAGTCAGCATGGTTTTGTATGTGGGAAACCATGTCTCACCAATTCAATAGCATTCTTTGAAGAGGTGACCAAGAAGATTGACGAAGGCAATACTGTAGATATTGCCAATGTGGACTTCAGCAAGGCCTTTGACCAGGTATGGCATGGTAGGCTGGTTTAGAAGGCGTGATCACATGGGATCGAGAGTGAGCTAGCCAATGGGATACAACCGTGGCTTGGTGGAATGAGTCAGAAGGGTGCAGTAGAGGGTTGTTATTCAGGTTGGAGGCCTGCGATCACTGGTGAGTCAGTGGGATCGATGCCGGGTTCACTGATGTTTGTCTTCTACATTTAGAATTTAGATGACAATGTTGTTAACATGCTTAGCACGTTTATGGATGACTTCAAAATATTTGGTTAGTGGGCAGTGAAGAAGGTTGTCTAAGATTACCAAAGGATCCTGTTGAACTGGGAAAGTGAGTCCAGGAATGGCAGATGAAATTTGACAAGTGCAAGTCGTTGCATTGTGTTGTTAACCCAAGGCAGAATTTGCACAGTAACTGGCAGGGCACTGGAGTGTTTTGTAGAACAAAGAGACTGAGGGGTACAGGCACATGGTTTCCTGAAAGTGGCAAAACAGGTAAGTGAAGAGTGCATTTGGCACGTTTGCCTTCAATGGTCTGGGCTTTGAGTACAGCAGTTGGGAGCTCGTGTTGCAACTCCTCAAGTTATTGGTGTGAACCCACTTGAAGTATTATGCGCTGTTCTGGTCGCCCGGCTGTAGACAGATGCTACAGATCCAACGTGACCCCTCCACCCGCCACATCTTCCCATTTCCCCCCCTGTCTGCCTTCCGCAAAGGCCGCTCCCTCCGCAGCTCCCTTGTCAATTCTTCCCTCCCCTCCCGCTCTACCTCTTCCCCGGGCACTTTCCCTTGCAACCGCAAGAAATGCAACACTTGTCCCTTCACCTCCCCCCTCCACTCCTTTCAGGGACCCAAGCAGTCCTTCCAGGTCCGACAGAGGTTCACCTGCACCTCCTCCAACCTCATCTACTGCATCCGCTGCTCCAGATGCCAGATGATCTATATCGGTGAGACCAAGCGGAGGCTTGGCGATCACTTTGCCGAACACCTCCGCTCGGTCCGCAATAACCAACCCGACCTCCCGGTGGCTCAGCACTTCAACTCCCCCTCCCATTCCGCATCCGACCTCTCGGTCCTGGGCCTCCTCCACGGCCAGAGTGAGCAACACCGCAAGCTGGAGGAACAGCACCTCATATTCCGCTTGTGGAGTCTGCATCCTTTGGGCTTGAATATTGAATTTTCTCAATTCTGTTAACCCTTGCTGTCTCCTCCCCTTCCCACCTCTCCCTCAGCCCTCGGGCCCTGGCATTCCCTCTATTTCTATCTCCCTCCCCCACCCCAGTCGCACCAGCTTCTCATTTTCACACCACAAACAGCTTACAATGGCTTGTTCCCTTTATCATCGATACTTTTTTGCATATCTTTCATTCATTGTTCCTTATCTCTCCACATCACCGTCTATATGTCTCGTTTCCCTGATCCCTGACCAGTCTGAAGAAGGGTCTCGACCCGAAACGTCGCCTATCCCCTTCGCTCCTTAGATGCTGCTGCACCCGCTGAGTTTCTCCAGCTTTCTGTGTACCCGTAGACAGATGCTATATGGCTGGAAATGGTACAGAAAATATTCATGAGGATGTTAACGGGATTGAAGTAAGTATGGGGACAGGCTGGGACTCTTTTCCCTGGAGCGTTAGAGGTTGAGGAGTAACTTTGTAGATGTATGAAAAATCACGAGGGGTGTAGATAAGGTAGATGGGTACAGTCTTTCTCGCAGTATAGGGGAGTCTAAAACTAGAGAGCACGTTTAAGGTGAGAGGGGTTAAATTTAAAAGGAACCTAAGGGCAAGGGTTTCACACGAAGATTGGTGGATACATCGAACGCCAGAGGAAATGGTAGAGGTGGTTACAATAACATTGTTTAAAAGGCATTTGGACAGGTACAGTACATGGATAGAATGGGTTCAGAGTGATAAGGGGCCAAATGATAGGCAACTGGGTTGGCATGGATGAATTGGGCTGAAGGACCTGTTTCCGTACTACACAACTCTGATTCCAAATGTCATTAGGGCTCCAACTAGCTCTCATTGTTGGTTTTAATTGAAGTTGGTAAATTCCACTCTGTCATCGGGAACTGGATGAAATTAGTTTAAAATAAAAGTGGAACAGACTCCATATTAAATTATTGACCAACATGTGGTGGTAATGATATTCTGTGTCTCCCCTTTATTGAAAGAACTGCGTGATATTTCTAAATTATCTTTTGGCTGGAACTGTCTTTACTTAGTCTATTTTGAACTACGTTCTGGATCTGCACTTTCCATATCACCTATAACTTTACAGACCTTAATAACATTCCTTCTCATTTAGCCCTTATAAAAAGAGGAGTGATGTGAGTTTTCCTATTTTCCTTCAGTTCCCTCATCTGCCTTGATTTTGGACTGCTTCCAGTTCTTGGATGCCTTTTTTGTAACTCAGTTACGAGTGTTAGCCTCAAGAGGTTGTCTGAACATAATACTACACAGTTTAGAAATGAACATCTATGATTAAAAAGAAGACTCAAATTGCTGGAGTAACTCAGCAAGTCAGGCCACATCTCTGGAGAACATTCATCGGCGAGGTTCTCAATGTTTTCTGGAGATGTTGCCTGCCCCACTGAGGTACTCCAGTACTTTCTGTCTTGTTTTTTTGTAAACCAGCATCTGCAGTCCATTGTTTCTACATCCATAATTAAATCCAGGTTAGCATACGGAAAAATAGCTAAATAAGCTTTGGATTTGCTGAGCGAAAACCTATGTAGGCCAAAGTGTTTTCCAAACAAATCCACAGCTATTTGGACACCATTTGTGAAAAGGACCACCTTATGTTTATTTAAATTAGATTCCATCTGCCTTTTTCCTTCCCACATTATTCAACAATTAATTTTGACAATCAGCTGTTTTCTCAAATTCAGCTGCTCCTAATTTAACATCGTCTGTACATTTAACCAGCTTTGAGATCTTGAATCCAAATTGTTAATTTAAATTAAAAACAGTGAGGGATTCGAGAGTTTCACCATCAAAAATCTTGGTGTCTGACCAGAAACCTGGGTGGATGAACCACATCAATATTGTGAATTATGCCGGGTTGCATAACCAATTGGCAACTACATTGGACTTTCCAAATGGAAGCAAAAAATGTTTTTCGGTCCATCTGAACATAAAGACAGGAATTTTCATAGAGTTATAGTCATACAGCGTGGAAACAGGCCCTTCAGCCCAACTTGCCCACACCGACCAGCATGTCCCATCCACACTAGTCCCACCTGCCTGCTTTTGGCCCATGTCCCTCTAGACCTACCCTATCCATGTACCTGCCGAAATGTGTCTTACATGTTGCAATAGAGAGGAGCTCAAACGATATGATAATAACTTCCTCAACTACCTCCTCCGGCAGCTAGTTCCATACACCCACTATTCCGTGTAAAATAGTCACCCTTCAGGTTCCCATTAAATCTCCCCCCCCTTCACCTTAAACCTATGTCCTCTGGTTCTCGATTCCCCTACTCTGAGTGTTTACTCAATCTATTCATAGAGTGAAAGAATTTGGAAACAGATCCTTCAGATCTACTGGCCCACACCAGCCAACATGTCACAGCTACACTCGCCCCACCTGCCTGTATTTGGTCCATATCCCTCCAATCCTGTCCTATCCATGTACCTGTCCTCTCATGATGTTGTACACCTCTATAAGATCACCGCTCATCCTCCTGTGCTCCAAGGAATAAAGCCCTAGCCTGCACATCCTCTCCCTATAGCTCAGTCCCTCGAGTCCTGGCAACATCCTGTAAATCTTCCCTGCACTCTTTCAAGCTTGACAACATCTTTCCTATAACATGGTGATCAATGCTGAGGTGACCCGTTGTCTTGTCAAACACATTTCATTGTACCGTTGACCCTGTGTTAACCTACATATGACTGAAAACTGAACTGAAAACTGAACATAATATTCTAAACGTGGCCTCACAAACATCTGATATAGCTGTAACATGATCTCCCAACTTCTACAATCGGATTCTGTTTAATTTATTTGTAAGGACACGCAAGTGCCAACCTAGTTTATATACTTAAGTTTCTAGAGAGGAGCTTGAACTCAAGCGATATGATAAGAACTTCCTCATTCACAGTCTTAGAGTTGGGAAAGCAAACAAGTTATGTTGCCAAAGAAAGACACAAAATGCTGGGTAGGCCCATTGTTGTGTGGGGAAGGTGTGATCTCAAGATACAATGTGATGAAATGTGGAACTGGATAAATGACTAGGGTGGAGGAAGTGGGCAAGTAGGGAGGGGAGGGGAGTGTTAGTAGAAATTACTTACAATTAGATAATTCAACGTTCATACCGCTGGGTTGTAAGCTACCCAAGCAAATTATGAGGTGCAGTTCCTCCAATTATAAGTTCATAAGTTCTAGGAACAGAATTAGGCCCTTTGGCCCATCAGGTCTACTCCGCCATTCAATCATAGCTTTCCCTCTCAACCCCATTCTCCTGCCTTCTTCCCATAACCCCTGACACCATGTGGCTGCCATTTTGTTGGTTAAGTTGAATAGTCATGTAGCCAGCAGTGTTCTATGAAGATGGACTCAATCAAAGACAAAAGCTCTTCACTGGATGCCTATTGTCTACATAAATGATACAGTCAATATTGTTTTTTATTGATAAACAATTGTTTTCCGAAGGGTAAATATCTCAGATTATTTACTGAAATTAAAACAAAAATCTTTAGCACTTTTTTTCCTGTCTGCCACAGCAGTTTTGCTGTTTCTTGACATGCCCAAAAGAACATAGACAATACAGGAACAGGCCCTTCGGCTCACAATACCTGTGCCGAACATGATACCAAGCTAAACTAGTCTCATCTGGCTATGCTTGGCCAGGCCCAACCTGCAACATCGCCAGGACAACATACCTTCATGGTCAGGTCAAGATCCCTGCACTACAACTGGGACTTGAAAATGTTGCCAAACTGGCGACTCTGTATACTGGGTACACAAAAAGCTGGAGAAACTCAGCGGGTGCAGCAGCATCTAAGGAGCGAAGGAGATGACTCCTCCTCCCTACGGAATCTCCAGCATCTGCAGTTCCTTCTTTAAGACTCTGTATACTGTCTCAGTGTACTACTGCTGTACACGTGTACTGTATCTGAGATGCTTATCTAACATGCATCACACTGCCTATGTGTCGTGATACTTGTACTGAACTGTACACAAACATGAATTTCACTGTATCTCGGTATGTGTGACAAATAAAGCACTATACCATACCACATTATCCATATCTCTCCATTCCCTACATTTACAGATAAAACAATGTTACAACCTTTTATGGCATCTTCTCAATATCCCAGGGCAGCACAGAGGCGCATCTGGTAGAAATGTTGCCTCACACCTCTAGAGACCCGGGTTCGATCCTGACTTCGGGTGCTGTCTGTGTGGTGTTTGCACATGAAACCTTTGCAGAGAATGGGAGATCAATGCAGAGAGAAAGCAAGAAAGTAAGAGGTTGAATCCAACTGACCTGGAATCAAAGATAGACACAAAACGCTGGAGTAACTCAGCGGGACAGGCATCATCCCTGGGGGAGAGAAGGAATCAAAGCATATCTAAGTGAACAACTTTGTTATGCACCAAATGTACATTTTCATCTTCCTTTCCAAGCTTCTGAAGTCAAAGGTTGATACCGCTCGGTTTCATATTTACCATACTATTCCAACTAACTGTTGTTCCATGTGTGTGCCTTGGCCCTGCTCCAGTTTTATGCATGTACACTTAGCAATGTCCTATTACAATACTCATAGAAACAGATAATCCCTTTGTCTGATAATTGCTGTTACTGCTAGCTTACTGCTAGTGTGTATATTTCATAACATTTGATGCCTTACAGTCATAGAGTGATACAGTGTGGAAACAGGCTCTTCGGCCCAACTCGCCCACACCTGCCAACAATGTCCCAGCTACCCTAGTCCGACTTGCCTGCGCATGGTCCATAACCCTCCAAACCTGTCTTATCCATATACCTGTCCAACTGTTTCTTAAACAATGGGATAGTCCCAGCCTCAACTATCTCCTCTGGCTGCTTGTTCCATACTCCCACCACCCTCTGTGTGAAAACGTTACCCCTCAGACTCCTATTTCATCTTTTCTCCTTCACCTTGAACCTATGTCCTCTCATCCTCAATTCCCCTACTCTGGGTAAAAGACTGTGCATCTACTCCTCTCATGATTTTGTATACCTCTATAAGATGTCCCCTCATCCTCCTTCGCTCAATGGAATAGAGACCCAGCCTACTCAACCTCTCCCTGTAGCTCACACCCTCTAGTCCTGGCACCATCCTTGTTTTGAATTACAGGCCACTTACAGGAATTAAGAAATTAAAGAAGAAACGGGTGCAATTAGCACACTCCGCTCATTCAACGACTCAAAGGATTCCATTTCCCTCTTGTCTGTTAATTTATGTTTCCAATTTCCCCTGAAGCACAATACACATATGTGAATGATCGTTTGGTTATGATGCTAATTACATTTTTATGAGAAAAAAACAGTATGTACCTTTGGGCTTTAAAAGTCAGCAGCTGCCTTATGGAGATTACCAGCTGCATGAGGGACGGAATTGGATGTAAAATACTCCATGATAAAATATTACAGCTCAGCTAATTGCAGCCTACACCACCCACCCAAGAAAAAAATCGTGCTAATTATATATTTTTTAATGTATGTTCCTTTCACCAATGAAACCGATAATAATAATAACAATCTCATTGACAGATCGCAGCACGATGTACAACAATTCAAAGAGCTATCGAGCATCGGAGGCTGAGAGGAGACCTGATAGAAGGCCTAGAGAAGATAGACAGTCAAAACTTTTTTTCCCCAATGTGGGAATGCCAAAGACTAGAGGACGTAGGTTTAAGGTGAGAGGGGTAAAGATTAAAGGAGATGTGGGCTGAGGAAAAGTAAATGTAGTTTAATGCAGATGCATGTGAGGTTTGGATTTTGGGAAGTCAAACCAGGGCAGGACCTACACAGTGAATGGCAGGGCCCTGGCGAGTATTGTAGAGCAGATGGATCTAGGAGTGCAGGTACATAGTTCCTTGAAGGTGGTATCACAAGTAAATGGGGTGGTCAAAAAGGTTTTCCATTCATTGGCCTTCATCAGTCAGGGTATCATTGGGATGTGGCGTTAGTTGTGTAAAACGTTGGTGAGGCCACATTTGGAGTATTGTGTTCTGTTTTGGTCACCATGCTATATGAAGGATGTTGTTAATCTGGAAAGAGTGCAGGGAAGATTTACAAGAATGTTGCCAGGACTTTAGGGCGAGAGCCAGAGTTGAGTGGTTGGGCAGGCAAAGACTTTATTCCCAGGAGCGCAGGGTAATTTTATAGGGTTGTATAAGATCATGAGGGGAATCGATTGGGTAAATGCAGTCTTTTACCCAGAATAGAGGCAACAAGAACCAGAGGACAAAAGTTTAAGGTGAGTGGGAAAAAAGATAATCGTTAATAGTGGCAACTTTTTCACACAGGTGGTGGGTATAAGGAATGAGCTGCCAGAGGATTTGTTGAGGCAGGTACTTTAATAACATTTAAAAGACATTCGGACAGGGACATGGGTAGGAAAGGTTTAAAGGGGATATGGGCCCAATACCAGCAGGTACTATAGGACTAGTGTGGATGGGTCATCTTGGTCAGCATGGACAAGTATGTATGCTGTATGACTATATGAAGAGTCTTAAGAGTCTGATAATAGCGGCGAATAATCTGTTCTTGAATCTGGTGCTACGTGCATTTAACCTGTTATATCTTCTGCGCTCTGACCCTCCCTTTCCCAGAGTCAATGGAATATCCTCTCAAAATATCGCAACACCCAGCAGCTCCAACCCAGGATCTGCTACTCCAAGCCCTTTTACCTCATGCCTACAGATCTCACGCTTAACCCGGTGTGAATAATAATATTGTTCGCATTGTTAAGAGCATGTATCATCCTGAACAATACTGAGGGAGAACCTGTGTGTAAGAAAGAACTGCAGATGCTGGATTAAATCGGAGGTAGACACAAAATGCTGGAGTAACTCAGCTGGTAAGGCAGCATCTATGGAGAGAAGGAATCGGTCGAGACCCTTCCTCAGACCGAAGAAGGGTCTCGACCTGAAACGTCACCCATTCCTTCTCTTCATAGAATGCTACCTGTCCCGCTGAGTTACTCCAGCATTTTGTGTCTATCTGAGGGAGAACCTGGCAGGATTGATCAAAAACACAATTCTCCTATTTCACCACAATACAACAAGATAAAAACGCCATGAAGGAGATAGTTGATCCATTGTTACGAGTTCCAATTTATGCGGAATGAGACGAAACACCAGGAAGCAGGCTGGCTTGGCAGTCGATGCTTTTATTTTCTCTTTAGAAATGCTCCAGTTATCCCTGGAGGGAGTTCTTGTGCTTTCATAAAATCATAACAGGTGTTTCTGACTTTCAATTTCCCCAGCAACCGCCATGCCAACCTCAACTGGCCCTCCCACCACCTCGGCTCCCTCTAAAGATTCCAGTTTGAACCAAGGAGCGCCCTCCGTAGATAACGACAATTAATTACAAATTTAAAAAGATAGACACCAATGTAAACGTGAGCTGACTGCACCTAATTATGATGATTAACTTTCTGCAGACAAAATACCAAGACATAAACACTGCTTATTTTGGCACATATATCAAAGTGTCACAGAGCTCAGCAATCAGTGGTGCAGCTCACCTGATCCATGCTGGGCACTTTGTACTATTCCGCACTTGATCCAATCTTCCTCAGATCCCCAATAAAACCTGTAGCCGAAAACCTTCTAGTTAAGAATCAACTCTTCCACCGGGGAAGGTTTTTAGTTTAATTTAGTTAAGAGAACCAGAGTGGGAACAGGCCCTTCGGCCTACACCGATCAGCAATCCTCGCTCATTAACACTATTCTACACACACTAGGGTCAATTTACATTTATACCATGCCAATTAGCCTACAAACATGCACATCTTTGGAGAGTGAGAGAAAACCAAAGATCTCGGAGAAAACCCACGCAGGTCACGGGGTGGATGTACAAACTCCGTACAGACAGCATCCGTGGTCAGGATCAAACCCGGGTCTCTGGCGCTGCAAGGAAGGAAGTGCACCACCATGCTGCCCTAAAAGTAGAAATCACAACTAAATTATATTGCTACTATGTACCCTAAATATGCCTCTCCTATTTTGTATCCCTCTTTCTAGGTTAATCAAATCTCGTTTGTAGGTTAATTGTCTTTGGTAAGTTGTAAAATTGTCCCTAGTATCCAGGATATTGTTAGTGTACTGGTCAGTGTGGACTCGGTGGGCAGAAGGGCCTGTTTGAGCGCTGTATCGCTAACGCCTAATTCTCAGCATCCTCTGTTCATTGAAATCAAACCAGCCTCCATGACATTATCAGGTACACTCAATGATGCTTACGGATACAATGCAGGCAAATGGGTCTAGTGTAGATGGTAATCTTAGTCAGCATGGATGAATTGGCCTAAAGGGCTGTTTACTCTGTTCATAAATTCATGTCATGGGAACAGAATAAGGCCATTCGGCCCATCGAGTCTACTCCCTCTAGTAAATCGGTTGCTGATCTATCTTTCCTTCTCAACCCCATTCTCTTGCCTTCTCCCCATAACCTTTGACATCCCTGACATGAGAGCGGCATAGTGGTGCAGCGGTAGAGTTCCTGCCTGACGGTGCCAGAGACCTGGGGTTCGATCCTGACTACGGGCGTTGTCTGGGCGGAGTTTGTAGGTTCTCCCTGTGACTGCGAGGGTTTTCTCCGGGTGATCCGATTTTCTTCCACATTCCGGACGTGCAGGTTTGTAGGTTAATTGGCTTCTTTAAATTGTCCCTGGAACTAGGATATGGGTGATCGCTGGTTGGCACGGACTCGCTGGGCAGAAGGGCCTGTTTCCACACTGTATCTCTAAATTTAAAAAGAAAATCCTTACCAATCAAGAACCTGTCAATGTCCGCATTAAAAATAACTATTGACTTTGCCTCCACAGCCGTCTGTGTGACTATCCACTTTACTGATGTGATCCATCAAAGCATCATCCTGGTGAATGTTCGCTGTACTCTTTCCAGTGTAATCCTGTGCTTCCTTTTGTGTGGCGACCAGAAATGTGAAAATAACTCAGGCTATGGTCTAACCAATGCTTCGTAAAGTATCCACTGTGTTTTTATTTATGCGCTTGCTAATGAAGCTAAGTGTCCCACTTTTTGTTGCCTCTTTGTCAAGCTGTGCTGCCATCTCAACTACCCTTGGGCCTGCAGACCAAGTTCCCGTTCCTCATACCATTGTGTGTGTGTCCTATCCTTATTATTCCCCCACAAAGTGTCTCACCTCTTACTTAAACAGCACCAAAATATGGTAACTGTGCATTTGTGGGATGTGCAAGAGAATTTTACTGTGCTGTGGATATGTGCCAATAACGAACCATTGAAGAACCATTAGTAGAATTAAATTCAGAATCTGTCACATATGTCAAATAATCTTGTATGACTATTCTCCTCAGTGTTAAGAACACCACCAATTTTCATGTCACCAGAAAGCAAACTGATGATACCTACTGCATTCATATCCATATCACTTTATAACTAACAGTAAGGGCCAAAGCACCAATTCCAGTGGTATACCACTGCTCACAGACTTTTAATTACAAAAGTAACCCTCCATCCCTACCTTAGTTGCCAGCCAATTGTGGAAACAATGGTCTTAGACCCCATAGGCTCAAACTTTTTAAACGGTCTCTCATTGGGGATCTTGTCAAGGACCTTACATGTCCTTCACATCCAACGCACTATTTTCCTAAATCCACTTTGCCATTTAATACATAACTAAAAGTCTCATCTTGTATGTATGTATGTATGTATGTATGTATGTATGTTCCCGAAATACTGCCAAAACAGTACACGATAGTGCAACAATTTTAGGGACGCCTTACTCACCATTCGCTTGGGGTGTGCAGCAGCAAGTTATGTTCGATTTTACTGTAACCGGGCACTGCGTATTTCAGCCCTGCGCAGTTGGGGGAGGGTTGCCATTTTCAGATCGGCATTTTGACTGGCGTCACAACGGGGATCCCTGGTAGCACAACAGGGACCCAATGGGTCCACGGGTCGTCTCGTATACTTATAAAATGCTTCAGGATTTTCCTTGATTTTCTTCACTTGTTCACATGGCTCTTCTTTGTCTCCCAGTTTTTTTCAGTTGAGTTCAGTTTATTGTCACATGTACCGAGGTACAGTGAAAAGCTTTTTTGTGGCGTGCTAACTAGTCAGCAGAAAGACAATACATGATCCATTTACAGTGTATAGATACATGATACTGGGATAACGTTTAGTGCAAGGTAAAACCAGCAAGACCGATCAAGGATAGTTTGAGGGTCATCAAAGAGGTAGATAGTACTTCTTAAACATCCCCCTATGCTAGTTATTATCTTGAAGGGCCTCCCCTGTTTTTAGTTCTTTACATGCTTGCAATTCCCCATTATCCAGTCCTCAATATCCCATGGCATCCAGCGTTCCTTGGACTTAGTGTTTGTACCTTTCATCCATATGGGAACATATATTGGGCCCAAACTCTCAATATTTCATTTTGAATTACCTCCAATTGGCCTGCAAGTACCCAATCTAATTTTGCCTGACCCCGTCATACAGTATTCAAATCGACCCAGTACTAGTTCGCCACATACCGGCTCAAAAAGATCTATTGGAACCTATCAGCCCTAGAGTTGCTGCCTTACAGCTCCAGTGACCTGGGTTCGATCCTGACGACGGGTGCTGTCTGTGTGGCGTTTGCACGTTCTCCCTGTGACCGCGTGGATTTTCTCCATAATCTTCGGTTTCCTCTCACACTCCAAAGACGTACAGGTTTGTAGGTTGTAATTGGCCTCGTATACATGTAAATTGTCCCTAGTGTGTGTAGGATAGCGTTAATGTGCGGGGATCGCTGGTCGGTGCAGACTCGCTGGGCCGAAGGGCCTGTTTCTGCGCTGTATCTCTAAACTAAAAAGGAAGCTCGTTAAAAATTACCCCCCTCCCTCTGACTCTTTCACACATTGTTAGTCTCAGTTAATGACTTGGAAGTTGAAATCCCCGACTACTAAACTCTTTCATCTTTTCGTGATCTGTCGACATATCTGCTCCTCTATCTTCCACTGATTGTTAGGAATCCTACCGACGATACCCAGCAAAATGGAGACACAAGAACTGCAGATGCGGGAATCTTGAACAAAAACACAAAGTGGGGGATGATCTCATTGGGTCACGCAGCATCTGCGGAGGGAATGGGCAGACGATGTTTCGGGTCAGGACCGTTCTTCAGACTGATCAGGTCTTTAAAAAAACACACACACACTCACACATACAAAGTGCTGGAATAACTCAGCGAGTTAGGCAGCATCTCTGGTGAACATGAATAGAGCGTTTTGGGTCGGGGCACTTCTTCAGACTGATTGTGGTGGGGGGAGGGGGGAGATAGCTGGGAGAGAGGTGGGGGCAGGGCAAACTCTGACAAATGATAAAGAAGGAACTGTTTCCTTTATCATCGTTACTTTTTTGCATATCTTTCATTCATTGTTCTTTATCTCTCCACATCACCGTCTATATCTCTCGTTTCCCCGATCCCTAACCAGTCTGAAGAAGGGTCTCGACCCGAAACGTCGCCTATCTCCTTCGCTCTTTAGATGCTGCTGCACCCGCTGAGTTTCTCCAGCCTTTTCTGTACCCTCTGACAAATGATAGGTGGCAAATGAAGAAGTCTTAATTCTGGGGTACACAAAAGGCTGGAGAAACTCAGCGGGTGCAGCAGCATCTAAGGAGCGAAGGAGATAGGCGACTACAGTTGTAAGCTGTTTGTAGTGTGAAAATGAGAAGCTAGTGCAACTAGGGTGGGGGAGAGAGATAGAGAGAGAGGGAATGCCAGGGCCCGAGGGCTGAGGGAGAGGTGGGAAGGGGGGAAGACAGCAAGGGTTAACAGAATTGAGAAAATTCAATGTTCAAGCCCAGAGGTTGCAGACTCCCCAAGCGGAATATGAGGTGCTGTTCCTCCAACTTGCGGTGTTGCTCACTCTGGCTGTGGAGGAGGCCCAGGACCGAGAGGTCGGATATGGAATGGGAGGGGGAGTTGAAGTGCTGAGCCACCGGGAGGTCGGGTTGGTTATTGTGGACCGAGCGAAGGTGTTCGGCGAAACGATCGCCAAGCCTCCGCTTGGTCTCACCGATATAGATCAGCTGGCATCTGGAGCAGCGGATGCAGTAGATGAGGTTGGAGGAGATGCAGGTGAACCTCTGTCGGACCTGGAAGGACTGCTTGGGTCCCTGAAAGGAGTGGAGGGGGGAGGTGAAGGGACAAGTGTAGCGTCTCTTGCGGTTGCAAGGGAAAGTGCCCGGGGAAGGGGTGGAGCGGGATGTCTCTGTTCTCAGACTTGATATACTTAACAAGCTCTTACCTGATTGGCACAATTGTCACACTGCTCAAGCAAAGGCCAGTATTGAGAAAATGCCAGATACCCTGCTTTCTGAAACCCTGCAATTCACCAGAGCCCTGTGAAACTACTGCACTCTTAGATCATACTTTGTTCGAAATCCTAAAGAACAATAAGAACATGATTGACTTGTATGTGTCCTCTGAAATAGTCCAGTAAGGCTTTTGTTTGAAGGCTAATTAGTGATGACAATAATGTTAGTCATGCCTGCCATGCTCGTTTTCGATAAGAAAATAATAAAAACAAGCTACTCTGGTAGCACAGCAAGAACGTTGCCACCATGAAAACCAACAGAACAGCAGAATTATTTGTCATTATTCTTGTACAATACAGTCTAGCAGATTTGTACTTCATCACCTTAACCCCTTTCACCCTGTTGATTTTTACTGGTGCACTCAACCAAATTTAGAGAGGATACTAGGAAGTAGCTCAGAAATTACAAGCAACGTCATCTGTCCATTCTCTCCAAAGAGGACTATGTGGTGATCCCAGTGTTGTCATGGATATATGGGTAAATTTGCAAGGATGAAGTAGAAACATAGAAAATAGGTGCAGGAGTAGGCCATTTGGTCCTTCGAGCCAGCACCGCCATTCAATATGATCATGGCTGATCATCCTAAATCTGTACCCCGTTCCTGCTTTCTCCCCATATCCCTTGATTCCGTTAGCCGTAAGAGCTAAGTCAAGTAGGTTTATTCCTTGTATCGGTTCAGTCACCACCTTCTGCAGACACAGTCTGCAAGCTGTCTCTGTCATGTCTTGGCCAGGTTGGACAGGTGGTGATACTACCAAACCACTGGTGAGGGATAGTGAAGTGCCCACCCTTAAGGTACCTCCTCACGTTCCATCTCTGGCATTTTGCTGCTGCAAACCAAGACTTCGAAGAAGCATCTCTCTACTACCCTCTCTCTACGTACTAGTGGTGTGTATAGAATATACCATATTGAAAGGGCCATTTCCTTCACCATGCTTCTGACATTTCTTTGAAAAACTATTGAAATTAGTGCCATACCACAGGTTTTTCACCCAAGGCCCACAGATTCAAACTCTTTAAATACAGATTCAATAGAATTTTAGATCCCACTCTTTCAAGTAGCATGTTCTACACTATAACAACAATCCAGGAGAAGCATTTCCCTCAATTTCCCAGTATTTCCAATTATCTGAAGCCCATGATCTCTGGTTGCCAACTAATTATATCATAGGAACCCAATCTCTCTCACCTGTTTCATTGAAACTCCCGAGCATTTTAAATACCTCCTTTCAATCACTTGGGGTCATAGAGCCATACAGCATGGAAGCAGATCCCCCAGCCCAACCCATCCATTGCCAACCAAGATGACACATCCAAGCTGGTCCCACCTGTCCGCGCCTGCTCCAGATCCTCTAAATCTTTCCTATCCTTGTATCTGCCCTAGTGTATTTTCAATGCTGTTATAGTACCTGCCTCAACCAATCTCAGCTTCCCTAAATTCCCCAGAAAACTAAAATCTTAATGCCTTGCAGCAGCCTGCTGAATCCGTATACTCCCTTTGAGTCATTGCTGGAATCCTTAACGCTCCCAAACTAAGACTGATATTTGGTATTGGCTTGGTATCGTCCCGTCTACTCCACATTTGCATACTATCCAGTTAGATCATACCATTCATGAATACAACAGGTAGTGCAAATGAGAAAATAAATAGTGTGCAGGATGCAGTGTCACAACTGCAGAGAAGATGCAGCTCTTGGTAAAATTTGAACAGACTGTAGCATTGGTAAGCAAGGTTCATATTCTATAGATACAAGCAACTGCAGATACTCATTTACAAAAAAAAGACACAAAGTGCCGGAGTAACACAGCAAATCAGGCAGCATCTGTGGAGACATGGATAGGCGATATTTCGGGTCAGGACCATTCTTCAGATCCTTCTTCATATTCTGTCCTTCGTGCAAATCAGTCTCGTCCATGGCTGTGTGTGCAACATTTTCTTTTTGCTTGTAAATATTTTATTGCATTTCTATTTTTGGTGCTTTACAGAGATAAAAATGGTGAGAAGCAAATATCATGACGGTTGTGGAGGCAGCACATTTACACGTAACTAACAAAGGAATCAGGCAAACTAGAAAGGGCAAAGAGCAGAGTTCAACTTCAACAGATATCTGACATCCGTGCAAGAATGTATTGCGTTATTTTAAATCATCCTGCTACTTAAACAAATATCACCAAAATGTCAGGCACATCTTGCAAAGGCAACAATCTTAGGAATTAAATTAGGTCTGATACAGAGTCTGAGACGCTATGCCGCTTCCTTTCTTAGTATTGAACTAACTGGTCAATCTTAACTTTGGAATATTGCATGAAATAAAATTGTCAGGGAATCAGAGTGAAACTTATCTTGCAAAAATCCTCTGCTTGTCGTTCAGTGATTGATGAAACAGCCGATGTTGATAATGGAACAACCATGCGCTGATGAGCAATAAATATGTGAACAGCAATAATTCCTCACTGATCTCCTATTAGTTGAAGAATTTGAGACTAAATCTCTGGTTTCCTCTGCATCCAATTTACTTTGAGTGGATTGTGATTCCTATGAACCATCGATCTGCTTGTTGATTACAGTGTGTTTACATTGATTTAGTCACAGAATGTACAAATGAAGAAGGTTTGCACAGCATTGGCTAAGTTTAAAATATGGCAATGTATCAAAGCCTGGCAATATATTTAATGTACTAAAATATATTTACAAAATGACAAGTTTAAACACTGTAATTGAATCAGGATATTGCATTTATTTTAATCTACTAAAATGGCAGATAGCCATAAATCTTTTCATTTTGAATGTTAAGCACTCAAGCCAGATACTGGATGAATTCAGAGTACAGAAAACATAAACAGTACAGCACAAGAACAGGCCCTTTGGCCCATAATGCTGTGCCAAACATGATGCCAAGTTAAACTAATTTCCTCTGCCTGCACATGATCCATATACCTCCATTTCCTGCATATCAATTAGCCAATCTAAAAGCCTCTTAAATGCCCCTTTAATCTATCTCTGCCACCACCTCTGGCAATGCCTACCAGTCACCCACCACTCTCTGTGTAAAAAAAACTTGCCCCACACTTCTTTAAATTTTGCCCTTCTCACCTTCAACCCACGCACTTCAGTCCTTGACATTTCTACCTTAGGAAACATGGACTAAAGTCTACTCTATTCATGCCCCTCATAATTTTATATACTTCCATCAGACCTCCCTCAGCCTCTGACGCTCTGTTGAAAACAATCCAAGTATGGTCCAGATTGGATCACTTGAGCCCCCTCAGCAATGTAGCTTGTACAATATTGACTCAGCAAACTGATTTGCTGTCAAATAATTATACTGAAATTCCCTGAAATCAATCAAGCCCATTTCCATTCAAACACCTCTCAGCTTCACCCTGAATCTATGGTGAAAAAGATGATGATGACACACAGCATCATTTTTTTGGTTAAGGTTATTGAGGATTGGGAATCAATAAGAATTTTGTGTATATTTTAATTAAAGTACTTTAATTACAATGCCATATTTTAATACAATATGCTCAACGGTATATATTTTATATTATATTGTATTGTCAACTTGTTAATCTCTAATTTTACTAAATAACTTTACACTGCTCAATTATATGCTTGATAAATGTCATGAGACATTTATAAAATGGTTCCATATATACACAAATTGAATTGCTAAGTGAACTGTACAACTGCACCTTCCTTCTCACGAGGCTGACTTTAAAGAAATCAAATTATTGCAGAAACACCGTAAATACATATTTTTATTTTTGTACGTTAGAAAAGTCATTTTCACCGTGTTTACATTAGATGGACACTTTTAACATGAAGGAAGAACCACAATCAATTATGCAAAGTACAACAGTCAGATATTCATTAGGAGATCAATACATTGGAATTTTCTATCTTGAGACAAACCTGGAATCAATCATTTTTATTTGATCCCTTGTGGATCAAATAAAAGAGTACAGGCATAGTCCTTTTTTTTTCCAGACTTTGAGGAACGTTGCAGCTGGCAGCTAATCCTTTAGACAATGAGATAAAATGTGAATGTGAGAGAGGAGCACTTTTCACCCTTTAGCCTCTATAAAGGAAAATCATTCACATGATTTACAGGCATCTCAATATAAATCTTTAATTTAGTGAGTGTCAGGTGCTCAATGATCATCTCCTTCCCATTTCATGCCGATGCCATCTACAAGGGAAAAATAATATTTTCAAAACATTTTAAAACACGTCTAATTCCATTGTTTGTCATGCAGGTGGATATATGTCACAATATCAGCACGATAAACTAATAAAATGTCAAGACACTATGAAACAGAGTTATGAATAGATGCAACTTTTAAGTCGCTTCATGTCATTCCACTGACAGCCCTCGTTAACCCATAAATCTGTTTACTGCATCCATGTCTTATTCCCACGGAATCCCTGACTTCACCCCATCGGAGATCGTTCCTGCCCAAGCCTCCCCTACCACCTCTGGAACTTAAAAGTAACTTGTCTTTTCTCATTCTCAATTCTAACAGAGACTTTGACCTAAAATGTTACTTCTAGTTCTCTTCCCATAGTTGCTGCCGGACCAGCTGAGTCAGAGCTTCCAGCATTTTCTGGTTTTATTTCAGAATTTCATCAACGAGCCGTACGGTGGTGCAGCACCAGAGACCTGGGTCCCTCACTACGGGTGCTGTTTGTACGGAGTTTGTACGTTTCCCCGTGACCGCGTGGGTTTTCTCTGGGATATCTGGTGTTCCCCACACTCCAAAGACGTACAGGTTTGTAGGTTAATTGGGTTGGTATAATAGTAAACATTACCCTAGTGTGTGTAGGATAGTGTAAGCGTGCAGGAATCGTTGCTCGGCTTGGACTCGGTGGGCTGAAAGGCCTGTTCTTGCGCTGTATCTCTAAACTAAACTGGAAACCTTTGATGTTTTGACAGACAATAGACAATAGACAATAGGTGCAGGAGTAGGCCATTTGGCCCTTCGAGCCAGCACCGCCATTCAATGTGAACACAGCTGATCATCCCCAATCAGTACCCCGTTCCTGCCTTATCCCCTGACTCTGCTATCTTTAAGAGCCCTATCTAGCTCTCTCTTGAAAGTATCCAGAGAACCGGCCTCCACCACCCTCTGAGGCAGAGAATTCCATAGGCTCACAACTCTCTGTGAGAAAAAGTGTTTCTTCGTCTCCATTCTAAATGGCTTACCCCTTATTCTTAAACTGTGGCCCCTGGTTCTGGACTCCCCTAACATCGGGAACATGTTTCCTGCCTCTAGGATGTCCAAACCCTTAATAATCTTATATGTTTCAATAAGATCCCCTCATCCTTTTAAACTCCAGAGAATACAAACCCAGCCGCTCCATTCTCTCAGCATATGACAGTCCCGCCATCCCGGGAATTAACCTTGTAAACCTATGCTGCACTCCCTGAATGGCAAGAATGTCCTTCCTCAAATTTGGAGACCAAAACTGCACACAATTCTCCAGGTGTGGTCTCACTAGGGCCCTATACAACTGCAGAATGACCTCTTTGCTCCTATACTCAACTCCTCTTGTTATAAAGGCCAACATGCCATAGACTGTGAATACTATGTATGCTTACATGTGGGCTGATTGGGAGGCCAAGTCAGTGGATAGGTAGGTATATCTTTTAAGGTAGAGATGGATAGATTCTTAATTAGTACAGGTGTCAGAGGTTATGGGGAGAAGGAAGGAGAATGGGGTTAGGATGGAGAGATAGATCAGCCATGATTGAATGGTGGAGTAGACTTAATGAGCCAAAGGCCTAATTCTACTCCTATCACGTATGATCTTATGAGAGTTGAATTAGCATGCAACTGGGAGCTTGGGGTGGCCATTGTTGATAGAGCACAGATACCCTTAAAGTGCTCTCACTAATGTATAGGAATTACTGAATAAGGTAGACAAGTTTTGAATAGGCACAAGTGAATCTGGGTTCACCAGGGTTGTCACTGGGTTGATGGGTATCTTTAGCCTCCCCATTAGATTACTGAAGACTGGGGCATAACAACAGTATATCTTTTGGCTTCCATTCCCCTCAGTGAGTGGAAAATATTAGATATTTAACCAATTATTCTGAATTAATTCTGGCATTTTTTCATAAACGTTTAAAGGAACATGTAGACAGGTACATGGAACGGACAGGTTTAGAAGGATATGGGCTGAGCACAGGCAGGTGGGACTATTATAGATGGGCCTGTTTCCACGCTGTATGGCTCTATAACAAGTATATGCTTCCATATGTGTCCTAGATTCCTGCCACATCGCTGAAACTCATCTTATTGACCAGCTTAGTTACCTTCCCCCATTAAATCCTTTGATTATATTTGTCCCCCGCTGTGAAATGGTATGTTTTTGTTGTTGTATATAAATGCAGGTTATAGGTAATAAAACATATTAGTTTAGTTTACTTTAGTTTAGAGATACAGTGCGGAAACAGGCTCTTTGGCCCACCGAGTCCGCGCTGACCAGCGATCTCTGCACATTAACACTTCCCTACACACACTAGGGACAATTTAATTTTTTTATACCAAGCCAATTAACCTACAAACCAGTATGTCTTTGGAGTGTCGGAGGAAACCGAAGATGTCGAATAAAACCCACACGGGTCACAGGGAGAACGTACAAACTCCGTACAGACAAGCAGCCGTAGTCAGGATCGAACCCAGGTCTCTGGCATTGCAAGGCAGTAGCTCTACCGCTACGCCACCATGCCGCCATCCAACGATTATTGATAATGTAAGGTAAAGACTCAGATTACGGGTGAGAATATAAAGATGGGATTCAACTACGTGAATAGATGGAAGTATTGTTGAGTAATGGATGTATTGTTGAAGTATGGATTGAGGTGATTGAACAGCATCAATAGCCACTTAACCTGAGACATGCTCTGGGTGGGAGCAACAGAATTCCTTCCCTGAAGGATATTAGTGAGCCACGCAGGTTTTTTTTATGACAATCAAGTTGACATTCCATTCCGTCACAATTTTAATAGACATTTTTTAAAAAGCAGGAATTTATAAATTCCATAACTGACATGGTGGAATTTGAATCCTTATCCCCAGATCAACAATCAGCCTCCTAGATACTAGTTCAGTGACTTAGTTACTATGCTGCTATACTTGCGTATATCACATTCATAAAGCAAAAATGTTATTCATATTTACAATGATTCACAAAAATAAATGTGAATGCCATGATATCCATCTTACTGTCTATATTGCGGTTTAACAAGTGCTTCTAATAATGAGTGAAGAACTAGTGATTGTCATCGATAGTGGTTTCAGAGCCAATAAAGTAAGCACTTTTGAACTGTTGCCAAATTTGTAAAATATAAGACGTCATACAGAAATGTTTGTTAAACTCATCTTAAAATGACTGCGTCTACCAGCAATATGCATAAACCTTAGAAACATAGAAAAATAGGTGCAGGAGTAGGCCATTCGGCCCTTCGAGCCAGCACTGCCATTCAATATGATCATGGCTGATCTAAAATCAGTACCCCGTTCATGCTTTTTCCCCATATCCATTGATTCCTTTAGCCCTGTGCTAAATCTAACTCTCTCTTGAAAACATCCAGTGAATTGACCTCCACTGCCTTCTGTGGCAGAGAATCCCACAGATTCACAACTCTCTGGGTGAAGAAGATTTTCCTCATCTCACTCCTAAATGGCCTACCCCCTATTCTTAAACTGTGACCCCTGGTTCTGGACTCCCCCAACATCGGGAACATTTTTCCTGTATCTAGTCTGTCCAATCCTTTAAGAAATCTATATGTTTCTATGCATGTACACAAGTTTAAGTCATTTCAAGCATTCTATTATCAAGCATTCTATTATCACTGTGACAGGGTGTCGTATCGTATTTTGAACATTATGTTCCGTGAGAGCAGAGAAGACACAGATGAAATGTTTCAGTTCTCTCCTGTTACAGCACATTGTTATTCAATCCTTGCTAAATGTCAAATTACAAATGATTCCTTTCTGTGATTCATAGATTATCTGAGGTCCTTGCAACCCTGTCCTTACGCATTAACACTAGGTATTTCAGATGTTAACTTGCATTCTTTTGAAATTTTTAGGATTCTTACCTGCCGCTTTTAATAATTTATCATTTTCCGCACGGCATCAAAGCACTTCCATTTGTCTGGTATGTAAAAAGGTTCAAAGATATGCGGAAAAGGTGTATCATATCCACAGACTCTGCTGATTGGCGCCTCTAGGTTGAGAAAGCACTCTTCCTATAAATTACAAGAAAACAGAATGTAATAGGAACTGCCAGATTCGGTGACACTCAGATTTTGTTTACCAAAATCAACCTGGAACAACACCCTATCAGGCACAAAGTATACTTTATGTAGTCCTTGCTCTATCTAGTGCAAGATTTTGAGAGTAAAACATATTTTTTAATACATTGCTTTGAGTACCTTTGGCCCAGAATATATGAGCAACATCGTATCAGTGAGTTTAATTCTTTTCACCGTCTGACATTTCTCTGAAATGCAAATCCTGTCATGTTCCCTTATCGGCACAACACTAACCTGAGTCTTGAAAGAGCAGAGTGAGTTTACAGAGAGAAAAATCACACACCAGTACAACGATGTTTTGTGTTTAATGGGCGCAATAATGAGAAAATATCTACAACTATTTTTCAGTGATGTAAGGAACCTTCTCCAACGGGAGATTGAAAACAGAGAGCTCTGAGAAACAAAACATTTTGTTCAATTAAAACTAATTTATGCAAAATATATATACAAAATACTGGAGTAACTTAGCCTAAGGAAGGGTTCTGACCCGAAACATCCCCTATTTCTTTTCTCCAGAGATGCGGCCTGAGCTGCTGAGTTACTCCAGCATTTTGTGTCATTCTTTGGTATTAATCAGCATCTGCAGTTCTTTCCTACACTAATTTATGCAAGTTCATTTGTCAGGCGCCATTTCATTATAAGCACATCAAGTTGACCTCAAGGAATGGATATAACCTTAGAAATGTGTAGTCAAATTTAGAAACCAAAATTAATATTAAGAACAACATACAGAATGCTGGAGGAACTCAGCATCTCTTGAGGAAATAACCAGACAATGTTTCTGGTTGGGAAACTTCTTCACACTGATAGGGAGTAGGGGGAGAAACCTGGAAAAGCTATTTTCCAGCTTTCTCTTCCCTACCCCAGCAGTCTGAAGAAGGGTCCAGACCCGAAACATCCTCTGCCACTTTCTGCCACAGATTCTGCCTGACCCGCTGAGTTCCTCAGGCACTTTGTGTTTCGCTCAAGATTCCAGCATCTGCAGTCTTGTGTCTCCATTAATCTATCTTCAAAAATATTGTCACGTGATATGAAGCAGAAATGTTCCATGATTTATTTTTAAAGGAAAAGGTCGGCGGGTGATAAACAGCCCTCCCTCGTTAATGAGAATCTAGGCAGCCACCCTGAGAATCAAATTATGAGGTCAATAATTTTCATCCAAGAATCCTCAAGAGTATTTTATTGTCATATGTCCCGAAACGGAAAATTGAAATTCTCATTTGGAGTAGTATAACAGGTATATAAACATAGTACCCGGTAGATACCGTAATAAATAACAAAAATAAGTTCAATAAGTTTGAATTCAGAAATCTGTGCATTTACTATGGAAGGCACAAGAGAGTGTAGCAGCTAGAAACCAATTCCTGAACTTCATTCAGGTTGGAATGACTCACACAAGCCTCAGGCCACACCTGCAAATGCACAAGTTCTAAGCGTCCCTTCAATAAGCAAGGATTCAAATTCAGGCAGTTTGTTGCCCTGGGCAAAAATAAGTAAAATAATTGGCAATCAATATTTTAATGCAGAACCCATCTAATCCTAAAATGGTAACCGCAAGGATGGCCTTTCTGCAATCTCTGCAAGAGCAAGATGGCACAGTGGTAGAGTTGTTGCCTAACAGCACCAAAGACCCGGGTTCAGTCTTGACTAAGGGTGCTATCTGTGCGGAGCTTGTATGTTCTCCCTATGACCGTGTGGGTTTTCTCCGGTTTCCTCCCGCACTCTAAAGGCGTGCAGGTTTGTAGGTTATTTGACTTCTGTAAATTGTCCCTAGTGTTTAGGATAGTGCTAGAGTACAGGGTGATCGCTGGTCAGCACGGACACTCTAAAGTCTAAAGTAAAGCCTAAAGCAGGTGGCCTGGCCTCCATCCTTCCTCTATAACATCACAATTTCATTTAAATACCTACTGAATTACTTTTCTGAAAACCACCAGAGAATATATTCCAGAAACTAATCACCAGCTGTAGTCAAAACATTTCCCTACATATTATGTTTGATTTTTTTGGTCTATCACCCTACATCTGGACCAGTTTATTTTCAACACTTCCACCAATGGGAAGAGTTTATCTAGTTTTCTACACTCCCTTTGACTTTGACTACCTCTCAAACATCCTCTCCATTTTCCCTGCTCTATGTTGAACAATCATATACTATCAGTTCCTCAACCCTGGACGTATTCCAGCAAATCTCTCGAAGGTCTTCACATCCTTCTTAAAGTGGATTGACCATAGCTGAATGCAAAACATCTGTTTTTTGGCCAAGCAAGTGCTTACGGAGCTTCTCCTAACTTACTAGCTTCTGCAATCTAAAATTAAGTAGAGTTGCTGGAAATGTTCAGCAGGTCAGACAGCATTGCTGGAGAGCAAAACACGTCAGATCATAGAACTTTACAGCCCATGAACACACTGCTCGGCCCACCGTGACCATGCCGAAAATGACGCCAAGCTAAACTAATTTCTTCTGCCTGCGCGTGATCCACTCCCTCCATTCCCTACAGAACCAAACGCCTCTTGGGGTCAATAAATATTCATCAAGTAGAAAGTTTCGGATCTAAAACATTACTTGTTTTTCTATGTCCACAAATGCTAGCTGCCTTAAATCTCATTTTCTCATCCATAGGCAGATCATCTGTGGCACTCTCTCCTCCCAATTTTGCCCAGGAAAGGCATTTAGCAATGGTTCAGGCACATTTAAGCTGGTTTTCATCAGAAGGCGTGGCAGTGCCTCCCACCATTCACAATCCCAAATTTGGACATATATATGGATAGGTAGGTTTAAGAGGTAATTGAGCCAAATGCAGCCAAATGGGACTAGCCTGATATGCCAACTAGGTTGGCGTTTGGGGCACTAATCTCACACAACCTCCACATGGTGCAGCAGTCCTGTTCATCACCCAAATGTGTAGGAGACCATATGACTTATCTTCAATCGGGCTGCTTGTATTGGCAATGTATAATAGTACAAAAATGTACAATAAGGGACTCTTATCTGAGTAATGGCTCACTTTCACTGTCAACATTTCTTCCCCTTTACTTATTCCAAAGACTGCAGCAAAAGGACCAGCACACACAATTAGCATGTGTTTCATTTTTATTTATTTTTACAGGACGTGGATATCTCTGACAAGGGTAGTGTTGCTCTTTAGATTGCAGCACTGAGATAGTTTCTCAAATTTTACAGCTGTCTACAAAATATTCCAAACAGCAAACATTGTAAAAGTGATGCAGTAAAACTCAGATAACCTGGCACACTTGGGACTATGATGGTGCAGGATATTATTCCTGTTTAAACCACAACACACACTTAATTCCCTGTTTTCAGCTTCATGCTTCGTGGTATGATGATAAATTTTCCAAGGAATCTGGAGAATTTAAAGGGAGTACAGGAATCAATTACGATATGATACGATACGATAAAGCTTTATTCATCCCCGGAGGGAAATTGAGTTGTAATGAAAAGCAGCAAACATACCTAGTGAGCCAGAAGCTGAAACAATGGGATTTCCTAATAGTTGGATTTTTTGCTAGCCAACATTATTGTTGCACATCTTGTAGTGTACATAAAAATAAATAATACTGATAACTTATCAAATCAAATGTGAGGACTACAACATGAAATTGTCTCTAATTGTGGTTTACATAATCTATTATGGTGGTCCACTGGTTCAAATGATAAGATGGCAAACAGCCACTCGTTTCATGTAAGGCAGCCTCTTGTGTACAGAAGCGTTATCATTTACATGGCACGATACTGTCCCACAGTAGTTAAGTACAGCAATGGTATGACAATGCAGCACTCCTTATCTGGTACAGTTTCTTCTCTTCTGGACAGTCTTGCACAACTACATGTCTCCTGCCAGCCAAAGGCCAAGAAAGTGCCTCTACTTTCTTGGAAGGCTTAGGAGGTTGGCACGTCTCTTCTACAGGTGCGTCGTAGAAACATTTTATCGCGATGCTTCGCAGCATGGTTTGGGAACATCTCCATCCAAGACTACATGAAATTGCAAAGAATTGTGGACGCAGCCCAGATAACATGCAACAAAAAACATTTCACTATACCTCGGTACGCATGCCATTAAATAATATAAAAACTAAAAGTGATCAGTAGGGTCTAGACCTCTTACACTACCTTGGATTTGCTTTTACTAATTGTGTTTTGCAATAATGTCTTGTTTTTTTGCACATTTCTTTTTTGTAAATGTCTTGAAACATTGTGTGCAAACGTAGGCATAATTTATAGAGTCATGGAGTCATACAGGGCAGAAACAAGCCTGTCGACTCAACCTGCCCACTCTGACGAATATGCCCCATCAACACTAGTCCCACCTGCCTATGTTTGGCCCATATCCTTCAAAACCTGTCCTATCCATGTACCTGTCTAAATGTTTTTTAAATGGTGTGATGGAACCTGCGTCAATTATCCCCTCTGGCAGCTCCTTCCATATACCTACCACCCTTTGTGTAAAAACGTTGCCCCTCAAGTTTGTGTTAAATCATCCCCCACTCACCTAAAACCTATGTCCTCTGGTTCTTGATTCCCCTACTCTGAGTAAAAGATTAAGCATTTACCTTATCTATTCCCCGCATCTTATACACCTCTATAAGATCACCCCTCATCCTCATGCGCTACAAGGGATAAAGTCCTAGCCTGCTCAACCTCTCCCTATAGCTCAGACCCTTGAGTCCTGGCAATATCCTCGTGACTCTTCTCTGCACCTTTTACAGCTTAACAACATCTTTCCTATAACTTATGGTTGTGTGTTTGTTTGAGTGAATGTGCCTGAGAAGCTGTTGCAAGTAACATTTTCATTGTACCCGTACCCCACTAGTTAACAACTTAATCTCTGGATATGAAAGAACTCAAATAACCTAGGAGGAAGGAACATTGCATTAAAAGTAGAGATTAGCCACATCTTGTTGAATGTGTGGAGTTGACTCAAGGGGCCAAATAGTTTACTCTTCTTCTAATCAAAGGACATTGTTCACAGTGGCCAAACTGATCACACCAGCCGAATTAACTCAATCTAATTGGATGCCTCATGCCACACAGCGCCAGAGACCCGGGTTCGATCCTGACCACGGGTGGTGTCTGTACGGAGTTTGTACCTTCTCCCCGTGACCTGCCTGGGTTTTCGCCAGCATCTCTGGTTTCCTTCCAAACTCCAAAGACGTACAAGTTTGTAGGTTAAAACTGAAGATAGACACAAAAAGTTGGGGTAATTCAGCGGGACAGGCAGCATCTTTGGAGAGAAGGAATGGGTGACGTTTTGTGTCGAGACCCTTCTTGAGACTGGTTAGGGATTGGAAACAAGAGATATAAACGGTGATGTGGAGAGATAAAGAATAATGAATGAAAGATATGCAAAAAAGTAACAATGATAAAGGAAAATAAATGGTCAGCACGGACTGGAAGGGCCGAGAGGGCCTGTTTCCGTGCTGTAATTGTTATATGATTATATGGTTATAAGCAGGCCATTGTTAGCTTTTTGTAGGGTGAAAATGAAAAGCTAGTGCGACTTGGGTGGGGGAGGGATAGAGAGAGAGGAAATGCCGGGGCTACCTGAAGTGAAAGAAATCAACGAATCCCCTTTCCCTAAAGAATGAGGACATCTCAGATGTTCTAGTATGGAACACCTCATCTTGGGCGCATATGCGGCGTAGATAGAGGAATTGGGAGTAGGGGGTAGAGTCTTTGCAGGAAGCAGGGTGGGAAGAAGTGTAGTCGCGATAGCTATGGGAGTCAGTGGGTTTGTGATAGACGTCTATTTCCTGTGATGGAAACTGTGATATCAAGAAAGGGGAGGGAGGTGTCGCAGATAGTCCAAGTAAATTTGAGTGCAGGCTGAAAATTGTTGGTGTTGATGAAGAAAGTGAGTTCTGCATGGGTGCAAGAGGTAGCACCGATGTAGTTATCAATGTAACGGAGATAGAGTTCAGGGATAGGACCAGTGTATGCCTGGAACAGGGATTGTTCAACGTACCTTCTTACACAGGTTTGTAGGTTAGTTGGCTTGGTATAATTATAAATTGTCCCATGTATGCGTAGGATAGTGTTACATTGCGGGGATCACTGGTCTGCATGGGCTCAGTGGGCCAAAGGGCCTGTTTCTGCACTGTATCTCTGAACTAAACTAAACTAAATCTACATTTCTTGAATCAAACCATAAAAGCAATTATACAAATTGCAACCCAAGGTTAATCACAATGTTTTCTTTAATTCTGTCTCCAGTCTGGCTATAAAGGTCCAGCATACGGTTTTTTCTTCCAATTCCAACCAGTTCCAACTGGGCTTTGGTTTCACACCTCATAATCATTTAGGATGACTTGGCACATAGTTATTAATCACAAGAGGAAAACTTATTAAAGAAAGATTGATGTGGGGAAGAATTAAGAGAATTTGTCTGAACCTTGGGTTAAGGCTTTGTTACTAAGAGCGGAGAAAGTTTTACATAGCAATCTGGCCATGTTTGTACCTGAGAGCAAAAACATGAAAGTTAATTCATCGTCCAGCAAAAGATGGTGAGGATTTTAAAGTAAAATTAAAATAGTACAAAGATTTTTAGGGTGGCACAGAGGCGCAGCGGCAGTGCTGCTGGCTTACAGCACCACAGACTCGGGTTGGATCCTGACTGCGGGTGCTGTCTGTATTGAGTTTGTACCTTCTCCCTGTGACCGCGTGGGTTTTCTCCAGTTTCCTCCCACATCCCAAAGACATGCTGAATTGTAGGTCAATTAGCTTCTGTAAATTGTCCCTAGCATGTAGGACAGAACTAGTGTTTGTTGGTCGGCGAGAACTCGGTGGGCCGAAGAGCCTGTTTCCACGCTGCATCTTTAACCTCTAAACTAAACTAAATTCTGCATAGACTTAATCAGATGGGGATCTTATTATGTACAACCGATGCAGCTGAGTCAGAAAAGTTCACAGGTCATATAAATCCATGTGGATGAAATTTATTCACTGGAATTTATATGAATAGTTCCAGGATTGAAGAGATCCAGTGAGTTCACAAGAGCAACAAAAGATAAATGGCTTCCGTTCTTTGATTTCTGTTATTTATTCAACCAGACAAAGGCTTCGTTCTTAGAACAAAATGTTGTCATTATGCTCAGGCACACGCTGATTATTTTTTAATAATGAACACTTTCTGACCTTTCAGACAAACTGCAGTAATGACAGATCCTTTTGATTATGTAGGGCTGGAACGAGGAGAAACCGATCACTTGGTTTGCTTTCCCAACATGAACTCTACAGGTCTGGTACTAGACTTGGTGACAGGATTGCCAAACACAGAGAACAAATAGCTCCCAGTATAGCATTATTAGACATTTCCAATGCTTTGCTAAATGGATTGGCACAGTACCTGAAACCACCAACAGCTTATGCCAAAGGGCTAAATTCAATAATCAATTATATAATTAAAGCCAATCTACTGCTGCTGTCAGGCAAGTACATAATTGGATCAGTACTATCAGGACCGAGATGAGGAAAAACGTTTTCACCCAGAGTGGTGAATCTGTGGAATTCTCTGCCACAGAAGGCAGTGGAGGCCAATTCACTGGATGTATTCAAGAAAGAGTTAGATATAGCTCTTGGGGCTAATGGAATCAAATGATATGGGGAGAAAGCAGGAATGGGATACTTATTTTGGATGATCAGCCATGATAATATTGAATGGCGGTGCTGGCTCATAGGGCCGAATGGCCTACTCCTGCACCTATTTTCTATGCCTCCAAAGATATAGTCACAAAATGCTGGAGTAATGCAGCGAGACAGGCAGCATCTCCGGAGTGAAGGAATAGATGACGTTTCCCATTCCCTCTCCAGAGATGCTGCCTGTCCCGCTGAGTTACTCCAGCAATTTGTGTCTATCTTCGATGTAAATCAGCATCTGTAGTTCCTTCCTACACTATCATCTCCTACCAATCAATATTGTATAATAGATGGAGTAAACTCTTCTAATCTGGATCAAGTAAAAATATTCCACCTTGGTAGCAGAATAGCGACTTTTTTTATTGGTTAATGCATCAGCATATCACTACTATTGGCCAACAGGAAAATGGTTTCATCAGTGCCAATTACTAATGACGGCACTAACAACTCACTTTCATCTTAGATTGACCAATATTGTTTTTAAGTCTCAAATTATCTGCAGAGAAACAAAGGTTCGTTCATGGCTATTTGCAATATATGCTGATATTTGATTATGTCAGCCACTGGGAATTATTGTTGCTGTTGACTAGCTGTGTTATAATGATACTAATTTTATTCCAGTCAAAACCAACCTAATTTATTGTTCAGTGGGTCAATGGTGCTTTTTAATGTTGCACGTGCAACCGCACAGCAAAATTATTTTCTCACATACAGTCCAGCAAAGTATTGCTATACCTAAGCACATCCCAATTAGCAAAGTGTACAGAAACAGTTTACTAAGCGCGCATGCCAGGAACAAAAGAGGACCCGGCGTGGATTGACTGCCGTGAAGAGGGGGATGGACAAAGAAGGACCCGGCGTGGAGGAACCGTCCTGTGTGAGGGGGGAGAACAAAGGAGTACCTGGCGTGGGATACTTTGTAACTTTGTCGATGCCCTTTATTGTAGTGACTCTTTGAGCATGCAAAACAAAGAATTTCACTATGACTTGTCACATATGACAATAAAGTATGCATTCATTCATTCATGCAAGTGGCGCCATTTCCCAAGTCCGGGTGCATCTTCCGCGCATTAATTCCTAGGAGCGGTGCCCAATCCAGGCAAGTCCCTGGCTGCCGCAGGCCTCCAGCCATCGCCTAACCAGTGAACCAAGATCCCTCGCCTCGCTCATCCTCCATTGTGCTCCAGGGGCACCTCCCTCAGTTGAACTTGTGGTTGACGTGGGCCAGCCCCCGGTTCCTTCTTCTACTGGCGTTGCTCCTCGCCCGTCCTTCCGTCGTCATTGTCGACTCCATCTTCTCGCTCTTTGGTCTTCGGGGGAGAAACAGGGGCCGACTCGGTGACTCCCCCTGCAGGCATTGATCCACCCGTTCCTACTTTGTATTACTTTGCATTGCATTACTAAAAATGCAATGCGCCAAAGAGTATGTCAATATATTTATGGATTATGTTATGATGCTAAGAATAGCCAAGCTAACTGCGGACGTTGATTATCCTTATCATTAGTATATGCTACTTTGAATAAATTTTATTCAAAGTAAGCAGTATTTGTTGGATTATGCATGTTCAAAGAATTACCAAATTATGAATGGGGTTCAACTAATTGAAGGTGAAATGATCCAAGTCCAGGGACCAAATTCGTTTTAAGATGATACAACAATTGCAATGTAAGCAATAGATGGTCATTTATTTTTGCCTTGATATTTCTGAAATTAATCCATTCTAAGCTACACAATATGGGTGCTTTCTGAAGCTTCCACAAGAATAATCATTCGCCAATGTGTCCAGAATCAATTCCAGATCATCAATCACTCGACCGGGATGGAATCTGCATATAACATCTGTCAGCCTCTTGTTACCTTGTATGCAGCCAGTATTGCTATGTCAGTCATGTGGGAATTATTGTTTTCCAGGTGCAACATCTAGATCATAGAACAGGACAGCGAAGAAATAGGACCGTTGGCCCACAATGTCTGTGTCGAACATGTTGCCAAGATAAACTAATCTCATCTACCTTCCATTCCCTGCATTTCCATGTGCCGATCTAAAAGGTTTCTTCAATACCACTACACCACCTCCACTCCTGCCTCCACCGCCACTTCCAGGCACCCACGACAATCCGTGTACAAAATTCACCATGCACATTTCCTTTAAACTTTGCTCCACTCCCGAAAAGCTTCTTTGTAAACACGTCTTCACGCAAATGGCGGTGTACCAATGACGACCCATGCTTGGTCCATTGTAAATGTTAAATCTAAACTTAAATTCCTTATTCACACAAAGTTCACAGAGCAAACGGTATGCATGCTTCAAGAATAAATACAACAACGAGTGCGAAACAGCAGAATGGTACAAGATGGTCGTGCAATCTAAAGTAGTGCAAATAAATATTAAACCACAACAATGGAACCACGGGATGAGGTAGAGTTAAGAGTGGCAGCGTATCCGGGAAGAAAGTGTAAGAAGTGATTGGCTCAGGAATCTGATAGCAGTGGGGAATAAGCGTTTCTTAAGTTTGTACGATCGAGCTTTCAATTCCTGCTTCTTCTCCCAGGAGAGAAAAGGGAATGAATGGCCAGGGTGGCAGGAATCTTTGACGATAGGCATCTGGACAAAACTTTGAAGGGTTGACTCTGCAGTTTGTCATTCAAAAGAGCAGCATTTGAGGGAATGTTTCTTGGGAAATAATGCGCTGCAGCCTGTAAAAACTGAGAAGTGCTTGCTGCAAATATTGCCATCCACGCAATGGAATTCATGGCAGAGTCACCATTATGATTTAATACTAAATGAAGTAGAACTCTACATTTATTTTTAAAAGCTAATTTTCAAGGTTGAATCTTGCAGAATTACAAACAACTTTTAAATTATAAATGGAAAAATAAATCCTTTAAAGTACACTATGGGAAGCACAGAAAATATAAATTCATTTCAGAAAGGGGTTAATAAATAAAATGGAAAGTTAGGCAAGTGTGATTTAGCACAGTTTTAGGTGCGAGCAACGCATTTTTAAATATGTTTTTGCTTATTTTTAGTTTAATTTAGATATAGAGCACAGATACAGGCCCTTCAGCCCACCGAGTCGGTGCCGATCAGCAAACGCCATACACTAGCACTATCCTACACACTAGGAACAATTTTCAATTTTTACCAAAGCCAATTAACCTACAAAATTGTACATCTTTCAAGGTACTACATGGTAGGCTGCTCTGGAAGCTTAGATCGCTTGGTATGGAGGATCAGATGACATAGGTTTAATGTGAAGGGGAAAAGATTTAATAGGAATCTGAGAGTTAACTTTTTCATACAAAGGGTGGTGGGTGTATGGACCAAGCTGCCAGAGGTGATAGCTGAGGCAGGGACTACCCCAACATTTTTGAGAAACAGTTAGACATGTACATGGATAGGACAGGTTTGGGGGAATATTGGCTAAATGCAGGCAGGTGGGGCTAGTGTAGCTGGGACATGTTGGCTGGTGTGGGCAAGTTGAGCCGAAGGGCCTGTTTCCACACTGTATCACTCTATGACACTCTGACTCAATCTTTGGAATGTGGGAAGAAACCAGTGGAATCCAGAGCTACTGGGCAAAATTCACATAGTCAAAGGGAGAACGTACAAACTCTGTACAGACAGCACCCGTAGTCAAGATCAAATTCTTGTCACTGGCTCTGTAGGGCAGCAACTCTACCACTGTGCCACCATGCCGAGAATGGGATAGCGGAGTAATATAAAATAGAATATGTGATAGGGGTGTAGCGGCCTAGACGAGGTCAGGAAAAGAGCAGACGCTAGGTAGGTTTAAACAGTAGTCCTTTAATCCCTACAGCGAGAGCACACCACACCAACTGCCAGCACACACCCAGGGATGGTCAGGAAACCCCGTGGCAGACCAACGCCCCTGTCACTCAATCAGCGAGGGGGATGATCCAAGGAGTAGCCTATCCCCAGGGACCGCCACAGGACCCCCCCCCCCCAAGTACCCGAGGCACGAAACGGACAGGAGGGCATACACGGCGACCAGCCCGGGTGTACACCATGCTCGGCACAGGTACGGGCAACTGACCAACAGGTGCAGGAGACGGAGTAGCCAGTGGGGGAGACAGAGGGCGCCCTCACTTACGGGGCCGCACTACCAGCACCGGCTGATCAATATCAATATGTGCCGGCTTCAGCCGCGTAACTAAAACAGTCTCATGCCGACCCCCCCATGTCCAGGGCGAAAGTGGACGAGCCATATTCCAGGACCCGGAAGGGAGCCTCGTACGGCCGCTGGAGAGGTGTCCGATGAGCATCCCTACGCAGGAAGACAAACTGGCAGTCCTCCAGAGCAGAGGGAACATGCGGACGGAAGGACCCATGACGAGACGTGGGCACCGGCGCCAGCTTGCCCACCGTCTCCCGAAGACGTCACAGAGCGTCCGAAGGCTGCTCCACCTGGCCCTGTGCCGGCGGGATGAACTCCCCGGGGACCGTCAATGGAGAACCATACACCAACTCGGCGGAGGAGGAGGCCAAGTCCTCTTTCGGTGCATCCCCAGCAAAACCCACGGCAGAGTGTCCACCCAGTCCGGATCATCGAGCCGTGCCTTCAGGGCATCCTTGAGCTGACAGTGAAACCGCTCCACCAGGCCGTTCGCCTGCGGATGATACGCCGTCGTCTGAACACCCAGAAGGCGTGCCATGGCCGACCACAGTTCCGACGTGAACTGAGGCCCCCGGTCGGATGTTATGTCCAGTGGCACCCCGAACCGGGCGATCCAGTGCTCCACCAAGGCCCGAGCACAAGTGGCCGATGAAGAATCTGGTAGCGGAATGGCTTCAGGCCACCTCGTGAAGGGGTCGACAACGGCGAGTAGATAGGTCAAGCCCCAGGACGGCGGCAGCGGCCCCACGATGTCCACGTGAATGTGGTCAAACCGCTGCCGAGGGATGGTGAACCCCTGCAATGGCACACGCGCACGTGTCGTTGCACCTTGGCGGTCTGGCATGGGATGCAAGTGCGCGCACAATGTCCAACCTCCATCCACAGCCCGTGCCACATGAAGCGGGAGGCTACCAGGGCCGTTGTCGCCCGGATGGAGGGATGCGCGAGCCCATGGAGCACCTCAAACACCCTGCGCTGCCAGGCGATGGGGACGATGGGTCGTGGAACTCCAGTGAAGACATCGCACAGCAGCGTTGCGCCTCCATGACCACAGACAACGTCCTGCAACTGCAGGTCCGAAACTGCCATACGATAGGCAGCCATCTTCTCGTCGACCAGCTGAGTGGCTGCCAGGGCGGAATAATTAATCCCCTCAGCGACTTGGTGAACCGCGTGGACTGTAGGTCTCGATAAGGCGTCGGCCACCCTATTAAGTTTGCCCTCCACGAAACGGATGGAGGTGGTGTATTCGGATACATACGCCAAATGCCTCTGCTGCCGGGCAGACCACGGGTCTGAAACCTTGGCAAACGCGAAGGTTGGCGGTTTGTGGTTCGTAATTGCGGTAAACGGCCGCCCCTCCAGGAAGTATTGGAAATGGCGTACGGCGAGATACAGGGCCAGGAGCTCACGATCGAAAGCGCTGTAACGGCGCTGAGCACCACTGAGATGCCTGCTGAAGAAGGCGAGTGGCCGCCAGCACCTGTCAACGAGCTGCTCCAGCACTGCCCCAGAAACGTCCACCGTCAGGGCGGTCGGGGCGTCCTCTCGTGGGTGGACGAGCATCGTGGCCTCAGCCAGTGCCTCCTTAGCCCTCTTGAATGCCGCTGTTGCTTCCACGGACCACTCAACCTCCCTGTGATGACCAGCCATCAGGTGGAAAAGCGGTCGCATGACTGCAGCCGCTGCTGGCAGGAAACGGTGATAAAAGGTGACCATCCCCACGAATTCCTGTAGGCCCTTAACTGTGGTCGGACGGGGGAATCTGCGAACAGCGTCCACCCGGGGGGCAGAGGCACCAACCACTGTGGAGTTACGCGGTGGCCGAGGAAGTCAATAGCCGTCACATTGAAACGGCACTTGGACGAGTTGATGGGCAACCCGAAGTCGCTGAGGCACTGACACAGCTGACGGAGGCGGATGCAGTGCTCCTGCCGCGAGCGACTGGCCACGAGTAGACGAAGACGAAGTCCAGGCCGCGGCACACACAGTCCATAAGCCGCTATTTGATTGTACCCTCGCACGAGGTCCACCTTGGCGATTACCGATGCTCCGGCCAGATGGGCGTTGAAGTCCTGGATGTGCGGGACTGGGTACCTGTCAGCGACAGTCGCATCGTTCAGGCGACGGTAATCCCCACACGGGCGCCAGCCCCCGTCCGCCTTGCGCACCATGTGGAGCGGTGATGCCCATGGGCTATCGGAGGGACGCACGATGCCCATTGCCTCCATCAGGCGGAATTCCTCCCGAGCCAGACGAAGCTTGTCTGGCGCGAGACAACCCGCTCGGGCGTACACAGGCGGGCCGGTAGGAGGGATATGGTGCTCCACCCCGTGCTTGGGGGTGGAGGAGCGGAAGTGGGGTTCAAGGATATCAGCGAAATCCGGCAGAAAGTCGCATCCACGGACGACAGGGGGCCATCAGGGCATGATACAGGATCACCAATGTGGAGGAAGACCGGCTCCAGCGTGACGGAGTGCATCAGGCGCCGCCGCTTGACATCCACAAGCAGTGAATGGGCTCGAAGCAAGTCGGCGCTCAGCAGCGGCTGGGAAACGTCAGCAATGACGAACTCCCATGAAAAAGAGCTGCGGCCAAAGTTGAGGGAGATGGTGCGAAACCCGTAGGTGCTAATAGCGCTCCTGTTCGCCGCGGTGAGGAGGGGCCCGCGTTTGCCCGCACGGATGTCAGCGATGGAGGGAGGCAGGACACTCACTTCCGCACCTGTGTCCATGAGGAATCGACCTCCAGTGCGGCAATCCCAGGCGAAGACGTGATGAATTTTGCCGGCTGCCAAAGGAATCACTGATGACCAGCCCCTTCGTTTCCCTGGAATGAACAAGGTGGGCGACATTGCCTGGCTGCAGCTCCCCAGCGACGATGGTAATAGCACCAACCCCCCTCTGCTAACGTCTGGTGGAACTGCAAGCGAATTTGGCTGGTTTGAACGCCAGCGACCTCTGCTGGTGTTGGGTGGAACTGCAGGCGGGCCCTTCTGCAAAGACATGCCTGGACTTGAATGCCCAATGGCGGCCAGATGTTGCCGCAAAGGCCGTCTGGGAGTAGTGGAGACGCGGTCGATAGCGGCCCAAACCTGCTCTGAGCCTGCAACCGCCACGGGAAGGACGGTCAGCGCTTCCAGGTTTTGCTGGCGAGACATCCACAGCTCGTCGGCCTGCTCGCCCAGCGCCTACATGTTAGTAAAGGGATCCCTAGCGAGCTGCAGGCGGATGTCGGTCGGCAGCTGCAGCAGGTAGGCAAATTTAAATAGCAAACAGGGTTCATGGTCCCCCATTAGGGTGAGCATGTCCTCCAGGAGGGAAGACAGCCGGTCACTCGGTCCATTCAAGCTGCCGCTCCAAGTCACCAAAGCCAAACATCCTGATAATTAATTCCTTAAGGCCCCTAAATTTGTTTGCTACCGGAGGGGGGGGGGGGCTCCGAGGAAAGGCTTAACTGGCCTCGCAGTTGCTTGGTCAAGCGCGCTGACCACGTAATAGTATTTTGTTTCGTCTGCTGTAATACCTCTCACAGCAAATTGTGCCTCCGCCTGCTGGGACCAGATATCAGGCTCTTCGGTCCACAGAGTAGGGAGCTTTAAGCGCAACGGCATTATTATCCATCACGACGCGAGATGAATGTCGAGGGTCACCAGTGTAGCGGCCTAGATGAGGTCAGGAAAAGACCAGACGCTAGGTAGGTTTAAACAGTAGTCCTTTAATCCCTACAGCGAGAGCACACCACACCAACTGCCAGCACACACCCAGGAGTGGTCAGGAAACCCCGTGGCAGACCAACGCCCCTGTCACTCAATCGGCGAGGGGGATGATCCAAGGAGTGGCCTACCCACCAGGGACCGCCACAGGGGTATACATATAGACAATAGGTACAGGAGTATGCCATTCGGCCCTTCGAGCCAGCACCGCCATTAATTGTGATCATGGCTGATCATCCATAATCAGTACCCCATTCCTGCCTTCTCCCCATATCCTTTGATTCCGCTAGCCCAAAGAGTTCTATCTAACTCTCTTTTGAATGCATCCAGTGAATTGGCCTCTACTGTTTTCTGAGACAAAGAATTCCACAAATTCACAACTCTCTGTGTGAAATAGTTTTTCCTCATTTCAGTTCTAGATGGCCTACCCCTTGTTCTTAAATTGTGGCACCGGGTTCTGGTCTCTTCCAACATTTAGAACATGTTTCCTGTATCTACATGTAGCATGTCTAATCCATTAATATGTTTCTATAAGATCCTTCTAAATTCCAATGAATACACGCCCAGTCGACCCATTCTTTCATCATATGTCAGTCCTGCCACCCCGGTAATTAACCTCGTGAACCTACGCTGCACTCCCTTAATAGCAAGAATGTAGGTATGTTACAAAACTTACCTTCAGCGGTGCTGCAGTTCTGTCACTGGCCGTGTGTGCGACTTTGGCGCTGTGGGGGGGCGAGGTTAAAATGCGGTTTTCCCTTGCCATCCGGAGTTTTATTTTCTCGGAGTGCGATCTTTTGCTAAAGATTCGTTCCGACTGCCGGTAAGTGAATTTGTTTTTTAAAATCGCCCGACTATTTCAGCGCTGCAGTAAAATAAAAATTAGCTCCTAATGCCGTGAACGCCGACAACGGGGACGGATTTTACGTAGGGGACAGTAAATTAAAGCTGTTAATTTTTACATATAAACTTGCTTGTTTAGATGACCTTAATCAACATTTCATAGTTGTGAAACGGTGATTTATTCCCCATACGAACCGGCAGTGTTTTTCCTGCCGATATTGGGTTTAATATGGCCACAGTAAGGCCATTTGCAAATTGGAGGAACAGCACCTTAAATATCTCATAATTCACAAATAGAATCCCTCCCCACCCTTGCCCACTTTCTGCCAAGAGTGCTCCCTCTGCAACTCCTTGGTTCACTCATCCCATCTTTTGTGCCCCACCTGGACTTGCACCCATTTCTCCTATCCCTTCCCACCTACATTCCTTCCTCCGGCTTCACAATTTGCAACTCCTTTCCTTATCTCACACCTTTTGTCTTTTCGTCTCCGTCCTCTGTCTAACCGTTTGTCTATCAAAACCCCCCGCACTTATCCACCTACCACTTATCAAACATTTTTCCTGCCCCCTCCTCCCTTCCAACTTCCACCACGACACCCCCCCCCCCCCCCCCCCACTCACATACTTGCACAATCAGTCTGAAGCAGAGACCAGACCCAAAATATCACCTATCCATGCTCTCCAGAGACACTGCCTGGCCCACTGAGTGATTATACAATGAAGTGAAAGGTTAATAATTTCACTCAAAGAGAGTGGTATACCCCTTAAATTCTCTACAGCGGAGGTTTGTGGGGATTAGATCACTGTAAGTACTTAGAGGAGAAAGATAATTGTTTTGATAGATTGGTAAATTGTGGGCAATGTGGAACTGGCACAAAAGAGGATTGAGACCAGAACAGATCAGCCATGATTATGGAATGGAGGGGCAGAGTTGATGGACCAGATGGCCTACTCCTGCTTCTAGGTTCTGATTTGTTACAGGGCAAGGGCAGAACCACTTCAAGTTTTGATCTCCTACTAAATTGAATGAAGTAGTCTTGATTATTTTTCTTCTGTACGCCGTTCTGTTGCTTCAAAAGTGTACCATTCAACATATGATTTATGTTGATTATCATGATAAGATAGTTTTCAACTGTTTACTTTTATATTAGTTTATGCTGGGTGTGCTCGTCAAATAATGCACAATTCTTTGAAACACTACTCGATATCAAAGATATTGCCCTTTGAAAATTCAGTGCCATTCAGCACAGTGCTATGAGATGCAAAACATCTAATAATAAGTTCTCAGTGCACAATGATTAGATAGACTCCAAGGTAATGAGGTTTTTTTTTGGTTTTCAGTTATTATATTTATCAGTTAGCTTGTTCGTATCTTTCTTTCTTTTGCTGATTTGAGTAGAAAAATCTGCAACACATATTATACATAATTTTGTTTGTTTTCAGGTCATTTCCAATAATTGTGATATAATCAATCCTCGGCAATCGAGCAATAAAAAAAAATTAATATGAGCTTACTCTACCAGAGTGAATTTTCAAGTGGATAAATTCAACAGTTTAAAAACTGATTTGTGTTCAAACAGATAAAGTGAGAAGCAAAGGAAGAGTTTAATATTCTTAAAAATTTGCAAGACAGCTCTTCAGCAAGTGTAATTATATACTTGTGGGATAAACTGCCATCTAGTGCTAGAAATGCAAGAGAGAATTTTTGCTACGATTACATTTAAATCTAAAATCGTGATCTTGGTGAACAAATGTATGAGGAAATAGAACAAGTGTGAACGGGTGATCGGTGGTTGGTGTGGACCTGGTGGGCCCAAGGGCCTGTTTCCATGCTGTATCACTAAACTTTAATTGGGTAAACCTGATGCAGGTCAAGAATGCAGAAATAATAAGGGTAAATTAAATAAACTTGTCAGGTAGAGGAAGTTAAAACTCTCAGAACACAGCAGGTTTCATTGGTAGACTGCATTAAAATGTCACTCCTCATTTACATCTTTGCTGGCCAGAATTGTGCAGTCAGTAGGCCTGTTGCTGGTAGGTGAAGATTCAAAGGTCACAGGCCCATCTTTAGTTATTTTGGAAAACTTGAGGCATTTGCGGTCCATGAGGATAAGTTTAAAAATTATATTTTAGGATATCCAATTTTTCCTGAAAAGTTTTAATGAACATTATACTTAGTGAATAGTTAAATTACCAAAGCATCTCCTGCCTGCTAGGTTTTCTCTCCACAGACGCTGCCTGATCTTTTAAATACCAGTATTCTCTGGGTTTATCCTATCTTAGTTAATCAACAAGATCTGAACACCTCTAAAAATGATGCAGATCAGGAATACAGCAGTGATTAGAACAACTTAACTTCCTGAAACCAACGTAACTTTCTGAAACCAACATGACGGTGCAGCGGTAGAGTTGCTGCCTTACAGTGCCAGAGGCCTGGTTTCGATCCTGCCTGCGGGTGCTGTCTGTACGGAGTTTTTTACGTTCTCCCCGTGACCGCGTGGGTTTTCTCCGTGCTCCGGTTTCCTCTCACATTCCAAAAGACGCACAGGTTTGCGGGTTAATTAGCTTCAGTAAAAATTCTAAATTGTCCGCAGTGTGTAGGATAATTCCAGTGTACAGGGATCGCTGGTCAGCGTGGACTCGGTGTGCCAAAGGGCCTGTTTCCGCGCTGTATCTCTAAAACTAAAAACCAAAACTCAAAAACTAACCTTATAGAGGGAGTTCAACATCTTTTTAGCTTTGTCTTGTTAAAGTTTAAGTTAAGGATATCAAAAGAAAATAAAGTCTATTCATTGGGATTGGCAGTCATCGATACCATTTTTCTTTTCCCTGCTATTCTCCCAAGTTCAGATTTTTCAGATTTTACGGCAATGACTCATTAACTTAAGAGGATACCAGGTTGTTATAGCAACTATTTCCTGGCCCCACGATAACAGGAGATGACAGCAAACACTTTTGGAAGTCTCTAAACTGAAGAGATAAAAAACCCTAATGAACTAATCAATGCCTTAGTGTGACAGAACATTGATTAAATGAAAATTGAGTTGCATATTTGATTAATTCTTTCATGTGGCCAACCTTTGAGGATTTCTTTCATTTTTCAAATCAGATTCAAGATTATCCCCATACACTTCTAACGATGAAAGAATGTATTCAATGTCTGAACTTGACTGCAGCTTTTATTTAATTCAGTCTGGTTTCTTTAGTTCCTTGTTTATAGTGGCAAACCACCACTGAATTACTGGGAACACTTTCTGCCTCACTACTTCCAATTCTGCACCAATTTGCCACAATAAAGGGAGATTTCAAGTCCCATGCAAGAATATAAATATTGCAAATTTAAAACATTCCCAACATATATACATGGATTAAAAAAATGATTATAATAAATATGGAGTCAAAAAATCTGAACAATCATTGCTTCAAAAAAATAAATACAGTTGAGAAAAACTGTTACCAGATTCTCTCAAAGTCTTTTATTTAATACATGACAATGATTTTGTGTGACAGGGTCTTCCCTTTAAGAAATTAAATATTAATAAGACTAGTCATCGCCCGTGCCCGCAATCTCTATTCGTTAACCATTGACCGCATCTCTCTCTGGCACCAGTCTGAAACTAAACCAGCCTGTTTGTAGCTTGGCTGTGAGGTAAAGTCACATCCATCATTAGAAGCAGCCATTTTCACCTCTGCAGTACTGTTGCCTCCAGCCATTCTTCAACGTACACCGCTAATACCCTAATTCATTTCATCAGTGATCACATCCTTAGGCTTCATGCTTCCATTGGACTTCTGTTTGGCTTAGGTTGACCCGGAGACATAGGTTTAGGGGGAGAAGGGAAAGATTTAATAGGAATCTGAAGAGAGGATGGTGCGTACATGCAACGAGCTGCCAGAGGAAGTAGTATTGTAACAACATTTTAAAGGCATTTGGAAAGGTACATGGATAGGAAACAATTAGAGGGATAAGGGGCAGGTGGGACGAGTTTAGATGGGGCATCTTGGTTGGCACGGACAAGTTGAGCCAAATGAGCTATGACTCCATGGCCTCCTACATTCTACTCTTCACTAATCTTTCACTAGTTTAAAGTAAAGTCATGTCAATGAAGATAAGAAATTGCAGATGCTGGAATTAGGAGTAAAAATACACTGCCCATGACCCGCATACCTATCTATCTGGGATTCGTCAAGCCTGATTCACCTATCCTATTCCCTCAACAAACATCTCCAAACTCCTGGACCTATGAGGCCGCAACCCCCTTGGCAACTGAATCCTCATCTTCCTGATCCTTTGACCACAATCAGTAAGGACAATCAGCAAAACATCTTCCATGATAGTCCCCTACACTGAAGCCCTGCAAAGATACATTCTCAGCCCCTTTCTATAAACTCCCGGCTGCGCATCCAAATTCTACTTTAATTCCATCTAATCTAATTCCATTTAAAAGTTTGCAGATGATACCTGCATTTAGGGGGGGGGGACTAAAACATGTTCAGGAAACAACAGAACAGTTAACTGTACATCATTCTTTTTTAATTGAATATATATATAAAACAAGAATATAGAAAATTGAAACGTCAGTATAGATTTAAAATGGAAAAACAAATCAGTATGAGCTGGTTGGATCAAATGACTTGCATTTGTGTACATACTCTATGAAATTCCACAGAGTATGCAATAGTGGTTATTGTAGTGAAAATAGTTTGTAAATTGGCCATGAACAAATATTTGCCAATGGGATGTTAAATGCTTTGATGCCATACTTTGTTCTTCTACATTGTTTATTGCATTTTCAAGTTTCTTGTCAAATTCAGTGAGTAACTTCGGTAAAAATACTTCCACGTTGATGTGAGACAGGTGAACAATGTATTTGGAATGAAATGTTATCATATGCATTCAAGACATTTTATCTATGTAAGGAATTTAGGGTGTCTGTGCACATGTTAGCACGAACACCTGCAAAGAAGTAATCAATTTCCAGTCTGAAGAAGGGTTTCGACACGAAAAGTCGCCTATTCCATCGCTCCATAGATGCTGCCTCACCAGCTGAGTTTCTCCAACTTTTTTGTCTACAACCAATTTAATGCATGTGTTATCATTAATGCATAAAGTCCCCAGCAATCCAGTCTCAAGAATAATCCCTATTGTTTTGAATTTCTATAAAATGATAGGTAATTTAAGAATACTTCAGCTAACCTCCGTGTGACAGTCCCTCTTACACCCCACCTCATTCATCCAGGAAGTGAACAACTGAAATAGTACGGTCTCATTGTTACTGCCACCATTTAAGTCTTCGAGTCCTCCAGAACGAAGTGTTTTAAAAAAATCTTTCATTCATTTCATTCAACCCAGGATTCCTGATCCCAGGAATGAGTAAATTAATCTACAATGTGCGTTTGTCAGTGCTGGGCCTGTACTCGCCAGAGTTTAGAAGAATGAGGGGGGTCCTGTTGAAACATACAGAATAGCGAATGGCTTAGATAGAGTGGATATGGAGAGGATGTTTCCACTAGTGGGAGAGTCTAGGACCAGAGGTCATAGTCCGTGCTGTATCTCTAAACTAAACTAAATTAAACTAAGAAGAGGCGTGGCTTGGGGCAAATCAGACATGTTCCTACTGAATGGTGGGACAGGTTTGAGGGACCGGATGACCTTTTCCTGCTCTTAATCGTCACCCATTCCTCCTCTCCAGAGATGCTGCCTGCCGCTGAGTTACTCCAGCATTTTGTGTCTATCTTCAGTTTAAACCAGCATCTGCAGTTCCTTCAAATACATACTGATTTTATCGTGCTCTTTTGTTCCAACTCCAATTTATATCCCCAGCCAGTCATTTTTGAAAATTTCTCCGAAATGTGCGCTGTTTGTGGAGAAACCCAGCTTGTAACATTTCAAACAACAAGAAGAATTTATGTCGACACAAGGAACTGCAGATGATGTTCATGAATTCATAAGTTCATAAGTGACAGCAGCAGTAGACACAAAATGCTGGAGTTACTCAGCATCTCTGGAGAGATGGAATGGGTCAAGACCCTTCTTCAACCCAAACCGATACATCACCCGTTCCTTCCCTCCAGATATGCTGCCTGGCCTGCTGAGTTACTCCAATATTTTGTGTCTACCTTCGATTTGAACCAGCATCTGCAATTCTTTCTACACACAGTGATAGGAGCATTATTAGGCCATTCAACCCATCAAGTCTACTCCACCATTCTATCATGGCTGATCTATCTTTCCCTCTTAACCGCATTCTCCTGCCTTCTCCCCATAACCATGGATGTGGAGAGGATGTTTGCACTAGTGGGAGAGTCTAGGACTAGAGGTCATTGCCTCAGAATTAAAGGACGTTCTTTTAGGAAGGAGATGAGGAAAAAATTATTTAGAGGGTGGTGAATCTGTGGAATTCTTTGCCACAGAAGGCTGTGGAGGCCAAGTCCGTGGATATTTTTAATGCTGGGATAGATATATTGATTAGTATGGGAGTCAAAGAGGTTATGGGGAGAAGGCAGGAGAATGGGGTAAGGAGGGATAGATAGATCAGTCATGATTGGATGGCGAAATAGACTTGATGGGCTGAATGGCCTAATTCTACTCCTATCCTTAATGACATAACCTTTCCCTCTTTTTTTCTTTTTATGCTGATTCTGATTAATCGTACTTCAGCGTTATTAATTAAAGAGAAATGCAATTGCACCCATTTTTAACCAAATGATCAGATTTGCGGTTATCCCTCCATCGGTCTCCATTTCCAACGTACAGCATAGAAACAGGACCTTCAGCCCACCAAGTCCGCACCGACTAGCGATTCCCATACACTAGCACTATCCTACCTGCCAGGGACAATTTACAATCTTCACCGAAGCCAATTAACCTACAAACCTGTCCGTCTTTAGGTAGTGGGAGGAAACCGGAGTACCTGGGGAAACCCATGCAGGACACAGGGGGAATGTACAAACTCCATACAGACAGCACCTGCAGTCAGGATTGAACCCGGGTCCCTGGCGCTGTAACCTCCACCTCTGCGCCTTTGTGCCGCCCCAAGCTGAAGCAAATAGTTTTTTAAGTTGGTGCATGAGGAAAAAAAACTAACGGTGCCTATGCGAATACTCCTCCCCAGCAAATCCTGGCACCTGTAACTGATTTTCTTCCTGCAGTCACATTGTTATTCCGGTTGTCCCCAATGGACCTGCCCTTGCCATCCCATTTTACACCCACATGTCCCTTGCAATATCATTCCAAAACAGTTTGTTCCCACACACACATCACTGACTTCCAAACACCACCTTCTTCTTCTTCTTAAGCCCTTTGCTCCTCTGGGGAGCATAGGCCATTGATAAATGTCCTCACCTCACTCGGTTGTTGGCAGTTCTTTCGAGATCTCCCCAGTTGAGCCCACTCTCAGACATTTCTGTCTGGACACCTCTTTTCCAACTGTTCCTGGGGCAACCTCTTTTCCTTTTTCCTTGAGGGTTCCATTTCAGGGCTTGCCAGGTGATGTTTGTGGCAGGTTTCCTGAGGGTGTGTCCAATACAACTCCATTTTCTCCGTCGAATTTGTAAGTCAATGGGCTCCTGGCTTGTTCTTTTCCACAGGTCCACATTGCTTACTTTGTCTCTCCACCAGATGTTAAGTATTCTCCTAAGGCAGGTGTTAATGAATGTTTGCAGTCTGTTTGCAGTGTGTTTTGTTGTTTTCCATATCTCTAATCTCCACCTCCCCACCACTAATCTCCATCCATCAACTGTCTTTAAACTTTTAGATTGTTTGGCTGATACATAGTAATGGGTGAATAGAATTCTCCACCCACTAAATAGTGGGAAAACAAAAGCCACCGGTTTCATTCCCTAACACAGCCGTTTCCTACTCACCAATTCCAGGTTCCCACTCCCACTAGCAATTATCTGAATTTGACCAAATTAGCTTAGTTAGAGATCCAGCATGGAGGCAGGCCCTTTGGCACACCGAGTTGGCGCCGACCAGCGATCCCTGCACACCAACACTATCCTACACACATTTGGGACAATTTGCAATTTTACTGAAGCCTACAAAACTTTGGAGTGTTGGGGCAAACCGGAGCATCCGGACAAATCCCACGCAGGTCACGAGGAGAACACACAGACAGCATCCATGGTCAGGATCGAACCCGGGATCTAGCTCTGTTAGGCAGCAACTCTACTGCTGCGCCACCATGCCGTCCCTAATTGTTTGCAATCTGAATGTTATGTTCAACTCCAAGGTGAGTTGACAACCAGACATATAAATACAAATGCACAGAGGTATAAAGGTACAAAATTTCGACGACAGCCACATTTATCCACGCATAACAAAAAGCTTACTTGTAATTTCCGCATGTGTACTGTATGGTTGATTTTGTACTTTAACCTTTTTGATCAAAAGTTGGCTGCAATATAAATTATTTTTACTTAGGTACACACAAGCATGAATTTGAATGTAACCACTGAAATTAAAAAGGGAATGAGGCGTGTCACCTAAAATTCAAGCAACTTGTGATATGAAATATGTAAATTGTTTCATACATTAAAATAGCACATCCAGAGTATTTCCTTGTCAGATATCAATGCTCAAAAATATATTAAGTAAATGAAGATAGAAATTCTATTGACTTTGCCCTTAAATTTTTTTAATGAACTGAATTGTTGCTTTTTGTTTATTCCCCGATTAAACAACCTTGGCTCTGCTCAATGCTGAAACTAAAGCAGCAAACATTAGTGAAAGTAAACTTAAGCATACCTATACAATGCCAAAACTATGTCATCTTTTTTCGAACATTCTGAAGGAATATGATACACACCCTTTGCACGACTTCAAAAAACATGTGTGAGAGGAATAAACAATACTTGAGACAACTATTACATTATTCTTAAAAACAAACCTCAGGCTTCTTATCAGACTAATCAAAATATAACTATACAAAATGTTTCAAGCTGCTCAGGCACTAAAGAAAAACTGAGCCCAAAAATAGATCAGTAAGACTAATATTATTCACCAAGTAATGGCTTCTCTCACCCAAGATACTCTTAAAAATGTGGGGATTCACTCAGAAGGCATATTTCGTTACAATGGGATATGACTTTGAAAATCTAATATGACTATGAATGTTCAGCAGCATTTTCTCCTATTCTTACCCAATTTTCTCAGATAAACAAGAACACAAATTAAAAATTGATAAAATATGTTAACACTGGGTAGGAGAAAATATACCACGTGAAGCTACTGAAAGATGTTTTGCAAACAAACATTTAAGGGAGAGCTGGAGTAGCTCAGCGGATCAGACAGCATCTCTGGAGAAAAGAAATAGGTGACATTTTGGGTCGAGACCCTTCTTCAGACCAGAAAATTAGTGATTAATGGAAGAACATAAGAAATTGGAACAGGAATTGTTACTCATGGCCTCGAGGTTGGTCTTGAACATTATCATGGGAGATCATGCTGATCAGCATCACTGTCTTGTACTAATGAGATATCTGTAGAAAGGAACTTCTGGTGCTGGTTTGAATTGAAGATAGACACAAAAAGCTGGAGAAACTCAGCGGTTCAGACAGCATCTCTAGAGAAAAGGAGTAGGTGTCTAACCCGCTGAGTTACTCCAGCTTTTTGTGTCTATCTAACAAGATATCTTATGATTTCATTGAGACCCAAATTTTTACAATCTCTGTCTTGCATATTCTCAGTCACTGAGCCACTATATGTTTTTGGATAGTAAACTCCAAATATTCAATATTCCTTTAGGTCATCCTTTGGTACAGCCCGATTCTCCAACCTTCATAACGAGAGGATTTGAGCATAGGAGTAAAGAGGTCCTTCTGCAGCTGTACAGGACCCAGGTGAGACCACATCTGGAGTATTGTGTGCAGTTTTGGTCTCCTAATTTGAGGAAGGACATCCTTGCTATTGAGGCAGTGCAGCGTAGGTTCACGAGGTTAATCCCTGGGATGGCGGGACTGTCGTATGAGGAAAGATTGGAAATCTGGGCTTGTAGTCACTGGAATTTAGAAGGATGAGAGGAGATCTTATAGAAACATATAAAATTATAAAAGTACTGGACAAGCTAGATGCAGGAAAAATGTTCCCAATGTTGGGGGAGTCCAAAACAAGGGGCCACAGTCCAAGAATAAAGGGGAGGCCATTTAAAACTGAGATGAGAAAAATCTTTTTCACCCAAAGAGTTGTGAATTTGTGGAATTCTCTGCCACTGAAGGCAGTAGAGGCCAATTCACTGGGTGAATTTAAAAGAGAGTTAGATAGGGCTCGAGGAGCTGGCGGAATCAAGGGATATGGGGAGAAGGCAGGCTGATTAAGGATGATCTGCCATGATCACCGTGAATGGCGGTGCTGGCTCGAAAGGCCGAATGGCCTCCTCCTGCACTTATTTTCTATGTTTCTATGTTTACCTCATTGCAGGCATTAGACTTTGTCTCTAGAACTGTTATGGTACAATGCTGAGAACTATATTCTGCACTCTGTATCTTTCTTTCACTCTACCTATTGTACGGGGTTGGTTTGATTGTACTTATGTTTAGTATTATCGGATTTGATCAGATAACATGCAAAATAAAGTTTTTCATTGTACATGTCACAATACTAATCCTAGACCTAAAGAAATCCTTTCAGAAACATTCAGATAGGTACAAGAATTGGATAGATTTAGATGGATATGGGCCAAAAGCAGGCAGGTGGGACTAGTTTAAATGGGGCATGTTTCCACCCGAAAAGTCACCTGTTCCTTTTTTCCAGAGATAGTGTTTGACCCGCTGAGTTACTCCGGCTTTTTGTGTCTACACTCACATCTTTCTGCCTTATATCCCACCTGCTGCATCCTATTCCATGTATATAAGTTTACGATTTAATCTCCCTGAAACCTCTCTGCACCTTCCTCACAACCACCCAGAATTGTGGAATTAGCAAATATGGGTGCAATATACTTGATTCCTTCAGCCAAAGCATGGATAAAGATCATGAACAACTGGGGCCTCAGCACCAGACTCAGCTTCCCCAGTTACAGATTCCATCCTAAAAATGGACCCATAACTCCGTAGGAAATTGGCACAGCTCCACCATTCAATAACAATATAGCGAATCCTCATGAAAGCAATATATCACCAGATTTGTTTTTTGCACTACTTCAGGTTGTGCTACAATCTTCGTACAATTTTATTTTGCGCTTGTCATTGTATTTATCATTTTACTTATCAATACCATATATGCTGTTTACTCTGTAAGCCTCATGAAAACAAGGAATTTCATATGACATTAAACTAATCGGAATTTGAATCTGAATCAGAGTCTTACTTGCTAAAAGTGCAGCACAGCTTTAAACATATTTGAGGGTTCTGTCTCCAGAGTTTTCAGGGGAAAGGAATTGTAAAGACTCACAAACCTTTGAGAGAATAAATTCTTCTTTATTTAATAAAACACCTCCTCACTCTGAAAACTGTTTTATCTTCCTCATGGTTTGCTTTTGCATCATTTGCAAATCTGGCAATAGTACATTTGCTTCCTTTCTCCAAATCATTAATAAATATTGTAAATGGCTGCCATCCCAGCACTAAAGCAGTGGGGTGCTGAAGAATTCAGAGGTTGCCAAGCTGAAAATGACTCCCTGGTCCCTAATTTTAGCTGTTTTATTGTTAGGCAATCTTCTCTCCATGCTAAAATATTACCACCAACATCACCACCAATTATCTTACAAAGTAAACATTTAGGTGTCACCTAGTGGAATGCTTTTCGAAAAATATATCTAAGAGCTTTCTTTATTCTCTCTGTAGCTGCTTCTTTTGGCATCTTGGAATATAAAACTATGAATGCACTTAAGCCCCAATAGTTTCCCTGATGCAAACTTCTAAGTGATGACTGTATTTAATTCCTCACTTTGTTTTAGTATTCATGGGATATTCATTCTATCGTCAACTGTGTGTAGACTGATGCAATAGATCTGTGTAACTGCTCTGCTATTTCTTTGATTCCCATAACTATTTCCCCAGGCTCATTTTTAAAGGATCTACCTATACTTTGATTTTCCTCTGTTTTATTATGTACTTAAAGAAGCTCAATGCCAATTTATGTATTTCTCACTTCTTGACCTCCATTCAGTTTACCGTTCAGGTTCCAGTTTTTTTTTTAATTCCTCTGTTGCTAGATTTTGAATTTATCCCAGTCTTTGGGTCTACCTCTAAATTTGAATAATTTACGTGTTCATCTTACCTGTCCTCTGTTCCTATTTTCAATTTATCTTCCAAAAATATACTGCAATATTTAATTCCCAATCCTGATCACATTATAACCATATTCCCAGAAGGCTATTCGATTGCATCCATTAATTTACATTTGTGCCTTTAATTCAGCTAACCAGCTATACAGTAAATTCTGAACACATTTGAGGAAAGAGCCTTTATAAGTTATCTTTTTAAATGTTCCCCTGCTCTGACTCTAATTGGAAGTGTAGTCTTATGTTGGTATATTCTCTCTGTTTCTAATGGACTTGTGGCTTTATACCTTCTTAGTGGCAACGCTGCACGTTGAGATATCTGCTCGCATGTCCTCAGACCGGAGGGGTTTGGCTATATGGGACAGCTGTGACTGGTGTCACAGAGAATAAAGAATATCGACATGGTGACATCGTACCCAATTAAAAGACATGTGGACGGGTACACGCAAAAGTCTGAAGGGTCTCAACCCGACATGTCATCTGTTCCTTCTCTCCAGAGATGCTGCTTGTCCCGCTGAGTTACTCCAGCATTTTATGTCTATCTACATGCAAAAGGAAAGGTATGGAGGGATATGGGCATTTTGGTCGGTATGGACAAATTGAGCCAAAGGACCTGCTTTTAGTACTGTATAGATCGACAATTTTATATCGACTTGGGAGAGGACACTGACAGTGGATTTGGAGGACATTGCTGAGATAATGTTGGTCATGTTTTAACTGTGCCCTGAGATGCCTGTTTAGGTGATCCAGGTTTCAGAAACCTGGGATGCACAGGGCAGACTGAAGCCCAGTTGACCTCGGGCTTTGTGCCAGATTCGAGTCTTGATTTTCAAATACATTTCTCCTCATTCAACCAAATGTTGGACTTTCAACATCACTGTCTACCTTCGCTGACAGAAGCCTCCAAAAAAAAACATGTTTTGTCTGCCAAAATCGTACATGTATGGTTCGTGTTTCCCCAGGATCTCACCAGAAAGATTTATCGTCAGAAGATTTTGTGGTCCTGCAGGGGCAGTTTGATAATGGACATTGATCTTGATATATTAAGTGCAAGATCTATTTTCTCGTAAGCGTCAGAGGAATGGTTTAGAGCTCGGTCTCTAAGCATGTGCAAATGCTAGCGTTGTTTACATACTTGTTTGATGTCAGTCTTAATTTAGAATGGTTCTGCTGTAGTTTAGTATAATTAATATCATGGCTTGCATGAAACAGGATGAACATGAACGTTTGTGGGCTGTTAAATGTGAGGGGTGTTCCACACTCCCGCTTGAAATGATAATGTCAAAGGCTCAGTGGTGCTGTAAGCGGCAATGAATAGTGGCTGGCGCTGCTCCCTGGATTTTCATGCAGTCTGCCATGAGTATGGCGGATCTGGGCCTGTACTCGCTGGAACTTAGGAGGAGGAGGGGGATTCTCATTGAAACTTATCGAATAGTGAAAGGCCAGGATAGAGGGATGTGGAGAGGATGTTTCCACTAAAGGGAGAGTCTAGGACCAAAGGGCACAGCCTCAAAATAAAAATACCTACCTTTAGAAAGGAGATAAAGAGGAATTTCTATACCCAGAGGTTGGGGAATCTGTGGAATTTACTGAGGAGTCCATGTCTATAGGTAATTTTACAACACAGATTGACAAGTTCTTGATTAGTACGAGTGTCAAGGGTTATGAGGAGAAGGTCGGAGAATGAGGTTGAGTGGGAAAGATAGATCATACATGATTCAATTGCAGAGTAGAATGAATGAGCCAAATGATCTAATTCTACTCAGATGATTCATGAACACTCTGAAGTTCACCGATACTATACCTCAGGATGAATGTCAGATGAATGAATACCACACCAGAACAAATGAATACCACATCATCAGGAAGCAGCTGTTTGGCTGCTGAAAAGAAGCTGTTGAAGAGGACTACGACGATGACCGCACGAGTGGCAGACAGCAGGGACACCTCGGTACTTATCGCAGTCAGTCCTACCTCCATTATGTGTACATTTTCTTTCAAGATACAGCGTGGAAACAGGCCCTTCTGCCCACCAGGTCCGTGCTAACCAGTGATCCTCCCACACTTACACTATCCTACATACCCTAGGAACAATTTGCAATTATCCCACGTCAATTAACCCACAAACCTATACGTCTTTTGGAGCGTGAGAGGAAACCAGAGATCTCAGAGAAAACCCACGCAGGTCAAGGGGAGAACGTACAAACTCCATACAGACAAACATCTGTAGTCAGGATCAAACCCGGGTCTCTGGCGCAGTAAGGCAGCAACTCTACCGCTGCGCCACCGTGTTGTCCTTTTTCTTTGGAGCGTCAGAGGTTGAGGGAAGACTCGATAGAGGACAAGGCATTTGGCTGAGGGAAGAGGGATGAGGGTCTTACTTTAAGAGAAACCATGACAATAAATTATGAGAGGAGAGAAAATGCCATGTCCAGAGGGCATAACTTTAAGATCGGATGGAGAAAGTTTAAAGCAGATGTAAGGGACAAGTTTTACTTTGCATAGAGAGTGGTGGAGGAAGTAGATTTGATAGTAACATATAGATAAGGCTACACATAGATAGGGAATGGAGGGATATGGATCACAGGCAGGCAGAAAGGATTAGTTTATTCTGGCACGCACGCTTAGCGCAAATTCCATGGACCAATGGGCCTGTTCCTGTTCTTAGTTTAGTTTAGAGGTACAGCGTGGAAACAGGCCCTTCGGCCCACTGAGTCTGCACCGACCAGCAATCCCCGCACATTAACACTACACTCGGGACAATTGCAACCTAAACTAAGCCAATTAACCTACAAACCTGTATGTCTTTAGAGTGTGTGAGGAAACCAAAGTTCTCGGAGAAAACCCACTCGGTCAATGCGGGGTGTGTTGTTTGGAAGTGTCCACTTTTGGAAACTGAAACAAACAACCTTTGATATATTTCAATATTTCATGAACTTGGGCTCAATGTAATCGTTTTCTGATTTAAGAATAAAAGTGGACTGGCAGCAAATAGTGAACTGGGGAGACCTTTTTGAGGGAAATATGAGAAGATTAGTTGCAGACAAAAAGAGAGACTCCTGGGCACCAACGATGGCTTAGATTTCTATAAATTACATAAAGGCAGTGGATTATTTAAATATTGATAAAATGAGAAAAATCTTTGCACAAAGGATTCTGCCAAATTAGGGTTGAAAGATTGGGTTCCAACTGTGAAATGACAGGGAAAACCATAAAGCAATAAATCGGAGTAAAATGCAGAAATGGAAGGAATGACTGGAAATACTGTAATTATTCACATGCAATAAAGAAAGACACGAAATTGGGTCAAATACAAATGTTTTCAGATTAATTTGTACTATTATGAAATACAGTTGAGATTGTCAGGAGGGTAAGATTGGCTGAAGGCACAGGGGATGAGGGTCTTACTTTAAGATAAATAAATGAAGTGAAATTTGCAGGGTTAGAGTGGAAGAGAATATTGAATGCTTTAATTCAGACCCTAGTCTGGAGAAAGATCTTGATCCGAAATGTCACCCATTCCTTCTCTCAAATGTTAAATAGTCTTTTGATTCAAATACTTCCACGTTGCTTCAAGAAAAGCTGTGAACCTTCATTTCTAATTCTCTATCTCTGGAATTCTCTCAAACCTCTCTCACACTCCATTTCTCTCTCATCCAGTATTATTCCCTTCTCATCCACCATCCATGCCCTCCGCCCATCCAATCATCTCGCCATTTAAAATTGCTTTTTTCACAAATGCTGTCTGCTGGTGCTGCCATGAATGTTGAGGATTATGGAAATGTACATTACAGATTAAATAGAATGAGGATTTTACTTCTACCACCAATACAGCAGTGAGTTCTGCACTCCCATCTGTCTTTGGGCAGAAACAAGTGAATTCACCTTGCTAATCCTTTTCACAATTACAATGCATGCCAAGATTCTATAGAAATACAAATGCATATTAAGTGTATGAAGAAACTGCAGATGCTGATTCACACTGAAGATAGAAACAAAATGCTGGAGTAACTCAGCGGATCAGGCAGCATCCCTGGAGAAAAGGAATCGGTGACATTTTGCGTCAGAGATCCATATTTTGATGCATACAACTTCATCTCTGATTTTCTGCACAACAATGTTGAAGTTGCTGTCAACATAATTTTTCCAAAATGACAACTCGCTTGGTATATGTTCCTCTGTGTATTTCTCTAAAAAACCTCTGGGAGATATGTTTCCCACAGTGGAATTCCAGCATCAATGAATACCTTCATAGATCACTCGAAAACCTAGATTTGCGACTAGAGCCAGCAGTAAATGTAGTGAGGAGACAAGCCTTGGGTAGTCTACACCCCAGCGGTATCAACATTGACTTTTCTAATTTTAGACAGCCCTTGTCTTCCCCCTCCCCAGCTCTCCTTCTAGTCCTACTGTCTTCTCTTCTTCCTTTCTTTTCCCCCCCCCCCCCCACATCAGTCTGAAGAAGGGTCTATACCTGAAACGTCACCTATTCCTTCGCTCCATAGATGCTGCCTCAACCGCTGAGTTTCACCAGCATTTTCTGACTACCTCCGATTTTTCCAGCATCTGCAGTTCTTTCTTAAATAGATCTTGGAGAAGACTGAACCAGCGGGCAGCGGCACGAACGAATGAACGACCGACGGTGGCGCCCCCGGTTTCGCCCCCGTGGTGGAGATTTTGTGTAAGTTATACTATGTTAACAGGTTAATAATAACATTAATATTAACTTGTTAACATAGAAAACGTCAATGTAATCATGGCACAACCTTTTAGCAAAATGGCCAAAAAAGGCTGATTTAGGCACTCGATCATGAAAAGGGCATTATCCTGGTGGAATCATCAAAAAAGGCATGAAAAGGCACATGGCATTCATGGCAAAATCCTGGCACTAGTGATAACAGATAAATGAATGAAGCAACAAACTAGGCATGTGTCAATAAGAAGAAATTATGGTGCATTACACTAGGTAGAAAGAGGGACTTGTACTCATACATTGCCTTTCATGTCCTTTTCAAGATATTCTGAAATCCTGACAGCTAACAAATATTTCTGGAACATGCTACCTGCTGTAATGGAGAAAACATGGCAGCCAGTTCACACACAAGATCCTCCTAACCGCCCTCTCCCATCTCAACGGCACTCCACTCCGCCCTCTTCCACCTCGACAACAGAAACACTCATGTGAGAATGCTGTTCATCGACTACAGCTCAGCATTCAACACCATTATCCCCTCGAAATTGATCGCCAAACTCGATGACCTGGGCATCAACCCCTCCCTCTGCAATTGGTTACTGGACTTTCTAACCAACAGACCACAGTCTGTTAGGTTGGATAACCACTCCTCTTCTACGCTCACCCTGAGCACTGACGTACCCCAGGGCTGCGTGCTGAGCCCCCTCCTCTACTCCTTCTTCACCTACGACTGCATACCTGTACATGATACCAACACCATCATCAAGTATGCAGATGACACGACGGTGATTGGCCTCATCAGCGACAACGATGAGTTGGCTACAGGGAGGAGGTTCAGCTCCTAACAGCATGGTGGGCCGACAATAACCTGGCCCTCAACTCAAGAAGACCAAGGAGCTCATTGTTGACTTCAGGAGATCGAGAGGCTGCACGCACAACCCATCCATATCAACGGGACGGAGGTGGAACGTGTCTCCAGCTTCAGGTTCCTGGGGGTCAACATCTCCGATGACCTCCCCTGGACCCACAACACATCCTCACTGATCAAGAAGGCTCACCAGCGTCTCTTCTTCCTGAGGAGACTTAAGAAGGTCCACCTGTCTCCCCAGATTCTGGTGAACTTCTACCGCTGCACCATCGAGAGCATCCTTACCGACTGCATCACATATGGTATGGTAACTGCTCTGTTGTTGACCAGAAAGCTCTGCAGAGGGTGGTGAAGATCGCCCAACGCATCACAGGCTCCTCACTCCCCTCCATTGAGTCTGTCCATAGTAAACAATGCCTGCGCAGGGCGCACAGCATCGTCAGGGACAGCTCACACCCCAACCATAGACTGTTTACCCTCCTCCCATCCGGGAGACGCTTCAGGTCCCTCCGCTGCCGGACCAGCAGGCTCAAGAACAGCTTCTTCCCTGCGGCTGTCACACTTCTCAACGCTGCACCTCAATGACTGCCTGTCTCACCCCTCCCCCCCCCGGACTATCCAATCACCAGCAAATTGCACGGATACCACTGCATATGTATATGTATTACTTGTTTATTCGTAAGTTCACCCTTCGGAGATACCAACTGCATTTCGTTGTCTCTGTATTGTACACTGCACAATGACAATTAAAGATTGAATTGAATAAAAGATAATCTTGTCCTTTAATTACATCGATTCAGCGATGAGCTAGGAAACCAGGGATTACTCCCCAATTTATATCAATAAAGTGTGATTGGATTTTGTACATTATACTTTGAGGGCTGATAAGATGTCAAGATGCCAAACTGGCGACTCTGTACACTATTTCAGTGTATGAATGGCCTGTCGCACTTGGCCGTCATTTACGCGACAGGCCAGTAACGATGGTCGCGCGCGTCTGCACAGTCGTCTGGAGAGTGGGACGTCATTTGAAGATGGACACAAAATGCAGGAGTAACTCAGCGGGACCTGCAGCATCTCTCGAGAGAAGGAATGGATGATGTTTCAGGTTGAGACTCTTCTTCAGTCTGAACAAGGGTCTCGACCCGACACATCACCCATTGCTTCTCTCCAGAGATGCTGCCGGTCCCGCTGAGTTACGCCTGCATTTTGTGTCTATTTCCAATCGTCTTGGCCCCGCTCTGGGAGTAGGAGTGGGGGCGGATCCGGATCCACAACGGCCGTGAGCCCCAGGCCGAGTTAGACGATCGTTTGCCTGCTTCTGCTGCTGTTGGAGGTGAGACGTTGCGCTGTGCCAGGGTCTTGGGCCTGTCCCACTTTGGCCGTCAGTTACGTGCAGGACAAAGACCACACTCCTCCACACCACTCCATGCGCCCGTTACGTGCTACCCACGCGCTACCCACACGCTAGCATGTCGCGTAAATGGCGCGCGAATGACGGCCAAGTGGGACAGGCCCTTCACTGCTATACATTTGTAATCTTAGATGTTTATCTAAAATGTATATAAATTCTTATGTAAAGTGATTATGCTTATGTAAAGTGTGTCACTAAAGAAGACACAAACAATCTCCCAGAAATACTAGGGGACCGAGGATCTAGTGGGAGGGAGGAACTAAAGGGAATCCACATTAGTCAGGAAATGGAGTTAGGTAAACTGTTGGGACTGAAGGCAGATAAATCCCCAGGGTCTAATGGTCTGCATCCCAGAGTACTCAAGGAGTTCGCACTAGAAATTGTGGATTCATTGGCGATCATTTTCCATGTTCTCTCGACTGAATCAGTTCCCATGGACTGGAGGGTAGCCAATGTAACTGCACTTTTTTAAGACAGGAGGGAGAGAGAAAACGGGGAATTATAGACCAGTTAGCCTTACATCGGGAGTGGGGAAGATGCTCGTGTCTATTATTAAAGATGTTATAGCAGCACATTTGGAAAGCAGTGACAGGATCGGTCAAAGTCAGCATGGATTTATGAAGGGAAAATCATGCTTGACTAATCTTCTGGAATTTTTTGAGGATGTAACAAGTAGAATGGATAAGGGAGAGCCAGTGGATGTGGTATATCTGGACTTTCAAAAAGCTTTTGACAAAGTCCCGCACAAGAGATTAGTGTGCAAAATTAGAGCACATGGCATTGGGGTAGGGTATTGACATGGATAGAGAATAAGTTGGCAGACAAGAAGTAAAGAGTAGGAATTAATGGGATTTTTTCAGAATGGCAGGCAGTGACAAGTGGGGTGCCGCAAGGCTCGATGCTGGGAACCCAGTTATTTACAATATACAGTGGCTTGCAAAAGTATTCATACCCCTTGAACTTTTCCAAATTTTGTCATGTTACAACCACAAACATAAATGTATTTTATTGGGATTTTATGTGATAGGCCTACACAAAGTGGTGCATATTTGTGAAGTGGAAGGAAAATGACACATGGTTTCCAAATTTTATTACAAATAAAAAACTGAAAAGTGTGGCGTGCAAAAGTATTCAGCCCCCCTCAGTCAATACTTTGTAGAACCACCTTTCGCTGCAATTACAGCTGCAAGTCTTTTGGGGTATGTCTCTACCAGCTTTGCACATCTAGAGACTGAAATTTTTGCCCATTCTTCTTTGCAAAATAGCTCAAGCTCAGTCAGATTGGATGGACGCGTCTGTGAACAGCAATTTTCACGACTTGCCAGAGATTCTCAATTGGATTTAGGTCTGGACTTTGACTGGGCCATTCTAACACATGAATATGCTTTGATCTAAACCACTCCATTGTAGCTCTGGCTGTATGTTTAGGGTCGTTGTCCTGCTGGAAGGTGAACCTCCGCCCCAGTCTCAAGTCTTTTGCAGACTCTAACAGGTTTTCTTCCAAGATTGCCCTGTATTTGGCTCCATCCATCTTCCCATCAACTCTGACCAGCTTCCCTGTCCCTGCTGAAGAAAAGCATCCCCACAGCATGATGCTGCCACCACCATGTTTCACAGTGGAGATGGTGTGTTCAGTGTAATGTGCAGTGTTAGTTTTGCATAGCATTTTGCATTTAGGCCAAAAACATCAATTTTGGTCTCATCAGACCAGAGCACCTTCCTCCACATGTTTGCTGTGTCCCCCACATGGCTTGTGGCAAACTGCAAATGGGACTTTTTATGGCTTTGTTTCAACAATGGCTTTCTTCTCGCCACTCTTCCATAAAGGCCCGATTTGTGGAGTGCACGACTAATAGTTGTCCTGTGGACAGATTCTCCTACCTGAGCTGTGGATCTCTGCAGCTCCTCCAGAGTTACCATAGGCCTCTGGGCTGCTTCTCTGATCAATGCTCTCCTTGCCCGTCCTGTCAGTTTAGGTGGACGGCCATGTCTTGGTAGGTTTGCAGTTGTGCCATACTCATTCCATTTTCGGATGATGGATGATAGTGCTCCGGGATATTTTTTTATAATTTAACCCTGCTTTAAACTTCTCCACAACTTTATCCCTGACCTGTCTGGTGTGTTCCTTGGGCTCCATGATACCCAAGGAACATTGTTTATTCACTAATGTTCTCTAACAAACCTCTGAGGCCTTCACAGAACAGCTGTATTTATACTGAGATTAAATTACACACGTGGACTCTATTTACTAATTAGGTGACTTCTGAAGGCAATTGGTTGCACTGGATTTTATTTAGGGGTATTAGAGTAAAGGGGGCTGAATACTTTTGCACGCCACACTTTTCAGTTTATTATTTGTAAAAAAATTTGAAAACCTTGTATCATTTTCCTTCCACTTCACAATTATGCGCCACTTTGTGATGGTCTATCACATAAAATCCCAATAAAATACATTTACGTTTGTGGTTGTAACGTGACAAAATGTGGAAAAGTTCAAGGGGTATGAATACTTTTGCAAGCCACTGTATATTAACGATTTAGACACGGGAATTAAATGTAACATCTCCAAGTTTGTGGATGACAAAAAGCTGGGTGGCAGTGTGATCTGCGAGGAATATGCTATGAGGCTGCAGGGTGACTTGGATAGGTTGGGTGAGTGGGCAGATACATGGCAGATGCAGTATAATGTGGATAAATGTGAGGTTATCCACATTGGTGGCAAGAACAAGAAGGCAGATTATTATCAGGTTAGGAAAAGGGGAGGTGCAACGAGACCTGGGTGTGCTTGTACATCAGTCACTGAAAGTAAGCATGCAGGTACAGCAGGCAGTGAAGAAAGCTAATGGCTTGTTCACATTAATTGCCAGAGGATTTATGTTTAGGTTCACCAAGTTGATTCCCGAGATAGCGGGACTGACATATGATGAAAGAATGGGTCGACTCGGCTTGTATTCACTGGAATTTAGAAGGATGAGAGGGGATCTTACAGAAACATGTAACATTCTTAAAGAATTGGATAGGCTAGCTGCAGGAAACATGTTCCCAATGTTGGGGGAGGCCAGAACCAGGGGTCACAGTTTACGAATAAGGGGTAGGCCATTAAGGACTGAGATGAGGAAAAACTTCTTCACCCAGAAAGTTGTGAATCTGTGGAATTCTCTGCCACAGAAGGCAGTGGAGGCCAATTCAGTGGATGTTTTCAAGAGTTAGATTTAGCTCTTCGGGCTAAAGGAATCAATTTTATATGGGGAAAAAGCAGGAACGGGGTACTGATTTTAGATGATCAGCCATGATCATATTGAATGGCGATGCTGGCTCGAAGGGCCTACTCCTACACCTATGTTTCTATGTTTTTCTATGTGATACTTGTACTGAACTGGTCACACTATACCTCAGTACATGTGACAAATAAAGAACTAAACCATACCATGTCAATATGTCTGGTCCAAAGTGAGAAGATCCCTAGTTTAGTTTAGTTTATTGTCAAGTGTACTGAGGTACAGCGAAAAGCTTCTTTTGCATGCTAACCAGTCAGGAGAAAGACAATACATGATTAGAATCATTCCATTTACAGTGTATAGATACATGATAAGGGGATAACGTTTAGTGCAAGATAAAACCAGCAAAGTCCGGTCAAGAATAGTCCGAGGGTCACCAAAGAGGTAGATAGCAGTTCAGCACTGCACAATAGTGTATTGCTAGCAGTTTCAGTTCCTGTCATTTTGGACGACATTTTGGCCGGGTAGGGCGACAAGCCAGAACCACTGGCTCAGAGGCGAGGATCCAACTGACTGAGTCTTGGCTAGCACCCTAACCACATTAAGGTGTAAATACGAACTGGTATAATTGGATGAGGTGGTAAATTTAGCAGTGTTGAAAAAAGAATGAAGGCTTGGGCAGCCAATGTTATTTGCACTCCAGAGGTATTGGCAATTCTTTTGTTTGCGTGCACCAAGAAACATGCAGGTTAATCACCAGTTTAATTTCATTTCTCTTACGGGACAGCATTGTTCTCTCCACGGAACTTCCTGTACAAGTGAAAATCTGCATACAAAACTATATTCCACCACCTTGTGGTGCCTCTGATGTACTACCGCTACTTTTACATCTACTCTTGGCGTCATGAGGAAGCACAGATCTACAGAAACGTGGGCAGAGTAAGAGACAAGTTTTGTAGCAGAGTAAGAGACAAGAGTTATTGTACGACCACAGCATCTATTAATTACCACAATTCAAAACTGATCCCACTATTCTACTCTCGCTCTAGACATTGCGACTTGCGACTTTTTTTAACTCTGATCGTAATGTGCCATTCTATATTTCCCCCATAAAAAATAGTGGTTGGAGACAACTGGTATTGCCATCAATGTCTGGCGTTAACAATGCTGTGGGAGGAAAATCCCTGCTGCTTGACCAGCCAGAAGTATGTGCTATGAAATCTAGCTGCAGCATCAGCAAGCAAGCAGGAGTTCCTGCAATAATAAATCTTCTTGAAGGGATTATGCATTGCTCCTGCAAAGCATAAACATGCCTAGGCATTCTGAGAAATGAAAAATATTTCAGAAGCTGAGGCACTTAATTGTGCTCCATTTTGGACTGAGCGCCCAAAGGTTCAGCCAAGATTTAAGCAAGTCTGCAGGTGACATGAAATGCATGACAATTACTGGAAATAGATTGATTTATATTCAATGCATTCAAATTGGTTAATGCTTTCAGTTCCCATTGTATATGTGACCAGAATTATGCTAGTTCAAAGATTTAAAGTGCAAAAACATTTATACCTCAAAAACTTACAGTAATAAAATAATAGCGCAGTTATTGCAATATTATTGCGATCTTTACAGAATTATGACAGGTAAGTTGTTTTTTATACTCTTCAAACTTCGCAGTTACATATACGTAAATCAAAATGTAAGTTTCAAAATGTAATATATTATCCTATGTGAATCTATCATCTAAAGCCCAAATATGTATTTTAATTTAGCAACCAAACTGCTGGAAGAAATCAGCAGGTCGGGCAGCATTTGTGGAGGGAAATGGAAGGATAACAGGATCCTTCTTCAGACCACTCCTTCCACAGATGCTGCCTGACCCGCTGAGCTCCTTCAGCTCTTTGTGTTTTGCTCAGGATTCCAGCACCCGTAGTCTCTTGAGTCTATTTATTTTGATTGCATTGTACTTTTTGAAATCATTCATCTTATTCCCTAAAATGCAGCTAGAGTATTAACTTTATTTCCAGAAAAAGGCAAATAATAATTTTCAAAAATTATAAATATTGAACAGTTCATGTGATCATTTATGGGCTGTCCCACTTAGACGATTCTTCAGCGGACTGTCGGCGACTGCCAAGTTGCTGGCAGTCGCCTGAAAAACCGGCAACTAGAACGGCGACTGTCAGAGTGGAACACACAAACAAACAAACATGGTTCCTTCACCAGCCCGTTATGCAGGCAGGGGACAAGGCAAGCGAGGGGGAGCGCAGTCTAAAAAAAATCACAAGGAGCAAAGTCAAGGTAATACAGACACACACTGCGAACAGGAAGGTTGGAGCCGTAAAAAGACGGCTAAAGGATAGTGTACGGTAAGTCCTTTAAAAGAGGGGGAGAAGAGGGGGAAGAGGGGGGGGAGATGGAGTGGAGACAACTTTTAAAAAGCCAGAGATACCCGGCTGTGAAGCTCTGCGGACATTTAACATTACCGGTCGGTTATCCTTGATTCTGAAAACTTCTGCTTACCTTTTTTTTCCCCAATGAGCTTCACTACAACCTACGAGAACCTCCGACCTCCTGGCAACCCACTACGACCTCCTGGCGACCCACCTACGACTCGAGAATTCTTCCTACTCTCCATGGCGGCTTCATTCTAGTCGCCGCTAATTTTTCAACATGTTGAAAAATTCACGGCGACCATAATAAGGCCGCGACTAGTTCACAGAATGTGAGAACTCCTCACCACCATGAAGGTGACTCCCTGGCAACCACCTGCGAACATGTGGCGACCATGTGGTGACTCCATAGTCTCCTGCAGTCGCCTAAAACGTCGCCTAAGTGGGACAAGCCCATAAGTCTACATAAGGAGTCTATTGTTACAAGATATGACAAAGCAGGATAAGTTGGATTTAAATCAATTTAAATGCAGTCAATGGAAATATTAATCTTGTAAATTATTCTCAGTCATTTATAGGTAAAGAAGACGACCATAAGCAAGTTTATTAATTATATCAAATGAATTGACATTAAGGAACAGTTGATCTTCATTAATATTTGCTTTTAATATGAAATCAATTTAACCAGGCATCGTTCAGTGCGGACTGTGTAGGCCGAAGGGCATGTTCCTGTGCTGTATCGTTCTATGTTAATCGACAAATACAAATGCTTTAAGATCAATAAAATCTTACATAACATCGTATGAACATGTCATTTACATCAATATATTTTGCCACTTTAATTCTAAATTTTCTTTTATTCAGAAAAAAATTATGAAAGTCTACAAATGAATTCAGATTGTGTTGATCCATAAAATGCTTGTTCTCTGAAAATACCCAAGACCATAAGACGAAGGAGCAGAATTAGGTCATTCAGCCCATCAAGTCCATTCCACAATTCAATCATGGCTGATCTTTTTTTCCTTCTGAACCATATTCTCCTGCATTTTACCCATAACCTTTGATGCCCTTCCTAATCAAGAACCTATCAATCTTTGCTTTAAAAATACCCATTGTCTTGATCTCCACAGTCATCTGTGACAATGGATTCCACAGATTAGCCACTCTTTACCAAATAAATTCCTTCTCATCTCCATTCCAAAGGCACGTCCTTTATTTTGAGGCTGTGCCCTCTGGTTCTAGACCCTCACAAAACTGGACACATCCTTTCTACGTCCATTCTATCAAGACCTTTCATAATCCCAAAGCACAATTCATTTCTATAAGTCCAGAAACAGAGTGGGTAGAAAAGAAGATATGACAATTAAATTTGGGCAATTGGCGCAGCGGTAGAGTTGCTGACTACAACGCCAAAAACTCGGGTTTGATCCTGACTACGGGTGCTTGTCTGTACGGAGTTTGTACATTTTCACCATGACCTGGTGGGTTTACTCTGGGATCTCCGGTTTCCTCCCACACTGCAAATACGTACAGGCTTGTAGGTAAATTTGACTTCGGTAAAAATTGTAAGTTGTCCCTCGCGTGTAGGATGGTGCTAGTGTATGGCGAGTGCTGATTGGCGCGAACTCAGTGGGCCGAAGGGCCTGTTTCCGCACTGTATTTCTAAAGCAATACGTTTAACTTTAAAACTGCAATTTCACCTACACTTACAGGTTTCAATTTGCAAATAGTTTTTTCTGCATAAAATTTAAGAAAATCTTATAGTAAAATCTTTGGAATTATGACTTTGGTAAAAGCAAATAATACCTGCCTCCATGATACTTTGTATGAGCATAAGAATTATCAAATTCAAAACTTAATTTGCAACCATTGCACTTGTAAAACATATGATTTTCCACCCAGTATGAATAATATACAATGATTAAGAATGTTAATATTCTGTTATGCTGTTAGGAAACATAAACAAAAAATAATTTGCACAAATATTTGGACTGAAACCAATTGTGTGAACAGTTGGAATAATCCAAACCACTAATGTGCCCAGAGCCATTATGAGCTGGCTTGTGCTTCTAATTTACTCAACTGAGCATTTGGTCCAAAGGATCTAAATTATCCAGGCCAGGACGACAAGGGAATATTGAAACACTATGAACCCAGAGTAGTAGACCACACAAGAGGTTTTCGACTAGATTTTAGGGAAGTGTTATTGTCTTTCAAACATTGGGGTGTCATTAAAATAGCGGGTTTGTGAAGTACCAAACAGAAGGCATGACTTGGCCAGGAGAGGCAAGCCGAGTAAAATTAAAAGATGGAAATGCAAAAGGACTACAGAAGTGAGAGAAAGAGAGTGAGAAAGAGAAAGAGAAGGAGAAAGAGGGAGAAAGAGAGGGAGAAAGAAAGGGAGAAAGATAGAGAGGAAGAGAGGGAGAAAGTGAAAAGAGAAAGCAAGTGGATTGGCATTCTCAGTACAAAACCTGAGCCAAGATGGTACGAATCTCTGAGCTGTAAGCCAAAAGGTCATGGGCTTGCAGTGGAAATGTGTCACATGTGCGAGGTCCCAATGTGGATTTCCATCAGTTCCTCCAATAGATAGATGTCCTTTTATCCCTGACCACGAGATTGCAATCTACCATAAAACAGTCTCCAAATCTTCAGCCCATAAATTTCGAGGGTACATTTTTTTATAACAATTAACCAAAAAGATATACATAATCATGATAATTAATAACTTGAAATGACCACAATAAACATTGGTATATCATGCAAATATTGCATGCTGTTATAATCTTTATTTCAGCCCTCTAAGTCCAAGCCGACCAGCGATCCCCACACACTAACACTATCCTACACTCACTGGGGACAATTTGCAATTTTACCAAACCAAGTAGCCTACAAACTTGTCTGTCTTTGGAGTGTGGGAGGAAGCCGGAGTACCCGGAGAAACCCACACAGATCACAGGGAGAACGTACAAACTGACGACACCTGTAATCAGGATCGAACCCAGGTCTGTGGCGCTGTTAGGCAGCAACTCTACCGCCATGTCACCGTGAAATGGCGAAACTATGCTTAAGTGGTGTTAACGTTATCATTCCAAAGTCGCAAATAAAAATTAAGTCCTGAAGTTGCTCTTTATTAATAGTTTTGGTGCAACAAATTTACATGCCAAATTACTCCAGTTTTAGGCTAATTGCATTTGCAAGTGAGAATATTGCCTAATTAAAGCTACTTGAATTAAAACTTGTGACATATTTAATATGACAGGAATCAAGGGCATGAAGTTGTGATATTACTTAAGTCTTCTTAACTAGCTGAAAGGACATTCTCCATGCTACTATGCAGGTGGGTTACCTGCTACAATGATCGCTCATTCTATTTCAGACCAAAAGCAATTAACATCGGCATCAGCAACTTATCAGCAGCAGCTCACTACCTTTAATTCCTGTCAAAGATAACTAAAGAACGAAAGCAACAGTTATGGTGAGTTTTATCAAAATGGGGGAAGAGAAACTGTTGAACGCAGTGGCAGACAAGCGGGCACGCAGAAAGGAGCGCAGCAACTTCAGCAAAGCAGAGACCACACACAAATGTGACCTTTGCGACAGAGACTGTCACTCCCGCATTGGTCTCTTCAGCCACAAGCGACGCTGCTCCAGCCGAGGTTTGGAACAAGCAGCCAACAACTAGGATGCATCACCCATGGTCAGTCATGACCGAGGTGGGGCCTGACGAAATATCAAAAATTATCTATGGGCTCTGTAGAAAATTATGTTGAATATAGAGATAGAATATATCACCCTTGAGGTGAGTAAGGGCTGAAAAATGCCTAAAATGAAATGCTCATTGTGGCATTAAAGCAGAAGATTGAAAGTATTATAAAGGTCTTCCCTTAAAACAAAAAGAAAAATACAAAACTACTTTTATCTGTGTAACGAAAGCAATAGCCACCAATGCAAAAGTAGCAGCATAACACTGCAGTTTGGCCTTCATCTGACTTTGGGATCAATCCCAATTATTGAATTTTTCTTGGAACTTATTATTCTAAATTATTCTTATTATTTTTCTGATAACTCTAGTAGAAACCGCACAGCTGTAAATAACTGAAGATGGTTTGGGATTTATAGCTAAACAAATCTAAATAGAGATCTCAGCTAAGTAACCTGTTTTGTTTGAATTATGTAAACTGGACTGTTTGTTACTTTTAACATGGTGAACTCCTATAATCAGTCCTGGAGTCATAAAGTCACACAGCACTGAAACAGACCTTTTGGCCCAACTAGTTCATGCTGACCAAAATTTATGCTAGTTGCACCTGCCGAGTTTGGCCCATATCTCTCTGAAGCTTTCCCACCAACCACGTACCTGACCAAATATCTTAAAACGTTATAGTACCTGCCTCAACTACCTCCTCCAGCAGCTAGTTTCCCATACCCTCCATCCTTTGTGTGAAAAAGTTACCCCTCGGGTTCCGAATTTTCTCCTTTCACCTATTTCCTTGTTCTAGTTTTCCCTTCTTTGGATAAAATACTCTTTGCTTTCACCCTAACTATTCCCCTCATGATTTTATACACCTCTATAAGAACACCACTCAGCCTCCAATAGAGTCCAAGCCCGGCCAACCTCTCCATATAGCTCAGGCAACATCCTTGTAAATCTTATCCGCGCTCTTTCCAGCTTGATGGCATCCTTCCTATAGCAGGGTGAACAAAACTGAATACAATACTCCAAATGTAGCCTCACCAATGTGGAGGACAACAGTGACATAACCTCCCAACTTTTATACTCAATACCCTGACTGATGAAGGCCAATGTACCAAATGTCTTCTTGACCACCCTATCCACCTGTAACACCACTTTCCATGAACTATGTACCTGCACTCCCAGATCCCTCTTCTTCACAACACTTCCCAGGACCCTGCCTTCACTGTGAAGCTCCTGCCCTGGTTTGACTTCCCAATTTGCAACACCTTGCAATTATCTGCATTAAACTCCATTAGCCATTTCCCAGCCCACTTGCCCAGCTGATCAACATCCTGCTGTAATTTTTGATAACCATCTTCACCATCTGCAATACCACCCATTTTAGTGTCACCTGCAAACTTACTAATCACGCCTTGTACATTCCCATCCTGAACGTTTGTTGGGAGATGAAATGAAAACTGAATTAGAATAAACAGGATTAATTAAAAAGCTGGCAGTAGCTTGCACACATTAAAAAATGTAATCAATGAACAGTTATTATATAACAAATGTATACGCAAGAATAGCTGAAAAGGAGCTAAATAAACTAGATAAAGTACACACAGAGTTCTAAAGCTTCCTGGAAATAGAATGTGTATGCATAAGAACATCCTAAATTTTAAATAAACAAAAGCAATATTTTAGTAGGTTTAATTTGTTCCATTCTCACCACAAAATCATGCATTTCCATTGTACAACACTGAACCAATATAGACTGTAGAATAGTACTGCCCGTTGGCCCACAATGTCTGTGCCAAAAATGATGCCAAAGACCAATGTGCCTTTGTAGTCAACAGAGATATATTGGCCCGTTATTGAATAGAAATCACTTAGATCAATATCTCATAGGTAAATTACTCCTCGTGTTTCCTTTTTACAGGCATAACAATGCTCATATTATCTTTTTCAACCCTTGCTTTTTCTCCTTCTCTGCCATTTGCCATCAATGCAAAACAATTCTTTTTAGCTATACAGCTTGGAAACAGTCCCTTCAGCCCACCGAGTCCATGCTGACCAGGAATCAACCGTACACTAGTTCTATCTATCACAGTAGGGACAATTTACAGGAGCCAATTAACCTATATCGAACCGGGGTCTCTGGTGCTGTATGACAGCAGCTCTACCGCTGCGCCACCGTGCCCCAACGATGCTGAGCTTAATTTTCCTACAATGTAAATAATCTCTCCATTAACCAACAAGACCTCTACAGGGCAAGAGATTGAAGTGCTTAATTGAAAAAGAGACCTATCTTAAAATGTTTAGCACACGTAAACTAGTTGAAAGGGCATTCTACTTAACACTATTGTATCTGCCTCAAAAACCATCCCTGGCAACACATTCTAGGCACTCACCGCCTTCTGTGTAAAAAAAGTCAACCCACACATTTCTTTTAAACTTTGCCCCTCTCACCTTATAGCTATGCCGGCCAGAATTAGGTTTCTTCATCATGGGAGAAAGGTTCTGAATGTCTACCTTATCTATGCTTCTCATAACTTTATATACTTCTATCAGGTCTCCCGAGAAACCTCTGCCGTACCAGAGAAAACAATCAAAATGTGTCCAATCTCTCTGGCGACCAGAGCAAAGCAAGGTTCCAAATATGGTCCAACCAAAGTCCTATAAAGCTGCATCATGACATAAAGCTGATGCATCAGTAGCACACTTAGGTGTAACACCTCACAAACCATCCACCCAACTATCAGTTTAAAGAAGGATCTTGACCAGAAACATCACCAATTCCTTTTCTCCAGAGATGCTGCCTGAGTTACTCAGGCTTTTATGTCTATCTTCACCCAATTATCCAGTCCGGTCTCTTCTGGTCCATCTAATGGAGTGTTTGTGCTGTTCACAATGGCTTTATTAGTCAGTTCCGAACACACAAAACCTAAGAGGAACCAAATCTCCCGCATTCCCAAAGGACTGCCTAGACGTTATGTTATATCTTTTCTATTGGCACAAATTAAATGTTAAATTATAAACAAAGCCACCCATTAATTTGTGATTAGCACAGAAAACAAGACAGAATCTTGAAATAAAATCTCAAAAACATAGGCAAAAATCCATGAATTCCAGGTAAATAATACATTATATTTATTCTCATGGTGAATAACCTTTTCATTCTCATTCTAGGATCGCATTCCTGTACAACATCATGTGCATTGACGATTCATCAGGCCAGACCTACAGTCTTTTATAACTTCTATGTATTTCAATAGACTGCTGCAGATCCTGTAGTAAAAGGTGGTTTTGTCTGGAGTCTGAAGATGGGCCTCGACCCGAAATGTCAACTATTCATGTTCCCCAGGGATGCTGCCTGACCTGCTGAGTTACTCTGTTTAAGAAAGAACTGCAGATGCTGGAAAAATCGAAGATAGACAAACATGTTGGAGAAACTCAGCGGGTGAGGCAGCATCTATGGAGAGAAGGGATAGGCGACGTTTCAGGTCGAGACCCTTCTTCAGACTGGGTCTGGGTTAAGACGTGGTCGTAGAGTCGGAGTGAAGGAGGAATCACAGAGGGGGAGCAGTGAGGGAGGAGGCTGATAAACGGTCTTCGGTGAGAGGAGGAGAACTTCTTCAAAGTAGACATACCTTGAGGACATTTCGCAGTGGAATAGACAAAATGTTTAAGAAAGAACTGCGGATGCTGGAAAAATCAAAGGGAGACAAAAATGCTGGAGAAACTCAGCGGATGAGGCAGCATCTATGGAGAGAAGGAATAGGCGACATTTCAGGTCGAGACCCTTCTTCAGACTGAAAAAAGGTCTCGACCCGAAACGTTGCCTATTCCTTCTCTCCATAGATGCTACCTCACCCGCTGAGTTTCTCCAGCATTTTTGCCTACCGCTGAGTACTCGAGCACTTTGTGTCCTTTTGGTTATGTCACTGGATTAGGAATCCTAAAGCTCGGACTAATCCTACGGAGTCAAAGAAATGTGAAATCCCAGCATGGAGCTGAGGAATTTAATTTGTTATTTAAGTAGGCCTAAACTATCAATGACATGAAACTAGTGGCTTGCAGGGGAAAAAAAACATTGGTTGTCTGGTGTCCTTCAGGGAAGGAATCTGCCTTTGTTACGTGATCTGGTCAAGATTTTACATCTAAAAATGACTCGATACTCTGAAAAGACACAACAAACCACTGAGCTGTACCAAATCATTGCAGAAAGAATAAAAGTTAGACAACTAGCATTAAATTTGGTTCTAGATTGCACAAAGACAAAGCTACATTCATACTTCATAATGTCTTCCTTACTGATTTCTGGTTATGTGCTAAACTGTTCAGAGTGACAGATTGGAAGAAAATGGCACGAAGGACAACAGCAAATGCTAGTTACCTCAGAAAAGTTAGTTAGATCAACTTTAAAAGGGGTTTCATTGTGGTGATGAAAGAGTATTCAAAATGTAGGTGTGGACTTTATCTAGATAAATAGTTCACATTGATGAAGTATCATAAAATATTTGTGGCAGAGTAGAGGGCTTTAGTCTACATATGACTGCAATTTTCTTCATTTGAGAGGTCTTCAAATGAATCATGAAGTACTCAACTGAAAAATTCTCAAAAAATTGCAATGTAAAATGTCTCAGCAAAGGCAGACAAAAGGTTAGAAATGAGTTTGGGAAAGGACATTTGAGAAAAACAATGGACATAAATCTCCAGCATTATATTGTGGAGATTGCCATTGCTTTACCTTGTTCAAAATGATCAGCTCCGCACTTCTACTACGGCTTGCATCTGTTTCAATTATAAAATTCCTATACACGTACAAGGCTCATTATGGGTGAAAAAGTTGTTTAAAGCTAATGGTAAACAACAGTAAACCAATCTGAAGAAGGGTGTCGACCCGAAACGTCACCCATTCCTTCTCTCCAGAGATGCTGCTGTCCCGTGGATTTATTCCAGCATTTTGTGTCTACCTTCAATTTAAACCAGCATCTGCAGTTCTTTCCTACACAAACCAATAGAGTTGATGTTCCGGCACATATATATGCATTTAAGAGTTTTCTGTAAATCTGTGGTTTGGGAAACCAGTGCTTCAAAAATTCACTTGACAGACCCAAAGAGCTGGGATTCTCCCAAATGACTTTCTCCTGGAATTGCTGCTTTCATCATTTTTACAGCCAAAATATCCTAAAGCCTTGCAATTATGACTCCCCTTAGTTTTCTGCCAATGTACATATTACTAAGCCTCAAGCTCCATATATGCTATGTGTTATTCTTCAGAATATTTTTTTTCAAACGTTCCAATAGTTCCTGTTGGTACTTTGTATATTCTGCATGAAAAGAACCATATATGACCACACAACCTCATGGCACAGAGTAGCCCATGATAAAAAAACAATGATACATCATTTTGTTGGGTGTTGTCATATACCTGGAATACGTTTAGATTGGGAGTTTCTAACGTTCAAGACCTTTTTGTTATTTAGACTAACCACTTCAGTGGTAGCGCAGACAATGTGCAACACTGTTGGAGGTACAATAGGTTAGATATAATACCCCGACGCAGGGGCTTCGACCGCCAGCTGCAGGAGCTTCGATCGCCCCGACGGATGGTTCAACTGCTCCGACCGTGGGAGAAAAATAAGGTTAGAAGATTAGACTTTATTGCCTTCCATCACAGTGAGGAATGCAAAGGATGATGCGTACAAAGTAGCCAGAAAAAGCAGCATACCAGAGGACTGGGAGAAATTCAGAGACCAGCAGAGGAGGACAAAGGGCTTAATTAGGAAAGGAAAAATAGATTATGAAAGAAAAACTGGCAGGGAACATAAAAACTGACTGCAAAAGTTTTTATAGATATGTGAAGAGAAAGAGGTTAGTTAAAACAAATGTAGGTCCCTTGCAGTCAGAAACAGGTGAGTTGATCATGGGGAACAAGGATATGGCGGACCAATTGAATAACTACTTTGGTTCCGTCTTCACTAAGGAAGACATAAAAAATCTGCCTGAAATAGCAGGGGACTGTGGGTCAAAGGAGGAATTGAGTGAAAATCCAGGTCAGTCGGGAAGTGGTGTTGGGTAAATTGAATAGATTAAAGGCCGATAAATCCCCAGGGCCAGATAGGCTGCATCCCAGAGTACTTAAGGAAGTAGCTCAGGAAATAGTGGATGCATAGTGATAATCTTTCAAAACTCTTTAGATTCTGGAGTAGTTCCTGAGGATTGGCGGGTAGCAAATGTAACCCCTCTTTTTAAGAAGGGAGGGAGAGAGAAAACGGGGGAATTACAGACCAGTTAGTCTAACATCAGTAGTGGGGAAACTGCTAGAGTCAGTTATTAAAGATGGGATAGCAGCACATTTGGAAAGTGGTGAAATCATTGGACAAAGTCAGCATGGATTTACAAAAGGTAAATCATGTCTGACGAATCTTGTGGAATTTTTCGAGGATGTAACTAGTAGCGTGGATTAAGGGAGAACCAGTGGATGTGGTATATCTGGACTTTCAGAAGGCTTTCGACAAGGTCCCACATAAGAGATTAGTATACAAACTTAAAGCATACGGTATTAGGGGTTCAGTATTGATGTGGATAGAGAACTGGCTGGCAAACAGGAAGCAAAGAGTAGGAGTAAACGGGTCCTTTTCACAATGGCAGGCAGTAACTAGTGGGGTACCGCAGGGCTCAGTGCTGGGACCCCAGCAATTTACAATATATATTAATGATCTGGATGAGGGAATTGAAGGCAATATCTCCAAGTTTGCGGATGACACTAAGCTGGGGGGCAGTGTTCGCTGTGAGGAGGATGCTAGGAGACTGCAGGGTGACTTGGATAGGCTGGGTGAGTGGGCAAATGTTTGGCAGATGCAGTATAATGTGGATAAATGTGAGGTTATCCACTTTGGTGGCAAAAAACAGGAAAGCGGACTATTATTTAAATGGTGGCCGATTGGGGGAAAAGGGGAGATGCAGCGAGACCTGGGTGTCATGGTACACCAGTCATTGAAAGTAGGCATGCAGGTGCAGCAGGCAGTGAAAAAAGCGAATGGTATGTTAGCTTTCATAGCAAAAGGATTTGAGTACAGGAGCAGGGAGGTTCTACTTCAGTTGTACAGGGTCTTGGTGAGACCACACCTGGAGTATGCGTGCAGTTTTTGGTCTCCAAATCTGAGGAAGGACATTATTGCCATAGAGGGAGTGCAGAGAAGGTTCACCAGACTGATTCCTGGGATGTCAGGACTGTCTTATGAAGAAAGACTGGATAGACTCGGTTTATACTCTCTGGAATTTAGGAGATTAAGAGGGGATCTTATAGAAACTTACAAAATTCTTAAGGGGTTGGACAGGCTAGATGCAGGAAGATTGTTCCGATGTTGGGGAAGTCCAGGACAAGGGGTCACAGCTTAAGGATAAGGGGGAAATCCTTTAAGACCGAGATGAGAAAGACTTTCTTCACACAGAGAGTGGTGAGTCTCTGGAACTCTCTGCCACAGAGGGTAGTTGAGGCCAGTTCATTGGCTATATTTAAGAGTGAGTTGGATGTGGCCCTTGTGGCTAAGGGGATCAGAGGGTATGGAGAGAAGGCAGGTACGGGATACTGAGTTGGATGATCAGCCATGATCATATTGAATGGCGGTGCAGGCTCGAAGGGCTGAATGGCCTACTCCTGCACCTAATTTCTATGTTTCTATGTTTCTATCACAGTGAGGAATGAGGAGAATCCGCTGTGGTGGATGTTTATGTTAACTTTTATGTAGTTGTGTGTCTTGTTGCTTTTTTTTAGTATGGCTGTATGGTAATACGAATATCACTGTACCTTAATTGGTACACGTGACAATAAAAGACCTTTGAAACCTTTAATACTAAATCACAAAGCCACACTATTCTGTTTGGCATGATCTCCGCTGAACATCAGCGGGTAGTTCTTAACGAAGAAACTGCCGATGCTGGAGAATCGAGGGTTACACAAAATGCTGGAGAAACTCAGCGGGTGCAGCATCTAAGGAGCGAAGGAGATAGGCGACGTTTCGGGTCGAGACCCTTCTTCTGAAGAAGGGTCTCGACCCGAAACGTCGCCTATCTCCTTCGCTCCTTAGATGCTGCTGCACCCGCTGAGTTTCTCCAGCATTTTGTGTGAACATCAGCGGGTAGTTCTTCTGCAATCTTGGCAAACATTGACCTGTCAACTTCACCAAAACAGTTTCGCTTCACAACTCCTCAATCCTTTTGTCCCACAAGTTCTGTCTTTTCACCTCTGGCCTTTGTCCACCATCTGCTTCTTAAACAACCCCCCTGCCCCTCCCTCTACTTGAATCAACCGATTACCTGCTAGGCTTTAACCTGCCTGATTCTCTCTTCCAGCTCCCTCCCCCCCCCCCCCCCCCCCCCCCCCCCCCCCCCCCCCCCCCCCCCCCCCCCACCACCACAATCAGTCTGAAAATCTCATCTATCCATGTTCTACAGAGATGCTGTCTTACCTGCTGAGTTATTCCAGCACTTTGTGTCTATTTTTAGCCAGTAATTAATTGTTTGTACTGTGTATACACTACATTGTGTTTCTTCAAAATTAAACACTACAGCTACAAAGCACTTTAGGGCAACAGAAGATTCTGCAAATTCAGTTCATGTTGCTAATTATTTTTAAATGTATCTGTGGCAGCCCAGAGCGATTTAGGCCTAGGATTCATATGCTCATGAAAGTTAGAGGCCATTTAATACAGAGTTAAAGAACATTATGTATAGTTTATGGTTTAGTTTAGAGATACAGCGCGGAAACAGACCTTTCGGCCGACCGAGTCTGCACAGACCAGCGATCCCTGTACACTCACACTATTCTACGGGAGGGATAACTTCCAATTTCCAATTAACCTACAAACCTGTATGTCTTTGGAATGTGGGAGGAAACCAGAGCACCCGGGGAAAACCCACGCTGTCACGGGGAGAACGTACAGCCTCTGTAAAGACAGCACCCGCAGTCAGGATCGAACCTGGGTCTCTGGCATCGTAAGACAGCAACTCTACCACTGCACCACTGTGCTGCCTTGCATCTTTGGAATACTCCAGGGCAGGATTGCATCCTGAGGAATAATTCAAGACCATAGCATTTAAGGAATAGAAGAACTCAAGAGAAGAAGTGATAAAATGGAGTAGAAATAGTAGTATAACAATGATCTTATTGAATAACAGCAGATGTTGAACAATCTACTAGCCTATTTCTGCTCCCATTTCATACGTTCCTATATGAATGTTTCTCACGCTCTGTTTCAAATCTCTACATATAGTTAGTTCAAAATCACTCAATTTTATTATTCACTCAAATCACTCAAGTACATTATTGTTTTGAAAAGCTTTACACTACATTTTCATTTGTGGAGCACTTGGCTTTTAAAACTGAAAGATGTATATAAATTTGCTAAGATGATTCAGGATAGACATTTCTACCTCTGCTCAATATCATCATAAGGTGTAAACAATTACAAATTTGCAAAATACTGTGAATCATTTATCTTGGAAGCATCATTATTGTTTTAGTGTTGTCCAAGTATTGTGTTTGGCCTCCGGTTATTGGTATGCTCGAGGCGGCAGGAATTCATCCAGTGAGGAACAATACTTAAATTACTAGACTGGCAATCTAGAGATGCAAATTCACATCCCACCACGGCAGCCATGGAACTTAAATCCAGATTTACTTTTTAATTTGCACAGATAAAAAGAAACATTACCTCAAAACTGCCAGAATATTGCAAAAACCCCATTACCTCTAACCTATATGTGCCTCTTGACACAACAGTATAACTAACTCTGAGTCTTTTGAAGTGATTTACTGAGCTATTCAGAAGACATTTGGACAAATATATGGATAGGGAGGTTTATGGAGAAACATAGGCCAAATGCAGGCAAATGGGACTAGCCCAGAATGCCTTGGCCAGCATGGACAAGGTAGGCCGAAGGGTCAGGTTACATGCTGTGACTACTCCGTTATACCATAACCACAATATTTCAACAGGAAAAGGATGAAATCAGATTACCAACAACAACTTAGTTCAGACATAGAAAAGTTGCTCCTAGCCCAGTCAATCTTGCACATTACTCTCCTCAAATATCTGAGTGTAAGCTTCTAAATAAGTGAACAGTCCTGGAGACCAGTCAAACAGCAGCCAAACATAACTATCCTCACAGAATTATACTTTACAATGTGGCAGACTCCTCTGTCAAAATCTCTGGGCACATTCTGCCGCAAACAGTAGGCTTGACTAAGTAGGTCGGATGGAATAGTCCTGGGAGTTCATTGACTCATTCTCATAGCATCAGATCAAACATGAGCAAGGACACCTCCCAATTACCATCCTCCCCCAGCTGAGGACTCAGTGCTTCCCCCAAGCACAGAAAATAGCAAAGGCACAGAGTTTAATCCAATTGGTAACATCAATGTGTAGGAAAGAACTGCAGATGCTGATTTAACTCGAAGGTAGACACAAAATGCTGTAGTAGATCAGCGGGACAGGCAATAAATCTGGAGAGAAGGAATGGGTGACATTTCGGGTCGAGACCCCTCTTCAGACTGAAGAAGGCTCTCGACCCGAAACGTCACCCATTCAGACTGAAGAAGGCTCGACCCAAAACGTCACCCATTCCTTCTCTCCAGAGATGCTGCCTGTCCCGCTGAGTTGCTCCAGCATTTTGTGTCTACCTTGGGTGACATTAATGACTATCTCTAAATGTGATTTGGAAGCACTGACCAAGTTGCAAAGTAGCCAGACTGCATCTGTAGTAGATCATGAATGAACCAACTTGACCTGGCCCTTACTAATCCACCTTCTATACATGTATCTGGTCTCCGTCAGCCCTTGACAAGCTGAATGCTGTAGTTCAATTATGCTTTTTATTGTCACGCGTGCAAACGCACAGTGAAATTATTTTCTTCCATACAGTCCAGTATTCCTAAACCTAAGCACATCCTCGATTAGCAAATGTACAGAAATAGTCTACTGCTTGCTTGCAAGAGGCACCATGTTTTGGCGCCATTTTCAAAGTAAGTTCTTGTGAGCGGTGCCCGATCCAGGCAAGCCCCAGGCCGCTGCGGACCTTCAGCTGTTGTCTTCCTTGGACGCGATGTCCCTCTCCTCGCCCATCGAGGGCGCGGAAGGCCAGACCCCGGGCCCCGTACATCGTGATTATTGTCATTGGCTCACAAAGCCATAAAGTCTTGCCGTCACATCAAAGAAGCCCACTGTGATGTCCTACATCACCACCACTGTGCTAAATCACAGACAAACCGAACAAGGCAGCTCAAAACAGGGCATCAGTGAGATACTGTAATGCAAATGCAGCAGCATAAATATTCACCGCCATGATCTTTATCCTCAAGGCCCAGCATGTACCTAATGATGCACAGGACAGAAGATCACCTCTGGTTCAACGATGACTTCAGAATGCTTGACGGGAATAATGCAGTAAAAATGAAGTGGCAATTTGGTGATGTTGCGACACCATACAAATAAAAGGTAAATTATCCCATTATCCCAACATCCTAAAGGATCAAATCAAAGCTCTGCAGTCAACACAGGAATGGTGGTGGATTATCTGAAAGCATCCTCATCCAGGCCTAGCAAGTGTTCGAAATTGTCATACCTGATGGATTCAAGACTATATTGAGCCAGATGTGCCATGGAGATGATACATCTCAACCAATATTTTGGCTATGAGGGTAGATCAGAGGTAAGATGCATAGTGGCAAGTAATTCACCATTTGACATGCCAAAGAAAAAAAAAATTCTCCTATGCTTCTGCTATCCAAACCACTAACCACAATCTATGGAATGAATGGCTCTCCCTCAGAAAATGGTTACTTTTTGACCAACTGCCTATTGTTGCTGCAATTATAATGTCTGTCATACTAAAAGAACAGGGATTGCTTCATAATACCCATCAAATGCATATCACTTTCCCTTAAAATGTGTTCCATCTGTTTTTTTTCCCAAATCTCATATATAGCATATAGTATACTTGCCAAACTACAATCTATTCTTCCCACATTTGCTCCCAAGAGAGAATTAGCGAACTATATAAATAGATACCAGGCGTGTTGGCATACAAACACAGGTTAAACCTCCCATATATCACAACCTCACAAAAAAAAGAGGGAAAATTGGCACTCATATTTTCAGCTTTCCCAATAAATTTGATATTTCTGGAATATCACAATCTCACTCAATGTCAGATCCAATTCCCTGAGCTTTGAGGGGGGAAAAAAGGGGCTACAACTAATCTTGGCCAACAAATGTCCAATGAACCACATTAAAGAAATAAAAAGAAAACTTGTTTTACATAGCTCATGACCTCATTGCCCATGAGCAATATTGTAGTTACAATTACAAGGAAAAAAAAACACAAGCGAATAATTGTTGTTATCAGTTACACTGCTTGAGGAATAAATGACAAAACTTCCTCAATATATATATGGGTGTGGATAGTTTCAGAATCAGACATGATGGTCCCAGAAGGAATGGGTGACTTTTTGGGTCTACCAAAGATGATGATGATGAAGATGATGATGATGATGATACTTCGCTGTCACTTGTACCTCGCTAGGTGCAATGAGATTCTTTGTTTTTGCATACAAAGTACTCAAAATAGTCGCCACAAAGGGGCCAACAATGTTACAAAATGCCCCCCCCCTGTGCTTCTGTGTTTAAATGTTATCATTGGTCTAATCAGTCGCTACCAAAAATGTATTTAAAACACACCTATCATTGTAATAAAAATACGAGACTTATCTCATCATATTCAATCAACTTGAATCTGTGGAGGGATGGGCTTAGAATTAAAGCCAACTTACACTGAAGATCCTGAATTTTTAAGACACATGCAATCAAATTATGAACATAAATTCACCTATTTATATCTGTGATTTACAATGTGGAAACATTAAATTAATTTGTGAATACCAAAGCAGATAATTCCACCTCCTACTGAGCTACAATGCTCCTTTGTGTGGTTTTGGACAGCAAATGATAGTAAGCAAGCACAAAATAAATATCAGGTTCAGTTTTTGCATATGCAATTAACTCCATGCACCCAACTTCACATTCAGAATCCAAAACAATTAAGTGCAGAGAAGCAGAGCAAAACTTATGAGTGTGGCTTTCCATTATACAAATTAGACTATTGAGAGATTGCACTCTATCCAAGTCCAACGCCGACATACAAATATATGTGGTGTGGTGTGGCGGCGACTAACGGCAGTGGCTCGACTGCAGTCCGTCTGTCTTTTTTTAATTTTTGTCTTGTTAAATGTATGTGTTGATTCTAGCTTTTATTATTTTTTAGCTGTGCATATGTGGGGGGTGGGGGGGGGGGGGAAACCGTTTAATCTCTTCCCTGTACTGGGGACCCGACTTTAGGTCTCCGATGTCATTGGGCCTAACATCGTGGAGCCGGCGGCGGCCTCCGGCCGGAACTAACCTGAGGGCTCCAGTCGCGGAGCCTGCGGACTTGCCAGCGCAGGGCTCGCCAATTTCGGAGCGGGAGGAGCTGTGGTGGCGCGTGGCTGCGACCCGACTTCGGAGCTTCGGAGGCTTCGGCCGCAGGCCCGGTGGACAGGAACATCGGGAGCTCGCATCCCTGGTGGGAGACCGCTTTTTGGAGCTCCCGCAACGGCAACTTCTCCCGCTGGAATCGCGGGGTTTAAATGACTAGGAGCGGGGCCTAACATCGCCCGGTGTGGCTTAACGGCCGCGGGACTTACCATCGCCCGCCGGGGGCTTTAACATCGGGAGCCCCAGTCGCCTCGACGTTGCAGTTGCACTGCTGGACCACGGTAGAAGAACAAAGAGAAGAGATAAGACTTTTGCTTTCCATCACAGTGAGGAGGTGTTGGAGATTCTCTGTGATGGATGTTTGTGTAAATTGTGTTAAGTGTGGGTCTTGGTTTTTTTTTGTAATGTTAAGACTGTAGAAATGCAATTTCGTTCAGACCTTCAGGCTGTTTGAATGACAATAAAAGGCATTCTATTCTATTCTATTCTATATGATAACTTGCTTCCATTGAAACAATGCTTAAATCAAACATGCATATAATACTTGATGTTCTAAAAAATTATAAATTATCAAAGGCCTTCAATAAATATAACATTTAAAAGACACTTGGGCAGGGAAATGGATAGAAAATGTTTAATGGGATAAGGGCCAAACATGGGCAGATGGAACTAGCGTAGATGGGGGATCTTGGTCAACAAGGACAGGTTGGGCTGAAGGACCTGTTTCCGTGCTATATGACTCTAAATATGAAAACACAAAATTGGTTGACTTTTACATGTATAATTAATTTTTCTCAACTGATTGACTTGGGCACCAACCAGTACTACTCCAGTAACAGAACCATTATAGCAGCATACACTTAAAGTTAAATGATGTCATCTTTCTTATCTACTTTGGCCAAAAGGAAGGTAAATATTCATCTGCACAAATGATAATAATTATTGATGCCCTTCATCTACGGAAACATGTTCAAGACGTCATTGAAGGTCATCTTTCTGACCACTTAGGAACCTTATCTGCACAGTTGGATTGGAGAAACTAGGTTACCTAAAGCAACGAAGGTGAAAGGAAGATTTTAAAAAGATGCACAAGATTATGTCAGACAAAGAATAATTGTTCCCTTTAGCTGATAGCACAAGGAGTAGGAAGTATAGATATAAGATTTTGGGCACCACATATCGGTGGAGCGGTATTGAGGATGTGAGGAAAATCATTTTTACATCACAAGTGGTAATGATCTGGAACTATCTCCACAAGGTTGGCAATGAGGATACGATCAATAATGTAAAAAACAATCTTTACCGTAGGCATCAAGTCATTTTACACTCCAGTCACAACCAGGAAGGTCTCAGGACTCTCTGGTTCTTCCTTGAACAGAGTCCCAATCAGTTTCCCTCTACCAGCACTCTCCTCAGCCAGCACAACTTGTCCTCACCCTCAACAACTTATCTTTTAACTCCTTTCATTTTCTTCATGTTAAGGTGTAGCCATGGACACTCGCATAGGTTCCAAATCAGCCTGCCTTTTCTCTCTTTGCGGTGCACCCCCCCCCCCCACCCTCATCTGCACCACTGATCACTTGCTCGACTTTGTCCCGCCCCCACCTCTCTTCCAGCTTCCCCTCCCCTACTACAATCAGTCTAAAGAAGGCAATATGGCCCAAAATGTCACCTATTCATGTTCTGCAGAGATGCCGCCTTATCCGCTGAGTTACTCCAGCACCGTGTGACTTTTTTTTTGTATTAACCAGCATCTGCAGTTCCTTGTGCTTTCCAGGCTCTAATGACCCTGACTTATCTTCGCCATACCACGGGCTCAGATTCCACCACAGGTCTGAACTTTACAAGATCTGAATAATGTTTCTCCAGTGTAACGTTGGGACATCACAGCAAGGTCAGGCTGTGCTACCAGACTCTATATCTCTGAGTGAAGAGTCTGGTTTATTTTTTTTATTCCTATGATTAGATAATCGATTTCAGTATCCTGGGAGTGAACAGGTGAATGATGGCTGGCATGGACTCGCTGGGCCAAAGGGCTTGTTTCTATACTGTATCTCTAAACTAAATGACAGCTTGAATCTGATATCAGAAGTCAATTGCTGACTGAATCAACATAAACAGGGCATGGCAGCAGTGGTAACCAGGAAACAAAACAGCATTTAATATCTGTGCTGGGGAAATTAGGCACTGTGAGAAATATTTATTAGCAAATATTTAGGTAAGCCCAAGACATAATCTGAATGCCAAATGTACCCCAGCATGTTAGCTCAGTGCTTGGAAACCTGACAAACTATTTACAGAAATGTATAACATATCAAACCCCGCTGGTAAGATAATTTGCAGCTGACATTCAAACTGGTCCATGCTGACTTGTTTCTTTTCAGTATGAGAAATTAACATTGTTATAACATTTTGAAAATGGAATTGGAAACTAAAACTGAAATTTAGAATATTCTCACATATTAAATAAAATGAACTCCTTTGTTTCCAACATATACTGCTCGGTGATCAATCCTTCAATCAAGTCAATATTTACTTACACACCTGAACTGTGGAACTGATCTCCGCAGCAAATCCTCCTGTTATCGGAGCTTCATGGCTAATAAGCAACCTTCCCGTTTTTACCACAGACTGAAATAGAAAAAGAAAATGGTTTAATACAAAAAATGCACAACTTGAAACATTATGGCATAAAGCGTTAACAAATAATAGAATCATGCTATTTCATAATGGAAAGACATGTTGAAGGCAGACTCAAAATAGCAACAAAAAAAGAATCTTTGCCGAGAATTGGCACTGCACCACATTTCTGCCCACTGTACAATTCAATTTCAATTTAAAAATAAACAAGGACACACAGAATCTGACATACTAATGTCTAGGTTTCAAGTTGACGGATAGTAGATGGATTTGCAGGATAGAAGCTAAGGAGTGGTGTTGCGGTTGAATGGATTTTCGGCATGGTATATCGGGTTTTGTTGAAGGTCTTGGGACTTCGGCAAGACATTGTTGGGCTGTTGAATCCGTTTTTTGGGGTGGTAGCTGGTGTTTGGAGGACAGAGATTTTAAGTGATTACTCAGACTTTGAATACTAACTGCGCTTGACATATGAACACACAGAGAGAAGCCAGACACAAACAATGACTCCATAAACGAGCAAATAATTTTTGGGTGCTGATTCTATAAATGTAATTGATGCTTGCAAAACCAGTGTCATCAACCTGTGAGACCAGTTTCCGCAAGATGTAAAAAGTGCGTGTTCGGGCAGGAGCCAAGCTCACTCTATGAACCAGATAGTTCCCCTTTTGTCTGCATGCACCCTCTTGCACCCAATCACAGCTTCCATCAGCACAATCCAATGACTCCACTTCTGTTCCTACCCCACCTATCTAAGATCACGCTCCTTGCAGAGACTCAGAGCACCATCTTGCTACCAGGCCTTCACCAACCAAATTCTGTTCCAGATACACTTCTATCAATGTAGAAAGAACTGCAGTTGCTGGTTTACGCCGAAGATAGACACAAAATGTTGGAGTAACTCTGGCAGCATCTCTGGAACGTTTCGGGTCGAGACCCTTCTTTAGACTGAATGAAGATGCTACCTATCCCGCTGAGTTATTCCAGCATTTTGTGTCGCACTTCTATCAACACTGATTACCAATCTCAACTAGCACTATTGCCTCGTGACCTCAGTAAGCTGCCACACAATCCCGACATCATCCAGATCCCCTTATCTAACTCCACATGTTGCTAATGTAAAGGCCCACAGCACGTGACCCCAAGCTAAGAGTGTGTGACTGCAAGCTATCACTGCAGAACCCTGACCAAATACCCAAAAACCTAAGTAATCACCTAAAAATCTCCGGCTGGAGTACTCCAACCATCAGCTACCACTCCAAACACCTGATGAACATCACCCCAGCATCGAGCCAATGTTCCACAAACCCCAACCACCATCTCACAAACCTTGATGAATAACACAATGAATTCAACAGTGAATAGCTATTAACTCCTTAGCTATTATCCTGCAAATCACAGCTATCATCCCTCATCTGCTACTTCTTCTTCTATCACGTCCATCTTCCATGTTTCAAATGTTGACATCGCTGTCATCGTCTGTCCTGAAAGAGACGCATGCTTCCGGCGACAATCAGAGGGAGCCATCACTTGTTGCAATAGATGATGGTGGTAGCAGAATTAGCTCAGGATACTTCCAATTTCCAGCCCTGCAACGTGGATAGCCTAGCTATTAGCGTGTTACTTCTGGCTGGAGTGATTTGCATTTGATTTGCATTTGGTTTGCATTTGGGGGGCGATTTGAGTAGACTGGGCCTAAATACTCAAAGTTTTAAAGAATGTGACTGAAATTTACAAAATGCTTTCCAAAGCTTGACAAGCTACATCAGTGTTTCGCTTATTTTTGTCATGTGTACCGAGGTACAGTGAAAAGCTTTTGTTTGCGTCAAGAGAAAAGACTACATCTGAATAGAATTAAGCCGCTCACAGTGCACAGATGAAGGATAAAGATTAAGAGAGTGGAACAATTGTTATGGATGATAGCAGAGCCTCTTCTGGGACCGGTACACAAACAGTCGCCACACTCTGGTGCCTTCTGAGAATGTCCCCCTGGCTAGAATGTCTAGACATGGGGTCACATTCAAAGAATAAGGAGTAGGCCATTTAGACTGAGTTGAGGGAAGATTTTATCATGTAAAAGTTGCTAATTACCATATATTATTATATATGATTTATATATTATATAACCCAGTATATAAAAGTGTATATGTTGCTATATAATACTATATACTATACACTATAATAGATATTATTGCATAGATTAATATATTATATTGTTACATTAATATGTTGTTATGTTAATATAATACTAATGTGTCCTACAACTCAGTGGCACAGTGGTAGAGTTCGCGGCCTGATTGTGCCGGAGACCTGGCTTTGAACCTAACTACGGTGCTGTCTGTACAGAGTTTGCACGTTCTCCCTGTGACCGCGTGGGTTTTCGCCAGTTTCTGTAACCCCCTAATTACACAAAATGCTGGTGTAACTCAGCGGGGCCTGGCAGGATCTCTGGAGAGAAGGAATGGGTGGTGTTTCGGGTCGAGACTCTTCAGACTCGACCCGAAATGTCACCTATTTCTTCTCTCCAGAGATGCTACCTGTCCCGCTGAGTTACTCCAGAATTTTGCGTCTACCTTCGATTTAAACCAGCATCTCCAGTTCTTTCCTACACCCCCAATTACATCTCTGCCATGCCTGCCCAACAAATATATTTCCCCAGCCACCACCGTGCAACCCATGAGCAATATTGTAACCTGTAGCTGCCACCCTGTGATCGCCACCCTGCCCTGCTACCCTTGCTCACTCATCCCATAATGGACCATCAATTGCAACTCTCCGTAACTGCTCTGAAACCTCAATATATAACACCTCTCAATTTGATAATACAATCTTGCAAACCCCAACAACCAACAACCACCCTAGGTAATGTACTGCAATTCCAATCTACCATCCTAGAGCTTCCCATGACCAATCGGAGCCCATTTACAGTCCTGCAATTCCCAGAAGCCACTCCAATGCCCACAGTGGTGCAGCTGGTAGAGCTGCTGCCTCACAGAGCCAGAGACCCGGGTTCAATCCTGACCTCTGGTGCAGTCTGTGGGGTTTGCACATTCTCCCTGTGACCGAATGGGTTTCCTCCGCACCCTCCTGTTTCCTCCCACATCCCAAAGACGTGCGGGTTTGTTGGTTAATTGGCATCTATAAATTGCCCCTAGTGTGTGGCAAGTGGATGAGAAAGTGGGATAAGGTGGAACTAGAGTGAACGGGCGATCAATGGTCGGCGTGGACTCAGTGGGCCTAAGGGCCTGGTTCCATTCGATATCTCAGAACAAAAGAAACTGTCCCGCAAATCTCTGCCTACCATCTCCCAACTCCAGGCTTCTGTACAAACCTCATGTTTGCTTACTTGCCTCCTCTTGATTAGTTCTCACACTCCCCCTAATGGTCCCTAGAAAACAACCCGTTCTCCAAAACAGCTTGCCCCAAGTGTTACTTTAGTTTAGAGTTTAGTTTAGTTTAGAGATGGGGTCAAGGAAAGAGCGTTCACGTCACGGCCCTGTTTCCACCAATATTTCCACCACCACACACAAGAAGCACAAGAAGCGCAAGACAGACACCGTTGTATGCTGATGCCGAGAAGTGTGCTCAGCTCTGACTGAACAACTTCTAATCTTGATGCAGACGCGATAAGAAGAAGAAGTTTAGAGATACAGCATGGTTAGTTTAGTTTAGTTTAGAGATACATTGGCCCTTCGTCCCACCAAGTCCGCGCTGACCAGTGATCAACACACACTAACACTATCATACACACATTAGGGACAATTTACAATTATACCAGGCCAATTAGCCTACAAACCAGTACATCTTTGGAGTGTGGGAAGAAATCGCAGATCCTGGAGAAACCGCAAGCAGGGGAGAACGTACCAACTCCGTACAAACAGCACCTACAGTCAGGATCGAACCCGGGTCTCTGGTGCTGTAAGGCAGCAACGTTGCCGCTGTGCCACCTTATTCAAGCCTTACACTTTCAATTGCCAACCTTATCCCCATCCACGCGTTCCCCAGTTGCTCCAATCCAGCCAATTTCTGCCTCCCATTTTCACACAGGCACATGACACCCTGGGCCTCTCGCACAATACATTTCTGAGCAACAAACATGGGAGCAAAATGTTCATTGGCCCTATGAGCAGCAACTGACTCATTTGTACATATACTCTCTGAGTCTATTTCTCATCTCAACATAATGCTGTTAAGAATTACCTTCAAACCTCAGTTTTTAATCTTATCCTCAATCCAAGATAAAATCGATTGGAAATAGTTATTTTCAACCCAGTATGAAGTTTCTACATATATATCATCACCCTTCAATGCTAATCACCTCTGTTTTTTAACTGCAAACTATATATACCAGATTTAAAATTTGGCAATGACATTAAAGAACAGCTTTGCAGTGCTAATCAAATACAGTGCTACATATATTCATCTTTTAAGATGTTTTGTATCAGAAATCCACATTGGCTACTGTGGATTTGAGCATACACGGTGCCATATATTCTATTAAAAGTACAGTTCAATAAACCTGACTCTCACCAAGTCAGAAAAATGTAAAATGCACTACAATTCAGAATTCTTTTGGCATGATATAAGGTATGGAAGGATATGGATCATGTGCAGTCTTGAAGAAATCAGTTTAACCTGGCATCGTGTTTGACACGAACATTGTGGACCAAAAGGCTTGTTTCTCTTTTGTATTCTGATATGTTGCATGCATGAACAAGGACTGTTGAATTGTCTTAACTATAACTAGTAGGTACATAGAAATTTTCTGCTCATAAACAAGCCTTGAACACGTTCCATCATAAAGTGCTGGAGTCGGTGAGGCAGCATCTCTGGAGAATATGGATAGCCAATGTTAGCCAGTTACCACAGAAAGCATTTTATCAGGATCAATCACAACTTGGTTTGGGAACAGCTCCATCCCAGACCGCAAGAAATTGCAGCGAATTGTGGACCCAGCCCAGACCATTACACAATCCAATCTCTCTTCCATTGACTCCATTTATACCTCACACTGCCCAGGCAAGGCCAGCAGCATAACCAACGAGGATGAGTCATACCCTTGCCACTCCCTCCTCCCCTCTCCCATCAGGCAAAAAGTATAGAAGTGTGAAAACGCACACCTCCAGATTCAGGGACAGTTTTTTCCCAGCTGTTATCAGGCAACTGAATGGGGTCAAGGAAAGAGCGTTCACATTGTGGCCCTGTTGTCACCAATCTTTCCACCACCACGCACAAGAAGCACATGAAGCGACAAGACAGATGCATTGTATGCAGATGCCGAGAAGTGTGTTCAACTCTGGCAGAACAATTCTAATCATGTGTGTGGACTCGATAAGAAGAAGAGGCAACTGAATCATCCTACCACAATTAGAGAGTAGTTCTGAACAATTATCTATCTCATTGGTGATCCTCGCGGCTATCCTTGATCGGACTTTGCTGGCTTTACCTTGCACTAAATGTTATTCCCTTATTGTGTATCTATACACAGTAAATGGCTCGATTGTAATCATATATTGTCTTTCCACTGACTGGAAAGCATGAAACAAAAGCTTTTCACTGTACCTCAGTGCACGTGACAATAAACTAAACTATCCTTTTATTCGGGATCCTGTTTCAGACTCAACCCGAAACGTCGCCTATGTCCTCCAGAGATGCTGCCTGACCCACTGAGTTACTCCAGCACTGTTTTTTTTTTGTAAACCAGAATCTGCAGTTACTTGTGTCAACACATTCCATTGTGATGTTTTCATCATAGGATCCACCCAGATTATTTATACTCTTAATCATCATCTGCACTCTTTAATGGCATCTTTTAAAAATAACTAATTTCCCAGTAAAATGTCTTATGTTTCACAACTGGGTTAATGGCAAAAAATGTCCACGTTCTAACTTTTATCTAATGATTTTTTTTCTCTAACTGCCACTTCAGTACTTTTGGAATTTCTTTAATCCCAAACGGATTACAGTCAACTAGTATGCACAATTGATATTTAGCATTAAAAATGCAAAAGGTTTGAGGAAAATTGTAGTATGGAAAAAAATTGAAAACCATTTCATAATAATTTTTCATAATTGATAGCTGCAGTTTGTTTAATACTTGGTTCATTCTTCCCATCTGTAGCCACACTCACGACTGTGCGGCCAAATTCAACTATTAACAAGTTTTCAGATGACACCATCATAGAGGGTGGATCTCAAACAACGGTGAGAAGAAGTACAGGAAGGAGATGGAGAGCTCAGTAACTTGATGCCAAGGCAACAGCTTCTCTCACAATGTCAGCAAAACAAAAGAGTTCATCTTTGACTTCAAGAAGAGAGATGGAGTACAGGCCCCAGTCAACACCAATGGTGCTGAAGTGGAGATAACCAAGAGCTTCAAGCTCCGAGGTTTATAGATATCTCACACAATTTGTCCTGGTCCAACCACATTGTCGCCATGGCCAAGAAAGCTCAACAATGCCTCGACCTGGTCAGAAAGCTAAGAAAATTTGTTATGTCTCCAGTAATTCTAACCACTTTCTGCAGATGCACCATAAAAAGCTTCAGTTTAGTACTGCAACTGCTCGGCCCAAGACTGCAAGAAATTGCAGAGGTATTAACACTGCCCAGTCCATCATGTTCATAGGTTCTAGGAGCAGAATTAGGTCATTCGGCCCATCAATTAAACTATCCTTTTCTAAACTATGCCAATCAATCATGTCTGATTTATCTTTCCTTCCCATCCCCATTCTCCTGCTTTCACCTCCTTCCTGGGTTCTCAGGAAGGAGGTGAATGCTCCTTCTTCACCTTCTTCATTGTTCACTCTGGTTACCGGCTCCTGAGTAAGGGTGCATATTAAGTCCCATTCTGGTCCACGGTAACAGACACACACCTAATTACATTCCTGGCTCTGGCAACACACCTAACCACACTCCCAGTTGGCAGCTCCACTCACACACCCACAGGGATGCAGTCGGGGTTCCAAACACTATTGGATGTGCAGCCAGAGTCAGAGACTAGAATGCAGTCGCCTGGAGTCATTGAGTTATACAGTGTGGAAACAGGTCCTTTAGGCCAACTTGCCCACACTGACCAACATGTCCCATCTACACTAGTCCCACTTGCCTGCATTTGGCCATCATCTCTCGAAACTTGTCCTATCCATGTACCTGTCTAATTGCTTCTAAAACGTGCAATAATCCCTGCCTCAACTACACCCTCCGACAGCTTGTTCCATACACCCACCACCCTTTGCGGCGCAGCGTTGGAAACATCGAGGGGCAGGCGATGCCTCACCGGGGATCACCGTTTGGAGCTCCGGAGTGCTGGGCCTGCTGCACCGACATCGCGGAGCTGTGGTTCGCGGAGCTCCCAACGCGGGCGGCGCGGACCAACATCGCGGAGTCCTGCAACTCCGCCCGGCTCAGCCTGTGGACTTTGGGAGCCGCGGACTCCGGTGGGAGGTGGCTGATCTGGAGGTCCGGGCCGCTAAGGATGTTCTCCGTCGGGGTTCCATCGTTCCCAGTGAGAGGGCCTGAGCATCGTTCCCGGCGAGAAGGCCTGCGGGTGCACGGGAGGCCCCGACCACGGGTGAACATCTGGGAAGATCGGCAGGGAGGCTGGCTGGACTATGGTACCTTGCTTAACTCTGGTGCCGCTGTGGGGTTATGTTGTGTGTGGACTTCTGTGTTTGTGCTTTTTTTTAAAAATATGTTTATTTATTTATTATTTACTTTTATGTTACTGACTGTAAGGAAAATCCATTTTGTTGTCTCTAAAATGAGATAATGACAATAAATTGAATACAATACAATATAATACAAAAGGTTACCCCTTAGATTCTTATTAAATCTTTCCCCCTTTACCTTAAACCTGTTTCTTCTTGTTCTCGATCCCCCAGCTTTGGGCAGGAGACTCTGTGTGTCCACCCCGTCTATTCCTCTCATGATTTTATACATCGCTACAAGATCACCCCTCATCCTCCCGCACTCCAGGGAATCAAGCCGTGCCCTGCTCAACCTCTCATAGCTCAGACCCTCAAATATTTACAACATCCTTGAAAATCATCTCTGCACACTTTACAACTTCACAACAATTGTCCTGGTGGATAAGTTGGTCGGTCTGTTTAGGAGTTTGGGTAGAACGGAGAACCAGCATGGTTAGATGTGTAAGCGCAGCCTGGTACCAGTGTGGTAAGATTCAAGGCAAGGGCACAGACTGGCACGGTTAGAAGTGCGGGCAGAGGCAGGAACCAGTGTGGCAAGATGAGAGGTAGAACACGAACTGACATGATTCGATGAGCCAAGGACCAGAGCATAATTGTGTGTGTTGATCAGACCTCAGTCAAGAGGTAAAACACTGGCAACTCTACATTAAGTCAGTTCAGGTAACAGATATTTGCCATTACTTAATTCAGAAATCATTGCCCAAAAATCTGAGATCAGAATTTGGATGTCAATTTTTACTTTATTCTCAGCTCACATTTCTAGGCACAGATGATGTGGCTTTGCATTACAGAACATTTTCTGCATTTTCTGGGAACTCAGTCAACCCCACCCCCTACCCCCACTCCCCCAACCCAGCAATGCAGAAGTTGGCTGTAAACAAGTAAAATATTAATTGGTAGAAAAAAAATAAACCAAGCACAAAGTAAATGACTAGTTTGGAGCCAATATTGCATAATAAGCTGAAATTACATTTATTTTTTTATGTTTGTGTGATTTTTAGCAAAATTGTAAATTAACACAAAACAGATTGAGCAACATATAATTAGAGATAAATAGCCAAAGAGGTTTATTGAAAGAATGAATATGCAACTCAAAAACTCTTCCTGGATGAATTCAATTTCAGAACTTCTCAGCCACAGAAACTTTCACCACACATGTATTTTCAACCCCTTTGAAAAAGTAATCAGTAGTTGAATGTTAAATCTGCATGGATCAATGAAATCTGAATTATGGGAATTAACTAGTAAACTCTGTTTTTGGGAATATCTTCATTTTTTTTAAATGCAAAAAACATTCAAAAGATCAGCAACTATTTCCCACATTTAGAACAAATTTATAATTTTATATTGTAACAGGCATTGATTAGAAACACAGACAAAAGGCAAATTACTATTATCAGCTTTGTTAATTTTCCCTGCTCTCCTAATTTTGCTGAGTGTTCTTTAAACTTAGCTGCAAAAGAAATCTCCAGTATTATCTATGGGTTTCCAGAAATTGAGTACAGATGCTATGAAAAAAAACAAAGATGGAAGGGAGGGTGGGGGAGATAAAACTTGTTTTAAGTGAACATGTCAAGAAAAAGCTGGAAACAATAGAACATTAATATATATATATGAATAAGATGTGAATTTAGGAAAATGGACTGGAAAAAAAAATCAAAAACCTGGGAGAAAGTAAAATTCAACCTACAAAACTGTAAAATTCAGTCTGCCTCTTTATAAACTATATGGATTATATTTTGATTTAGTCATTTGAAAGTAAAATGCAATAAATCACTTCTTTCAATCTAGATAACTAAAATGTATTATTCCATCTTACATGTAATCCATCAGATGCTTTAGAAGAAAACTATTTTTCCCTCAACATATACAAAAGCAACAAAATAAGTAATTTTATTATTACCCTATGGAACATTTTAACAAAAATTCAAAAGATAAAAACTTCTAAATCCAAGATAAAGTAAATATTTCCAATCTGTACAGCTGAAGTCAACTACTAAACTAATAACATACTAAATAATTAATTCCAGCAGGATAATTGCTGAAGTAGCGTTACTTAACAAATTTGCACTAACTGTTTGCTTATGTGGAATGTATTAGTATAATGTGTATTGGTGTGTTTCCATGACCTACCCAAGTGTCCATGGAAGATGTATATTGTTAGCCAAAGAAACATCAGCTCCTGCTTGAATGACTTAAACATGGAAAAGACCAGGCTGAAAGCATTAACAGATTCCCACTTTATCAGGTAATTCCCCTATCAATTAAATTTTAACTGGAATCTTATATTTGCTAAGATGCAAAATCCGTGCAAACCTCAACAATCTTCTCCAAAGGGATGGCCGTGGAGAGTTAACAACTTCAAGTTCATGGGTGTGCACATCTCTGATGTTTTGTCGTGGGCCCAGCGCATTGATGCAATCACAAAGAAAGCCCATCGATGCCTCTACTTCTTCAGAAGTTTGAGAAGCTTTGGCATGTCGCCGATACTCTCTTGAACTTCTACAGTGCACAGTGGAGAGCATACTCACTGGTTACATCACTGCCTGGTTTGGTAGCTCGGCCATCGAAGGGATGTTGGGAGTGCCTCAAAAGGCAGCTAATGTCATGATAGATCCACATCACACTGGCCATGTTCTCATTTCACTGCTACAATTGGGAAGAAGGTACAGGAGCCCAAGAACCATTGCCTCGAGATTCAAGAACATATTTTTGCCATGAACCTTCAGGCTCGTGAATCGCACTGTACAATTCAAATCACAAGCCTTCCTTAGCACTCAACAACTGTGAACTTTAAGGGCTGCACTATATGCTTCAGCTTGCACCATTGTGGTCTGCTTACTTAGTATAGCTGAAAATTTATTGTATTTATATTTATTGTATATTAATTTATACTGTGGTGTTAACTTGCCCGTAAAAGCATCAGCAAGCAAGAATTTAATTGTTCCATTCCCGGTGCAAATGACAATTAAAACTCTTGACTCTTGAAATGATTAACATTAAACAGCAGTGACATCAACGGTGATCCGTCCAAGAGTCTATTTGCTGCCAGCTCTTTGTGTTTTGAAGTAAGCCAAGTTGATGGCTAGAAATGGTTGGTTAATTACAATCTTTATTTCCTCTTTTATTTTTCAATTCAGAATTGTTTATAATGTGCAAGACTGAACAATGAATGGTAATGGAACATTTGACTGAACAAACTGTTGCCATTCTTAAGCGTTTAAGCAAAGCTTCCTTGATAGACTACTTCTAATTTGTACAGGAAAGAGAAAAATGTAAGTTTTGTATATCAAATATTAAAAACTTTGATGTGAATACAAAATTTACTTTTCGTAGACCATGCAGGTGTACATGTTGCTTTACGTTTGTTACAAAATTTTGAATGTGCCATGATAATGACATTTTCAGTTTACTTCAGTAGGTACAATTTTTTTTAATAGTATTGTGTGGGATTGGTTGGTTAATCTTGGATTGAATAAAGGATTGACAGTTAACATCCATTTATTTGTGCATTTAGATCTACAAGATGACCAAGACATAGCCAAGACATAGCTATGGGCACTCGCATGGGCCCAAGCTATGCCTGCCTCTTTGTAGGGTACGTCGAACAATCACTGTTCCAGGCGTGCACTGGCCCTATCCCCAAACTCCGCTACATTGACGACTGCATCGGTGCTACCTCCTGCACCCATGCAGAACTCACTGACTTCATCAACTTCACGACCAATTTCCATCCTGCACTCAAGTTCACTTGGACCATCTCCGACATCTCCCTACATTTTCTAGATATCATCCCAGAAGACAGACTATTGACCAACATCTACTACAACCCCATGGCTATCTGGACTACACTTCTTCCCACCCTGCTTCCTGTAAAGGCTCTATCCCCTACTCCTAATTCCTCCATCTACGAAGCATCTGCACCCAGGATGAGGTTTTCTATGTCAGGGCATCGGAGATGTCCTAATTATTTTGGAAACGGGGGTTCCCCTCTTCCATTATAGATGAGGCTCTCACTAAGGTCTCCTCGATATCCCGCAGCTCCGCTCTTGCACCCCCTCCCCCCATTTGTAACAAAGACAGGGTCCCCCTTGACCTCACCTTCCACCCCATCAGCCATCGCATACAGCATATAATCCTCCGACATTTTCGCCACCTCCAACGGGATCCCACTACTGGCCAAATCTTCCCATATCCATCCCTTTCTGTTTTCCGCAGAGACCGTTCAGTCTTTCCAGGTGAGGCAGTTCACTTGCACCTCCTCCAACCTCATCTAATGTATCCGCTGTTACAGGTGTCAACTCCTGCATATCGGCGAGACCAAGCACAGGCTCGGCGATCGTTTCGCTGAACACCTCCGCTCAGTCCGCCTTAACCTACCTGATCTCCCGGTCAAAGCAGTCAAAGCAGTAATAATGGCATATCAGTCAGCACTGCTATCCTACAACTTCAGTGAGCTACAGTTATCATGACCTCAAATGCTGCCTGTGCATGGTTCGTATATTTTCCTTTGACTGCATTGTTTTTCTATCTGGTTTCCTCCCACATCTCAAAGACATGTTAGTCAGTTAACCGATTCTAGTGTCAAGGAATGGCAGCAGGAATAATCTGAAGGGGAACTTGATGGACCTGTGAGAGGGAACGCTAAAGGGATATAATTCCTTCTCTCCAGAGACACTGCTTGACCTGCTGAGTGATGCCAGCATTTTGTGTCTGGTCCTCAATGATAGAATGGGATTGCTGGAATGGTCAGATAAACCAAACTAAATGGGCCAAATGGCTCCTACGTGATACGAAGATACATGAAATAGAAAATAAAATAAATAAGATAGACAGACAACAAATAAATTCTGTAAAGAGAGCACTCCAAACTATTGAAAATACTAACAAACCATTGGCATGGAACTTAAAAGTAAAGTTGGCTCTAGACATTTGGAGTCCAATACACTATTCCACGTTAAAAGTTGATGGAGGGGGTATTAAAGATCTCTTGAAAGAACAGCAGTGGAGGAGATCTTAGGGAAAGCTTCGGGTTTTTTTTTAAACAACACTGCATGTTGACCTTAAAAAAGTTTAAAAGTTAGATTTTGATTTATGCAGTGCCATTCTCAATCTCACGCTCATCCTTGGCATCACCAATTGAGCTGGATCATAGTGATGTTCTGGAAATGTGGAACAACTCAGAGGAAACAGCAGCATTCTTTGGAAACAACACAGCGTATTGACCTTAAAAGGTCTGGAAGTTAGATTTTGATTTATGCAGTGCCATTCTCAATCGCGCGCTCATCCTTCACATAATCAATTGAGCTGGAAAATAGAGATATCTGGGAAATCCCAGCCAATTCAGAGGAAACGACAGCGTGAGAAGAGATAATGGTGTATCATGGTGGTACAGCAAATGGATCGGTAGCTTCTCAGATCCAATGACCTGGGTTTGACATGGACCTCTGGTGTGGTTTGAACGGAATTTGCATGTTGTCCCTGGGACCTTATGGGTTTTATCCAAGTATCTCAGGTGCTTACCACATTCCAAAGATCTTCAGGTTGTTACATTAATTGCCTACTCTGATTTATCTCAAGTAGAATGGAGTTGATGGGCATGTGGGAGAGAATAGATTGTGAATAGAAGGTTGTACTCAACCTGTGCACATTCCAACATTATTCATCTAAGATCAAAAATATAAAATTGCCACTATTTTTTTCTGGCTTTTTTGAACAATAGTAGTTCCATTCAAGGTATCAGCAAAGTACATGTCCTTTTATCACCCATAAGTAAGACTGCATGCTTATTTCTGTAATGATTACAAAAACCCCTATAAATGTCTGACTGGATCCAAGACAGAATTCGAGATAATATTTTCCAATGAATGAAACTTTCCTTCCTTGCAGGGGGATGAGATTTCCTTTCTGAATGGCCTGGAATGTTGTCCTTATGTTGTGACTAATGGAACAAAAAAATCATTCATCATGGGCTTAATTTCATCTGTATATTCCTGTAGGAAATCAAGACCTTAAATTACAAGACTATAAGGGCTTCCAACAATGTGTGTCGACAATAGAGACATATTCCAACACACCACAGAGACCAACCTTTTGATCCAACTCATCTATGCCAACCAAGATGCCCTTCTAAGCAAGTTCCATTTGCCAGTGTTTGACCCATATCCCTCTAAATTATTCCTATCCATGTAGCTGTCCAAATGATTTGAAAATGTGTTTATTGTACCTGCTTCAACCATTCCCCTTGGTCATGGTCTCTTCACTGCTACCATCTGGAAAGTGGCACAGGATACTGTGAACTGTTACCTTCAGGTTCAAGAGAGGTTTCTTTCCACCAACCATCTGGTTCATGAAACCACCCCTCCCATCCTGCATAATGCTAACCACAAGCTGCCAGAGCATCAAACCAGAACAAACTTTGCACTATTATGGTTTCTACTTAAATTAGTTTTGCGCTATCATGCTCTAGTTTACTTAGAATACCACTTTCCCCCTAATCATCCTCCATACCAGAGTCCTCTGCAGCATCAGGAGGCTTTCAGGCCAAGATACATGAGCTTATCTCTAATGAGGAAAACAATCTTCAGAGATCAGAGTAGGGAAGAGCACCAGGCCAGTTATGGCTCTTTAAAGGAGATCAGTGAAATTCAATAAATACCAGAGAGATTTGCTCAAGGCCAAAATGAATTATTCAACAGGTTTATGACACTAATCCCCAAACTTCATCCTCGCTTTTTAGAATGGTTCACGTACTTGTACCATGGGTGGCACAGCGGTAGAGTTGTTGTCTGACGTTGCCAGAGACATAGTATCGGTCCTGACTATGGGTGCTGTCTGTATGGAGATTGTACTTTCTCCGGGTGTTCCGGTTTCCTCCCACATTCCAAAGACGTACAGTTTGTAGTTTAATTGGCTTTGGTAAAATTATAAAATTGTTCCTAATGTCTAGGCTAGTGCTAGTGTATGGGGATTGCTGGTCAGCACGGAGTCGATGGGCCGAAGAGCCTTTTTCCACGCTGTATCTCTAAACTAAACTGAACATCCTTCTCCAATGAGTGGTAAAGTATGAAAGTACATCACCTGCTTTGTTTCCAACATTAATACTGTGATTGCACAAAAACACTGACAACTGACTCCACAGAGAAGATTTTAAGTAATTAATGCAATATGTATTAAACAATTCATTATTGTCTAATCTCTTCCTATGTGTAATAAAATTCCTTATACAGGAAGAATCCCCGCGTTTGAGGCGTACCATGGCCCAATTCCCAAATCCAAGGCATAGCAATGGGCATGCGCATGGGCCCTAGTTATGCCTGCCTCTTTGTAGGGTACGTCGAACAATTCTTGTTCGAGGCGTACCGTGGCCCTATCCCTACCTCTGCTACATCGACAACTGCATTGGTGCTACCTCCTGCACCCATGCAGAACTCACTGACTTCATCCATTTCACCACTAACTTCCATCCGGCACTCAAATTCACCTGGACCATTTCCGACATCTCCCTACTGTTTCTAGACCTCACTATCTCCATTGCAAGTAACAGACTACTGACCGAAATCTACTACAAATAATCCTCCGACATTTTCGCCACCTCCAACGGGATCCCACCACTGGCCACATTTTCCCATCTACTCCCCTTTCGGCTTTCCGCAGAGACCGCTCCGTAACTCCCTGGTCAATTCGTCCGTTCCCACCCAAACCACCCCTCCTCTGGTTCTTTCCCTTGCAACCGCAGGAAATGTTACACTTGTCGCTTTACCTCCCCCCTTGACTCCATTCAAGGACCTAAGTAGTCTTTCCAGGTGCGGCAGAGGTTCACCTGCACCTCCTCCAACCTCACCTACAGCATCCGCTGCTCTAGGTGTCAGCTACTCTACATCGGTGAGACCAAGCGTAGGCTTGGTGATCACTTCTCCCAATACCTCCGCTCAGTTCGCAATAACCAACCTGATAACCCGGTGGCTCAGCACTTCAACTCTCCCTCCCATTTCGAAACCAACCTTTCTGTCCTGGGCCTCCTCCATGGCCAGAGTGAGACCAACTGCAAATTGGAGGAACAGCACCTCATATTTCGCTTGGGTAGTTTACATCCCAGTGGTATAGAAGAAAATAGGTGCAGGAGGAGGCCATTCGGCCCTTCAAACCAGCACCGCCATTCATTGTGATCATGGCTGAACATGGTATGAACATTGACCTCCAATTTCAGGTAGTCCTTGCTTTCTCCCTCTTTCCCCTCCCCAGCTCTCCAACAGCCCACTGTCGCCGCCTCTTCCTTTCTTCTTCCCGCCCCCTCCCCCCCCCCCACCCCCAGCCTGAAGAAGCGTCTCGACCCAAAACGTCACCTATTCCTTCGCTCCATAGATATGGCCTCACCCACTGAGTTTCTCCAGCATTTTTGTCTACTTTATACAAGAAGAAAATCTTTTGGCAATCGATAAATGCATTTACTAGGATTCTAAAGTGCACACATTTCTACACTGCATGTGTGTGTAGGCACGCATCAGTAATAGATTCGCTAAATCTCTGAAATTTAGCAATTTACAAAATCAATGAAAAGTTCGCACTTGGAAAAAAAATCTAAAACATGACCACCACACATTATCCAGAGGTTCCTGCTACATGCTGCTATTAAACAAACTGTAATATCATTGTCTTAGCTTGCCCAAGTAAGCCAGGCCATATAGAGTTTCAAGAGACTGCCTCAGAAAGATTAAAAGAAAGGGTACACAAAAGGCTGGAGAAACTCAGCGGGTGCAGCAGCATTTAAGGAGCGAAGGAGATAGGCAACGTTTCGGGCCGAACCCCTTCTTCAGACTGTGAGGCAGAGGTCGGGGATGGGGCCCTGGTACGCCGAGAATAAGGATTGTTCGACGTACCCGACAAAGAGGCAAGCGTAGCTGGGGCCCATGCGTGTGCCAATAGCTACGCCTTGTGTTTGAAGGAAATGGGAGGAGTCAAAAGAGAAGTTATTGAGGGTAAGGACCAACTCCGCTAGGCGGAGGAGGGTGTCAGTGGACGGGTATGAAAGATTACAAGAATATCAGTATAATATGACATAGGTGAGATTCAAAGCCTTCAACCTTGATAATAATTTTACACGTTCTCTCTCCACAAATCCTGCCTGCAACTGCGGAGGATTTTCACCATTTTCCATTTTTATTTCCATGTACCGGCATCTGCAGAGGTTCTGTTGAAAAGAGCCTGTAATGGGTGCATAAGAAGCCGATGTGGTCTCTCAAGCCTGCTTTCCCAGTTAATAAAATTATGACATCTAATCATCTGATCAACTCCATTTTCCTGCAAGATCTCCATATATTCCACACAACCCAAAGATCTGCCTCAGACTCTTGAATCAACTCCCTCTTCACCCCTCTCCCATAAAACAAGAGGCACAGAATAGCAATGTTACAACATTTTGAGATTTTAAAAATCAAGTCTGCAATTTATCCCATCAGATAAAGCATAAAAAGAAGTTCAATTTGACACCTAATTCACTGCTGTATCTCTAAACTAACCTAAAAAGTAAACCTGCACAGTTGTATTTCTTATCTTTGTACACTATTCCTTGTGCAATAAAGGCCGACATTCCATTCGCCTTTCTTTGACAGTCCATGCCCTTAACAGACATTTTCCAATCCTTTCATAGCTAATTTTTCTATCTGGGGACACATGGTCCAGCCACAGGTGCAAGACCTCAGCATCAAACAGAATCTGTGTAAGGAATTGGATAAACGACATTTCGGATCGATATCATCCATCTGGACTGGCTAGATGAAATGTCTCAACCCAAAACCTCTGAATTCAGCTCTCTGATCTGTTTAACCGCAAGATAGTTTGCATGTAACTTAAATTGCAATCATGAAATGATAACCTTTGTTCAATGGTTTTTTATTATCTCGCCTGCATAGCAGAGTGAAATTCTTTTGCACAATCACAAAATGCAGTTGCCATAATTTTGGTGCCGTTTAAAAAAAACACAGAAAACACACCAGTCCAAAGTGCAAAGTCCAGTCCACGTGTTGGAAGTCTTGGAGCACACCTGATCTAGGTGAGCCCGACCCGATCTCCCTCTCCTCTGCCAACTGCCTCTGTGCCCCTTGTGGTGCCTCCTGCGGCCAACCTTGAAGGCGCTAGTGGTAACATGTGTAACCACAATAATGTGACCACAATTTCTTGTGCTCCTACTTGTCAATGTAGACCTTATAAAGCACCTTATAAATACTTTATTTTCGTGGCCCAGCCTATGCCATTTGGTTCCTAATTAAGACAGGAAGAAACGGGTCATCCCTTTGCATGCAAACAGGTCATATCCTCTTTCACTCTGAAGCGATATCCTTAACTAGGACAATAGTTGAGCAATAGTCTCCAGGGCTCCCACTGTAAGTAACTATCCACGAATCATACACTCCTTACCACTGCCTTATTCTCTTAACTCCTGTGGCTGCACAGTGGCACGGCGGTAGAATTGCTGCCTCTCAGCACCAGAAACTTGGGTTCGATCCTGACTATGGGTGGTGTCTGTACAGAGTTTGTACATTCTCCTTGTGACCCTGTGGGTTTCTCCAGGGATCCGATTTCCTCCCTCATTCCAAAGCAATGCAGGTTTTAGGTTAATTGGCTTCTGTAAATTGCCCCTAGAGTGTAAGATCCTGAAGTGGCATAACACTGAGCCAGAGTACGGGTGGTCGATGGTTGGCATGGACTCGGTAGGCTGTATCTCTAATCTAAACTAAATTCCTAACAACCTTCTTTATGATGTTGAAATGTCCATATAGGCTTTGTTCACTTCACTAGAGACAGCAAGTATCTTTTTGAACAAAGTCATGGAGTGAAATTTTAGCATGTTATACTACCTTCTCGATCAAACTGTCCAGGTAATCCTTTCTTGTTAGTTGTTAGTTTTCACCTCAGACTTTACCTTAATAATCCTGTGCTGGAGTTCTTCAAGACATGCGTAAATTGAAACTATGAGTTACTAGGGATCTCATTAATGTACACTCACTGTTGCATAAAAATTGCACCACTCAATTACTGGTTTACTTAAGTTAGTTGATAAGTTGATTAGTTATAAACTGGGTTAATAAGTACAGGCAGAAACAAA